>CM021766.1:99456606-99494386 GCA_011076525.1 Nettapus auritus | reverse complement strand
TTTTTTTTTTTTTTTTTTTTTTTTTTTTTTTTTTTAACCTACCCAGGTGCAGGACTTATCATTTTTATTGAAATTTATGACTTTCCTGATGTCTGTCTCTCCAGCCTTAACAGGCTCCCTCTGAATGGCAAGATAAACCCCTGGTGTATCAACTGCTCCTAGTTTTGTATCATCTGTAGACTAGGTGGCGGTATGCTCTGCCCTATCATCCATTAGTGAAAAGGTTAAACAATAGGTGATCTTGGAGGTCTCTTCCAACCTAGATGATTCTGTGATTCTCCCATCAGACTCCACTTCTCCAGACTAAACACCCCAATTCCCTTAATCATTCCTCATAAGTCTTGATTTATAGTCCCTTCACCAGTTTCAGTGATCTTTTCTGCACTGAATGTAATATTTGAGGTGCAGCCACATAATTACAGAATAAAAGAATGGTTGAGGTTGGAAGGGACCTCTGAAGATCATCTAGTTCAACCCCCCTGCCGAGCAGGGTCACCTAGAACACATTGTGCAGAATCACATCCAGGAAGGTTTTGAATGTCTCCAGAGAAGGAGACTCCACAGCTTCTCTGGGAAACCTTTTCCAGTGCTCTGTCACCCTCACAGTAGAGAAGTGATTTTTTTTTTTTTTTTTTTTTTTTTTTTGTATTCATCTGGAACTTCCTGTGTTTCAGTTTGTGCCCATTGCCTCTTGTCCTGTCACTAGACACCACTGAAAAAAGTCTGGCCCCATCCTCTTGATACCCTCCTTTCAGATATTTATATAGATGTTTATACAGTCTTATCAGTGCTGGGTACCAGGGGACAGTCACTTCCCTACTCTGCTGGCCACACTACTTCTGATGGAGGCCAGGATGCCATTGGCCACCACTTCTTGGCCACCAGGGCACCCTGCTGGCTTATGTTCAGCCTGCTGTTAACCAGCATCCCCAGGTCCTTTTCTGCCAGGCAGCTTTCCAGCCACCCTTCCCTGACTCTGTATTGCTCAATGAGGTTGTTATGACCCAAGTGCAGGACTCAGCACTTAGTATTGTTGAATGCCTTGTGACTGGACTTGGTTCAGCCTTTCAGTCTCTTACCCACTGCAATGCTCACAGTAATTATAGAAGTGAAGGACAGGCAAAAAGGTTTATGAAAACACAGACTTAAACGTGTGTTTTGTACTTATTTCCATTCTTCAATTACCTTTTAAAATTCCTACACTGTGAATGGTTATAAAAATGTCATATATGTATATTTGTATAAAATCAAGATACATCTTTATTTTACAGGGTATTAAACTACTGTGAGTCTGTTAGGAATGTATGAGCTTTAAGCAACAGAAAGCCATCCTTCAGATATAAAGTCTATGCTCTGAAGTCTTGGAAATGTTTTTGAAATCTAATTCCTGAGAAGTGTAGGAGCTTAATGCATTAATATACCAGTGACAAACTGATTCACTGAGCTCCTTTAGTTTAAGAGGGTTAAAATACAGATTTAGTAAACACCTTCTTGTTTCATAGTATGCTGCAAATGTTTGAGTCAGCTTCTTTATAAAGCTCTGTATCAACACAAAGCCTTTACCTAAATTGAGGAAAGCGAAGCTGAGTAAAATGGTCATATTTTATTCAGGTATTAGACAAACCAACCAGAGGAGGAGCATTACTGGGCCTTGTGATTACCAGTGTTGATGAACTCATTAAAGAGGTCAATGTGGGAGGCAGTCTGGGCTGCAGTGACCACACCCTAGCTGAGTTCATGATCTTGAGGACTATGGGCCTGGTGAAGAGCAAAGTCAGGACCCTGAACTTTCAAAGAGCGAAATTCCAGCTCATTAAAGACCTAGTGGATGAGATCTCCTGGCACACTCTTATTAGGAAAGAGGAACTGATCAGAGCTGGCAACTCTTTTTAATGACACTTTTCGTAGAGCACAAGAGTTCTCCATCCCCATGTGTAAGAAATCATGCAGAGAAAACAGTAAACTGGCATGGCTGAGCAAGGACTTGCTTGTCAAACTGAAATCTAAGAAGGAAATGTACATGCTGTGAGAACAGGGACATATGGCCTGGGAAGAGTACAGGGATGCTGCTCAGATGTATAGGAATGGGATCAAGAAAGTGTAGGGCTTTTATCTTGATGGGTAGCTGAACTCCAGCACAACTGCTCTCTCACTCCCCCTCCTTAGAAGAAGAGAGGGGAAAGAGAAGAGAAAAGAGAAGAGAAAGAGAAGAGAAAGTATACTGGAAAGAAAACAAACAAACAAGAAGACAAACAAAAAGCCCTCATAGGTTGAGATGAGGATAATTTAATTAAAGGGAAAAGGAAGAGAGGAAAACAAAACAAAATAACAAAAACAAACAAACAAACAAAAGAACAAGCAAAGGCTGTGTGGAAGCAGAGAGAGAGAGAAAAGAACTTACTCTCTCCTTCCCATCAATGAGCAATGTTCATCCACGTCCCAGGAAGCAGGGCCCCAATACATGTAGTGGTTGTTTGGGAGGACAAAAGTCTTTATAATGAGGGCCCCAACTCTCCTTCCCCTTTCCCACCTTTTATTGCTGAATGTGACACCACGTGGTATAGAATATCCCTTTGATCAGTTTAGGTCAGCTGTTCTGGTGATGTCCCCTCCCTGCCTCTTGACCACCCCCAGCCTGCTGGATCTTTGGGGGAAGGAAGTCTGGAGGGAGTCTTGATTCTGTGATGTTTGGTGCTCAGCTTGATGCTGCGCCAGCACTGCTCAGCAATAGACACAACATTGATGCTGTTCCAGCTACTAGTGCAGGACACAGCATCGTATGGGCTGCTGCAGGGAAAACTAAATCCCAGCCAGACCCAGCACAGAAAACCAAGGCAGAGATGGAACTGAACTTGGCAAGGCATGCAAAGAATAACAAGAAGGGATTGTACAGATACATTGGTCAGAAAAGAAAGGCCAAGGAGCGTGTACCCCCTCCAATAAATGAGTAAAGAGCAGGTTCAAGACCACCTGATGAAACTGAACAGGTACAAGTCTTTGGGGTCTGATGACACGTACCCCAAGGTCCTGAGAAAACTGGTTGTTGCAGCTGCTTTCCATCATATTTCCATAGTCATGGCAGTCAGTCAAAGTCCCCAGTGACATGAAAAAGGGAAGCATAACTGCCATTTTTAAAAAGGGTAGAAAGGAACACCCAGGGAACTACAGAGTTGTAAACATCACATCTGTGCCTGGGAAGACCATGGAACAAATGCTTCTGGAAGCAATGTCAGGGCACATGCAAGACAAGGAAGTGATCCAAGAGAGCCAGCATGACTTCAGCAAGGGCAAATCATGTCTGACCAATCTGGTGGCCTTTTATGCTGGTGTGACTGCATGAGTTGACAAGACGTACTGATACTATCTAACTGGAATTCTGAAAGGTCTTAGATGTGGTCCCATATGGCACGCTAATTGTGATGCAGTTGATACAACAGAAAGAAGGGATGCCATCCAAAGGGATGTGGACAAGCCTGAGAAGTGGGCCCAGGTGAACTTAATGAGGTTCAACAAGTCCAAGTGCAAGGTGCTGCAGCTGGTTGGGGCAATCCCAGACAGGAGTACAGACTGGGAGAAAGGCTCATTGAGAACAGCCCCACAGAGAAGGACTTGGGGGTTCTGATGGACAAAAAGCTTGACATAAGCCACCAGTGCATGCTTGCAGCCCAGAAGGCCAACTGCATTCTGGGACCACAAGATGGTTGGCCAGCAGGTGGAGGGATGTGATTGTCTCCCTCTGCTCTGCCCTTCCGAGGCCCCGCTTGGAGTGCTGCATCCAGAAGGATGTTGATCTGTTAGAGTGGATCCAGAGGAGGGCCATGAAGACTATCAGAGGGCTGGAGCACCTCTTTTATGAAGGCAAGTTAAGAGAGTTGGGGTTGTTCATCCTGAAGAAAAGAAGCCTCCAGGGAGATCTCATTCAGGCCTTTCAGTACTTAAAGGAGACTTATAAAAAAGATGTAGAGTGATTTTTTACACAAGCAGATAATGAAAGGACAAGGGGGGAACAGTTTTAAACTAATACAGGGAAGATTTAGATTAGACGTTAGGAGGAAATTCTTTGCTCAGAGGGAGTTGAGGCACTGGAAATGGTTGTTCAGAGGAGTTGTAGATGCCCCAGCCCTGGAGGTGTTCAGAAACAGGTTCAGGACCCTGGGCAACTTGATCTAGTGGGTGGCATCCCTTCCCATGGCAGGGATGTTGGAACTGTATGGTCTTTAAGGTCCCTTGTAACCCAAGCTGTTCTATGATTCTATGACAAAAGTTAATTTAATTCTACAGGTATTTCCGTTATTTAAAAAGTTTTCCTAGTAATTTTAGTGAATTTTTTTTTTTTTTTTTTTTTTTTTTTTATATATATGTATATATAAATACATATATTTTATCAAACTTCTTCTGATTGTTTATGGTTGTTCTGTATACATATATATTTTAAAGTACTTATCTACACTTAGTTTTAAAATGCTGGTTTATGAGATGGATTGGTTACATGGTAGAATGGGAGAAACAGAGAGGAGAAAAAATAAGAAAATATGAAAGACAAAGTGTTTGAAAGGATCAGAGTTTAGAGCCTGAGACTGGAAAGTGCAGTAAAGCATGTAAATACCGGGAAATGTCAGCTGGCATTGACTTACGTTTGTGAATCTCGTATGATGAGCTCATCAACACAGAGGTTTAAAAACTCACTGGTGGCTTACTTTTCACCTGCAGCTTTCTGATGTTTTACTTCCTTTATCCTTCCTTTTTTTCTTTTTTTTTTTTTTTTTTAGACTTCTTGTTTGTCATGTGGAATATTATGATATCTTACTCTGGGTGTAGTGTGAAGATCTGAGCTTTAAACTGCAATTGCACCACACCTCTGACTGCAAGCTACTCTGTTTTGTATCCTCCTGTAGCACATTTTGTCCTCTCTGATAATTAAGGACAACAAGAAATTTAGTAATCCCCCTGCCTTGATATCTCATTTCTTTATCAAATTCTGTAACATCTTGTGGTGTTGATCTGCCATTCACCTCTTGAAAATTCTCTTTATTCTTTTTCTGCTGCTAAGTACTTGCCATGTTTTTATAGAACAAGCCCTCTGGCTGGGGAAGAGTTGCCAGTTAGAACTTGTGAGACTGATCTACTGTTTTATTATTATTTCTTTCAGGAGCTCTTCAGTGTCTTTGATGTTAACCATGCATTTGCATTAAAAGCTGTCAGTGATTTATTTTAATAAATCCAATTATCCTTTTTAGTGCCTGTGAGAAATGAATGGATGCTTCCAGTTTAATTGTGAATATAATCTCATGGTACTAAACATACCAGGTATGGATGGAATTTTGTTATTAATAATGCCAGAAGCAGCGGAGTTAACAAATATCTAATGCTGTGCTGGCTAACCTGCAATAACTTGTGCAGAACTATTTGGATCCAAGGAGAAAACCAGCTGTTTTCAAGTAGCTCCACAAGGATAATGCTAAAATATCTTGTTTCTCTCAAAATTCAGTATCTCTGCATGGTTCCTGTGCTGTGTAGACATCTATTCTGGGAAAATAGATTACTTGGTACTTCCAAGAGATGGCCTCTTCTATTTTCTAGGGCATTTTTGTTTAACTTCATCTCTTACAACTTAAGTTTTGCTGTAGTTTCACAAGCAACAAAATTGGGAACTTCAGTCTCCTGAACTGTTAAATCTGCATGATCTCAGCTGTGTATTTTTAAAGTCAGCTTCCTCTTCTCAATCAAATCCTTGGTTTCCACATACTGATAACAGCAGAAGGCTATGTTTCCAGTGATATTGGGCTTTCTATATCTGAAAATACAGGATTAGTTTCTTGGTCATACAGAAATTTTCCTACTGGTGTAATCAAAGAGAAAGGATGCAGTGTTTCTGTTACCTTAAATCTGATCTGGTATGGACCTGAATAGCATTATAAAGCCAGTCAACCATCTTCATGTTTTGGTTTCATCATCTAAATATTAAAGTAACATGATTGGCCAAATCCTGGAAAAAGCTGGTTATAATCAGCAGTGAGATGAGACTGAGACTTGTTTGTGTTCCTGTTTGAACAAATCAGTGGTAAACTGAGAAGACTATTAGGCTAGAAGCCTCACATGTATGTGTAATGTAAACAAGTTTTGTCTCAGTGGCACAATGGAACCCCAAACCCTACTCTTGCTTTAATTAATTAATTTATTTTTTAAACCTTGCATTGAATCTTAGCAATTTTTCATCACCTCTTTTGCCCCCAAACCAACACTCAACTTGATAACTAATTTGTACAAAAAGTCTCCATTGTTCTTATTTCAAAATATCAATAAGGTATCAAAATGAAAAAGAATATTTAATGAATATGACTTGGGAAGTACGCTAATGATGGGCCTGGAAATGGCCTTCAGCATTACAGGAAAAGAGGTGTGGAAAAGCAAAGCTTAATTAAACACTCACAAAGAACTTGACACACAAAATCTGTTTTAATAACTTTAATTGACCTCTGATGTGTTAAAATTATCAATTACAAAGCAATAAAAAAACGCAAATGCAAAACATTAGAAAGTATCAAAGTCATAATAATGACTTTCATATGTTGGTAAGTCGTGTTTAACCAACCTAATAACCTTCTATGTTGAGATGACTGGCAAGATGGATGATGGGATAGAAGTGGATGTTGTCTACCTTGACTTCAGCAAAGCTTTCAACACTTTCTCCTATAATATCCTCATGGGCAAGCTCTGGAAGTGTGGTATCCATGAGTGGACAGTGGGGTAGATCTAGAACTGGCTGGATGGCAGAGCTTAGAGGGTTCTGCTCAAGAGTGCAGAGTCTAGTTGGAGGCCTGTGGCTAGTGGTGTCCCTCAGGGGTCAGTACTGGGTCCAGGTCAACTTATTCATCAATGACTTGGATAAAGGTCATTGCTGAGTGTGCACCCTCAGCAAGTTTGTGGACGATACAAAGCTTGGCACAGTGGCTGACACGCCAGAGACCCATGCAGCCATTCAGAGAGACCTGGACAGGCTGGAGTGGTGGGTGAAGAGGAACCTCATAAGGTTCAACAAGGGGCAAGCACAGGGTCCTGCACCTGAGGTGGAACAACCCCAGGCACCAGTACAGGCTGGGGGCTGACCTGCTGGAGAGAGAGGGACCTGGGGACTGCAGTGGAAAACAAGTTAACCATGAGCCAGCAGTGTGCCCTTGTGGCCAAGAAGGCCAATGGGATCCTAGCCTGCGTCAGGAGGAGTGTGGACATCCAATTGAGAGAGGTGATACTCTTCCCCTGCTCAGCTCTGGTGAGGCCACACCTGGAAAACTGTGTGCAGTTCTGGGCTCCCCTGTACAAGAGGGACATAGAACTTCTAGAGAGGGAATGTATATCGAGTATATAATCTACTGAGAATATATATTGAATATAGTGTTCAAAAGATCCAGGGCTTCAAGACAACAATTTTGATCTCTGTTTTTAAGGTATCCAGGTATATATCTGCACTTCAGCTAAAAACTTGCAATAGAAACCTTCATTTGTGTTTAGAGAGGTAATGTGAACATCTTTGCTAACTGAATGAGAGAGTACATACAAGTAGCCTTTGTACTTGATAATCAGTAGATGGGATCTAAATTATTTCGTGAAATAGCAGACGTTTTTCATGATCAATAAGTCTTCAAAATGGTATAAAATTGAAGTGAGGAAATATTTGCAGAAAATACTCTATTTCTTTAACAATATGGGCTTGTATAATTTACAAGAAGAGGATTCTATTAATTTGATTTGACATATGGGGCCATAGATCTTCACCTCATTTTGTTTAAGGGATGCAAGCCAAGAAAAAAGTATGCATATTTGGTGGGAAAACTGCCTCAAATGGGAAGGAGAGACCCACCCTTTTTGTGAGAGAAGGAGCCCTTTTTGATTTGGAGAACAGGTAGGAATTAGTTTTCTATACCCTGAAATCTATCGGCCTTTCTGGCTATGGCTTTTGTTTTACCAACAGCAAATTTTGTGGTCCGGTGAAGAGCATATACCCGGTTTAAGTAACATATGCTTAGGTTGTGGGTGAAGAAGACATCCATAGATATTTTTCACATAAAGAAGGAAATCAGATGATACTGTTTTGAACTCTGAGTAGAAAGAGATCCACCAAATATTTTCTTCTTAGCTAAACTTATTTGTCATTTATATTGAGGACTATGGCAATAATTGTTCTGAAGGTAAACAAACTGAATACACATTGGAAAGATTTAGATAAAACCATTAACTTTGAAAGTATATATAAGTATATATATCAGTAATTTCAACAACAAAAGTAAGGAGCAGGACTTTGGGCATAAGAATGTAATGATTACTATTTAGCATTAATCTGAGAAGGCATATGATTAATAAGAACAATGAGAATTGCAGGACACTGATGTATTAAAGTTAAGTTCTTGAAAAGTAGGCAATAAATATCCTTGCAAGACATGTCAGACTGTTTTTAAGAAACCTACAAAATTAGTACTAGAGAGCATAACAATACTGGTGATACTGTGCTACGTATGATACATGTATATATGTATAATAGTAACTGTTATAAAGAAGCAACAATAGCTTATGTTAGTATCTAACCAATGCATGTATTTTAAAACTTGGGATAAAATGAAAAGGATTCCTTGAAGGAGAATCTGTACTTCTAAGAAGGGGACTTTGATTTAATTGTTCTTTTTCTTCTGGTCAGATAGGTGGGGAGATATTATAGCTACAGGACCCTCCAACTATCTTGTAGTTGCTGAACAACTATCTTGTAACACTTGCTTAATCTTAGGAATGCATACCTTTTACGCTGCCAACATAAAATATTTCCTACAAGAACTTTAAATAGTCATCTGAAGATCATAAATTATTTATAGCAAAGAAATTAAAGAACAGACACTTAGCTATCATATCTTTGTGCCAGAGTAAGTAAATTAAAGGAGATATTGTTATTGAGCAGAACAAAGGTAACTGCACTGTGCGGTAAAAAGCAAGATTAGTCTCAGATATCAGGCACATAACAATTTCAGTTGTTTAGAACAGACACTGCAAAATTTATTGCATAGTTTTCTCCAAAATGTTAATCAGCCAGTGCAGATAAAAGTTGTTAGCGGGAAATCCCTTTCTCATTGTACTGTTAATTTTCAGTTAAATAATTTGGTGATGCAGTCATTTCAAATATTCTTCAATGATCCAGATGTATAGCATGGGCTAAAAAAAAAAATATATGTTGAACTAAATAAAAAAACAAGGGTTTTTTTTTTTTTTTTTTTTTTTTTTTTTTTTTTTTTGGATAAAATCATCCAGTTCCTCTGAAGTTTGAAGACCTTCTCCATAAGTCATTTTACCAGGAATATTTAAAACAGCGTAAGACTTTTCTTTACACTTATCTTTACACTTATCTTTACAAACACTTAAAAAATCTTGTCTGTGATTAGTTTCTTTTAGCAGGTTGACGTTACTTTATGCACACTATTATTATTATTATTATTATTATTATTATATCTATTTATTTATTTTTATTGTTCTGAAAGCTGCTTGGAATGGAAATTAGCAAGATCTTCCACCAGGGAACAGGGAAGGTGGTGGTTTTGTTATAAGCTGCACTTTCCTTGGTGCACTAAGGACTTTGACATGTCTGCCTGTTTTAATTAATGTGATGGAAGGAAAATGGAAAACAGCATTTGGTCTTCAATTGTTTGTGTTTAAAGCAAAGATGCTCAGATAATGGAATTTAAAAATGAAGCAGAAATCTTTCCAATTTTTTTGGAAGAGAATTACTGTGTTTAAGATTGGAAAAAATGATATGACCAAGAAGTATGCATGTTTTCTCCACCTGCAAATGATATAAATATTCTTATTTCCTTTAATAATGCAGAGAGAAATCTATTACTTTGTAATAAAGCTACTTTGCAGTTTAGAGTTATATTTTGTTAGTGCTTAAGTAGTGGTGTCAATCTTAAGGTGGAGAGATGTCCGTAAGATGATAAGATGGACAAGAAGACAAGAAGTGAAAAACAGTGTCCCTTACAGCTTTTTTTTTTTTTTTTTTTTTTTTTTTTTTTTTTTTTGTCTGTTGCTTTGTTTCAAGCATTTTCTTTCTTTCCTCATGAATTCATATCTCCTTCAAAAGAGAAGTCTGACTTCTTAGAAAATTGTTTTGCATCATGGGTCCTTCAGGTTGTCTGGTCCTGTAAGAGGAGACCCGTTTTTCACCACTTTAGACTTAATTTTCTTCCCTTACTTCATTGTAAATGCTTCTCACTGCACAGATAATCATTTAAATCCTCTGTGAGAGATTTAAAACTTCAGACTCAGAGCTGAGTAGTTTTGTCTGTCTTGTCACAGTTTTTCCTCTCACAGGAAGGTGATACAGTGCCTGAGAAGACAAGGAATCCATAAAAAGTGGCTGATGTTATTTTAGTGACATAAAAATAACATAATATAATATGACTTATCAAAAAAAGAGGGAGTCATGAAGAAAACCTAAGATTCAAAGCCATAATGAATTAGCACTTGGAAAACTGAGATCATTGATATAAATTTTGTGTCAAATATCAAAGCCAAATAAGCACTCAGTGAATATTTGACTTACATCATCAGTCTGTTGAAAAACATCAAGCACGTACTTCACAATTAGCAATATAGTGAGTGTTGGAGGAATGGCTAAAAAAAACTAGTGGGATTGTATTCAATGGAAAGCTTCATGCCACTAAAAATTGCTCCTCAACATCAGCTGGTTCAAACTGGTTGACCAGCAGTGTTTTAGTCATTGCTGCTGCTGCAGATGTGAAGGGCTGACATTTGGCTTTAGTGGTTAAAATGAAGTCAACACAGCAGCATCATGTTCTGAAATTTCCAATGAAATGCATTACGAAAAAAACTCAGTAGCTGCAGTGCTTAAAATTACTTTAAATACCATTGGCTCTGTGCCAATATATGTTGCTACCAGAGTGGCAGGCAGTGACCTACCTTTTCATTCTTCTCTGACTGATGTATTTCTAACCCTGTTCTTCACAACTCTGTTCACTTGTGATTTGCTACCTCCTGAAGGACAGCGGGATGAATACCTGAATCGCCAGCATGAGTGTCTGAATCAGAAACAAATGAGATATATAACTAGCAGTGGAAGTATGGAACGCTATGCATCCAAAGAAGTCATTGCTGTAAACAACACACAAGCATCATACGTAAAATACCTGCACAAGCTGTGAAGGAAAAAAATGCGTTGTATATTCTCCCCAGGTTGTTTCTGAAGATGCTGAAAGGAGCTACTTTTCTAACAGGAAAGAATAACAGTTCTTTCTTGCAAAAAGAGGGTATGTAATGAGAACATTTAATCACTGTGTTGACTTGAAATTGATCTGGATGAATGAATGGATCCAGCATCTAAACCAGGATACTTCACTCACCTGGAATGACGGGATATATATATATATATATATATTTCCTATTACCATGGGAAAAGTCTTGTCAAAAAAGATGTCAGAACTCAGAGGTCTTTCTTCATTTGAAAGTGTACATGTGCTGTGATCCAGGAGGTAGAGAAGTATGCTGTGATGTGCCAACAGTACAAGTGATACTCTATCACTAACGGCATTTCTGCAACTTCTGATTGACACATCTTTGAAAAGCAACAGCAGGTAGTCTCATAAATCTTTGCTACGTAGAACTAATTTTGTGTCAAATGATGTAGTCTATTTAATTTTATATTTTCTCCCACACATTTTTAGTAATTTCTGAAAATATAGTACAGCACCCACGTGACTCTCTTTTTTTGGAAACCCACTGGACTAAATTGTGCTTATTAGTACATTAACAATGGTGTTGACTGCAGCTGAGTAAAAAGGATGCAGAAAGCAAACGATGTTATTTACTGTGTTTCTGTTTGAAAAGTTGTAGATCTATCCAGTACAGCTACACTGACACCAAGTACCAATCACATTAGACCAGAATTATAATTATGTTACAGAATTAGCTTGATCAGACTTTTTTTTTTTTTTTTTTTTTTTTTTTTTTTTAATTCTCCCCTTCTCCCCCCACCCTCTACCTCCTCCCCTCCCCCCGTGGTAGGAAAAAAACATTTGAAAAGAAAACAACCACATGCCTTAAGATGAGTGATTTTGAACTGGCCATAATTCTTTTTCTCTCCCATACCATAACTCTCTTTTATATATATGCTTCTGTCCCTGAAAAAAACTGTCCCCCTGAACAGAGCTTTCTAAGGAGGTGTTCCAGGTATGAAGAGATGAACAGGAAAGCCCTTCAGACCTTGCTGTGTAGTAATTGTTTCACCAAATTTCATGCTGGAGTCTGATTCTTCTGGAATCATCATTGGGATTTGGATATAACTATAACAATGTATAACCTGTTAAGTTTATTTTACATTATTTCTTCTGTTTGCGTAGGCTAAAGATATCTGAAGATGCTGAACTCTTGATGTATGTATTGAAAAATGACAACACATTTGGCTTATTGAAGGGAAGCCTAGCAAGCCTGGATATATATATATCATCTGTCCCTTCCCCTTCACACACAGTGCAGCCTCAGGCTGCATTTGTATTATTACTTTCTCAAGTGCTTCTCTTTTAAGTTTAGACAATCCGTCATTTTGGCTAGATTTCTGTTAGCTTTTAGAAACAGTGAAAGCAAAACAATAACAAAAAATGCAGAAGCAGCAGATGACATTTTGCTTCTGACAAAAGCATAGCATGGCAGAGATTTCAGTGAAAGTCTGACTATATAACACCATCCTGAGTGCCATTAGAATGACCGTTCTCCCCTACTTATGGGGCATCTGAGACAGGCTGTTTACACTTCTGCGGTTAGAGAGTTTATTTTAATAACAATATAAATACATGTTTTTGTTAACAATCTCATATGCAGTCATTTAAATAACATATTAATTATGTACCTTCTTCTAACAGAGAGATGTGAAAAAAAAAAATCTTCCATCTCTCTTTTATGTGTTGGGTGAAATACAAAATAGTGTCATTTGGTCTTGGTCTTCCATCTCCTTGGAAGGGACAGTAATTAGAAAAAGGTCTGGAACTGACCTAATGTACTAGACATTTGGAATTCATTCTATGCTTGTGCAGTTCTGAGAAAGAAAATCATCAGATGAGATCTGGAATTTTTATAATATTTTTTGTTGTTGTTCAAATATGCTGATTTTTTTTTAATACTTTTTTTTTTTTTTTTTATTTTTTTTCCTTGAAATATTACTGTCTTCTTAAGTGTTTCCTCAAGAGACCTCATCGTGGTCTACAACTTCCTCGTGAGGGGGAGTGGAGGGGTGGGTGACGTTTTCTCCATAAACACCAGTGATAGGACCTGCAGGAATGGGGTGAAGCTGAGGCAGGAGAAGTTTATACTAGACATCTGGAGGAGATTCTTCACTGAGAGGGTGGTTTTGCACTGGTACAGGCTCCCCAGTGAAGTAGTCACTGCACCAAGCCTGTCTGAATTTAAGAGATAGGACCGTGCACTTAGTCACATGCCAGAACATACAAGAACTCATTTGCCTATGCCGATTCCACAGCAGCAAAGATTGTGAGCTCTGGAGGGGAAGTGTTGTCAAGAAGCAGGGACTGTAAGTCCAGAGATCATCTTATCAAGAAACATTCAAGATATTTCACACAGTATTGGAGCTTAGTAACTCAGTTATCTAATAAGTCAATGCTTTTTCTTTTTTTTTTTTTTTTTTTTTCAGGACTTGATTTGATGGTTGTGCAGAAATGCCTTTTTACAGTGTTCTTTTTTCATTGCTAGAGCATGTATCACTGAAGTGAATACCAGTTTTGAAGAGGTTAATTTAAAGGAATATGTTTATTTATGTTAATTATGAACATATGTATATGTATAATACAAATTGCACAGACATCATTTCTAGTGGTTAGAGGAATAGAGATGCCTTTGAAAGCTTTTCCTGTTTTGAAACAGCTTGCTGTCACCCGTGGGTTTTGTATTTAATCTCATGTTGTCTTCCTGGGTTGCTGTCATTCCCTTTTTTCAGAACACTCAGTTCTTAAGCAAACCAATATGCAGCCTTAGCAAGTCTGTGTAGCTGATGGAATCCACCTCATAAGACGAGTATTTACTATAATGGCTAACATCAAGGGTGCATCGAACTTTAAGGGAAGTGGACATCCATACCTCAATAACAATTATGGCAATCAACACTGACACTTAAAACCTAAATAGATAGGTTTAGGACTAGTACTATAAGCTAAATAGTCTTTTAAGAGTCTAGTATTTTTGTCTTGCTGTGCAATTATTATTATTATAATATTTTTTTTGTTACTCAGGTGAACAAAATCACCATAACCAGCTGCAGAAGTCTCCAAAGGAGTCTGCAAGAGGAACATTTTCTTAAGCATCTTCCTAGAGAAAGCAGTAGATAATCACACAACAATCATTACTAATTACTCATAATGAACATAAAAGGATTGGATTTACATTTGCACTGAAGTGAAATATGAAAATTTTAAGATGACTGAAAGGAATGAGAAAGAATGGTGCAACATGTTACAAAATTAAGAGTCAAATTTGAAGAGCTAGTCTTCTAATCTTTAAATTTAAATATACCTAAGGATATTTTCTAGAAAGCAAAGTATATAAAGAGATTTCAGAATGCTTCTTAATTTTTGGAAGTTGATATCCTGGATTTTACAAGTTTGTTAATTCATGTAACATATTAATTTTATTTTATTTTTTAAATGTATGTCATGCTAAAAAAATATTTTGTAAAATATTACTAAAATATTTATATTTAAAAAGGGTAAAAACATTCTCCAAACAGATTGCTGTGATACAAACAAGCAATCATAACTGCAATATTTCCTCTTTGTCCCATAAAAGTAATAGAAATATTACATTTCATAAACTTTTCCTTCTTATTAACCTTCATATTTACTCTTTCTCTAAATTAGTCAGTGGTTGACACCTGACACAGTTTGCATTTTTTTTTTTTCCTTTTCAGTTACTATTTTTCATGTCCAATAAATGTGAAAACAAAGTGAGGAATGATGGAGAAATTTAAGGTTTCAAACAGATATTTTATCTTTTCTATAAAACTTTAGTATTGAAACTATGCACACCATGTCTAATTTTGGTGCAACTGTTGTTTCACTTCACTCAAACTCCAGAAGCTTTTCTACATTATCCTCTGCATGAAACAGCAGTCTTCAGATCAAAATAAAATGAGAGATGCTGGTCTCCTCTGTAGGTGTAGCAATGGGCATAACTAAAAATAGTTTTCTCCTCACTTGTGTGTCAGATTTGCTTGTCTTAATGGGAATGAAGATGTGCCTCAAGTCTGCAAGCACTACTTGATCTCATTATTGCACTAGAGTGACAGCTAACTGGCAGCAAAGAGAGGCTACACTTGGTTCTTGGATGTCCTATATAGCTCTATTTCCTCTCTCTCTCATAAAATAAGTACCTATTTACATTTTCTTACTGTTTTCCAGTAGTAAGTGAAGGGCAAAGCATGTGCAGTAAAAATAGATATAACTGGGTAAACAGTCTGTGTGGTCCAGCAAAACATGCAGAAACATGCAGAAACAGGATTCAGTGGAGCTTTTCAGGCAGTCTGATCAGGTTTTTAATTCTGCACACAGTAACACTCGGTGGAAGATAAATTAATACTTTTTTCTTTTCCTGTGGCAGAGAGATCTGACTCCCTTTGAAATTCTGAGTATATTTTCCATTTGTTTGCTGTTTTGCTCACGTCAGCATCAAGGCAGACAGCCACTGTGGTTATTGGAGCCGAATCCCTTCACAGTTCATCACTGATGTCACTGAACAAAGTAGAACTAAACACAGCTGGACCAGAAATAAGCTACTCTCACTAGAGTAAAAGGAAGAGCGCGGTTAGCATGAGACTCTTGAAACTGGAGTGGTCTTGTCCTTTTTTTTTTTTTTTTTTTTTTTTTTTTTTCTTTTTTTTTTCCTTGATCTTGTTTAGAGAAGTCCCTAACTGCGACATGCGACAGACTTCAAGAGGTCCTTCCACAGCTGAAGATGTGATGTGTCTTGAATACACCCTCTCCTTCCCAGTCAGGGAGTCTTCAGCTGCCCTGTAAGTAAAGTCTTACTGGGATTTGATTTAAACAAATGTATTAGTTTGAAATAAATGGCCCTTTTGTGTATTTATGCATTCTTAAATTGTGGGGCTGTCTCACTAATTAAGTGATCCAGAGCTGTGACCGAATCTGTTATATCTGTTGCACATTGAAGGCCAAAGAAGAGCAAGTGAAGAAGCACAAAAGCCAAGCAATGAGCCGACCAGCTCCCTGGCTGCAGGCACCAGGCACTTTGCCCTTGCCTCTCCTGTCCCTCCCTGGAAGTAGCCTAGTCCTGTTGAATCAGACCAGTGCAAGGAACTTTTTCCTGCTGTCCCTTGTAATAGCATGACACAGGAATTATTTATTAATAAAAATTATTTTATTTTTATAACTAATACGAGAATTGTAAATGTTTGTCACCTACTATTGCTGTCAATAAGATTTATCAAGAAATACGATTATTAGGACATAATTAAGCAATATTTTGGCAGGTTTTGGATAGCAACAGACAGTTTGAATTTTAAACTAAAATACAGTTAACATACAAAGTTGGTACTAATAAACATAAGATTTTTCTTGTTTTCAGTTCTTCCTCTTCCTTCCACATAACTGCTTTTTTGTTAAATATGTGAAAAACAGAAGTTTAACACTATAAGCTACTGGCTGATGTTGCCACAGGTGTTTTGCCATTGCTATCTTCTGCTACACAATCTGAGCTCTTTATTTTCTCTGTGTTTGTCAGCTTTATTTTGTATATGTTAGGGAAACAAATTTTGGAAGCTCTGTATAGAATGATGTAGTGGCTAAAAGTAGAATTGTTGACTCCTGTAAATCATAATTACCACCATCATATTTCCTTTTCTTTATTATTTTATTTTTTTTCCTAAATATAATAAAATATTGAGTATGAGTGTTCTGCTTCTACAATTTCATTGAACTGATCAGTAGAGGGCACTGCATACTGACGGTAACTCCAGTTTTCAAAGCTATGTGAACATACAGCTCATTTGAAAAATCTACTTTGAGTTCAGACTGGAGACTATTAGGTCTATTTACCCTATCTATAACAAGATATATTGGATTAGAATTGGAGAAAAAATTAAAAAGTTAAAAAAACAACAACAACAAGCAATACTAAGTAATAAGAAAAAAATCACTCTATTATACCAGTGACAGCAGATATTAAAAAATTAAAAAATATTTAGTAGAATGCTCTAGTACAAATATATCTTTAAAACAGACAACTTTTATTCATAGAATAGCCTCATACACACCTTGCAATAGTATACTAATTGAACATTGATAAGATTACATCTAAAAGCTATTATTTGCTGCTTACTTTTTCCACTGCCCCCCAACCCCCCCAACTTTTTTTTTTTTTTTTTTTTTTAAAAAAAAAAAAAAAATCTGAAAAATTCTGTATATGTGCTGAAGTGTTTTGTAGTCTTACCTGGCAGAAGTGGGAATATGTTCTTTTATTCACACAGATTTTGCTTGCCTTTTGTCTAGAAAAATATGAGGTCAGAGGGCTTAGCAGCAAACAGATTGCCTGGGGAGTGTGAAAGCTGCACATTTACCAGGAAAGGATTACAGACAGTACAGGTCAGGAATGAAATATTACCGGGTGAATTAATTCACTATTTATCAACTCTGGCCCATGAGGCACCCTCAAACCATTCCTATATGCTTAGTTTGCCTTAACTTGTAGAGTAAGTTCTCCAAATGTACTAAGGAGGAGGAGATCCAGTTCAGCGTAACTGCATGGTATGCCCACTGCCATCTTGCAGTTACAAACTGCAAGCAAGACAGAGTTGTCTTTCTGGGGACTTAGCCTCTTCAATTTAAGCAAGTAAATTAAGTAATTTGCATAAATACTTGATTTCAGTGATCATTATAAATCTTGAAATGGAGCACTTTATGGGAATTGTTAACAAAGGGATATGGATCAATGGAGGACATTTCCTCCGTGATTAGTAGGATGCTATAATAATGAATTAGCATTCTGCTAAATCAGGAATACAAAAAAAAGTCTTTCAGCTGTGTGAAATTTTAAATGCAGTTTCAATTAAGATGTCTAGAACGTTTCTAGATATTGAATTGAATGGCAGTAAGCTATCCTAGTACTTGCATATTTTTTCTTTTTCTATTCATTATTCTGAAGGTCCTCATTTTGTCCCTAAAATTAATAAAATATTATTACTAATGATGGCTGATGTTCATTTGTTAATAATAGCCAGAAAAAAATATTTTGAATGCTTAAAATATTTTATAATATTTATAATAATATTATTATAATTACTGCTGTTGCTGATTGTCTTGTCATATCACTTTTTCTCTGTGACTTAAAAAAGGAATTTGTTATTATCCTCATCTGTGTCTAACACTCACCTACATACATGGATATTTCGGTCTGTAGGTAAAGGCTCTAAAAAGCACCTCAGTTTTGTTGTTTTGGATTGTGTGTCTCATGAAAAACAGCCTGTCTTAACAGATTTCACAGAATCATAGAATAGTTGAGGATGGAAGAGACCCCTGGAGGTCATCTGGCCCAAACCCCTTGCTCAAGGAGGGCTACCTACAGTCACTTGCTCAGGACCATGTCCAGATGGCTTTTGAATATTTCCAAGGAAGGAGACTCCACAGCCTCTCTGGTTAATTTGTGCCAGTATTCAGTCACTCTCATGTTTTAAAACTGCTTCCCGATGTTCAGACAGAGTTTCCTGTGTTTCAGTTTGTGCCCATTGCCTCTTGTCCTATCCCTGGGCAACACTGAAAAGTACCTGGCTCCATCTTCTTTGCAACATCCCTTCAGGCACACATATATAACATCCCTCTGAGTCTTCTCTTGTCTAAGCTAAACAATCCCAACTCTCTCAGCCTTTTTTCATAAGACAGACGATTTAGTACAGATGGTTCCAGAACCTCTGCTGCTACCACTTCTTCATCCAGGTGATGGTGGCAAAAAGTATAAAAAGCACTTGAAAATAATAACTACAATCTACATTAAAAAATAAATAACTCTTGAATAATAATAATAATAAAGAGCTTGGATGAGTAAGAGTCTGGGTGAACTGGAAGAAAACCAATTTATTATTTTATTCTTGACTCCCAACTAGACCAAGGTAAATGTCATACAAGGTATTGACATTTCAATTTATATTAAACTATGAAGTAGTTCAGAGAAAAAAGTGGAGGAAAACACACTGAACTGTGTCAGAATGAGGTCTCCAATGGAATTCACTATGTATATATTTTGAAAATGTCTGCTACTCTGTTCATTTTCAATATAAAATAAGTGAATTCTACACAACAGATCATATGCAAAAATAAAGGACTGCAACTGAATTTGCTTTCCAGATCTTACAAGCAAGCTATGAAAGTTGTTTTTGTTGACACATGCAATCTTTCATAGATAAATCAGCAAATAATATCACACGACTATTAAGAGGTTGCAACTCACTACTAGTAAAATTGTAATTGTAATTACATGGTAAATTTTTGAGACTGGGTATCCAGATATGCTTTAAAGCTATTGCACTATTGTTCTGATCATTGTTCTTATATTGCTGGTAGGGTGTTATTTGGACAAGCTTTCATAAGCACATAAAACTGCACAGAATTATACAATTTCCCCAAACTGAATTGCTTTTTATGATTATCATTGATACTAAATATCTTGTATTTCTTTTACATATATATACATATATATATATATATATTTTTTTTTCTGGACATATAGACATATAAGTAAATACTCTAGACTACATAGATGGTACTTTTTGATTGTACTCTTGACTGTATAGGTGGTACTATAGATGGTATTTTTGAGAAGCAAGAATATATTTATTATTGCTATTCATTGAATGAATATATCCAATTCCAAAGAACATTCCAAATAACATATGTATTATTGTAAATGAACATTACTAATAATTAGTATATATATATTTATAATTAAAACCTTTACAAATTTTCTGGTTAGATGATAGATAAGCCCAAATTTAGGAGGGTATTGAAATTTGAATCCATTATTGGTGCCAATTTTGGTGTATACAGCTTCAAATGAATAAATAAAAGATTAACTAATCATGTTAGTAAGCCTGGACCTTAGTGATTTTTTTTTTTTTCTCTGTAGACAGGGAATAAATCTAAATTTTTACTCAATATATGAGTGCATATCAATACATATTTTATTTGAGCTGTGAAGTTAGCTCATACAGTTATTTCCCTCTTCTTGTGAGTATGTACCTATGAAGTACAATGGCAGCTTTTGTTTTAAAAAATAAGATCTAATCCTTTTCTTCATGAAAAATAATCTTTAACCAGTAAAATGTTGCAAACTCAGTTGCAAGGTTCAAGGATCAGTCATGCTCTCCTAGACAGTTCAGGGGTCTTTTGGGGACATTATTAAACTTTCAAAACATCTACAGCTCTACTAATGTATAAAGGGAGAATCAGTTAACTTTGCACTTACAGTAAGTTTACAGTATCTGGCAATAAGCCCAAAAAAGTCTTTTTGTTTGCCAGCAGAGTAATTTCTGAATTGATTTTAAGCTTTCCTGCAGCCTGTTCATGATTTGATATTCTCTCTGTGTGTTATATTTTTAATTTGACTGTTCTTATTTCTCCAACTGTAAAGTGAGCGTAAAATCCTGTCCTTGTTCTGTACAGGATAATGAACAATAACTTTCACAGTAGCTTCAGTGAAGTCATTTGCTTTGTAGCTGGGACATGCTAAGAAATCAGGAACCTTACCATTGACTTTCATCTCACAACTTCTAAAATACATCAGAATTTATTTCAATTCTGTAGATGAAACACATAAAACTATTTGAGATCCACTGCAGGAAATTAAGGAATACAGTTGTAAGGATGGGAGAAAATAGCTGTTTTGATCAGGTTCCTTTGTAAAACAAAGGATTTGGGATGTCTTAAGATCATATGGACACTTGCTCCAGAATGTGAAGGCAACACTTTGAATAGGAAAATATTGTATTACCACATTGTATTGTATTGTATTATAAATTGTATTAGCAAATATGACAAGAGTGAAAAAAAATTCATTGAGGTTAGACTGCATGTCACAAATGTGATTTGTTTGTTATAAAACAAGAAAGAGAAATTAATATAGACATTGAGAGCTTTACCTTGAGCTTCTTACTTAAAAAGGCATAACATTTAATGTAACACACACACAAAAAATTTTTTTTAATTATTTAGAAAAAATAAAGTCTTGCTGTTATTTTGTGTACTTACACAATTTGTGTTTCCACATGCATCCAAAATTCAATGTAATTAATAATAGACACATACCACAGTTAGTTTCTAAGTCACTGTTTTCATAATTGAGTCTTCTGTTAGTTAGTTTTGAGTCCTTCTTCTGCCACTTTTTCCCCTTTTTATCCTTCCTATATCACCTTCTCTTTTAATGCTTTATTGTTTTCTCTGACCCTCTCTTGTCTTTTTCTATTTTTAGCGTATTGTTTCAGCCCCTTCTAATGCTTTCTTTCCAAAATATGTCATACACAGTTTTCAATTTAACACGGGGAACTACTCAGAAGCCTGATAAAATGTTTGCTAATGTGTAGGGCACACAAATACTACCAAGTCCATTTAGTTCTGCAAGACTGTACTTAACAAATTCCCTTTTGTGAATTCTTTTTGAGACATTCAAATGTGTGAAGATACAGTGGTCATTTGGGACAATGGCCAGGCTAAGGTAACACAAAATAACACCCTTTATCTTTTTTGACAAATCAAACAGAAACTGAATAGCTCTAACTTTCCTTCAAGCTCTTCTGTATCTCTCCTTTAATAGTTAAAATGAAATTTGAAGCTAGGAAAAGGCATCTAATATTTGATTAGATTGGTGTCAGATGGTCATTCTTTCATAAAGAAAATGCAGATCTTGAAGATTATTTACCCTTACTGGTTGATCTTAGAAAGCAGCAATACTAGGCTGGTTTTATTGGCATCTAAATTGCCATGTAACCTCTGAACTGAGGTGATAGCAACAAAGGCCGTATCTGCATTACACATAGCTAATTCAAGTGTGATAAACAAGAGAACATTAGTAAGACAACACTTGTGACTACAGAAGATGGATAATGATATTGGCAGCCATTTAAATTGTTGTAAAATGTGCCTATCAAACAAAATTGTTCCAGTCCTGGGACAATTTTACCTGCAAATGTGGGCAAGTAAATCACATGAGACAGATTCCATTGACTTTGCAGAAAAAGGGAAGACAAGCCTTTTTTATTGCTATTGATGTTTGCTCTTACTGACTGAGTGTTTGCCACAGACTCAAGTACCACTAGACACATAAATACAATGAGAACCTTGTGTGTGTCCTTTAGCTGACTGGGGGAAACAATTCGCAATTTACATCCAAGGGAGCTGCAGTGTTCTTCCAACATACAGAACAGTTTGAGAAGAGTGTGCTGAAAATTGGTTCAAATAATCCTCCTGTCCTACAAAGTCCTTGTTGAGTTCAAAGAGAATGTTTTCCTTTATAGTGCAGAAGAAAACATACAACACTTTATCACTGTGATTTCACTGCCTGAATTATCTCTGAACTTTGCTAAGTCACAGCCTGGATTAGTTTGCTAATGTTATATTTTGTGAAGAAGCTAGGGCACGGGGGTCACCTTAAAAAGGACTGATACAGGAATTCCCTTCCTCATATATTTTTGTGGGAAAAACAGCCTTAAAAATTGTGCAACAGGAGAAGAAAAAGAAAAAGAAAAAAAAAAAAAAATAAGTGTCAGTCTGCATGATTAAGAGCAGAAATCTTTCTGAATGATCAAGACACAAGTCAAAAGTCAAAGTAATATACTTTTCACATGTCACATTCCTCTCCAGAAATCACTGAGGAGAACACATTTCCAGAAGTGACAAAGACTTCAGCTACCACATCTTACAAAGTTACTAATTTAGCTCTTGGGGGTAGAAATCTGTAACTTGTCACTAAGGGTTCTTTGTGTAGACCTCTCTGGGGGGTCATTGCAGTGAGACCAATTGGGGGTCTGTTGAATGGCAAATGCTGAACACAGGCTTTTAGTCAGAACTGTAGCCAAGGTTCTGGGAATAGAAAATGCCATCTTCAAATTAATAGCCAACTTAATTAATCACTATTTTTCATAGGTTTCAGCCCATTTCTAGAGGGTTTTACAAGTATAAATGTTTCCTGTGCCATCTGTGGTAAGTTGGTTATTGTATGTTGCATCCTATACAGGTATAAAATGGGAGCTCATGTATTGTTTACATAAAAAACTTAACTTCGGTCTTTGTGTGTGCGTGTGTGATTTATTCATTGTCAAAACTAAAACATAAACGAAAGTAAAGCTGAAAAGATATCCTAAGTCTCTCATCTACTGATGATTTACTACAGTGGGCTTTATGATGAAATACAGTAAATCATTCCAAAGTGTAACATAAATCAAGATTTGTTAACACTTAGGCAGCCAATACATGTCTTTTGGGTACATAAAACTATGTATAACATAACCTCAGTTACAACCATGCAATAAATGTGAGTTGATGACTTCCTTTTCTTTATTGTTTTATTTGCACTGTTGGTGTAACAGAGATAATGCTATAGCAAGAATAAGTTGGGTCCATTTTTACTTGGATCAGTGAAAAACATGGGTTATTTTGAGAAAAAAAAAAAGAAAAAAAAAAAGAAAAAAAAAAGCATGCAGTTTTAGAGATAGGTGAATTATCTGGGATAACATGATGTTCTGTTTTGCAGGGACACCTGGCAAGAATGCATTTGTTCTTTAAAAAGAGAATGGATAAATTTCAGAGGGAAAGTGATTTTATTACTGTAAAAATTACAAAGACAAACCTTAAATTATGAATCTATATCTACACGTTCTTCAAGGTGACACTCCATTGACTTCAGCTGATATGTACTTTACTGAGGGTCTGTTCAATAGATTTTAATGCAGACTATGTGTGTCCTTTAGCTGAGAAAAAAATGCTTTCTGCAAAGCTGAAGACATAATGTGGTTATTTCAAAAAAGATAGGATGAATTGAAACTCTATCTTTCTCTCCCTGAAATTATTTAAATAATTTGATCAGCTCAGAGTGGCAAGTGGCTATTCTTAAGTCACTTCTATGTTTGTCAGCTTTTTTGCTTGCTGGCAAGAGAACTTTCTAATCATGCCATTCCAATCTGAAGAAAATCTATAAAAGGCATAAACAAGAAATGGCTCAAACCACCTTGTGGCTAGTGTTTGTCCTAAATAGGACAGTCTCTAAGTCATTTGTCATTTTAACTAGAAAAGGTTTATGGCCCTAAGAGCAAAGGTCAGAGACTGTATATACTTCTGCATAGCACATAACCATCATTTACAATCACACTGCAGTCTGAAACGGTACTCAGGTTTTGTTAGCTTTGTTTTACTTTGTCTTCCTTTATTCTTTCCTCATTTAATAATGTTTATGTACCAATAGAAAAACTGCAATGAAACTTTCAGACTTTTTTTAAGTTATAGGTCACTATTTTTTTTTTTTTTTAAGGGAGAAAGCACAATGATTTTTTTTTTTTTTTTCACTGTTCTGCCTTCAAAAAACAACAATAACAACAATAACAAAAAATGAACTAATAAAAATCCTACATAGTTAGGCTGAGTTTTTTTGAGCCTCCAGGTATGTCAGTGTTTCACATTTAGCACACAGCTCCCAAAGAAATATCTGCTAAATGTTCACCTGATAAAGTCAAAGAAGAGTAGATACTGATGAGTTAGAGCAGCCCCGGGCTTGGGATTTCAGTGCTGCCATTCTGTGAACTGTTTAAACTAATGATGTTTGTGCAGATAATTCTGGGCTTGACTCAGTGTTTGGTGAAGACAGAGGAGCCCTTCTGTCATCCTCAGTGGCATTTTGAATAGGCTCATAACAGAGAAAGGAGAAAAAAGAGTCATTTAGGGAGAAATAGTAAGATCACTCCTCAGACTTCTTTGTTGCTTACATGTGTGTGTGTATGAATGTAGAAATATGAAAAAAATAAAATCCATTCCTTATTGCTTGTATAAAAATAGTTACCTGATCCCCAAAAGAACATGCATTACTCTTTCTTGTCCCTCCAAGCTTTTCTGACATATAAGATTTTCACTAATAAGAACAACAAAAGGTCTTAACACACTGAAGCTAAATACATCCATGATTTTTATGGAATGCCTTCAGTATCATTGTGATGAAGATTTGTGGCCCAAATATATACACATACATTTGTGTATACACATATTTGATAAATCTTAAAGTGACTGCTCAGGCCACTCTATTCTCATAGAGGTTAATTAGGAGCCTGAGTATATAGAGTATATTGGAAGAGACGATACTTCCAGAAAGTTATTTTCTCAGCCAAAACATCTAAAATAGGATGTATTAATGTATAGTACCTATTGCTTGGAAGTTGAAAAAATTGACATAAATATTTGCATTTTAGACCTCAGCCAGTACTTGAATTTTATGGCCTCACTTGTCACACCAGCAGAAACAGGGACTGAAATCAGCATTTCCTTGAATGCTCCAGCTGGGCTTGTAACAGAGATTTACAAAAACCATTTTGGCAAGCATTGCCAAAGTATCCCTATAAAAAAATCAAAACAAACAAAACAAAACCCTAAATACTACACTCTTCCCCCAGTAACTCCAAAGATACATAGTAAGATAACCAAACAACTCTCTTGAGAATATGATGAAAGGAAAAACTTTTTGTCCTGATCAGAAGACAACTCACATCTAAAGCTGAAAATGAGCTAATTAGGAATTTTGAAGCAAAGAGCTATAGTTCCTGGCAGACCCATGCTATTGAACTGCACAATGTTTTGCCTCATAGATATTCACTCTAAATTGTGATGACTTATTTATATTCAAGAGCAGTTGAGCTCTCCCCCCCACACACTTTTTTTTTTTTTTTTTTTTTTTTTCTTCTGTCAGCTCAGTACTGCCCTTGCTTAGAGACTGAAATGGTTTAGACCTCAAATATGTTAAATAACAGATTGTAAACCTAGAAGAACTAATGGGAAAGTGAAAGAAGCATTACAGTTCAAAAGTGAAAACCGTACATATGAGCACAGGTTATTTCTGAAACAGAAAAATGTGTTGGAGAACTGAATCTGTGGGGTAATGTGTTGCTCATTAATAATAAAATAATAAAACTCAGAAAATCTCATAATTAAAAAAATATATATTTGGAAAGCTACTTATTCCCTGAATACTTAATTCTCCCTTTGACTGATAAAAGATTCAGTTTATATATACATATATATATATTTCACACAAGGCAAAAAACCACTTTCCTCTTTTGCTTCCAAAGCTTCCTCAGGAATTAAATAGAGCAAAAACTGCTAAGTCTTACAAAGCCCTCACAAGCCTTGCATGTGTCTTGACTTTCCAAAAGATTCAGCTAGTTATGTGTATTAGGTTTACATGACAAGGTTTTGGTAGCAGGAAGGGCTACAGGGGTGGCCTCTTTGAGTAAAGCCCAGCAGTTGCCCCATATCAGATCAGAGCCAGGTCCAGCCGGCTCCAAAAGAGACCTGGCGCTGCTGGTCAGAGCCGAGCCAGTAAGCAATACTGGCTGGGCCTCTGGGAGAGCAGACTGAAGAAAGGAAAAAACAACCAACCAACCAACTAAACAAAAACAAACAAACAAAACAACAACAAACAAACAAAAACCAACCTGCTGCACAACAGCAGCTGGGAGAGAGGAGTGACAAGCAGCCCTGCAGCCCCCAAGGTCAGTGCAGAAGGAGGGCAGGAGGTGCGCCAGGCACGCAGCAGAAGTTCCCCGGCAGCCTGTGGAGAGGCCCCTTGTAGAGCAGGCTGTCCCCCACAGCCCATGGGTCCCCCAGTTGAGCAGTCTGTGGGAAGCCCACACAGGATCAGTATGGGAAGGATGGCATTTCATGGGAGAGGCCCCATGCTGGAGCAGGGGAAGGGAGTGACTAAGAGCGGTGGAGAGGAAGTGTTAGGGACTGACCGCAGCCTCCATTCGTCATTCCCCTGCGCCACGTGGGAGAAGGCGGTAGAATAGGGTAGGTGGGAGTGAAAATGTTTTTAGTTTGCTTTTACTTTCTTTCTTTTACTGTTCTAGGCTGCTAGCGATAGGAAATTATATAAATCTTCCTATGCTGAGTCTGTTTTACCTGTGATGATAATTGGTGGGCTCCTGTCCTTATGTCGAACTTTGAGCCCTCTCCACTGTATTTTTCCTCCTTTTTCTTTGAGGAGGGGGGTGAGAGAACTGTTGTGGTGGTGTTCAGCTGCCCAGATGCGTAAAACT
The DNA here is from genome assembly GCA_011076525.1 of Nettapus auritus. NCBI lineage: Eukaryota > Metazoa > Chordata > Aves > Anseriformes > Anatidae > Nettapus > Nettapus auritus. The sequence continues at coordinate 99,467,037 of CM021766.1, read as the reverse complement.
ACCACATTATGACTTCTATGGATTTCAGCTCAATTAGCACGTGCATATTTATTGATGGTCTGTCATTTATTGAAAAACAATGGCTTCACAGTCAAAAAATTAGACAGAGAACATCTTATAACAATGTAGTTATAATTTAACCTGGAACTCCAGCTATCCCGTGGAACTGGAGGGTAATGCTGTGACACACTGTGGGTGCCATCCTGCACTGAGAGGAGGAGGGTCTTTCAGGTGGATAGACTCTTGCAACTGAAGACAGCAGGCTGATACTTGACACTGCCCTGACTCTTCAGACAGCTACAAATGAGACTAGTATTGCTTCTTCCCAGTCCTGTCCTATTAATTTTTACCCTGAACTTTAGGAAGGATGAGTTCATGGCACACGTACAAAAATAAACCTGAGATTGTAATGCCCAAGATTAGCCAAGAAGCTATAATTTTATATTGTAGCAATATTGTTGTGATAAGATAAATGTTAGGCATAAAACTGTGATCACTTGCATGTAAAGACAGAGTTAAAATATTCCTATGAATGTAATAATTATAGTGAGGTACAACTATATTTTACTAGAAATATTGCAAACTACATAAAAGAACGGTTTTAGTTTAATATTGGTTAACATAAAAATCAACCGTAGTAATGCTGAAACAAGAAATAATCATGTGAGGTAACTATGGGGGGCCTTAATCTACTTAAATGTGACATTAAAGTTGGGGTTGCTCACATAGAAGGGAAAAAAAGATCTCAGCAGAACTATTCACCTACAAGGAGTTGGAGGGAGCAACAAGAAAAAACAACACAGAGAGAAAGTAAAGTGACTACAATGCTAACTAGGCACGTGATTGAGAGGTAGAAAATAGTACTCAGCAATGAAGAGATAAAAATTGAAAACACCAATATTAATGCATTCAGGGAAAAGCATAAACAATCAATGGTCAAAATGAAGCTTAGAAAAGTTTTAAACATCAGATAAGGACTGTTAAGACTAGGCAATGGAGCAGAGAAGCAAAGGTGAATACTGATGCTAAGATTTCACATGAGATTTGTACTATAGTTAGAAAATTTTTAATTATGTGAGGTACAGGAAATTGTGAGACAACAAATATTTAATAAATAGCCAGCATTATTTATTCATAGAGAACAGAGCCAATAGAAAATGAGAAAATATTAATTTTTCACTTCAAAATTCCCAGTGGGGACTGTGGAACAGATGCTAAAGGCAAACAAATCTCTTACGTTGGAATTGGACATTAGCATAGACAATTATAGTGACAGAAGAAGAGTAATATAAAAACCTAGGTAGAAGTCATACAAGCTCTTACTCAGCCATAATCTAACCTGTAATTCAATATTTTTCCTGCAAGGTAGGGGTTGTTTTTACTAATATATATTTTTTAATGGTCCCTTTTGTAAAATTCTGAATGGACACTTGAGGTCTTTGCCCAAAATACCTTATTATTTCAGGATTTGTGATATATCTCTGTGCAAGAGTTTCTGTACGTTTCTGGAATGTTGCTTCATTCTGCCGTATCCTCTCCACACCTCCTCCCACTGTGTGCCCCTTCCCTGATCTCTTCTCCAGTCTCAACTTTTATCTCTCTCTCTTTCCTTCCTTTGGGATGAGGTTCAACATGGCTAAGTGCCAAGTCCTACACTTTGGCCACAACATCTCCTTGCAGCACTACAGGCTTGGGGCAGAGTGTCTCGAAAGCTGTGCAGTGGAAAAGGACCTGGGGGTTCTGACTGATACTTGCCTGAACATGAGCCAGCAGTGAGTCCAGGTGCCCAAGAAGGCCAATAGCATCCTGGCTTGTATCAGGAATATTGTAGCCAGCAGGAGCAAGGAGGTGATCCTCCCACTGTATTCAGCTCTGGTGAGGCCCCACCTTGAGTACTGTGTTCAGCTTTCAGCCCCTCTGTGCAAGAAGGACATTGAGGCCCAGGAACATGTCCAGAAGAAGGGCTACAAATCTGGTGAAGGGTCTGGAACAAGACATGGGACCAAGGCATGGAAGTGGACAACCCCCTGCTTCGGCACCCTTGCCTAAAAACTTTCAAAGGCATCCCGTTTGGGCAGTCTTGAGCAAGGACTGGCTCATCCTTCTGCCAAACACCTTGGAGCCCATGGAGGTGGATCCACCAAAAATGTGGAGGATCCACCTCGGTCAGAGCAGACCTTTAACTACCCCGGCATGTCTTTGCTTCCTGCCATCAGAGTGCAGCAACAGCGTTGCTTGAGTGCCTGTGATCCAGATGATCTTAGAGGTCTTTTCCATCTCTAATGATTCTATGATTAAGACCATTTCCCCTTGTCTTACCACTTGGTGCTTGGGAGAGGAGCCTGATCCCCACCTCACTACAACCTCCTTTAAGGTAATTGTAAAGTAAACAAAGAGAGACCTGGGGTTTTTCAGATCGGAGAAGAGAAGGTTCTAGGGAGACCTTATAGTGGCCTTCCAGTACCTACAGGAAAACTAGAGAGGGACTCTAGAGAGGGATAGGACAAGGAGTAATGGCTTTAAATGAAAAGATGGTAGATTTAGATTAGATATAAGGAGGAAAATCTTTACTGTGAGGGTGGGGAGGCACTGGAACAGTTTTTTTGCTTACAGTGCTAGACTTCTTTCTGATGAGTTGGAAGTATTAACATATGAACCACTGCCAAAATGTATTTGAGAAATGATTCCCTTACTAATGACAATTTGAGAGCCATTGACAATTACCAGGTAATAAATCAGAATAACTTCTGCTACATTCAAACAGACATCAGTCCACAATAGTGGATAGATCCCACCTGTTTTAAAAATATTATCCTCTTCATCTGGCTTCATTCTACTTGGGGGAATTCTACAAATGCTTTGTGTGACTGAAAATAGAGAGTTTGTGACACTCATGAGGTCATTAATTGTGTAGCCATCATCACTTAATGGTTATTATTGGGCACAGGGAAAGAGGAATTTCTTCACAGGAGAAGATAGATATTCCACCATTGCTGATTCCAGATGACCAAAGCATATTTCTCAACGTTCTTAGGTAAATAGTAGCTATCAGGAACAATAAATGAAACATTCTCCGTAATACATTAATTGTCACAAACACCAAAGAACTCTAAATATTAAAGATTTTTCTGGAATAATAGGTACAGAAAATTGTCAAATTTGCTGCTATTGCTGTACTACTCCATTTGTACTAGTACTCTTTGTCAAAGAAAGTAAGAATAGCTTTAAACAGCACATTCTGTGTCATTTGAAAACTAAAACTTCACAGGTCCATAAGACAGGTTTTTATATAAGTTTGAGAAACTTGTTGAAGTTCCTAATTTACTGTAGCCTTTCTTCAGCAGTGGAATCAAGTTCAAAGAGGACCTTACAAACCCAGCTCAATTTTGTTCTCAGCAAATTCTGTAGGAGGTTAAAGCAACATTTTTCTTTAGTCAGATCTTTAAGTTAAAGAACAAATCACATTGTAATGAAAGGATGTTTAACAGGTAAGGGAATTCACTGAAACTTTACACATATCTTAAGTTAAATACAACGAATAACATTCTAACAGGAACTTGTCATATTTTGCACCTCTGAGGGAGCAGTAACAAGCAGCAAACTAATTCTGAAGGTACCACAAAACAAAGATTTTCAAAGTGATCAAAATATTTTAAACTTGGTTCTGTCAGAGGGCTCATAATTAAAAGATAAAATAATAAATAAATGATGTTCATTATATTTTCTTTCATTAATGTATTAAATTTTGATTTTGTTTATTATTATTATTATTATTATTATTATTATTATTATTATTATTATTTTCAATTGCCTTGTAGTACCTTCTTCTCATCAGTTACAAAATGAAATGTGACCAAGTAAATCTAGCAAGCATAAGTGAATTTTAAAATTGTCAATCTCCTTGTTACCTTTTGGTTTACTCTTCAACACCGCATTTTCAATATACACTTACTAAACTATTAACTTATCTGACTAAACCGAATTGTTGGTAAGATACTATTCCATTTATGTGTGTACTACACTTCTTAATTGTTCCTTCCAAGAAACAGTGTTTTGGTTATCTTCATTTCAAATTTCCTTTCAGCCTCTGAAATTGCTCTATTACCTTTAGTGTAGTGTTTCTACTGTCTTCATTAGGGTCACTGTCATTTTAAGTAAGATACATGAAAAAAGTATTTGCTTCAGAAACATCAGGAAGGCTATTGTGTTTTGAATTTTGAATGTGAGAATGCCTTTGAAAGAAAGGACTTAGAAAGGATTATTATTATTATTATTATTATTTTCCCTCATAATTTCTACCACTAAGGTTTAAAGAGCTATTTTTTTTTTTCCTGTGGAAAACAGCAGTTTTGAATTGTCATGTGAGCATACTGGTTTGAATGAATTCCTACATAGTTCTCGTCAAGTCAGACCTGAATGGCATTACCAGAATGACAGTAGCAGAGGCATACAACTATCAGTGAGTAGACATCAAGTGTTTCCTGTTGATGGCTGAAAGAACTAAGAAATATAAAAGCATGTGTAACTGACTTCAAGTAGCTGTCTTATATGCCAGACAAGATCCAGAAAACTGACCACTGAATGAGAATGAGAAATCTGGTATATAGTGAAAAAAATAAAGCTGCTAACGTAGAAGGTTGTTCTATAATAAATTACTGCTATTAAAAGTTTCTAGCTGAATAACAATTGCTGGAAAGTTCTGAAAAGATGTTCAGTATTGCTACAGTGATTACTTTCCTGGGAGGCATCTCTCTTACTTAGTTCTGCTCAGTGATAGCTTACTTGCTGGGATGGATCTATTTTCTACTTTTTAATGGCTCTCTCCTACAGTTCTCACCTTCTAGAGCAGCACTGCAGCCTTACACTTTGTCTCAGAGAAATGGCGCTAAAAATAGGATTAGTACCCTGGAGTTAAGATAGCCCTACCAAAACGATGGTATTGAATGCTAGTTTCTTGAATTCTTGGGATCTGCAAAGAGTATCAGTTTTCTGGCAAGGGGATATTCTTATAAATATTTATAAGGAATATCAAGCAAATATTTATTTTGTGTACAGAAAATTGCTAAATTATTTTAGTAAAGAGAATTTGACATGACTTTGGGATTCATCATACCACAGAGATGCTTTAATGTAGGAGAGGTACTTCAGGGACCATTGTGAGCAATGTCATGATCACCAACTGTATCTCCACATAGAGAGAATTCATGTCACCAGACTACTTAGGGACCCTGTAATATGTTCATGAATAGCTGCATTTGTGGGGCTAGTGAAAATCTTTTAGAGACTGCCTAGCTGCTGAAGGTGACCAGAATTCATTCCCTATGACAGAAACCCAGGGTTTCATGTCAGATGGAAATCTGATGTGGATGTGGGTTGGTTCACTTTAAGTGGAGTTTCCAGAAGTCTGAATCCTGTTCATTACTGACTAAGCAGCCAAGCAGCCAGATATCCTTTATCAGCTTTTCCTGAAACAAGCTAAAGGATGTAAATGTCACCTCAGAGGGTGCAGGCACTTAATAAGGCCCTTTCCCATTGACAGCATAGAGATACAGCTGCTGTGTATGACAGCTCTTCAGAGCTTTTGTGTCTGAACAGACACAAGTCTCACTACCTGACCAGACAAAAATCCATCTGTTGTTCAAGCAAGCAGAAGGTACATAGTGCTTAGCAACAAAAGGATAGCAAAAATCCTTACACAAATATTATATATTATACTTCTGTGAGCCCTCCAGAAGTTTTGCTGTAGCCAAAAGGTCACACCACCACCTCCGATGGTGGCCTTCACTAGTTATTTTCTGTATGCTTCCCATTATCCAGATTTAGTTCCACCTAATTTTTATAACTTTTTAGTGGTATCCTTGTCATCCACGGTATAGTCAAGCATCAGAGAGGTGGGAACAGACAGGGAAGGAAATTGCCCAGGGCTATCAGCCTGCAGAATTCTAATATCCTCAGGATGATGGCTCAGGGAATGGGATAAATTAAAAATATTTCCTGGTCAGCATTTGTCTGAAGGGCTGTCCATGCCGGGCCTGCTATTGCTATCCATCATGGTCTACTTTGCAAGCAGTGGGCAACCCTGAGATGCATTTCTCAGTGGAGGTCTGTTGAAAGGCCCCATTCTTTCCAGCATGGCTGCATGTTTTTTATTTATGGTGCTGCTGCTGCACCAGGCATGGGGCCTCCGCAAAAGCACACACGACTCTATAAGATAATAAAACAGCCAGAAGGCTTTTTGTGTGCTCATGTCACAAAAGACTCTTCAGAGAGAAACAGTTTTAGTGTCTGAAGAATGAAGTGCTATTTCAGAACCTGGAGACTGCTTTTTTTTTTTTTTTTTTTTTACTCTACAATTGAATGATTTGTTCATATTTTTTATGTAATAAAAAGAGCAGCACAATATGCCTCCTTGCTTGCTTAGAGACCATTTAAAATTCTTAATGCTTAAACAGAAAGATTTCATGGAGCTCATTGCCACACTGAAGTGAATACAGAAATATTGTCTATTTTATTTTATTTATTTATTTACCTAGCTGTTGACGGAAAGATGGAAAAAATAAACAAACAAACAAAAAAAACTTTCAAAAGGAGGAAGGACTAACAGGGGGTTTGATAATATCTAGCTTAAGGGCAGGCTGCAGTTTCAGACTGCAGATTCCTGTGGGATGGTTTTGTCTCCTACTTGGCCACCTCAGTTTAAAGGTCTTATGATTTCATTACTAAATCCAGGAAAATGATTTAAAATACTCTTATTTTTTAAACAAATTATTTTTGTTCAAAACTCAGCTGGCATTCTTTTGTAGTAGCCATCTGTGAATCCTAATTTTAAAGAAAAAAAGATATGAATACTTTTACTGACATATTACAAAAGCTCCTTATTAAGATATTTTGGAGTGACTATGGAGGGACAGATACTATGAAATCAGCTTGAACATAGGGTTTACTACCTAAAAATGGCAGAGCAAGCAAATCAAGTGTTGAACTGACAAGATATCCTACAGAACAAAAACTATGCATTTTTAGAATTCAATTATTTTGAATGAAGTCAAAGCACTATGAAAAACGTTAGTGCAGAAAACAACAACAACAACAACAACAACAAACAAAAACAAAAAAACCCTGTTTCCTGGACTTGTATTTAGAAACATCAAATCTTCACTGAAATAACACAGTAGTTGAAACTATACTCAGTTTCAACCAAGATACTGCAAATCACCTGTAGGCAAAGTTGTGTATGTATTGGCAGGTTCATATAAAAAAACTGCAATGTAAAAGTTGTTCTGTAAATGTTAATGGTTAATATTAATCATTGCTAATGGTTAATTATTGGTATTTATTAATTTTGGATAAGCCCTGGGAGGGCTGAATGCTCATTTCACTGTACGTTGAACAGTTTTCTATGTAAATGCTGTTGGCTGGTACTCATCCATTCTGAATAGACCTCCACATTTTCAGTTTCTAAATCAGTTCATGTGGCAGGTCAGAACAGCTCTGGTACATCTTAAAAAAAGTTTATATGAAGGTATCTGTTTCTCAATAATGAAGCAACGTTAGAAAAAATAGATTAAAACCTCAGCATAAGTTATTACAGCTATGCTCAAGAATACGGATTTTTTTTTTTTTTAGACTAAATTCTTAGTTTATAAGCCAAGTATGGTATACCTTTACACCCTGCCCCATTAGTAGCAAACCTTAGAAGAGTACATAATTTCAGCTCCAGCTGTCCAGTGTTGTACAGTGCAGATGCCTAGAGGAATTCCATCCTCTCAGGATGGATTAACCTCTTCTTTCATTTCTTATTCTGCTACCATGACCTAAAACAGTTATAATTTGACTTTATGACACTACATAGTTTGGTAAGGTATTATATTACTTCTATCTCATTTTCTTTAAATATTAATGTTACTATTCTACCATTTTCTGCTTCCTTTGCTTAAAAAGCAGTGGTATATCTTTATGAACTGTATGTGAAGAACAATATGAATGTACTACCTTCTTATAAAATGATTATTTTTTTCTCTTTATATGTACCTTGATAGATTATTAATGTTTCTTAGACATTATGTATGTGAGATTGTGAGACGTTTTAGAGTTGTTTTTTTTTTTAATGATTTTTCTAGAGATTTATCAGTTTATTCCATTTACAATTAGAATTTCAAAGAGGAAATGCTGTTTGTAAAGTCAATGGTCATGTTGCTGATTGGTTTATTTAATTTACTTATAAAACTGTGGATTCAGTTTCAGATAAGCTTCCCTGTGAAAGGACCACAATAGCTACAAGTCACTTTCATTTTTTCAAAATGAGCTACTATTTTTAATAAACCTCCTTATTATAAAAACATCAAGTAGTGCAGAATAAGAAAAGACTCTATGTTAAAAACATCATTATAACTGTTCCAAATCATGGACTGAAGGGTGAAAGGCAATTCTTAAAGAAGAGATACTGTAGTGATTATGCAGATGAATGGTGTCTGGTGCTACATGGTTAATGGTTGTCCAAGCCTCTGCAGCTTTCTCTTGGCTGTGTTTATGTCACCTCAGGCTGTGAAATTTTACCTTTGAATAGTTTATTCACTTTGACACCTATTCAGCTTATGAAGTACCTGGGGCAACCACAAGACAGAACTGGTCAAATTATTTCCAGTGAGTAATGCTGGATCTGGATTTTTTCTGCTTTGTGAATCAGTCTTGCTTTCCTTTACGGAAAAGGTCTTCAACACAATGTACATATGTGGCACCCTATTTTTCTTCTGTTTCTGTTATATATAATGCAGATAGGCTTTATTATATTCCCATATATACAAAGATTGCATATTATGCATGCAAAAGGCTATGAAATAATATTTTACCTCATCACCACCATATTTATTTCAATGTTTTCTTTATACAAAAAAATCAGTAGAGGAATGCTATGCCTTACTAGTATGCATTCACAAGAACATCAGAAAAAAACAATTTACTAGACAGGCTTTTTACCATACTGTTGGTCACCTCAAGCCTGTGAAAATGTTTTTCCTCCTTGAAGTGAATCATTAAAGCATTAACAAAGTTAATATGAACTGCTGTTAGAACTTAATGATTAATATATAATCCAGGAGAATAGCAGTGTTTACAAGAAATACTTGTGATCAGAGTTTTTAGGTCTAAAATTTTTCAGTTATGTAAATAGAGGTTTTAGGTTATTTGAGATGGGTAGCATGGCTGTCTTCAGAATCACAGTGAACTGAGTTTACACCTTATGAAAGTGTTTCTATATGACATTTTTTTTTTTTTTTTTTTTAATACTCCGTTTGTTCAGCTCTATCAATGACTAACAAATTTGATAGTCTCCCTTATCTGGGAAATGGAGCAGTGACTCATTTTGCTAAAAGCATTGAAGAGGCACTAGATAAAAACCTACTCAAGGACAAGGAGGAAGTCATCTACCCCACAGGTCTAATGGAAAAACATGTTTCCCCCTATCTATTTGCATCATTAAACTATTTTTTTTTTTCCATAAATTCAACATTTCTATTTAAAGATGGGACTGTTGGAGAAGTGGCAGAAATGAACCCCAAATGCAAACTCTGTAGTTTAGTTGTGCATGGCAGTTGCAAAGGAAACATTGCAAGGAAATGCTATTGCAGAAGCACAATATTTTTTCTAATGTTGATTTGGAAGTTTTGTATCAGAATTTCTACCTTATTCCCTACATCTCTTAGAAGGATTATGAAATGATAAGTATTTTATTGTTGTTGTACTTGAAGCTTTTGAAATCAGTTCCCAGAGAGGAGGGATTTGTTACCTAGCCCCAAGGTAAAGAGAGTCTAAGGAGAAAACTGCAAAATTTTGAAAATGGTAGACTTTTTAGGGAATTTTGTCTTTATTTTAGGGTAATCAGACGTACTATGAAGTATTTTCCACACAAGCATTACCAAAATTGTAGAAATATATAGTAATTCCAGTTTTTCTGAGTAACAAAGCTCTTTACCATGTCCCTGAATAAAGGTTTTTGCTGATGATTGACTCAAGCTCAAAGTACACACAAAACTAGGCTTTTAAAGTTAAGCTTAAAGAATTCCTAAAAGTGATCTATATGTTATTATTATTATTTTTTTTTTAGAAGCTATGCAAATGCTCAGATTATTTCTATTTCTTGCTTATTGCAATGGGATATAAAGCAGAGAAAATATACGGATAAAGCAGAGGAAATATAGGAATAAAGGTTTCATACAGAATTTACATTCTTCATTTGTAGAACTGACATGAACTGAGCAAAATTTAATCCAGCAAGCCAAATGTGCTTATAGCACAGACTTCATCGTATATTTCAGTCCTGAACAAGTCATTAGTCTGTGTCTGTGCAAGCAAAAAAGAAGCTCTTTTAATTCATTAACAAATTTGGGTGACGTGCTTATTATGTGGTCAGTCTATGTTAATGCTCCCTGGCTG
>CM021766.1:99352909-99447486 GCA_011076525.1 Nettapus auritus | reverse complement strand
TTTTTTTTTTTTTTTTTTTTTTTTTTCCTGTACTACCCTTATCCTAAATCTTTGCTATTATTTTTCTTGAATAGGCATCATAAATATTTATTTTTGTTGTGTCTCATAGCCATATTCAGAGTTCGTGAGCCAGACATGATTGGAGTTAACTCTTGTATCAAGCATTTTCTATTTGTAAAACTGATCAGGAGAAATGGCTACAACTGAGAGTCAATTATAAATCGTAACAATCAAACATCTGAGCTGTCACAGAATATCATGAGGCTAAGAGAAGAAAAATTCCAGAAAACAAAAATGCCTTGAGGTGATTAAAATAAAAAGTTTGTATACAATTTCTTGCTCAATTAAAATGTAAAATTTCTGGTAATAGAGTTTGGCAGATGCTTGCTTTTGCCAGTGATCAGGAACCTGTAGCATATGGTCAGACATTCACTTTGCATTCACTTGCAGCAATAGATGAAAAATTAATTTTGAAACTGAAAGGTCTGCAACTTACAGCTTTGTAATGATGAGTGATGTGGTTACACTAATTTGTCAAAAGATAAACTCCAGACTTCTGCTTTGCGTCTTCATGTTTACTTCCAAATTTAATATTGTCTCTATTTAAAATTTACTGCAATATTGCTGTTTGCAATGTCATTCTGCATATCACAAAAATTGATTCTGATCCTGTTCACAGAAGCTCTGTTGTTATGCCTCTAATTAGTGTAAGGTTTATTATAACTTACTAAAATTCACACAAGGGTGACTGAGAACAGTCTATTTTGATTAATGACATCTAACATTTAAACGGTCATTTGGAAATGCATGTGGGGAACTTATTTCCCCAGTTTTACATCTGTTTTTAATCACTAGAGCTATTTAGTTTTCATTATTTCTTCACTATTTGAGAATCACTTTTAATATTTCCACGTATTTCTTTAGTTCTATTTCTGTCTGTGAAGACAAGAGTAAATATGATCTAAGGATCTTATAGCAGTCACAATAGTCTTTCAAATCCTAAAGCCAGATGTGAATGATGGTCTAGGCAAAACCTGATAATTTTATTGTTGTGTCATTTACACTTGCTTTCAGTAACATAGTTTGACATGTTGGATTGAAAATAAATAAATAAACTTGAACACTGTTTATATGTCAGTTGTAATGGAGAGTTACCATTCTTTGGTTGTGGAATATGAAAGATTTTCCTAACATGAATACACCTAATCAGGTAAACTTCATATTCTGAATTTTTATACTGAGAAGACAAGGTACCATGCTAGCTGGATCATGCTCTCTGGTCCCATTTTCCCTAGAAAACTATTGAAAAGGATGATGCAACAAAAGCTAGCAGCAGGTTAGGAATCTATTCTTCAGAAAAGGCTAAGGGGGCTATAATGCATGGTGATGTAGAGACTGAGTCAATACAATACTTTTGCAGAAAATGGAAAGCACCATGCTGAAATTCATAGTCCTCTGTTCTACGTAGCATTGGCAACACCTGAGATGGAGTGTTTTGTCCTATTCAGCCAGCAAGAATGGCCAGAGTTTAAGAAAAAAATATGTAGAAATAGAGATAAAATCAATTGGGTTTGTTTAGTTTCGAGAAGGGAGGAAGACATGAATACATAACCCTGAAACTAGGCATCTCCAGCATTATGATGCTACTTTTGTCCCAAATTCCCAATTTTTCTGTCTTTTATTGTGTCTTAATGGATGCAAGTACAAACTCTTATACAGTAGATTACTGGAAAACTCAAATATTTTGTCTTTCTTGTGCATATCTCTGAATCTATTCCTGAAACTTGAAAAAACAAGTACTTTGTGTCAACTCATCGAAAAGTGAGACCACTGTATTTTATGTATTCAGAGATCTGTCATACTTTTTGGTTGTAAACAATTACAAATACAATTGTATATTGAAGTTACTAATAAATATTAGAGTTCTTAGAAATACTTTGACAATGCAATAGAAATTAGACAGTCATTATTCAGGTGAATGTGGGAAAACAAAGAGGGGAGATAATATGTGAGGTTCAGCACTATTCTGACAAGAAAGTGATTGTGTAGGTGGACTTCCAAAGGTACCTGTGCAGTGGGCTCCGGATGGGAATGACAGAATTCAGTTCAGTGTCTATCATGAGAGGGGTAAGGAGAAAATAATGAGTAAAAAAAAAAAAAAAAAAGAAACACACAAAAACCCAACTTATTGCATTAATGAACTTGTTAAACAAGATGAACTGTTCTAAAATGGGCTGTCTGTGAGACCAATGGTGAGAAGTGGAAATATAATTTTATTAGAGAAGACAGATAGCTTAAAGTGAAACAGAAAAATGGGCAATTTTTAGCTAAGATGAAAGATTTGGGGAGGGGAACAGGTAAGAAGTTTTTTTTTTTTTTTTTTTTTTTTCTTTTTCTTCTCATTAATTTAATTAACTAATTTAATTATATACTATTTATTTATTTATTTATTTTTGTGATATAGTACAGTATAAAAAAGTTCTTATACAGCATGCTATTTCAGAAAGCAACTAATAAAATCAAATAGGTTGTGATCTGGTCACAAAGTCTACCCCTGAGAAGACTGACATGAAGGATAATACATTATTCTCCAATTCTCCATTCCATTCTGAGTTCTGAATTAGTCTGCTAGGATCTGTGTACAATTTTAGAGATAAACAGTGGAAACGTACTAGGTGTCCTTTTAAAACTGAAAATGTCATTTAATTAAAATATACTTTAAAAAAAGTTAGCTGTGTGACAAACAGTACATTTTAGGTAGGTGAAAATGTATAAAGATTTTATTATTATTATTTATGAGGAAAAAAAAATTGTTTTCTTTGGAATACTAAAACACTTTTTTCTAAATAAATAAATTTAAAGTGAAATCAAACAGGAAACCAGCAGACTTTTAGAACACCATATGATCTCCATTTTTATTTCAATTTATAAGGATAATGGAAATAAATAATGATGATAATTATGTTCTGAATTATCCAAGAACATATAGGAAATATATATATATATATATTATTAAGCTTATATATTTTTCTTTCAATTGAAAGCATTCTTATATCACTCCTTTCAAAGGTCACCTGAAACAGTGGAGAACAATTTCTAGTTAGTAGCGTGCTCCATCATTGACATGCTTACTACTTATCATTACCCAATAAGATAATTTCAGTTATATGGTAAGTAGTATCACACTTCTTAAAATTCATCAAAGACTAACAGTTCCATTACTGCAGCTGTTGTTATATAATAACAAAAAAAGTTGTGTCTGCAAATGACCTTCTCGTGGCACTAAACTGAAAATATTTTCTGATATTCTTAGCATGTTTCAACAGGTTTTACTGAAAATGTATTTTTCACTCTGCATGTCTGGTATACTAGACATGAAGAATGTGAATCAATCTATCAATGTGAAACCTTTTTTTCTAAATAATAATGACACATAAATATGATACAGAAAGTTACAGTATGACGTAAAAGAGAAACCTTTAACTGGGAAGACAACACAAATATTTCACTGCTGGAATTCCCTCCCTGGCATTCCTGAAAAACTTTTCTAGAACAAATGAATGTGCTTCACAAAATAAATTTTCTGTGATGGTAAGAAGTGCCAGTATTTGTTCACACAGTCTGCTTCTAACTTAAGTATAATGCATCCCTTATTAGTCTTTCAGTATTTGTATCTCCACTCTATCTAAGACAAACCTGTGTCTGCCATATTTATTAACTGCATTGAAAAATCACTTTTATTCCCACAAGTATAATGTTGCTCATGAAATTTAAATGCTGGAATAGGAATTTGCTTGTATATCGGATAAAATCAAAATCATATAATCATATCTCGTTAGTCAAAAAGAACAGTTGAAATCATACAGCATACGCTATTAACAATAAAAAGAAAAAAAAAAAGAAAAAAAAAAGTAAGTCTTAGTACTGAAAAATCTTTGTACATTTTCAGCTACTAAAAATCAATAGATCAGCTTTTAAGGAAAAAATAATATAAAATAAAATAAAGGAATAAAAATCCGACCTTCTTTAGCTACAAAATCCCATTCTGGAGTCCTCATTACATAAAACACCAAATTAACACTCAGTCACATGAGAAATGTTGGTATGATGAACTGACCAAAGCAGTTATACTTGTCCATTTTTTACCTATTGCTATATTCTTGTCACATAAATGTTTGTTTACTCAGTGCTAACAGCGGACTATGTAGTGAGTATGTATGACTGTCTTTAAATTGAGTTTGCTCTTTGTTTTGTTAACCATTTTGCAAAGGCAGAAAAGAGAAGTTCTACTTAATTCTGACTTTACAATTTCTTTTTCTTTTAGATAAAATCGCCATTTTTAGTCTTACTTTTTCCTTTATCTCATGTAGAAATGCTACCATCTACCTAAGTTATGTAAAAATTAATATCAATACTCAGAAAACATGAAGTTTCTTTCCTACTAGAAATATTCTACTCACTCCTCTAAACTGCATTTCAGGGATCACAGACATGGTAGACATGACAGACACAACCTATTTCAATGTATTCACCTCATAACACCAAACAAGTTAATTCGAGGACATCAAACTGCATTCACAGAGAGAGAGAATTCACACTTTTCAGAGCATGTATATTTTTATTCTACTTTAGCTCTGTCAGGCTTGAGCTGTTTGGTCACTGTACCTCTCTCCCACTCTCAGTGCTGTGGACAGGGGCTTTTTTGGCACAAATCTTTAGGAATATGATCACAAAGCTGTGTGGTGCAGTTGACACTCTGGAGGGAAAGGATGCCATCCAGAGGGACCTAGAAAAGCTTGAGAGATGGGCCTGTGTGAACCTCATGAAGTTCAACAAGGACAAAGGCAAGGTCCTGCATCTGGGCTGGGGCAATCCCAAGCACAAATACAGACTGGGCAGATAACAGATTGACAGTAGCCCTGATGAGAAGGACCTGGGGATGTTGGTTGATTACAAGCTTGATATGAGCCAGCAGTGTGTACTTGCAGCCCAGAAAGCCAACCATATCCTGAGCCGCATCAAAAGAAGCATGGCCAGCAGGTTGAGGGAGGTTATTCCCCCCTCCTCTACTCTGCTCTCGTGAGATCCCAGCTGGAGTACTGCGTTCAGCTCTGGGGCCCCACCACAAGCAGGACATGGACCTATTAGAGCAAGTCCAAGCAAGGGCCACAAAGATCATCACAGGGCTGGAGCACCTCTCCAATGAAGACAGGCTGAGACAGTTGAGGCTGTTCAGCCTGGAGAAGAGAAGACTCCGGGGAGACCATACAGCGGCCTTCCAATACCTAAAGGGGGCCTACAGGAAAGCTGGGGAGAGACTCCTTGTCAGGGAGTGTAGGGATAGGATGAGTAATGGCTTTAAACTAAAAGAGGGTAGATTTAGATTAGATATTGTGAAGAAATGCTTTGCTGTGAGGGTGGTGAGGCACTGGAACAGGCTGCCTAGCAAAGTTCTGGATGCCCCAGCCCCCAAGTGTTCAAGGCCAGGTGGGATGGGGGTTTTGAGCAATCTGGCCTAGTGGAAGATGTCCTTGTTCATGGCAGGGGTGTTGGAATTAGATGATCTTTAAGGTCCTTTCCAATCCAAACCACTCTATGATTCTATGAATATATAGACTGTTAGGTCTTTGTGTAACTGCAAACCATGGAGAGCATTAAGAAAAAGTTGCAAAAGAGGATCCCTTTAAGTCAGACTCATGTTTAGTAGGACTAGTAATGAGCTTATTGCCAGGCTGTCTGGATGATATGGGCTGAAAGCTGTTTTCTGTGTGTTGAACATCACAGTTCATTATCCTTGCCTTGTCCTAGTGGAAAGAGTAGCATTCAATGGAGGGATGACTGTGGTGCAATTCTCATACGTTTTAAACCATTAATGAATCTTTCTACCTATAGCTATAGCACTGCTCTGCCAGCTAATCTGTACGATACTGCTACTATGATTAACCTTATTGGGCATCTGTCTGTCAGTGTATTAGCATTTCTTGAAAGTAAACAATTGTTTTTACAAAAGTGTGATATTCTGAATGTAAACTTTTGCTGTTCAATACTACAAAACAGAATGAACTGAAAACAAAGAGGCTGGGATGTAGTTTACTCTGTGAAATACAACACTGCATGACAAACACAAGAAAATAATTCACCTGCTCCACTTGCATAGGAAAAAAAAACGAATACGGAGTTCAGCATATGGTGAATATGGTGATATAAATTATATTAATTCATCCTTGAGTGGGATAATTTGTGTCCCATGTTTTCAAAACTTGAGTTGATGTGGCATGCAAAGATGCAAAAATATACCATTATATACTGCAGATGTTCCTTGTATCTGACAGTGGTGTAAAAACTAACTAGTAATTATCTAAGCAGATGCATTGTATGAATGCAGTGTAGGCCCTCAGTTTTGAAAAGGTAATGAAATTGTTGGTAGTTTCACAGTGCTTTCTTAATATTCTTTTGACAGCAACATGGCAGGATAGGCTAAATTCTATACCATAGGTACTAATTACATTTCAGAAGTATAGCATTGCACATAGTATTTCAGGCTTTGCTTTGCAGGGTACACCTGTTTGGAATCATAGGCTAAAATATAAAATTCTTAATAGTCATTGAAACTAGGGTAGTGATTTCAAAGATAATCCACGTTTAAATAAGATAATAGCATTCAGACACCATCATTAGAAGTCCCTCTAAGGCTTAAGGACATACAGGAAAGACAGAACTTAATTGGACATTAAGTTAGACTTAATAGTAAATGAAATATGTAAATCACTTTTTACTAATCCACTTTGCCAATTTACACTTTTGAGTCTAGTTCCTTAAACTGACATATAGCTTTAATCACTACACATATCTAATCAATACACATATTTAACACTAAGTATGAGTTCTTAGATTAGAAGCAACTTTAGCATAGACATCTCCAATAAGCATTTAATTTAGATTCAGGAAGACTGCTCCTCTGCTAATTAGAAACCAATAAATTTGTAAAAGTGTAGCTATCAAACATTACTATAGCACTTACAAATGACAAATTCAGATACCATATAATCAGTTCAAAATTATATAAACAGCAAATGTAAAAGATAATGTCATCAGGGACTTAGTAGTTTGCCTACTAATCCTTCAATGTATCAGTATTTAGAATACAATCTCAATATGTGGAATGTACCAAAGGTACAGCAAGTAACACCTAGTACGTTTACGTCTCATTCAACATGTTAGTCTGCTCCTTGGGATCATTCTGTCTTGAGTGATCATCTCCTTCCAAGCTGATATGCTGACATCCGTAACTTTTTTCAAACTCACAGATTTTACTCCACGTCTAATGTCTCTCTGTTAAGATTGATTAATCTCAGGTGTCCTCATTAGAAAAATAAAGCCATTTTAGGAAAGAAGGTTGTGAATTATTTTCGTTCACGGATGGGCCCAGCTTGGGAATGGATGGGTCAGCTGGGCTAGACTAGGGTGGGGAGAGGTGGAGACTGGTCCTGTTGTATAGGGAAGGGATACATGCCCCCAGAGACTGACAGAGGGTCCTAGGCTATGGGAAAGGCCCTAGGGGGGTGGGAAGGAACAGTCTGGGCTGGTCATGCTTGCAGGGGCATCACAACAAAAATGTCTCAATATCTTTAAAAAATTGTAAGACAATATTAGATTGCATGTAGTTGAGTAATGCCCATATGAAATTATATCTTTTTTGTTTAGGTTCTAGTAGTTCCTGCCTGTTTTTAAGTATGCTGTAAAGCATTATTTTACTGATCATAAGTAGAATTGAAATTTTCTTCAAGAATTACTTAACATTTAAATTATTTTCTTTCCTTCTCTCTCCAAAACCAGTCAGCAGAAGAACCTGAACTAGTGTAAAATACTGACAAAAGGTGTATGTTAAATTTGTTCTGGAAAGCATCCTGAAGTTGAGTCCAGCTCTGAATGTTGCACAGAATGTTCAGTTGCACAGAAAGAAAACCAATACTTTCTTTTTTGTTTGTTTGTTTTCCAATAGCAACACTGGTAACAGCTAAAGTAGGATTTACAAGGAAAGGAGATGCTCACGGCTTCTAAACACCACCTTTTGAGAAAGAAAGATATAGGGCAGGAAAAGATTTTTGGTTTCTTTCTGTTTTACTCACCCTGGGGAACACCACTGAACTGGTAAGTGAGTGATAATGAGGATTGACACAAAGGTTAAGGCAGATTTTGCTATTTTTTTTTTTTTTTTCCCTTATAGATGAAAAGGAAACAGGGACATAACGGAGATTTTCGAAGTTTTCTGGTACATTGACTGTGTGTCACAGTTTTGTCTGGGACAGGGTTTTCTTTGCAGAGCCTTACAAAATGGTATATTTTGAATTTTTGATGAAAATACTAGTGATAACCCCATGGTTTTTAGTTGCTGAAGAGCAGTGCCTTTAGACACATTCAAGAACTTTTCTATTTATGTTGCCCTGCCAGCAAGGAGGCACAATATGAAATACTGCCAATGGGAAGTAGTGAATTAACTCCTTGTTTTGTTTTGCTGCCATACATGCAGCTCCTGCTTTACTGATAAACTGCCTGTATCTCAACCAATGTGTTCTTGCACTTTTACCTTTCCAGTTCTCTCTCCTGCCCCACCTGAGGAGAGTGAGCAGCACGCAGCTGTACAGTACATAGCTGCCTGTCAGGGTTAAAAACTGTTTTCCTTTAATCTTTCCAAGACAAAGTTAAAAAACTTTTCCCAGAGAGGTTGTGTAGTCTCCTTCTCTGGAGACATTCAAAACTCACCTGGATGCATTCCTGTGTAACCTGATTTAGATTTTTCTTCTCCTGCAGGAGGATTGGATTAGATGATCTTTCAAGATCCCTTCCAATCCCTAACATTCTGTGATTCTGTGATTCTGTAAATGATAAATGATTTTCATACTCTCTAATCTGATTTTTCCCTATTTTAGGGTGTAATAACCCCACCTTTTCCTTAAAGTCAAAATAATACATAGGTAGGAAGAAAGTGAAATCTTATGTTAAAAGAATATTTTGGAAAGCATGAAAAAGGAACAAAAAAAATACTGTTTTCAATTTTTTTTTTCTTGTATGTCTACAAAATTTGTCATAATATCAGTTAAAGTCACTGCAAAAATGTTACTTAGATTTCTATGGTCTTTGAATCATACTACAGAAAAGCAGATAAAAACATTATTACTCATTTTATGAACAGTGCCATTTATTTTATTTATTATTATTATTTTTTCCTTAGGGAAGATTACTATTTTGTTTCATTGTGGTTTAAAAAATATTCTATATAGATTTTTTTTTTTTTCATATCTAACTTTTAAGCATATTTGAAATATTAGCACATTTGCTACTGAATACAGACAAGAGTATTTTATTAACATGATGAAACAGAAAATGAATTGATTGTAACATATGTATTGAGCTAGATTGCTTGTGATATCCAACTGAAATATATTTAAAGTGTTAGATCTCAGACCCTGATTTGATTGAATACAGGAAATCAGTAGTCTTAAAGGAAGTTTAGTTTTATTTTCAGAGTATTTTTTTTTTTTTAATTCAGTAGTGTCCTTCTGATTTTTTTTTTTTTTTTTTTTTTTTTTTTTTTATTTTTTAAATTTTTTTTTTTTTTTACCATTACCATTACTTTTGGAAAAAGAGGAATGATACACTGGTTTGTCCTCCTGAGGCTGGTGAAATTCAGGAGGGATGACTCTAGGAGCTGTCCTTGGAGTTGTGGTGCAGATATTCCCCTGTCTTTTTCCCGTCTACTCTAACACTACCTATTCCAGGAAAAGAGCCAAAAAAAGATTTACCTTAAAAAGGCTGAATATCTTGTGTAATGACGCGGGACTTCTTGGATGACATTATCTGCCAACAGATGATGAGCACTGCACTTACAAGTCAGACGCCACTGCTGAAATTTTCAAGTAACATGAAAATAGCTCTCAGCAATTCAAAAAATAATTGTCAGTTCCTCCCTCTTCACAAAAAGGAGAAGGAAAAAATAAAGCATTATGAGGAAAAAAGAAAAATAGTGAGACAATGACTTAGCAAAAAACACCGTATAATAATAATATTTTAATTTAAACTGATTTCATATCCAATTAACTCAAGGTCAATTCAGAAAACTTTGGAAAATTAATGTATCTAGGAAAAAAATGTGGGATTTTCTGCCTTTCAGTACAGTGGGTGATTCTGCTTTGTTGACAAATCTTGGTTATATTCATGTCTCATGCTATGTAATTGACAGTGAAATAATAATGTCATGTGATTTTATAAATAGAATGATTGTAAGATGTATAGCCATCCTACAATATTGTAACTGAGCTCAGACTTAGGTAAAGACTAATCTAGACTATCAGTTCATTTCCAAGGACGATGAAAAGTTCCTGGGTATCCCGGGTACTTTTTTTTTTTTTTTTTTTTAAGCATATATTTTCTCCTAGTAATATTTGTAAATCTATATAGTTACATAATAGAAAACTGAAGTAGTATGACTACTAGAACAAACTGTATTGTGAGGTCTTTCACTTAAAAAAATTATTAGTTTCTATTATGGGAATAACTTGACATACCAGAAAGTACTCAAGCTGAATATAGAAGCTAGCTGTTGGAAGTGCTGAGAAAGCATATCTGAGGAGAGACAGAAGGGGGCAAATGCTGTGTGACTGTGACTGAGAGCAGTCTTAACACAGACAGGGAACATAGAATCACTAAGGTTGGAAAAGACCTTCAAGATCATCTGGTCCAACCATCACCCTACTACCAATGCCACCCACTAAGCCATGTCCCTACACACTAGGTCCAACCTTTCCTTGAACAGGCGTGGCGTGTGACACCACCACTTGCCTGGGCAACCCGTTCCAATGCCTGACCACTCCTTCTCAGAAGAAATGTCACCTATTTGTTTTAATTGTTGAAGAGTAGTGCTTACACCGAGTCAAGAACTTTTCAGCTCCTCACACTGCCCAGCCACTGAGGAGGCTGGGGGTGCAACAGGAGATGGGAGGAGACAGACCCAGGACAGCTGACCCCAGCTGGCCAAAGGAGTATTCCATACTGTCTGACATCATGCTGAAAAACTAATATGGGGTGGCTGGCATTGGTGGGGGAACCGGCTGCTGGGAGTAGGCTGGGCATTGGTTAGCGGGTGGTGAGAAATTGCATTGTGCATCACGTGTTTAGTACACATTATTAGTAGTAGTACTATTATCATTATAATTTTCCTTTCATTTCTAATAAACTGTCTTTATCTCAACCCAAAGGCTTTCGTTTTTTTTTTTCCTGATTCTCTCCACCATCCCAGAGAGGGAGGGGGGAGGGTGAGCGAATGGCTGTGTGGTGCTTAGCTGCTGGCCGGATTAAAGCACAACAGCCCTTTTGGTGCCCAGTGTGGGGCTTGGAGTGGCCACTGGGGCTGGAGGGGCCACCAGGCCTGTCACATGGCTTGGAGTGACCTCTGGGCCTGTCACTGGGATTATAGCAGTGTCAATTGCAGCTCAGTAAGCATAGGCCAAGCCCCAGCACATTGCAGTGATTTGTGTCTCCCTGGAATTGTCAGGGTGATGACATACCTTTTTCATGCATTCTGCCAGTTTTTTAGGATTTTGCCCCTGTACAAGGGTGAATTTCCAAAGCACTGGAGGTGCCCACTGCTCTAGATGCCTGCCCATATCCTCCCACACTTCCTGCCACTCATAACTATCCTGCCTCAGAACAGATTTCTGGATGGTATTCCAAAGCAGTTGTTTAACCTTGAACAAAACCTGAAGCACACTCAGGAGACATAACAATAAGAACATGCTGGTCTGAACATCCCAAGGATACTCAAAGACCTGAAGAGCTATCGTAACTAGCCTGGAGGAGAAGAGGAGGGTGAAGGAGAAAAGGAGAGTGTAAAGTGGGAAAAAGCATCTCTCCCTGTCTCCTTCATAGATTGTCTCCCTGAAGAAAAAAGGTCCTTGAAATGTCCTCTCCTGAGATAATCTATGCCATGGAGCATCTGGGCCAGTCACAATAGGGTGCTTCTGCCACTCATTCCCATTTAGGCTCACACTGGTATAGGCCTTGGGTAGTTATTGATGCTCTTGTGATTATCTTCCTCTTCCTCTTCCTGTTCCTCTGATGGCCCAGCCACTTCCGAGTAGCCTATCTCATCTTCTTCTTCCTCCCCAGTCAGAGTAGGAGTTCCTCTGCTTTCTGAACAACCTGACTTTCTCATTCCTATTTAAACAGGAGCGTGATGTTTCCCTTTTTCCAGTCACCAGGGACTTTGCCCGACTGCCAGGACTTTTCGGCTATGATGGAGAGAGGCTTGACAACTACATCAGCCAGTTCCCTCAGGACCCTGGGATGCCTGTCATCAAGTCCCACAGACTTGTACCTTTTTAGATTCATCAGGCGGTCTCCAACCTGCTCTTCACTTACAGTGGGTGGGATTTTGCTCCCCCAGCCTCTATCTGCATGTTCAAGAAAAAAAGGACTTGGGAAAACCATCTGTCAGTGAAGACAGAGGCAAAGAGGTTGAGTACGTTAGCCTTCTCCATTTCTGTTGTTAACAGATACAGCAACTCACTCCTAATATAAGAAAATGTAAGACAACTATAATTGCTTGCACATTACTATTTTCACCCCTCAGTCTATTTTGACAAATACTAAACATGCACGATGGCCCTCAGGGACTCCTCCTGTCACCCCAGCACAGCAGCCTGAATGAAGCTGGGTCCTCTTTGTGCTCTTCTTCAAGGATCTGTGCAGAAGGGATGCCACCTCTTGCACAAGGGCTGGGGGATGGGAAAGAAGCACTCATGCAACCCCTGTGAATTGGCAACAGAGTTATTTATGGCCAGGACATCTTGCAGGTGAGCTTGTCATATGTCCATGGTGTTTGGTGGCTCCAAGCTACTGCTTGGGGTAAAGGCTGAGCCACAGGTGGGAGCTGGCCAGGCACTCCTGTGACATTGTTGTTGTGATCTGATGGCAGGGAGCAAAAACATACTGGGGTAGTTCCAGGTCTGCTCTGGCTGAGGTGGATCCACTTCCATCAATTACTCCACATCTTCCAGTGGATCCACCTCCATGGGCTCCACAGAGTTTGGCAGAAGGATAAGCCAGTCCGAGCTTTACAATTACCTTAAAGGAGGTTGTAGTGAGGTGGGGATCAGGCTCCTCTCCCAAGCACCAAGTGGTAAGACAAGGGGAAATGGTCTTAATCATAGAATCATTAGAGATGGAAAAGACCTCTAAGATCATCTGGATCACAGGCACTCAAGCAACGCTGTTGCTGCACTCTGATGGCAGGAAGCAAAGACATGCCGGGGTAGTTAAAGGTCTGCTCTGACCGAGGTGGATCCTCCACATTTTTGGTGGATCCACCTCCATGGGCTCCAAGGTGTTTGGCAGAAGGATGAGCCAGTCCTTGCTCAGGACTGCCCAAACGGGATGCCTTTGAAAGTTTTTAGGCAAGGGTGCCGAAGCAGGGGGTTGTCCACTTCCATGCCTTGGTCCCATGCCCCTGTCCAGTTCATTTCCATGTGTGAGTCCAACACTGTAATCTGGTTTACAGCTATACCTGGGTCCCACACTCTGTTCTGGATGAGAGGCACACTTCTGCTCCATGTGGCTGTCTGGCTGATGATCCTGCCTTCACCTCACGCCACTGTTGTGCCAATGGGAAGGCCCAGGCCCCCAGGCCTGCATTGTTGAGGGAACAGTCTGTGCTCTGCACCGTTGAGGTGCCAGTGGTAACGCCGGGGCCTTGTGTCTTTGCCATGCTCATACGTGTCTGTGGGCTGCATGCCAGAGGTCCCTGGAGCACTGGTGTCTGTTCTTGTGCCGCAGGCACTATCCCTCTGCCTATGCCACTTCCCCTTCCCATCAGGTTCCTTCCTTCTAGGTGCTTCCTGGGACTGCATCTCTGTCCTCCCACACTGAGGAGGGCTGCCACTCGCCTTCCTGCTTCTGATCTTCTTGCTGCCACACAAGTGGCTGTCAGAGGGCCTAGAAGCTCAGCGTGTGGCGGGCCAGCTGCAGGGGATCCTGTTTTCCAGGGCCCGGAGCAAAGGCAGAGCAGTGGTGGCCACTGGGACCTCAGCACTGTGATGCCCAATGTGAGTGGCCAAAGGTGACTGTATTGGGAGCGGTCTGGAAGATGCCCTCACATGGAAGAAGGATGAGGGTTGAGGGGCTGAGGGCCCCGTTGCTGGGGCTGGCTCCCCCGGGCCATTTGACTTGCCAGAGAGAAAGGCTGCCCCTCAGCCACAGGGACTGCCCAACACCTTCCATCCTGTGCCCTGAGTCTATTTTTAACACTGGTTTTGAGGTAATTTCATCCTATTCTTTATGGAAAAGAACAGAAGCAAGACGCATCTTCAGCCCAAATTCCCATGTGCGCTTTGCACACGTGCTTCCTGGTGTAAGCAGGTAAGTGCACACAGAAGTTACCATGTACCAAAAGGGTTGTTTTGCAATAAAATTGATAATAATAAACAATAGGATGGTACCTACCACATAATGCTACTTGTAATAACAGAAAATTACTCAGATACAGAAACTCAGTCCTAATATAAGAAATTATCCATCTGGAATTGCTTACACACTACTATTTTGAATCATGAGAGAATTACAGAACCATTAAGGTTGGAAGAGACCTTCAAGATCATCTGGTCCAACCATCACTCTACTACCAATATCACCCACTAAACCACGTCCCTAAGCACCACGTCCAACCTCTCCTTGAACAAACCCAGGGACAGTGATGCCACCACCTCTCTGGGCAACCCAGTCCAATACCTGACTACTATTTCTGAGAAGAAACGTCTCCTAGTTTCTAACCTAAACCTCCCCTGGCACAACTTGAGGCCATTCCCTCTAGTCCTATCACAAGTTACCTGCGAGAAGAGGCTGACCCCCAGCTCCCCACACCTTCCTTTCAGGTAGTTGTAGACAGCAATAAGATCTCCCCTGAGCCTCCTCTTCTCCAGACTAAACAATCCCAGTTCCCTCAGGCGCTCCTCACAGGACTTGTGTTCTAGACCCTTCACCAGATTTGGAGCCCTTCTTCTGGACATGTTCCTGGGCCCCGATGTCCTTCTTGTACAGAGGGGCTGAAAGCTGAACACAGTACTCAAGGTGCGGCCTCACCAGAGCTGAATACAGTGGGAGGATCACCTCCTTGCTCCTGCTGGCTACACTATTCCTGATACAAGCCAGGATGTTATTGGCCTTCTTGGGCACCTGGACTCACTGCTGGGTCATGTTCAGGTGAGCATCAATCAGCACCCCCAGGTCCTTTTCCTCTCTGCACAGCTTTCGAGACACTCTGCCCCAAGCCTGTAGTGCTGCAAGGAGATGTTGTGGCCAAAGTGCAGGACTTGGCACTTAGCCATGTCGAACCTCATCCCATTGGACTCTGACCATTGACCCATCGTTTCCAGGTCCTTCTGCAGGGCCTTCCTACGCTCTGGCAGATCGACACTTCCCGCCAGCTTGGTGTCATCAGCAAACTTATTGAGGGTGCATTCAACTCCCTTATGCAAGTTATCAATAAAAATATTAAAGAGGATGGGCCCCAACACCGACCACTCGGGAGCAACACTGGTGACCAGTCACCAGCTGGATTTTACTCCGTTCACCACCACTCTCTGGGCCCAGCCCTCCAGACAGTTTGTAACTCAGGAAAGAATGTACCTGTCCAAGCCATGAGCTTCCAGTTTCTCCAGGTGAATACTGTGGGAGACCGTGTCAAAGGGCTGAAGTCTACATAGACTACATCAGTAGGCTTTCCCTCTTCCACCAGGTGGGTCACCCAGTCATAGAAGATGAGGTTGGTCAAGCAGGACTTGCCTTTCATGAACCCATGCTGACTGGGCCTGATCCCCTGGTGGTCCTGCATATGCTGAATAATTGCATTCAAAATGACCTGTTCCATCACCTTTCCTGGCACTGAGGTCAGACTGACAGGCCTGTAGCTCCCTGACTTGTCCTTATGACCCTTCTTACAGACGGACATCACATTAGCAAGTCTCCAGTCATCCGGGACCTCTCCAGATGGCCATGACTGCTATTAGATGATGGAAAGCGGTTTGGCAATCATATCTGTCAGCTCCCTCAGCACCATCAGGTGGATTCTATCTGGCCCCATGGACTTGTGACAGTCCAGGTGGAGCAGCAGGTCTCTAACTGTTTCCACCTGAACTGTGGGGGGTTCCTCTGCTCCTCCTCCCAGACTTCCAGGTGGGGAGGATTAGTGTGCTGAGGATAAATGATCTGGCTAGTAAAGACAGGTGGAAAGAAGGCATTAAGAACTTCAGCTTCTTCCTTATTCTCAGTAGTTATTCCTTCTTGAAGAGTATCTAGACTTCCTGGATCCCTCTGCCTTTCAGGACTGACTTCCAAGGGTAGACTGACCCTCCCAACCAGTATCCTGAACAATTCAAAGTCTGCCATCTGGAAGTCCAAGGTAGCAGTCTCGGATGTGGCTGAGAGATGAGCCTGTCTCCTGACTGGGGAGGGATGCTCAGCCCTTCCCGCTCATCCTGCTTGCACACACTGTTGCACAAACTGATGCTCCAGGCTCTGACACCTGCTCCAGGGCCGCACACCCTGTTTTTTGGCTCCCGGTCGCTTGAGCTCCCCAGGGACTGCCTTTGTAGGACAGAGAAGGGACGTTCCTGGCTCAGCCCAAGCCTCGTCATCCACCCTCACAAGGGCTGCCGGGTCCTGGTGGCTCCCTCAGCTGCCTCAAGGGCCCTCGATGCACAAAAACCCCTGCACTCTGTGATTCCCTGCTCCGCTGCAGCATATGTCTGCCCCAGAGCTGATTGCCTCAAGGAAAAAGATTTTCAGAGAGGACAGAACAATATGTATTACAACATGCTTTCATTTTCAATGAACACAGAATTTTATAGGGGTTTTAACAACAGGAAGTAGCACTCACTTTTCAAAATATCTAAATACAGATGATATTGCACGAAGTTGCATGAATGGCACAAAGTCTCTTTTTTTTTTCACATACATATTATGAAGAGATGAATTTAGACCTTTTTTTTTTTTTTTTTTTTTTCCCCAGTCCAAACAGTAACACCAGTATTTGTTGATTTAAAAAAAGAACCACATAAATTAAAAAATAGTAATAAAAACATAAAGTAAACAAAATATGAGAATGCAAGTTCTTTGTCTAGTGAAGCCCAGCTATTTTTTGGCAACTGCCTTTGAATGCAAAGCATCTACATTTAGTTCATTATATAGATAAAGTCATGTAAAAATATTAATTGTGATAAATAAATCAATAATTTTTGGATTCTGCTGCCCTATCACATAACACCTTACTTCTATAATTTACAACCAGAGTGAAGACTTGTGAAGACTGAAAATGTTAGTCTGTTAAATCTAAACTTTTAAAAAAGAATTCTCTAGTACTTTTAGAAAATAAGGCAATGAAATTTCTGTGGAGAAATAAACGATATCCCAGAGAACCCAGATCTCTGTAAGAGCAGTTATTTGGAAACATATTGAAAAGCGCATATATATGTGTATAAACATATATAAAGATTTTTTATTTTTTTTTTTCTGGCTATTTTAAGGGACTTGATGTGCTCATGTTACTCATATCTATGCAAGCACGAGATGATTATGTATTATTTCTCACTTCCAAAGTACTTTCTATTAACCTCTAATTCCACTATCTAGATTTCAGCATGTATCTGTCTTTTCAGTTCAATAGTTCACATTAAATAGCTACTCAGTAGATTTAATAATTGATACGAGTCTTCCATTCTATGTTATTCATGCTTTTTTGTTTATCTGTTTGTATGTAATTCTAGATTCTTAATTAGGTTATTAATTAGATTATGCCTTTTTTCTCCATAAGATTTTGACATTGAAGTCATCAATATTTGCTCTTTCAAATGCTTCCTAACAAGAAAAATTATGTTCTACTGGGTTAATATTGCTTAAAATGTATCTGTCCTGTCTCATACTCTCTATCATAATGTCTTTGAGGCTGAGAGATAAACTCTTCTTGCTTGCTAAATATCCTTTGGCACCACATTTTGTAACAATGTGAACAATTAGTTAATTGTGTGAAGAGTTTTTATTTTTCAAAAGAAGAAAAAAAAAAGGCAATTACTATAGAAAAGGAATACAGTTCTTCTTTCTAAAATCACAACATACAAAGCTACTAAATCAATGTTGGGCTATAGAAGATCACGTTTCAGAAACATGAAAGTAACTGAAATATATAATAAGTAGGGCATACCTTGACATTAAAATAGCTAAAAATCTGAACAAGGTTCTAAATAAGCTAAGTGTTAATTACAAGTTAGGAGTTTAAAGGAAACTGAAAATGGTGGAAGATCAAGCATCGATAATTGGGAGTTTACTCAGTATCAATCCAAATATCTTTTTCTTTGCTTGTGATGATTCCTCTAGCATTAAATCAGTTCTCTGCTCTCCACAGTATTACAGAAAATCTTTTTTGTTGTAAAACCTTTTGGGGGCAGCATAAAAATTTAATGATTGCAATCTTTCAAAAATAAATTGGAACTTGAAATAGAGACAGAAAGAGCTTAATTTGGTTCAATAAAATGCCAGCCTAATTCTTTGAGAAAAGAGAAAGAGAGAGAGAGAGAGAGAGAGAGAGAGAGAGAGGGACAGAGAGAGAGAGAAAGAAAGAAAGAAATGAGAAAAAGAAAAGGAAGCATAAATAAATATGCAGTAACCTAAAGCAAACAAAACAAAACAAAAAGTCAGTGAGATACATGAATATATTTTGACCTATGGAAGCCATAAAATTAGTCCAGACAGAAAATAAACCAGATATTTTATTCTATATAATCTAACAAAGCAAGCCTGAAGATTTCCAAAGAAACAAAATTTCAATAACAAAGGGAGTATATATATTCAATTTTCCTGAGTAGGTTCAAATATAAACCACATAGGAATTCTTTCTTGGAAAATATCCAGATTCCGTTAGCTTCCACAAGGCTGGTAAGACATATTATGTTTTTAGTGTCAATCTTATGACATCTTTCCTTGAGAAATCTAGTCTCTGACAGCACTATGTGGCTTATGAGCGTATCAGGAAGTAAATGTAAAGGTATTATAAAGCATTACCAACTCTAAGGGGTGCTATAAAGGTGATTAGTTTGAAGATCAGGACAAGTTAAATTTCCAGCTATCTTTCTTACTTTCCTGGACTTCTAAATTGATAGATATGTTTTAGTCATTCTTTGCAAAAGCTGATTTTGCATCTGCCCCAGCAGAGAGAAAAAGTACTTGAGCATTTATTGCACTCTTCCCAAGAAATAACAGGGTTAATAATGTTTGATAAGCCTATGCAATGTAAAGAGTGAAAAGAACTGATGCATTTTTAAAGGGATTGTCAGTCCCATTTGAGGCAGGTGCAATAGTCACCCAGAGAACTCTGTCAGTAAGCAGTGTCATTAATAATGATTCATGGATATGGATATTCACAACAGCTGTGTCCTTACCTTTAAGTATCTCATACAATATTTAGAAAGTACTGGGAGATATTACAGCAGGGAAGCAACTAAATTGCTAGAAGGCAGTGCTGGTTTAAATTGTTTAATGTGCCTCCTCAAAACTGGCATACAGATTTTTTGGAGTGAATCTCTCTTCTTCTGTCTCTCTCCAAGAAAACTGCTGCAAGCAAAATAAGCAACATGCTAATCATCTAGTCTGTGAAATCTTATAATACTGTGAAGCGTTGGTATCAACATTAATGTATATCAACAGCTTATATATAAACTGGCTGCTAGCAATTGCCCTTGTTCTATTAACATAGGAAAGAAACATATGGAGCAGTTTCCCAGGAACATCTTGAATTTTAAACATCAGAAATACATTCTTAATTTTCCTTTTTTTTTTTTTTTTTTTTTTTTTTTTTTTTTTAAATCTGGGCCACTAGTTCAAAAACATGAATCCATTGTTTTCATGCAATAAGGGATATGTCATAATTAGACTCAAAATACTGAACTACAATCTAATTACTCTTCAAACTATGGGTACAAATGTTTAGTACTATATTCCTCTTTTATACCTCTTCTCATCTTTAAGGAATATTTAAAAAATGAGCTCTGAAATTACCAACTAAAACTGCCTAAATATTATCAGCATTGTCTAGATTGCAATATTCAAAAGAGTATAGTAAAACTTTTGCAGGAAAGAATCAGTATAAAGTGGCTCCATGTATTGTTAGGCCAGTTCCAGGACTCTTTACATCCTCATTTCCTGAAAGACTGAACTTTGGCCCCAGGCCCAATTCAAGGATGATCAGCAAGCAACAGCAAACAGGAAAAATTTATGACTTCCTAATTTCAGTAGCAAACCAGAACCATCTGTAAGCCAAGAGCTGATTTAGTCTGCCAGTACATATGTCAAAAGGCACACTGCAGCTGCTTCAGGTCATAATCTATTGACTTGACGCCTTCACATATTATGTCCTTCTGCTGTTCCTCAGTACATAAGCTGACAATTTTTTACATTGTTGTATTGAGTTTACATGGCAAGGTTTGACAGTGGGGGGCTGCAGGCGTGGCCTGAAACTGAGAGAGTTCAGAAGCTGCCCCATGTTACATAAGGATCAGTTCCAGCTGGCTCCAAAGGGGCCCACTGCTACCTAGAGCCAAGCCAATAAGCAATGTTCTTTGTGCCTCTGTGAGAGCATAGTTAAGAAAGGGGGAAAAAAATGCTGTGGAACAGCTTCTGAGAGAGCGAGGAGTGAGAACCAGCCCTGAAGACACCAAGGTCATTGAAGAAGGAGGGGGAGGAGGTGCTGAAGCAGCAGTTCCGTGTGGCCTGCGGAGAGGCCCCTGGTGGAGCAAGTTGTTTCCTGTGCAGCCCATGGGTCCTACATGGTGCAGATCTCCATGCTGCAGCCCATGGAGGAGCTCCTGGTGGAGCAGGTGGATGTTGCCTGGAGGAGGCTGCGGCCCGTGGAGAGCCCCCACAGGAGCAGACCCTGGGCCAGAACTGCAGCCTGTGGAGAGGAGCCCACGCAGGAGCAGCGGCCTGGGGGGAGCTGCTGCCCATGGGGGATCCATGCTGGAGCAGTTTTCTCCTGATGGATGGACCCTGTGATATAGACCCATATTGGAGCATTTCTTGAAGAGCTGCTTCCTGTGGGAAGCCCACATAAAATCAGTTCAGGAAGGATGGCATCCCATGGGAGGGACCCCATGTGGAACAGGGGCAGAGAGTGACTGTGAAGGAGTAGTGGAGACGAAGTGTTAGGGACTGACCAAAGCCCCCATTCCCTGTTCCCTTGCACCATTCAGGGGGAGGAAGTGGAAGAGGGTGGATGGGGGGAAGTTGTTTTTAGTTTGTTTTTAGTTTCCTACTTCTCTGGCTTGTTAGCAATAGGTAATAAATTGTATTTATATCCCAATGCTGAGTCTGTTTTGCCTGTGACAATAACTGTTGAGTGATCTCAACCCTTGAGCCCTTTCCATTATATATTTCTCCCCCTTTCCCTTTGAGGAGGGAGAGTGAGAGAGTGGTTGTGGTAGATTTACATTAATGGTGCAGTGATGATTGGAGATTTTCATATGTGGATCAGGATACTTACAGAGGAACCCTGACATCCTGTCTCTAACCCTAGCTTCTGGCTTTGAGACAGCCTACACCAGTAGTTGGGGCACTTGTTCTGTCACTGCTGGCAAACACCAAGAGCAGGAGTGCCAGGTGATTCCACTCTCCCTAGCATCTATTTATGTAAGATCTTGGTATGACAGCAGCTAGTAACAGCATGCTGTTTAAAAGTTGGTGCCTCATACATGCACATATCTGATGATTCCACTTTGCCTCTCAATAACTATTATTCATTCATGCATGAGCATTCATTGCCTTCTCCCCTTATTCTTATCTTTTGCCCTTTCTGAGCAGGCATAAGCAATACTTTCAGACAGTATGTATGAAAATTTTTATACAGAGGAAAAAAAAAGTGACTTTTAAAATACAAAGAAATCCCCTGGGGACCTCAATTAGCATATCTCCCATAGACCAGTTTTCCCACACCATGCTTTGCATGTTAAATTCACGGAAAGCTCTAAACTAAGTGGTAGAAAGAATACTTGTCCTTAAGGCACCTAGGCAATTTTGACCAATAAAATATTAATAAACTAATTGCAATCTGTATTTTAATTTCCTAGTTAAATTCTTTGCAGAACATCTATTTAGGGTCTAAAACATAGCTTCTGAATATTTTTATAGATGAACACTGATTTTTATTTGTTTCTACAGAATTTCTACAGAATTCCTGGTATACAAGTCTGCTGAGAAAATGGTCCACAGAAGTTAAATAAAATCTACCTAAAAAGGAAACACTGTGATCTGTTATACTGGGAACACATCAGCTTTGCCCTGTGCAGCTCACGTTTCAGCTAATAGCATTCTCAGAGATGGGAATAAATAACTTAATATATAAATAAAATACTAATTAAAATTAATAACTTGCCTTTCTTCCTTACTGAAATTGTGTACAATATCACAGAATCACAGAATGGTTGACTTTGGAAGGCAACTATGGAGACTCTCCAGTCCAAGACTGCTGCTGAAGCAGTCAGTTACAGCAAGTTGATCAGGGACATGTCCAGTTTGGTTTTGAGTATCTCCAAAGACGAAGACTGCACAACCTGTCTGGGCAACCTGTTCTAGTGTATGGCCACATACACACACACAAAGAGGGAGAGGGGTGGGGGGAGTTCTTTTAAGTGGAATATTTCAGTTAGTGTCAATTACTTCCAAGCATCACCAAGATGAATCTGGTTCCCTCTTTACTCCATGCCATCAGGTATTTATATATGTTGGTGAGATTCCTCTGGGCTTTCCCTGTTCCAGGTTGAACAGTCCCAACTCTCAGCTTTCCTTATATGTTAGATGTTCCAAGCCTTTAATCATCTCTTTGGCCCTTCACTTGTACTGGAGAGCCCAGAACTGGATCCAGCATTGCAGATGTATCTCTCTAGGGCTGAGAAAAGAGGAAGGATCACCTCTCTCATGAGCTGGCAGCCTAGGATACTGTTGACTTTCTTTGCAGCAGGGGCAAAGATGCATGATTTTTAAAAGGGCAAAGTGGTTACTAAAGCAGTATCTCAAAGAGAAACTGTCCTGGCTGGGCATAAATGACCCCACCGTACAACTCTGTTCTCAGAGGGAGAAAAGCTGCTCCAAAGACAGAATTCTCAAGAAACACATAATCCAGTATCATTTTTATAAACATCCAATTATTCTCTTTGAGCTGGAGTCAATTCAGAGTCTATGAAAGGCTAGGAATTACATAGGCCTGACATACCTCAAGCTCTGTAAGTGTCTATATATAATTCCAGTGATGCAGACACCTCTCGGCTGGCTTGCTGTTTTCAGAACAGAGACACTGTTAGGTAATAGCATTATTAAGTAAACAGTAAAGGATTCATAATATGGTACTCATTTTCATTAATCACATAACATGGAGATTCAATTTCTCACTTGCAAAAATAAAAGACAAATGCATTGGGTCGTAAAAGCTTTAAATATTTCATCAGAATTCAGTGTTTAATTGGACTGAGAGCATTTAGGATCTAAAGTGCAGAAATTTGCCCTTTGGCATGAAATTTCTTTCTTCTTTGGAGGAGATCAGTGAAACAGACTAGTCGCTGTAATCACAATTCTTATTAGTTTTGCCTCAAAAGGGGACAACAGACAGTTGGCTAATTCAGTGCCATGAGACAAAGAGTGAACACATGCCCTATACTGAAGATCAGCCAGCTGGCACAATCAACTACACCAGGCATGTTTCCAGTTTATGAAGTGGAATATTTAACGTATTGGTTCAAAACACTTGCCCTCTTGCCAACCATGTGAAAATGAAATTAGCTATGGTCAATTTAGTTACATACAGAACATAGAAAGATAATCAGCCACCTTATTTAGAATTATTTCTTTGTCCCCAAGAGTGTACATATCCCATCCCTATTGAATTATAAAGGAGAAAATACATTTTATGAATACTTCATTGGAAGGCAGAAAATGATCTTTATGAATTGGACAACCTCAAAGTAAGGATAAGAAAAGTTTAGGAATGCCTCGGCATGTGACCCTGGTGATGAAAATTCAGAAATAAATATTATTAATATTGCCAGAAAGTTTTAAAGTTCCTTTGCAGCTTTTCTTTGGATATTTTGCTTCTTGAAGATATCTTGTTTAATGGTGCAGAAATTAGTTTAATTGAGGTAAATAGTCAAAAGTGTACTGAATAGTTAGTCACCTAGTTCCTATTGCTGTTCCCACTTCCCTTTTGACAATGCTTCACTAAACACTTAAGTAGAATTATTTCCCAGAGACTTGTTTGTTTACTTGTGAATAGTCTGCTTTTATGGTTCTTTTACCAACATAAGGTGAGATAATATTTCTATTTTGTATTAATAATATATTGTATAATATTGTATAAATATTATATTGTGTATATATATATATTATAGTTAAATTAAGGACAAGGGCTTTGACAAGCTAGGCAAAAAATACATTCCTAGGTCTTTCAACCTTCAGAAGAAAGATAACAAAGAATTACACCAAATAGTCAAGAAACTGTATAGTAATAGTAGGGTTATTAGTAACAGAGTAATGACTAGATGTCACAACCTACTCTACATCAAGTGCTCCATTTAAGCAAAGTTGAGGACAAAGAAAAATGTGTAGGAGAACATGAAGTTCATCAAGCTTAGATATGGGACACATTTTTATGACCAAAATAGATACAATTAAGTAAATTGTAATTAATCTCATGATTAGGTTTTACGATTAATAGGAAAAATCTTATTTCAGCAGAATAGTATTTTACAAAGGCATTCCTCGGAATTATCATCACAAAAATAAATTACTTATAAATGTTATAGTGAAAAAATAGACCTTAAGTACTTACTGCATTTAAATCAAACAGTGCTAATTATCCTTGAAATGTGTTGCAAAATATGGGGAAATTGTGTCTCCAACATGTAGCTTTACTCTGTATATTTTTCACATGAGTACATGGAAATCTCAGGTCATCCATGAACAAGTAGAGTGCAAATTGCTTTCATTCAAAAAGAACTTACTGTTCTGCATCATAGCTTTCATTTCCTCATTAGCTGAGACATAGTGAACAAGATGAATAGAGGTTTCATTATTTTCTTAATATATTTCTGAATAAAAGCTAGAACAGTGTTCTTACTTTAAGTCCCTATAACTTTATTGTTAAATGGGTTAAAATGTGGTTCTTGCTTTCAAATACTAGGATAATGGAACAAAAACTCTTTTCTAAGATCTTGCTATTTGAATCTATTCAATGATCTGCGTTTTTTCATTTTCCTAACACTACCTGTTAGTGTCCCTGTGTCGTGTGCCTGTAGAAAGAGATGTCTCTTTCTAGCTGAGAGAAGACAGATAAAATTTGGTCTGCTGTAGGCTTATTAAGCTATTTAGACAAAACATCTAAAGTGCATCAATTTCTTTTTTTTTCTTTTTTTTTTTTTTTCTGCTTTTGTTGCTACACCAATGCTTTATACATCAAAAATAATAGACTTACAAGTCTTAGAAATCATGACTCTTCTAGAAATCACAACTATTCTAGATCTTCAATTCAATAGATCAGATCATGTGT
This sequence comes from Nettapus auritus, assembly GCA_011076525.1. NCBI lineage: Eukaryota > Metazoa > Chordata > Aves > Anseriformes > Anatidae > Nettapus > Nettapus auritus. Next base: position 99,421,859 of record CM021766.1, on the reverse strand, counting down.
TTAACCTAAAGCATAAAACAATGTTAGTATTAATATAATGTATTATGTGATTTAAATTGTGTGCATGTAACTTATTCATAGAGTTCATTTACTGAAATGGGATTTGAGTTCCTGATCAGATTTCTACTGAAGTGCATAGGAGTTTTTCAGTTGACTTTCAGATTTGCCTAGCAAATCTGGTGGCCTGCCATCATGGGGTTACAGCATTGTTGGGCAGGAGAAGAGCAACTGACATCAGCTATTTGAATTTGTGCAAAGCATTTGACACTGTTTCACGTGATATCCTTGTGTCTAAATTGGAAAGACATGGATTTGGTGGATGGACTACTCAGTGGGTAAGGAATTGGATGGATGGTCACACTCAAAGAGTTGTGGTTGACAGCTCAATGTCTAGGTGGACACAAGTGGTGTTCCTCAGAGATCAGTATTGGGACCGGTGCTGTTTAACATCTTTGTCAGTGACATGGACAGAGAGATTAAGTGCACCCTCAGAAAGTTTGCTGGTGGCACCAAGCTGTGTGGTACAGTCTACATACTGAAGGGAAGAGATGCCACTGGGACATCGACAGGCTTGAGAGGTGGGCCTGTGTGAACCTCATGAAGGCCAAAGGCAACGTCCTGCACGTGGGCCACGGCAATGGCCACAGCCTGGAGAAGAGAAGGCTCAAGGGAGATCTTATAGCAGCCTTCCGGTAACTATAGAGGGCCTACAGGAAAGCTGGGGATGGACTCTTTGTCATGTACTGTAGGGACAGAACAAGGAGTAATGTCATTAAATTCAAAAAGGGTAGATTTGGTAGATTTAGATTAGATATAAAAACTTCTTTACTGTGAGGGTGGTGAGGCACTGGAACAGGTTGCACAGAGAAGTTGTGGATGCCCCATTCCTGGAGGTGTTTAAGACCTGGTTGTATGAGGTCCTGTGCTACCTGGTCTAGCGGGTGGCATCCCTGCGCTTGGTAGGGGGCTTGGAACTAGATGATCTTTAAGGTCCCTTCCAACCTTCCAATCATTCTATGATTCTATGACTTGAAACGATCTGTATCAAACCCAGCTCTCAGTACTCTTTGCAGCTCAGAATATTCAATCTTCAGCAGTAGTATTTTTCCTACAAAGGAATCTGATAGAAGGAGTTCAAATTAAATAAACCAACCAGTAACAAACACATAAATGAACAGAAGGCATGGGGAACATCAACCATCCTGTGCTAAAGTGGGGGTCATGGCATGGCTGGTCAGTGGAAGATCTTAGAGCGTAGGCATACAGAGTTTTTCTCATCTGTACAGCTGAGATCAGATGTGGATATGTTTTGCTCATTGGTGCAACTTAAGTAGGTATTGTGATTGCAGTTAAATAGTTTGTGGTCTTTCTGGCTTGTAGTAGACCTTTGCAGCAGAAGAGAGATAGAGAGAGGGGAGCCTTCTGGAGAGGAAGCTTCTAGACAGAAGGATTGAACTGAGCAAACAGTAAGCATTCTGAATTGGGAAAGGGAGAAATGAATGAAAGGTCTGTGCCTCAAGTTTGCAGACAATAGAGACCTTGAGCAGTCTGGCAGCTGCCTTGGTCCTGACTCCTTCATGGAATATGAATAGGTTTAGCAGTTTTAAAAAGTACTAGTGATGACAAGTCACACTGAAATTGAGAGTTTGAAATTATAACCTTTCTAAGAGATAAGAATGAAGTAACTCCTGGTAGAGGACCCAATGTTTCAGTGAGAGAGTAAGCTACAATTTGCAAATATTCCCATAATTTTCATGTTGAAAAATACGTTGTGTTGGTAAAACCAAAATTTGGCTTTTGGTATGTGGCATTTGGCATTAGGTTTGTGGCAACTACCCATAGCTATGGATCTATAACTTGTTCAAAAATTGCAGTATTCTATTTTGTGGTGGTTTGCTATCTCTTGCTGGATATATATATGGCTGATTTAAACCTTCTGTATTTCAAGTACAGCATCAGCAGGATGAGGTCCATCTTTCATGAGAAAGGATGGGTGCTACAAGAACTCTGCTACTGGAACAAGAATTAACATCAAAAATAATATGGCTGGTATAATTCCAACATTTAGCCACTTTATGCACATAAAGAACAAGAACACTGGGTAATATAAAATAAACAAAAGTAAGTAACACAAATAATATTGGTTATTAACTACATGAATGGCAATCATCTGAAAATCACGTTATCACAACAACAACAACAACAATAAAGATGGGGGTCTTGAACTTATGATTCACTTCTGTGAGTCATTAAAATGGGGTTTGCTGTTCTGGCATTCATGTGCACCAAGAATTATGAAGGCAGTTATAGGTGTCATTACAATAAAGTATTTTCAGTCCAAGATACACAGAGATTTAAATATTAAAAAAATAATTACAAGATTAGTAACATCTATTATTTAGTAAGGTTTAAACAATAAAAAGTAATTGTTTGATGGAGAGCGTAGAAAAGTACGGGAAAATAGGAAGAGAGCACCAGCTCTTATGTATATTATACAGATGTCAAAAAATATGAATGTCAGAATATTTACAGTAAAGAAAAAGCAACAAATTGTATTGGACAATAAATGTTATTCGTAGCTTTCAACTAGATTTGCTACCAGCTGAAATCTTGAAAGGGGAAATATTTAAGTTAAAAAATAAATATTAAAGACTAAGCAAAATATAAGCTTCATAAAGTGGAAGCTTTCTTATTTGGAATTCTTATGAAGGAAAGCACTTAATTACAAGAACTACTACTTACTACTTAGAACTTTTAAAACCTATATTTTAAATGCTGAGACATATAAGTAACTGTAATTCTAACAGTAGGTTTGCCTTTGCCTAGAGATATTAATCAAAACACAGTTACTTCCTGTAGCATATAGGATCTCAGAAACAAGATTAAAGCATGTCCTATGACCCATTTTATGCATAAATGAGATGTAATGGGCTAATGGAATTAAAATTAATGTGAAAAATACTTTTTTTTTTTTTTTTTCCTCAAATGAAATATCTCTTTCTGGCATTATAAGTCTTTAAGTCTTTCCTGGAAAAATTCTCTTTGAAGTCTGCTTTAATATTACTCCTGCTGCTTAGAAGAGATGAAAAGACACAATGGAAAAAACAAATGATGATTTGATAAAAATGCTTCTGTATAAGTTCTATAAATGAGCTTGTCATTAATGGGTGCATTTCAATGCAAATCACCCCATCCCACACTGCTTGTTGGCATAAGTATAGCCATCACAGGCCAGAACTCACTTTACTATATCTAGTCACCATGGAGAAAGAACCTCACATGAAGGGTCATCCAGTGGAGATTACACTGCTTCAGGCAAGTCTTATCTTTTATAGAAGTCATCATTTACATAATGTATAGCATTTAGGAGCATAATTTTTATGTCAATTGGTGTCTTACTTTTGCACATGACCACAAGTTCTTTAGTACTCAAAGAGCAACGCATCAGTCAACACTTTGCAGGAGTTATTACCATGCTGCACTACCAATTTACACTACCAGATAATTTTGCTTCTTTTTGACACAACATGTACTCATCATTGTGCTTGACTTTTGTTCCTAAGACTTTTGTTGGTTTTGCATTTATTGTTATTCTTCCATTTATGGCAGACAACCTCTGAATGTCTTATTTCCCCCTTCCATTGCCCTGCCTCCTTCCCAGCCTGTAGCTGACTACCAAGAAATATACTGAATGTCTCAGAAGCTAAAACAACTGATGTATTCAGGCTTCAGATTGGGCCTACCCAACAGCCTCTTCCCAACCACAGAATCAACATTAAGGCTGACTCTGCCCTAGTTCACGGCAAATCAGAATGATCTGCTCTCAAAAGCAGCCACTGTGATTTGACCTCAGGGTGCCTCCACCAAGTTCTGGACATCCATGGGGTCCTCCTGGAGTGTGCATTTGGCTGGTGAATGCAACACTTCAACACCTGTGTGAGTACATTTGTGGACAGTACACATATAGAAATATTGCATCAAAATCTGACCTCCACCTTCTCCGATGCCTTACCTGGTATAACCTCCGAAGAAAACAAGGTAATGTGAAAAAACTATCTGTATCAATCTGGCTATTTCCATCATATCCTTCACAAACACTAGAGCAGCACTCCACTGATGCATCTGACCTTACACTGATAGCAGTCAAAAAATGGTTGCCCTTTCCCCGCAGACACTTTACACAGATAACCTCAGCTTATGGCAATAAAGCCAGTCTTACAAGATACAGTCACCTTCATCTGACTCAGTCTAGTGCCTGCCCCAAGTAAGGCCTGGGGTTAGTTTTGTATTACTTTCCCCTGGAACTCAGTTACTACTAACACAAGGTCAATTTCTCACACTCAGTAGTTAGATCTGATTCCTTACTTCACTTAATCACTTTCCCACACAGGGACCAGACTTAGCTGTGTTTTTTCCAGCTATTATTCTCCCTTCAAGTGTATGGGAAGGAAAAGTTAATCAGGGAGACATGCTCATCTTTGACAGTGTCTAGAAACCATCAGAAGTACAAGACCAGTACTACAGTACTACTGCTGTCTAGAATATCATCCTCAGAGACACCTGAAACCTACAGCCAAAGAATGTGTTACTTCTTGAAGAAGCCTAATTTACCATCATTCCTCTTAGCCACTGACCCTCAAGGACATTCATTGTACAGAGGACCTCTGAACAGAGTGACATACCAAAGAAGGAAATAGGTGAGTGTCACCAAGAAGAGTGCTCATGAGATTGTGTTGAGCTGATGCCTCAAGAAATATGAATGACTACAAGAACTAATTACTGATTCCACACAAAAGATACATGAAAGTAGGGGTGGGATAGAACTGGGAATAAATGAAAACAGATTTTGTGAGCAAGTCACTTGATAATGCTGTTTCCCTGCTGCCTTTTGAGTCTGCTCAGTATGGGAAGTATGCAAGATGAAATATGTCAAGAGCTACCTCAGCACCGAGGGAGCCTCAGAAAGGAGGAGCCTCTGCTGTGCACTGGGTGGAGATTTCCTTTCTTTTCTTGAATTTCCTTTGAGTCCCAGGACTTGAATTTCTTCAGTCCTGGGATTCAAAGGAAATGAGTGATTCCAAAATCGTTCCATATGTGGATTGTGACCAGATAGATCTCCCTTCTACAGTTTTCTAGCTTTGCCTTTATTTTGCTGAGACCAGACTGTGCTGACTATGGAGCAAGGAAACACAGGAGCACTGGTGGAGAACACAGGATGATCTGTGTGGCTGTTATGAAAGAAAGTGGAGTCCACTACCTTAGAACACCCCATGTGACTGGGTCTGAAAGGATGGCCTGGAATAAATGAAAATTAGAGAGATTGTGAAGATTTTGTCATTGCTGTTTCACCTGAGAAAGGACCAGTTAAGGGCAATAAACTATTTTGTGTGTGTGTGTGTGTGTGTGTTTGAGAATTCTGAGAACATGTGGCAGTATATGGGGATACTCAGCAGAACCACTCTCAGTCAGAGGATATACTTTTTGGATGTTTGTTTTGAACTCTTTTCAGGCATTGCCTATACGGTTCTGTCCAGTCTGGTGGGAGCATGGAAAGATACACAGGCCAGAGATGCCTGCTTTGCTGTTGCTGCCACTGCATGTGGAATCTCCCTCCATGGGAGCAGCAGGTCTCTAACTGTTTCCACCTGAACTGTGTGTGGGGGGGGTTCTTTTGGTTCCCCCATCCAAGACTTCCAGGTGAGGAGGATATCCCTGAGGATAAGTGGTCTGGCTAGTAAAGACAGATGCAAAGAAGGCGTTAAGAACCTCAGCCTTTTTTTGTATCCTCTGTATTCATGTTCCCCCCTGCATCCAGTAAAGAATGGAGATTCCTTTGACCCTCCTCTTCCCATTAATATATTTATAAAACATTTTTATTATTCTTGACCATAGTGGCCAGGTTGAGCTTCTGCTGGGCTTTGGCTTTCCTGATTTTTTCTCTTCATATCCTGGCAACTTCCTTGTACTCTCCCCGAGTTGCCTGCCCCTTCTCCCACCAGTCATAAACTCACTTTTTCTCCGAATATACAGCAAAAGTTCCCTCTTCATCCATGCTGGTCTTCTTACCTGCTGGCTCATATTATGGCACTCAGGGACAGCCTGCTTCTGCGCCTTGAAGACTTCCTTCTTGAGAAGTGTCTCAAGACACTTCTGGACCCCTCTGCCATTCAAGACTTACTCCCAAGGGACCTTCCCTACCGGTGTCCTGAACAATTCAAAGTCTGTCCTCCAGAAGTCCAAGGTAGCTGTTTTACTGGCCCACCTCTTGACTTCACCAAGAATGGAGAACCCTACCATATCATGGTCACTATGCCCAAGACAGCTCCCTACCACCACATCTCCCATCAGTCCTTCTCTGTTCATGAACAGCAGGTCTAGCAGAGCACCCCCTCTGGTAGGCTCGCTGACCAACTGAGTCAGGAAGCTGTCTTCCACACACTCCAGGAACTTTCTATACTGCTTCCTCAGGGCTGTGTTGTATTTCCAGCATATGTCTGTGAAGTTAAAGTTGCCCATAACGACAAGTGCTGGTGATTGAGCGACTTCCACCATCTGCTTATAGAATACCTCATCCGTCTCTTCATCCTGGAGGTCTATAACAGAACTCCACCAGGAAGTCTGCCTCATTGGCCAGCCCCCTGATCCTTATCCACAAAGACTCTACCTTTTCATTCCCAACCCTGATCTCAACAGCACTGAAACACTCTCTAATACAGAGAGCCACAACAATGCCCCTCCTTAGCTTCCTGTCTCTTCTGAAGAGCTTGGAGCTATCCATTGCAGCACTCCAGTCATGGGAGTGGTCCCACTGCCACATTTCAGTGATGGCAACTAGGTCATAGTTTGCCTGCAGCAGAATGGTTTCCAGCTCCTCCTTATTGTTGTGCATGCTGCGTGCATTTGTGTAGATGCATTTTAGTCGCTCTATTGCCCTCAACCCCAGGCTCAACTCTATTGAGTCTTGTTTCCCCCCGTTCCCTCTTCATACCTAGTTTAAAGCCCTCTCAATGAGCCCCACTAGCTCCTGGGCTAGAGTCTGTTTCCCCCTTTGCGACAGGTGGGACCCATCAACAGCCATCAGGCCAGGTGCTAAGTAAACCTCCCTGTGATCAAAACAAACAAACAAACAAAAACTAAATTCCTGCAACAGCACCAGCCTGTCAACCATATATTAATCAGCTGGACCTCCAAGGTCCACTCAATATCCCTCCCTACCACTGAAGGGATAGAGGAAAACATCACCTGTGCACCCACTCCATCCAGTAACTGCCCCAGTCCCTGGAAGTCCCTTTTGATAGCCCTCAGTCTTCTCTCAGCAAATTCATCAATGCCAGCCTGAATTATCAGTGATGGGTGGTCTCAAATCTGCTCTTCACTTACACTGGGTGGGACTTTGCTCCCCCCAGCCTCTACCTTTGCTCCCCCCAGCCTCTACCTCAGGGTTCAAGGAAACAAAAGCTCATCTGTCAGTGAAGACATGGGCAAAGTTGTTGAGTATGTCAGCCTTCTCTATGTCTGTCGTTACCAGTTACTCAGATATAGAAGCTCACTCCTAATAAAAGAAATTATCCAGCTATAATTGTTTTCACACTACTATTTTCACCCCTCAGTCTATTTTGACCAATATTAAAGGTGCATGGTGGCCCTCAGGGACTCCATCTGTCACCCCAGCACAGCAGCCCGACGGGAGGTGGATGGTCTCGTGCTCTTCCTCGAGGCCCTGTGCAGAAGACATGCCATACACTCTCACCCACTGTAAGTGAAGAGCAGGTTGGAGACCGCCTGATGAATCTAAAAAGGTACAAGTCTGTGGGACTTGATGACAGGCATCCCAGGGTCCTGAGGGAACTGGCTGATGTAGTTGTCAAGCCTCTCTCCATCATAGCCGAAAAGTCCTGGCAGTCGGGCAAAGTCCCTGGTGACTGGAAAAAGGGAAACATCACGCTCCTGTTTAAATAGGAATGAGAAAGTCAGGTTGTTCAGAAAGCAGAGGAACTCCTACTCTGACTGGGGAGGAAGAAGAAGATGAGATAGGCTACTCGGAAGTGGCTGGGCCATCAGAGGAACAGGAAGAGGAAGAGGAAGATAATCACAAGAGCATCAATAACTACCCAAGGCCTATACCAGTGTGAGCCTAAATGGGAATGAGTGGCAGAAGCACCCTATTGTGACTGGCCCAGATGCTCCATGGCATAGATTATCTCAGGAGAGGACATTTCAAGGACCTTTTTTCTTCAGGGAGACAATCTATGAAGGAGACAGGGAGAGATGCTTTTTCCCACTTTACACTCTCCTTTTCTCCTTCACCCTCCTCTTCTCCTCCAGGCTAGTTACGATAGCTCTTCAGGTCTTTGAGTATCCTTGGGATGTTCAGACCAGCATGTTCTTATTGTTATGTCTCCTGAGTGTGCTTCAGGTTTTGTTCAAGGTTAAACAACTGCTTTGGAATACCATCCAGAAATCTGTTCTGAGGCAGGATAGTTATGAGTGGCAGGAAGTGTGGGAGGATATGGGCAGGCATCTAGAGCAGTGGGCACCTCCAGTGCTTTGGAAATTCACCCTTGTACAGGGGCAAAATCCTAAAAAACTGGCAGAATGCATGAAAAAGGTATGTCATCACCCTGACAATTCCAGGGAGACACAAATCACTGCAATGTGCTGGGGCTTGGCCTATGCTTACTGAGCTGCAATTGACACTGCTATAATCCCAGTGACAGGCCCAGAGGTCACTCCAAGCCATGTGACAGGCCTGGTGGCCCCTCCAGCCCCAGTGGCCACTCCAAGCCCCACACTGGGCACCAAAAGGGCTGTTGTGCTTTAATCCGGCCAGCAGCTAAGCACCACACAGCCATTCGCTCACCCTCCCCCCTCCCTCTCTGGGATGGTGGAGAGAATCAGGAAAAAAAAAAACGAAAGCCTTTGGGTTGAGATAAAGACAGTTTATTAGAAATGAAAGGAAAATTATAATGATAATAGTACTACTACTAATAATGTGTACTAAACACGTGATGCACAATGCAATTTCTCACCACCCGCTAACCAATGCCCAGCCTACTCCCAGCAGCCGGTTCCCCCACCAATGCCAGCCACCCCATATTAGTTTTTCAGCATGATGTCAGACAGTATGGAATACTCCTTTGGCCAGCTGGGGTCAGCTGTCCTGGGTCTGTCTCCTCCCATCTCCTGTTGCACCCCCAGCCTCCTCAGTGGCTGGGCAGTGTGAGGAGCTGAAAAGTTCTTGACTCGGTGTAAGCACTACTCTTCAACAATTAAAACAAATAGGTGACATTTCTTCTGAGAAGGAGTGGTCAGGCATTGGAACGGGTTGCCCAGGCAAGTGGTGGTGTCACACGCCACGCCTGTTCAAGGAAAGGTTGGACCTAGTGTGTAGGGACATGGCTTAGTGGGTGGCATTGGTAGTAGGGTGATGGTTGGACCAGATGATCTTGAAGGTCTTTTCCAACCTTAGTGATTCTATGTTCCCTGTCTGTGTTAAGACTGCTCTCAGTCACAGTCACACAGCATTTGCCCCCTTCTGTCTCTCCTCAGATATGTTTTCTCAGCACTTCCAACAGCTAGCTTCTATATTCAGCTTGAGTACTTTCTGATATATGAAGTAATTCATATAAAAGTTGTTCTAGTAGTCATAGTACTTCAGTTTTCTATTAGCTAATTTTATAGATTAACAGGTATGACTAGCAGAAAATAAATGTTAAAACAAACAAACAAACAAATAAATAAATAAAACACCCCTAAACGCAGGGACTTTTTAATGTCCTTGGAAATGACCTTATACTCTAGTTTAAACTTTAACCAAATGCCTAAGTTTGAGCTCAGTTGCAATACTATAATATTGTTGCCCAGGGAAGTGGTGTCATCACTGTCCCTGGGGGTGTTCAAGTATAGGTTGGATGTGGTAGTTTGGGACATGGTTGGAAAGATATTGGTTGTAGGGGGATGGTTGGACCAAATGATCTTGGAGGTGTTTTCCAGCTTCAATGATTCTATGAGTCTGTGATTTTTTTGTGTTTTGACAAATATGTCTCCTGTTTTTCCAATGAAATATGGACGCTCAGAAATTTGTGTTTGTTTAGCATTATATAGAGTTCAATTTTTTTTTTTTTGAGTTAAGTCAAAAGCATTTTTAATTGAAAACTGAAACACCCCTACTATCAGTAGTTTTTTTTTGTTTGTTTGTTTGTTTTTTTCCTGCAGTACATGAACAAAATGTTCATCATTTCACTAAAGATATGTTTGATATAATGAATGTTTCTGTCATGAGAAAATTTGTGCCATCTTTAAGATTTTTCATTTGTAATGGGATCTGAAATCCATTAAGCCTTCTGACATTCATTTTGTATGCTGAATATGTACATTCAGGCCAAACAGGAGCCTTATTTTGTTCCAACAGATGACCCAACTATGCTGGATGACCCAACAGTACATCTGAAGACCCAATGACATCTCTTTATGGTCATGCATAGTCAAAGAAAATAAGATTATGTTTTCAGATGTTCTAAAGGTTTATTGAAAAAGTAGACTTTGACTTATCAAAAGTTGGGGGAGACAAGGAGTTTCCACAGATACGTAGGAAGCATTCCATTTTAGTCCTTGTCTTTTTTTGACATGCTACAGACCTAAAGCATATTTTCTTGCTTTGACTTCAGAAATAGTGAATAAGGTTTAGGTACCCAATGCACCTGAGAATTTTCAGGTCCCTCTTTATTGAATTAAATGGGTATATTTACAAAGGTTTCCTGTGCAATTTATTATTCTCTTCTATGTTTTTAGCTCTCTCCTTATCACCAAATATGCACACAGTCTGGCAGTCATGAAAATTATTCCAAAAACATTTTTCCAAGTGTTACACAATCTCACTGTTGTGGCTAGACTGTGTTATGCCCAAAGATGTTCTGATTAATACAAAGAGGTCCTAATTTATTCTGCTGGTTTGGAAATACAATAGAAATTAGAGAGGTTGGAAAGGTTTTCTAGTTTTTGATTTGTAGTCCTTTGCAGGTGAAAGGGTTATAAATCAGAGTGCAAGGTTTCTCAATAGCTATAATGTAAAATTATAATGTGGTCTATGTACGGTTTTCCTGAATAGCTAATACATGTGTGATTACTTAATGGCTGGAAGAATTTCAGATTTAATGCTTTAACCTTTTAACTGTAACAGAATTTAAAACACTTCATGAATTCCAATGGAAGGAAACACCACCAACTTTAGTGATCATATTTTTGGGAGATTTTTGTGCAGTTTAATCTATACTGGCATTTGTTTCCACATTAGTGTTATAGTACTGTCTGCATGAAAATTAAGCAAATAGCTCTCTGCACTATGGATATCCAAAGACAATCTGGAAAAAGATGAAGCATTACTTTTGGTAGACGGTACTGAAAAGTGCTAAGGTATTACAGGGAGACAAGCGTGGTAATTGCTGACGGTGTAGAATTGGAAAAGCCATTCCCCAGTCTCATGGGGACTTAGGCTTGTCACATTTTGAAAGTGTTAAAAATTCTAAGAATCATAGAATCATTTAGGTTGGAAAAAAAAAACATTAAGGACATCAAGTCCAACCCTCACCTAGCAGTATGAAGTCCACCACTAAACCATGTCTACATCCTAGTCCACATGTCTACTAGGGATGGTAACCAGGGATGGTTACTCCACTACTTCCCTTGGCAGCCTGTTCCAATGCCTAACAACCCTTTCCATGAATAAATTCTTCCTAATATCTAAATGCTCTGATATGAAGACAAATCGATTACACATGTTCTGTCTCAAACTGCAACTTTTAAAAGTGGATTTTACAGAAAAACCACATTATACCGTGTGATTAATTGTGTTTTCCTATGTCTGCTCAGATGCATCTCTATCACCACAGATGTCAGCTAAAGCAGGGCACCAGCTGTTCCAGAAATCGTTTCCACCCTCATGCCTGTGACTCTGGGCTGCCCAACTGGCAGCTCCATCCAGAGCAGTGCTCCCTGAAGGCACCAAGTCCCTGTCCCTGAGGCAGAATATATGCAGGAACAAGCTCAGACCTGCAGACCTCGTAAGGCTGAACACAAACACATAAACTGGTACGAACACTGGCATGAGCTCAGCAGAGTATTTCCTCTTTGTCATGAGAGATGGCAGCAATGGAATTGTCAAATTCTGCTGAAACTGGTATTTCCTAGTGAAAACCTCTTCTGTTCCAGAACTTTACCTTCAAGTTTTGCACTTCAGCACTTCAGTTTCTGCCCAGTGATTTAATCAGATGTTTCTATTCTTTTGTGGACTGTCATATTAAATCAATTTGGAACATGTTAGTATGTTTTTATTAGGAACTGAAAACAATCTAATAAAATTTTAGGGACAATTTTTTTCCTGGTTTTGTTTTAATCCATGTAAATTGTATTCTTCCACTTCTTCCCATGTGTGCATTATGTTCTTGAATGGTTCTTTTTTTAAAAACCAAACCAAACCAAACCAAACTCTCTCTCTCTCTCTCTCTCTCTCTCTCCTCTCAGCAATTCACCTAAGACTTGACAGCCATTTTTCTTCCTCTTTTCTATCCTATGTTATGAAAACTAAAATTATAACTAATAAGACTTCTGGTGAACATGGGAAAAAAAGCTAATAGTGATTACATAGGTTCTCACATCCCTGTCAGAAGCAATTATTAATATCTTGACATATAAGGATTGTCAGTGTTCCCTTGTTTAGTAAATTGTTTATGTTTTTGATAACTTTTTTATCACTGGGATCACTACCTGATAAATTTACTTCTTGTGCCACAGGGGAACATATAACAGCTTGTGCATCATTGAAAACACAGTGTGTCAATAACAATATCTGAATGACAAAACATGTAACTTTTTTTCCTCTTCTATTTTTCTCATGACACAATTTCCTTTTTCTTTAGGCAGATTCAGGCTTGTGGGTTCAGTTTTCTTTCTAGAAAACTGTATTTTCCTTAAGATATTATTATGATGCTGTGTGTATGCAGAAAATGATTTCCATTCCTAAACTATGTAGTATTCAAACTTTTGTGATTTTTGGGCCACATTATATCTGGTGATGGAACATATGATGCCAATTTGTTGAATTTAAAGTATCTGATAGCAGGCTTGGGTTTTTTAGATTATTCAGAAATATATGAGTGTCCCCTTGAAAAGGCTTTTAGAAATTTGTGGGCCACTGAACGATGAGTAGAAGCAGTGCAGCAAGATTAAGCCCCCCAAAGTTTTTATTACTCTCTGTGGTCCTGCAAAGGTCAAGCTGCCCTTTGGGTCCCCATTCTGGCCTTAATGTGAAAGAAAGATACCAATTAAAATAATTTTTTAGGAATGTGAGGCAGAATTGAGCAGTAAAATGATATGAAGCATAGTGGGAATATTGAGATTCTGATGATATGGAAGTGGAAAAAGATGATGTGTTAATGAGGTAGAAGGGACAGCTGTGAAGTGGTTTGATTTTAGTATTTCCTAAAAGTGCTCAAATAATTTAATTACATGAAAATCTGTGGTGTTACTTTATAAGATGTTCATGTGGAAAAAAAAAAGAGACCCTAAAGATTCAAACAAAAATTAATGACTGTTTTTATTTTTAATACCTTATAGTTCTAAGCCCACTTCTTTCATAATAGGAGGCAAAAACTGTATAGGTTTAGTGAATTAATGGCTTCTCAGCATCTGATATACAGATGCTGATAATTGTTTCTGTAGATTGTTCTGGACTCACAAAATTCTGTGTATCTTGGCCGTATGTGATGATTAACTTCTTCCTTTCAGCTGAAGAAGTTCTTCAGCAATCTTGGAGGATCACGTGATGAAGAATATTTTCACTTATCCAGAGCAGTGTTAGCCAACAGGACTAAGAAGCAGTACAGGAAGGCAGCAGGCAGACTGCAAAGCAGACTGTGCAAAGACTGCAGAGAGATCCCTGGAAAATGGCAGGTGTGTCAATAATAAAAAATTAAAGAGAAAATGTTTTTGGGTGACTGAAGCTAACAAACATAAAATCAAAATATGCCAGTCTTAACAAAATAATAAAAAGTTTTAATAGAAAAATACTGTCATCTAGGCATTTTTAAATTTCTGACAAGCACACATTAGTTTTGCCATTACATTTTTGATGATATCCATGTTTGATTACTGTGTAGGCTGATCTAGTGCATTTTGTAAGCTACGTGTTAAATGCCATCAGTAGTTTCTTACTGTGTTACCTTTATAAAGATTTTTGACTTATTGTCTTGACCTCAGCAAGTATCTGTCTTCAAATTTTGTTGGCCTTTATTCCTTAGCTGTGAAGAAAGCTTATTTTCAGTATGATGAGCATAATAACCACTAAATTTTAGAAAAAGCAGTCCTGACTGGATATAAGGTGTAGAGAAGCTGTCTATCAGTATGATCTCCAGTGTTGGTCCAATCTTCCTTATCAGAAAGCTGTGCAAAGTAAGCCACACTTCTATTTTGGCCTGTTAGCCTGAATTTCCTTCATTGGAAAACAAAGATGTAGGAATTAGGAATAATGTAAACCTAGATGAGGATTTATAGCGCTGTCATTGTTTTGAAGTTACGCCCACATGTACTGTTTGATCTGGAAGTGGTCTATGGTCCACTAGGTATTAGAGAGTCTTTGAGTCCCATATGAAATATTTCTTTCATGTAATAAAACTTTTCATTTTTCTAGGATTACTTTGCTCCACGATGAAAAGTGAGGAACAGCTTTCTGAGTATGTGAGAAGATAGTCACCCATCCTGCAAGTTACATTCTCAGAATCACAGAATCACAGAATCACAGAATTTCTAGGTTGGAAGAGACCTCAAGATCATTGAGTCCAACCTCTGACCTAACACTAACAGTGCCCACTAAAACATATCCCTAAGCTCTACATCTAAACGTCTTTTAAAGACCTCTAGGGATGGTGACTCCACCACTTCCCTGGGCAGCCCGTTCCAATGTCTAACAACCCTTTCGGTAAAGAAGTTCTTCCTAAGATCCAACCTAAAACTCCCCTGGCACAACTTAAGCCCATTCCCCTTCGTCCTGTCACCAGGCACGTGGGAGAACAGACCAACCGCCACCTCGCTACAGCCTCCTTTCAGGTACCTGTAGAGAGCGATAAGGTCACCCCTGAGCCTCCTTTTCTCCAAGTTGAACAATCCCAGCTCCCTCAGCCACTCCTCGTAGGACTTGTTCTCCAGGCCCCTCACCAGCTTCCTCGCCCTTCTCTGGACTTGCTCAAGCACCTTGATGTCCTTCTTGTAGCGAGGGGCCCAAAACTGAACACAGTATTCGAGGTGCGGCCTCACCAGAGCCGAGTACAGGGGGACAATCACTTCCCTAGCCCTGCTGGTCACACTGTTTCTTATACAGGCCAGGATGCTGTTGGCCTTCTTGGCCACCTGAGCACACTGCTGGCTCATATTCAGCCGACTATCAGCCATCACTCCCAGGTCCTTCTGTGCCTGGCAGCTCTCCAACCACTCATCTCCCAGCCTGTAGCTCTGCTTGGGGTTATTGCGCCCCAGGTGGAGGACCCGGCACTTGGCCTTGTTGAACTTCATGCAGTTGACCTCAGCCCATCGGTGCAGCCTATCCAGATCCTCCTGCAGAGCCTTCCTACCCTCGAGCAGATCAACACACGCACCTAACTTGGTGTCATCTGCAAACTTACTGAGGGTGCACTCAATCCCCTCTTCCAGATCATCGATGAAGATATTAAAGAGGACCGGCCCCACCACCGAGCCCTGGGGAACACCACTAGTGACTGGCCTCCAACTGGATTTGACTCCATTTACCACGACTCTTTGGGCCTGGCTATCCAGCCAGTTTCTAACCCAACGAAGCGTGCACCAGTCCAAGCCAAGAGCAGCCAGTTTCCTGAGGAGAATGCTGTGGGGAACGGTGTCAAAAGCCTTGCTGAAGTCAAGGTAGACCACATCCACAGCCTTCCCCTCATCCACTAAGCGTGTCACCTTGTCATAGAAGGAGATCAGGTTCGTCAAGCAGGACCTGCCCTTCATAAACCCATGCTGACTGGGCCTGATCGCCTGCTTGCCCTGCAAGTGCTGCATGATGACTCTCAAGATAATCTGCTCCATGAGCTTCCCTGGCACTGAGGTCAAACTGACAGGCCTGTAGTTTCTCGGGTCAGTCCTCCGGCCCTTCTTGTAGATGGGCGTCACGTTTGCTAGCCGCCAGTCAGCTGGGATCTCCCCCGATAGCCAGGACTGTTGACAAATGATGGTAAGCGGCTTGGCCAGCTCCTCTGCCAGTTCTCTCAGTACCCTCGGGTGGATCCCATCCGGCCCCATCGACTTGTGCACATCCAAGTACTGTACCAGGTCACCAAACATTTCTTCATGGATAGTGAGGGCCACATCCTGCTCCCCATCCCCTTCCACCAGTTCAGGGAATTGGGTATCCAGAGAACAACCGGTATTGCCGCTAAAGACTGAGGCGAAGAAGGCATTAAGCACCTCCACCTTTTCCTCATCTCTTGTAACTAAGTTTCCCCCCACATCCAGTACAGGATGGAGATTCTCCTTAGTCCTCCTTTTTGTGGTGATGTATTTATAAAAACATTTTCTGTTATCTTTAACGGCAGTAGCCAGATTGAGCTCCAATTGAGCTTTGGCTTTTCTAATTTTGTCTCTGCACAGCCTCGCAAAATCCTTATAGTCCTCCTTAGTGGCCTGCCCACTTTTCCAAAGATTATAAACCCTCTTTTTTTCTCCTAAGCTCAAGCCACAATTCTCTGTTCAGCCAGGCTGGTCTTCTTCCCCGCCAGCTCGTCTTTGGGCACGTGGGGACAGACCGTTCCTGCGCCATTAAGATTTCCCTCTTGAAGAGTGCCCAGCCTTCCTGGACTCCTCTGCCCTTCAGAACCGCCTCCCAAGGGACTCTACCAACCAGTGTCCTCAGTTCTGCTGCATTTTGATATCTTTGTTTATATGACAAAGTCACCCATGTTGATCTGTTCTTGAAATAAAATCAGTATTTCACAAGAAAATGTCTTAAAATTCAGTTTACAATTAGATCTGTTCATTTAAAATGATCCAACATCATTTTAAGTGACAAACCAGAATTCTTCTAAGTTACCCTGGCACAAAATAATCTCTCTAAATCAATTTCATGGCAGAATTTGAATGAATTATCTTTATTTAAAAATTATATATAATAATATATATAATAATATATAATATTATAAATATATTATAAATATATTAATATTATAAATAAATATATTTAATATTAGAAATATATAATATATATAAATTATATATGTAATATAATATATATATATTTATATATATATAAATCTTAAGCAAAAGCATCAGAGAATAGTTCCAGAGAATACTTATCACAAAGCTGAATTCTTGTTTAATTTACTATAAATATGTATAAATACATGCCATGCCCATTCCGTCAGTATGAAACCAAGATAGAATCTGGAACATAATGTTAATATTGTTTTACTGCAAATGAAATAGTTAAACATAAAACAACCATTGCAAAAATATAAAGGGTGATCTGGACCCAAACCTAAAAGAAAATTCTTAATTCAGTACACCTCTAAGTATTTCATGATTATTAGCCTGAATGTTGAAAATTATTATCAGCTTAATCTCCATGTCTTTAAAAAGGGGACTTTTTAAAGAAAAGGTGGAAATGCCTTGCAGAGAGATCTGGACAGGTTGGAGAACTGGGCAATCACCAACCGCATGAAGTTTAACAAAAGGAAGTGCTGGATCCTACACCTGGGACGAGGCAACCCTGGCCGTGCATACAGACTGGGTGACGAGACGCTGGAGTGCAGCCCCGCAGAGAGGGATCTGGGGGTATTGGTTGACAGCAAGTTGAATATGAGCCAGCAGTGTGCCCTGGCAGCCAGGAGGGCCAACCATATCCTGGGGTGCATCAAGCACGGCATTGCTAGTCAGGCGAGGGAAGTGATCGTCCCGCTCTACTCTGCACCGGTGCGGCCTCACCTCGAGTGTTACGTGCAATTCTGGGCACCACAGTATAAAAAGGACATTCAGCTGTTGGAGAGTGTCCAGAGGAGGGCGACAAAGATGGTGAAGGGCCTGGAGTAGATGACATATGAGGAAGAGCTGAGGTCACTGGGCCTGTTCAGCCTGGAGAAGAGGAGGCTGAGGGGGGACCTCATCGCGGTCTACAACTTCCTCGTGAGGGGGAGTGGAGGGGGGGGGTGACCTATTCTCCATAAACACTAGTGATAGGACCCGCGGGAACGGGGTGAAGCTGAGACAGGGGAAGTTCAGACTAGATATCAGGAGGAGATTTTTCACTGAGAGGGTGGTTGTGCACTGGAACAGGCTCCCCAGTGAAGTAGTCAGTGCACCAACCCTATATGAATTTAAGAAACGTTTGGACTGTGCACTTAGTTACATGGTCTAAACTTTTGGGTAGACGTGCGGTGCAAGGAGTTGGAATTGATGATCCTTATGGGTCCCTTCCAACTCAGAATATTCTATGATTCTATGATTCTATGATTCTAGGTGCTCAGAACTTTTCAATTTAAAGCAGTGATGACTTTACTCATTTTTAGCTTTCAATAATTAGTGCAAGATCCTTAAAGGGCCTGAATGTGTAATTTCTCATGTTTAGTAAGTGCTGTACAGCTGCAGCCAGGATGAATGTTAGTTATACCCCCAGGAAGACTAGTTATTCTGGTTAAAAACCTCTTTCAAAAGATGAAAGATGAGTCTAAATTCTGATGCATGCAGTAGGAAAATACTTTTTTTTTTTTTTTTTTTTTTTTGACACTATGGGCGGCCCTATTTCTACATTAAATTAACATTTAATGACCATGGAAACAGAAGTCTCTATTTGCTTCAGTAAATAACTGTTTTAAAATATCTGACAGCTAATCTCTACATTCTCTTCTCCTCCTCTCCCTTACCCTTCTGCTGTAGTGAAATTTGAAATAGAAAGGATCTTGTGCAGTAGCTTTGATAATTTGCCCAATATTTATAGCTCAGTGTGAACCAGTGCAGAGCACTTTCACAAGATAATTTATTACCTCACTGATAGAGGCAGCTCTACTGCCATTAATTTTAAATACAATCCTTAGTTTCCACTTTTTGATTTTAAAAAGATTAAGTTTTTATCTGTTTTGGCACACAGTAGATAATTTAATACTGTCTTCTAGTTAAAGTGTTTGAATGGTGTTCACTGGATTAAGAAGCAAGACCTGAATTTCTGACTACTGTTCATATTGAGACCAGGTGGACTATATTTGCATGAGATTTTTAGCTAAATGTATTTCTTATAATTAAAATAAAACCCATCAACATAGTTTCATGTAGACTATTAAAATTATTACAGAATCACTGTTGTCTGAATACTAGTTTTCTCCTTCCAGCCCTTAGTAATTTATACCTAGGCTGTGCAAAGTAGCACATCCTCAAGGAAAAAAATAAAAGCTTATTAAATGTGGGAGGTCTGGGCAATCAAATGTTAGTTTGGGGGTTTTCATGTCAAAAGTACTTTATGCTTTCAGACTGTCATAACTTGACGATGTAAATGAGACTCATGACTTTTTAAAAGATAAATGCAGCCATCTTTCAAAAAAAATTTTTGATCACCTACATTAGATGTGAGCATATAGATATATGAACATTACTGTTTTGTCTATACTACAAAATGAGGACTACAGGAAAAAATATCCTTTTGTATCCTAAGATGATATGTATTGTATCATCTTAGAATTTAAACAGTCCAAACATTGTTTGCTATTGCTAGAGGTAGTAACCTGAACATCTTGTGCCATGCAGAGTTGTACTTAAATGTACTTTAATATTATCCTTCACATTAATATGAAGGACAAAGAAACTTCAATGTTATACTATTTTTTTTTCCCCAACATTTTAACTTTTAACTTTAATATTTTACAACTTTTTAACAAGGGATACATGTCATAGAGAAGTTAAAGGGTCTTCTGAAAATGTACCATTTGAAACTCAATTTCATGGCATCAAGAAGTTCAAGCTCTACTGAGTAGAATCATCTACAAACAGTATTAAAATTATTCAAAAACAATTGATGGGTACTCTCAGAAGTTCACCTTTGAGTCTTTAAGATTCAATTTGGTTCAGTAATCTGAAACTTAAGTAATTTGATCAAATAAGTTATTTGAACTCTTTTGGTGGAGTGATGGCAGAAATTTACTACCAAGTTTCAGTTATTCACTGTTTAGAAGAAGAACTATGATGATTATCTATATTGACTTTTTAACAGGATACCAGGCACAGCATGTTTTTCAAATGCAGCAATTCATAGCTAGACTAGAACATGGTATTATAAAAACATGAAATCTTTAAATATTTTATTTATACTAAAAAAATATAACACATTTGCAGTGGAACATACTAATCACAATCAAATGAAAGCTTCATAGCACATAACAGTAGCACTTATCCTGAAAAGGCTGAAATTTCACATAGATCCTTATGTCAAAACTTTGATCCATGACTGGAGAAATGCTACTAAGAAACTCTGTTTTTCCTTTTTTTTTTTTTTTTTTTTTCTTTCTGAGATAACATTCCAATCTTTAATAGTGATAGACAAGATCAAAAAATTATTTAAATTATTTTATTTTATATTTTATTTTATTTTTTGTCAGAGTATATAGGCTATTCAAGCAGGAGAAGGGGCTATGCTTTCCTGTCTGTATACCAAACACGGTTACCACACATCATCCAATAAATGCTTCTATTAATGTCAGTGGAATTTGGATAGGAGTTCCATTCTTAATGATAAGACTGGTACTGGAAATTCAGCGTTTTTTCCAGAAGACTATATATAAATATATATTATATATATTATAAGATCATTTTAAGAAAAGCCTTTAGAAACAATTATTCAATAGCATTTTCCCATTGGTCTTATGTATTATTTACTCTCAAGTAGTAAGCTATATAATACTGATAAATAGCTTAGTAGATCTGAATTTTTTATGAGTAAAGAAAAATACTTGGACATGTTTTAATTTTTGCATATAGATAGACAAAGTTAGTAAAAACTTATTTTTCACCATGATCTTTACTACACTTTTTAAAGTATTTTTAGGGCCAATTCTCTTCAATGTTTTTATAAATGATTTGGGTGTAGATCTCAAATGCATACCAAGTAAATTTGCAAGTGACACTAAATTAGGAAGAGACTCTCTTGAGAGTAGAGAGGCCTTGAAGAGAAATCTTGACAAGTTAAAGGCTTGGCAATCACAAATCATGAATTCTAACAAGAGCAAGTGCTAGATTCTGCACCCAGGAAGGGGTAACCCTAGATATATGTATAGACTAGGGAACAAGAACCTAGAGAGCAACTCCACAGAAAGGTATCTGGGGGTTTCTGGTCAATGGTAAGTTGCCCATGAATCAATGGTGTGTGGACCCTGGTAGCCAAAAGGACCAGCCATATCCTGGGGTGCATGAAACATGACATTGCTTGCAGGTCAAGGGAAGATATTGTCCCACTGTGTTCTGCATTCATGCTGCCTCACCTCAAGTACTGTGTGCAGTTTTGGGCACTGCCATGTAAGAAAGACATAAAACCATTAGTGTCCAAAGGAGGGCAATGAAGATGGTGAAGGGTCTGGAGGGCATCATGTGGAACAGATGAGGTCACTTGGATTGTACAACCCATAGAAGCAGAGAGAGAGGGGAGGCCACATCATGGCCTGCAGCTTCCTCATGATGGGGCAGAGGAGCAGGTGCTGAGCTCTGCTCTCTGGGGACAGCAACAGGACCCAAGGGATGGCATGGAGATGCAACAGAGGAGGTTCAGGTTGGGTGTTAGGAAGAGGTGGCTGGGCACTGGAATGGGCTCTCCAAGCCTGCTGAAGTTCAAGAAGCATTTGGACACTTCTCTCAGATATATGATTTCATTTTTAGGTAGTCCTCCAGGCAGGAAGTGGACTTGATCCCTTTTAGTCCTTTCCAACTCGATATATTTTGTGATTCTATGAAACCAGCTATCAAAATCATAGTATATAAACATAATAATGTATTTTCTACCAAAACATACACAAAAAATTTAATTGACATAAATCAAATGTCACAGACTTTCATACAGGAGAATTAAGATAACCTATTGGTTTTAATTTTGATATCCTGATATTATATCATGATATTTATAGGTTTTGATGATATTCCCGCTGCATTCAGAGCCAGGAAAAAATATTTTTATTTTACTTTATTATTATTATTATTTGTATTTGATACCAATTTGTTTGGTCTTAAACTTGCATATTACAGAACACATGCATAAAATAATATCCCTTATTTAATTAAAGGGAAACAGACAACATTATAAAAAGGGCAAGTTTTGCAAAGTGTTGCTTCTGAAAACATGCGAGTATTCATAGAATCATAGGATGGTTTAGGTTGGAAGAAGCCTTAAAGATCATCTAATTACACCCCCCTGTACCATGGGGAGGGAGACCTTTTATTAGACCATGTTACTCAAAGACCCATCCAACATGACCTTGAACACTTTCAAGAATGTGATGTACACAGCTTCTCTGGGCAACCTGTTCCAGTGCCTCACTACCCTCACAGTAAATAACTTCTTCCTAATATCTAACCTAAATCTCTCATTTTTCAGTTTCAATCCATTACTCCTTGTACTACACTTCCTGACAAAAAAAGTCCCTCCCCACCTTTCCTGTAGGCCAGTACTTAAAGGTACTGGAAGGCCACTATAAAGTCTCCTTAGAGTATTCTCTAGGCTGAACAACCCCAATTCCCTCAGCCTGTCTTCATATGAGAGGTGCTCCAGACCTTTGATTATCTTCTCATGTCTCATTCTAATACATCCATGTCCTTCTTGTGCTGGGAACCCCAGAGCTGAATGCAGTGGGATCTTACAAGAGCAGAGTAGAAGGGAAGAATTACCTTGCTCAACCTGCTGTTGAAGTTTCATTTGATGCAGCCCAGGATATGGTTGGCTTTCTGTACTGAAAGCACACATTGCCAGCTTGTGTTGAGCTTCTCATCAACCAACACCCCCATATTTATTTTATATGTATATTTTTATGCTGAATTATGAAAAAAACTTTGACGAAACAATGTTGCCTTTTGCTTTTTGTATGTAAATTTTCTTATGCTCATTTTTAGATAAGAAGACAAATAGAATCCAGAGGGTCCAAAGCAGTGTCAATTAAATCCAAAAAGAGGTATTTTGGCTATAATTAGTCTAAACCAACAATATATTTAATTGTTACAAATATTGTTCACTCTGGTGTCCAAGCAGGATTTTCGTATTGCTCATTCTACTTCTAAGTACATTTACTTAAAAATAGTTTATGAGTCACTCTAATGTAAATTGAAAAGAGTATGGACCCACTATAAATACTTTCCGTTTAAAATTTTGGGTACAAGCTTGACTGATAAAATCTGATTGAAACCTTTTTATGATTAAGATGGTTCCAGACTTTAAAAAAAGCTTACATGGATAATGAATTTAATATAACTTATACAGAGCATCCTTATATCACACTAGTAAAACCAATCACTTGGGAAACTATTTCTCACATTAAATGGAAGTAAATAAATGTGTTTCAAATAAAAGTTTAATTATTTTTTCCCTAATTTCTTATTTTTGTTGCTGAGTTTTGATTATCTCCTATAATGTTATTGACTTAAAAAAAAAAATGAACATGTACCACTACACTTAAAATTTCTCAAATCTATTTGATTTACTTATTTACCTTTACCTATCAGATATAATTATGTAATCTTGAATGTACTTTCACAGGAAATATATTCACTATTTTTAAAAAGATGTACTCTACTTCTGCTTAGATGTCTTTCAGTATTATGATATTTTGACATGTGAAAGCATACTTTGGTTTGTACATTGGTAGCCAAATCCTGTCACAAATGATATACCAGAATTAAACACTGCATGCCTTGTTAAAAAGAAAACAGTTCAGTGTGTGTAATATAATATCACTTTTCTTGTGGATTCTGAAACACATAAAAGATATATAATTTACAGTGTGGATGGGATTAAGTGAGGTAGATACTGACATAGATATAGTCATGTTAAATTTTGAAAGCAATAATTCATGTTTCTCTGTTAGTTCACAGATTAAGATATGATTCCAAGATTACCCAAGATGCCAAAAGGGTTGAAAAAAAAAAAAAAGAGACAAAATAACAAAACTGATAGTACATTCAATATATGAGCTGCAATTTCATTTCAGTTTTTTATTTAAATATTTTTAGCCAAAACTTTCTGTAACAAAGGTCTTCATTTCTTGATTTCAATTCACTCAAAATATACTATATTTTACTATTATTATTATTATTATTTTTTTTTTCATAAAAATAAGACAAAAATTAAAAGAACCTAAAAATTTGGTTGGTGTTTGGCCACTATGTTATTTATTTCATGCTGCAGGAAAGAAGGGCACAGTGAGTGCTAAGCATGGACTTTAACTTCCCATGAACATTAATTATACATGAAGGAGAGTGCTTAGCCAGACATTCAAAGAGATTTGCAGTCATGGCCTTGCATTGCTCTTACAGACTAATATATCAGAATGACAGCTGCTACCTATTCCCTACAGCATAGTCTTTATTCATGTTGTAACCATGCAAAAGGGGTGGGAAATCTGCTTTCTTTGTCTAGCCTAGGGAAAAAAACTTTTTTGGTAAATTTTTTTGTTGGTCTCGATTTCGGTTAAAAAAGCACAGGTTTTCAGGTGAAGAAAAAAAATATGGAGAAATTTCATTATAATAACCACTGTCATGCTTTATTTTATGAAGTATTTATGTATTCTTTTTGTATGGATACAAAATAATCTATGAACTACAGCTGTGCATTGTGAAAGCTCTATGGAAAATAAAGTAACTTGTAAAAAGCTTCACCTTCAGAAGGATTTATAGGATAAAGCTGACCCTCTGGTAATTAATTCTATTATTAATAGTGAAATAACTAGCCATAGTGAAACTCTAGTTTTTAAGAATTAGTACATACATGTGAAAGCACTTGCATGAATTCAGGATGTTCCTGAATGTATCCAGTATTTAAGGGAAAGAACAAAAATGTCAAGCTGTTTCACTCTCATTGCCCAAGACATTGAAACACTGCAAATACTTCTATTGAATTAATGCATTGATTATTTCAGGACCAAAATCCAAAACTGAATGACAGAAAAAAATCCTTTCATTTTTCAAGAGATGTGTGAAGGAGATATTATTCCTGCCTTACATGAGGTTTTCTAATTGGAACATTTTACATATTGCTGTAAAAAGTAAGGCAGTAGTATTTTTAAATATTCAATCACTACTGTTTCCAGTTTCCCTTATTTTTGTGCTTGTTATAGAAAGATCACAGTAAACAGTAATGCATAAAATTAAGATACAGAGTGTATAGCAAACATGAATGGAATGCAATAACTCAGTGTAGCTCTATATACTTGGTATTATTGTCAAAGAGTAAACTCCATTTTATGTTGACACTCTAGTCATTTGACATTAGGATTTGACACAAAGTATAAACACTCTGTAAGTAATGAAAATGTTTAATAAATCCATAAATACTAGTGTGTTTTGTTTAAATACTTTTTTTTTTTTTTTAATATAATATAGTCACAATCATAGAATCATAAAATATTCAGGATGGATAGGACCCACAACCATCATCAAGTCCAACTCCTAGGTTTCCAAAGGATTACCTAAAAAAATAAGAATAAAAATCAGATCATGTGTCTGAGAGCATTATCCAAACTCCTCTTCTTGAACTCTGCAGTCTCAGTGCTGTGACCCATGTCCTGGAGGAGTCTGTTCCAGTGCCTGACCACCTTTTTGACAAAGAAACAAGAACTTTTTCCTGATATCCAGCCTGAACCTCCCGTCACAGCTTCAAGCTGTTTCTTCGGGTCCTATCTCTGGTCACTAGAGAGCAGAGACCAGCACTTGCCCCTCCACTTACCCTTGTGAGGAAGTTGTAGACTGCAATGAGGTATTCCTTTAGTCTTCTCTTCTCTAAGCTGAACAATTCAAATGACTTCAGCCACTCCTCATACTCCTCTAGACCCTTTACCATCTTTGTTGCCCTCCTCTGGATACTAACTATTGTATACCTGTCTTGTACTGTGGCACCCGAAACTGCACACAGTGCTTGTTGCTCATCTTTTCCCCCTGTCCTGCAGAGGAGTGAGAGCAAGAGAGTGGCTGAGCAGGCTTCTAGCCAAGGTTAATTCACCACAGCATCTTTCTTACCATAGAATCACAGAATGGTTTGTGTTGGAAAGGACCTTAGAGATCATCTAATTTCAACACCCCTGCCATGGGTAGAGAGAGAAACTTTCCACTAGATGAGGTTGCTCAAAGCTCCATCCAACCTGGCCTTGAACATTTCCAGTGATGGGGCAGCCACAGCCTCTCTGGGCAGCCTGTTCCAGTGCCTCACCACCCTCATAGTAAAGAACTTCTTCCTAATACCTAATCTAAATCTACACTTTTTTAGTTTAAGATTATTAATCCTTGTACTATCTCTACACTTCCTGATAGAGTCCCTCTCCTGCTTCTTTGTAGGGCCCCTTTAGATACTGGAAGGTCCCAGAGCCTTGTCTTTTCCAGACTCAACATCCCTAACTCTCTCAGCCTGTCTTCATAGGAGAGGTGCTCCAGCCCTTTCCTCATTTTTGTGGCCCTCCTCTGGACTTGTTCTAATATGTTTGTGCTTTCTTTTGCTGGGGGCCCCAGAGCTGATTGCAATACTCCAGGTGGGATCTTATCAGAGCAGAGTAGTTGGGGAAAACACTTCCCTCGACCTGCTGGCCATGAAAGAAGCTGTTCATGCTTCTTTTGATACAGCCCAGGATACGGTTGGCTTTCTAGACTTTCTTCAAGAAAGAGAGTTTCTTGGAGTACTTTTCAAATGCCTAGAGCATTTATGGAATCAAACATAAGGTAAAACAGAGTATAGATCAATTTCACAGCCAAAAAATCAGGAAAATAAAGAACATATCAGAAGATATGAGACGATGGACTGGTGAGACTACCACTTCAGCTCTCAAGCACTCTTGAAAACAGGTAAGGAGATTCTGAACTCCAGGTAGATTGGAGTCACTATCATGAATTCTGAATCTCCCTAGAGTTGTTCTGTCTGTCAAAATTAATCCAATACAGGAAGTAATTGTGCTAAAACTGTACAGTAAGATGTATTGAAGAATCAGAAGTCAGAGTAGTGTGGATATGAAAGAGACATGGAAGGGATTCCTGGAGACTGAGTGAATAAATACTGCAGCAGGATAGTGCCTTCTTCAGGATTTGTGTTATGTCATGAATAAAAGCATTAAAATACTAACTTATGAATTCCATTAGAGGAAAATGGTTAAAACTGAATTTGATTTCAGGGGGATTTAGGTAGGGATTGTAATCTCATATTTTATTTTCTGCAAGAATTGTCTATTTTTCTTTTTAGGAGTTTAAATCTTTAAAAGATATTTCTAATATATGAATAATTTCCTCTGGATATTTAATGTTTCTTTAATACGTTAAGTATATAAAATTAAATAATGAAAAGACAGCACTTTTTCCCAAACTTAACCTTTTTTGCCTCATGTGTGCCTTTCAGATAACTGCTGCTTACTTTTTTCCCAGCAGCAGTAGACGTGTTGTTTTCCATATGTCTCTTCCTTGTGCAGTTACTTTGCCCAGCCTGTATTCAGAATAACACTCTTTTGAAGGCTGAAAGCTTTGCTTATTTGCAACAGCTGTGTCCCATCTCTGATTCCTCAGATGGCTGTTCAAATATTCCCTGCCTATCACTTTTTGTTATTTCATGCCAGGCCAATTTGCTGATTATATTTTTTTTGTTTGTTTTCTTTGTTGTTGTTGTTGTTTTCTGCAAACTTTATTATTATTATTATTCATTATATTATTATTATTATTATTATTGTTGTTGTTGTTGTTGTTGTTATTTTTAAGCTCTCTTTTCCACATGACACACATTGCTCCATTGTTTTTGCTTTCTTTTTTCAGCAACACTATTCCAGATGAACTGTTCAGGTGATAAGAACAAGAAAAAACATTCTTATTTAGTAATCTCTCATATTACATACAGATTATGCTGATTAGCCTTCAGAATCATAATTCACCAGTAACTTAATCCTATGCCAAGCCACTGATATAACAACTAAGTGCTCCTGAGAAGATAGATATTCAGTTTCTGCAGAATTAATACCTGGGGATCAATCCTTTCTGCATTGTTTAAAACCAGCTTGTAGTGGTGCATGTCTGATTTGACAATGCACCACTTGACAATAAAACAAATTGTCAAGACACTTTATCTTCTGGAGCTGAAAACAAAGTGTACTGAATTTTGCTCTTAGAGTATTTCATAACCCTTAGCAATCCCAAAATATGAAAGAAGATATTCCTGTGGTATTAATGATACTGACTAGTACACCTGCCCCTTTGGTAGGCTTTTGGGCACATTTTAATACAACAGCTTTGCCTTTTTAATATTAATCAATGACTGATTTGAGGGGAGAAAAAAAAAACAACGGTATTATGTTTCTTGTAATTCAAGAAGTGTCAACAGTAGGTAGAAATATATTGAGTTCTTTATTTTCAGATTTAAAATGAAATAAAGTTGGTAAGTGTCATACATTTCAGTGTATTGAAGTCAGTAGAGAAGAGCGAATGGAAGTGAAGTAACTACAAGAAGCAGAAAGTGAAGGAAAACAGAAAGGTTGTGCAAAAGAACAGAACTGAAAAGAGTGGAATGTAAATACTAGTTTTGCATAGCAAATATGTTTTATGATGAAAAAGTATTTCTTTGAACTTAATGTAGAGGGTGAAAATTCAGGAAGTCATCACAAAAAGGGCTTCTGTGGTAAACATATTAATTATATGGTTGATGATTATGATTAATTATATAGGTTGCAGGATGCATGCTTTACAATGAGAAATTAGACAGTATTGACAAGGCTTTAAAAACAAGTATTTTAGCTAAAATAAGCATATATGGGCAACTTACTGCTCATGAATAATTTTAACAAGGAATTTGAAATATAGAAATTTTAAAAGAATAAATTCTGAAAGAGGGGATTCCTAATTTCTTTTGTGGTATTTGTAAACTGTTTTGTTAACCCACCTTATATGGAAGGAATTTGCTAAACAATTATTTTTGACTTTGAGGAACAAAAGCATAACATAATGGCTTATAAATGAGAAACCTCACCATGGCAACCTAGAAATGAACCAGTTCTTCAGAACTGTCAGAGCTCCCCCAGCTGCTGCTGTTGCTCAATAGAAACCTGCTGTCTCAACTTATTGTGCTTTTGGACTTGTTTCTGAAGGTCAGAATACAGTTTTGAGGGTCACAGTCAAGGATCTTTCCTCTTAAGAAGGGAATTAATTGCTACCCCTGGGAGGAGGTTAAAAAAATAAGCCAATATTTCTTACTCCTATTGGGGGATGAAGTTTTAATATGAAGAATGATTAAAGTATAGAGCTCAGTACCCTGGAAGATGACAAAGAACTGGCAAAATCTCAGTAAGTACTTGGAAAATGTAAAACGTTTTGGTCAGAGCTTGATCCTTGCATTTGGTCTAAGAGAGTGGTAAAATTATTAGAAATGCAAGAAAAGTGGAATCTGGGCTCATTCATAAAGTGTATGTGATACATTCCCAACAGGCTGAATGGCAGATGAAGCTTTTAGAACACAATCCAAAAATGTTAATGAATGACCAAAAAACAAACAAACAAACAAAAAAACTCATTTTCTATTTTATGAATGTTATTACTGGTTATCAAGCTTTAGAAGAAAATGGTCTATGCAAATGTTCCCTATAAAAAAATAAACAAATCTATGTTCAGAAAAGAACTTACTATAAAACACACTGTCAAACAAAAATAATTGTATTTTCCCAAGAAAAAAACGCTTTTTTATTATTATTATTATTATTTATTTATTTATTTATTTATTTTAATTTTTCTCTGCAAGAGCAACACAAAGACTGCTCATACACAGGAGGTCAAGATTCCCAATTAGGTAACTGTGTATTTTATTTATACCGATCAAACTTGTGGAGGTCAGTATGAAAAAATAACATATTTGGAAAACAAAACAAAACAAACAATTTACATTGCTTACATCATTTGTTACTTAAGAATGTAGAGATCCCAGCTGAGGGTCTAAATCTATAAATCTATAAAGAAAGAGTAACTGGAAAAGTATTTTTTTCATTTTATTTATGGGGAGCTGAAATGTCTATGTATATGTATAAATGTATAAATGAAATGGCTTATTCAATGTTAAAAATAAAGCCTGTGGTGTTTCCAGAGATTGAAACTTGATTTTATGTGTCTCACACCAGAGCTAAATAAATAAATAAATAAATAGTGTAAAGTTCTGTAAATATCTTTCCAATCCCCAAAGGACTTTCAGATTTTAGCTTTTTTTTTTTTTTTTTTTTTTTTTTTTTTTTTTTTTAATTAAGCTTAGAAACAGGAAAAAGAACCCCACTGTTAATGAGATCTGTTATAAAAGTCAGCTCATGCTGATACGCAATTTACTCATTATTTTAGGAATGGTCTAGAGTGTACCTTGTAGTTGAACTGCAAGTTACAATAGACCTATCTTTTTTTTTTTTTTTTTTTTTTGGTCATCTTTTTCTTCTCATTTATATCTTGCAGTAGCAACCAGGAAGCAAAACAGTTCCCAAGTCTACCTTGACTTTGTAGTTACAGTAGATTCAAGTTATTCCAGTAATTTGATGTCACACATTGATTACAAGCAGATCAAAAGGAGAATGAGACTCATAGACAAAAATGTTTCTTCCATTGACACCATGTAACTAAAATAGTGTGTAAATCAGAAATAGGCATACAGAAGATGGTTGTAGTATTGGCTTTTGCTTATGTAATTGTACAGCATTGGTGTTAGATCTCTTAGACAAAGGCTGGAAATTGAATGCAATAATAGCAAATGAATAGTTTTAGTGAAATAAGAACGGTAACTACATCCCTATTTCACCTTTTCTGAAACAGAATAAACTCTAAGAGTAGCATAGTTACAAACCAGGATTCTTTGGGAGTTTCAGAGTAACTTGACCAGCAGGAGCTGAGAAATCCCTCTTTTTTATATATTTATTTTTGCAATATTGCAGAGAACAGATGTATGTATTTGTTGTCTGCAATGCTTGCAATAGGTATGTCAGTATCTCATCAAGCAATTAAAGATGTGAGAGTTTTGATGTGGTACAAAATTTTTCAGTCTCAAAATAGATACAGTCTCAAAATAGTATCCAGCAGTCATTGGAGTCTCCATAATGAAGAGGTTATTTTCCAGTAGTAAAACCCATACTCATCACCAGGTAACATCCTAGTCGGTAAGGCTTTAAAATTGAAGAGGTGAAGAAAATATTTGTGCATTTCAGAGACACCTTACAATTTACTGGTTGCACTTTTTGTACTATTTTGAATTACCAAGTCACACACGGCAAAATTTATTAGTTACTCTAAAAATACATGAAGAAATGTGTGGCTTGAAAATTCATCAAGATACATTATATTTTTATAATTATCACAAATAATAATAATAATAATAAAACAGTGCATGTTTAATTTTTTTATTATTATTATTATTTTTGTTTTTTATTTTAAATCCTTAGTAAATTAATGGAATAAGGAGAGCTGCCCTGTCCAAATATCATGGCATAGTATGTCGTGCTTGGTAATCATATATTCTAAGTTTGCACGTTTTATTATATCCTCTTCAGAATGACTATAGAAGACAAGATATACAACTGCAATATTTATTTATAGTATGATGAGAAAAATTGATTCCCATAACTGTGGAGATGATGTAATTCTTCTGTTCATATTTGTTTGCATCTATTCCAAACTTTCAGTTTTATGCCCCTCTTGATCTGCATATATATGTATGCATATATATAAATATATACCCTCCGTATTCTCAACTTGTCTCTCTCAAAATGTCTAGGAATTATTTCAGCTATGACTCATCCTAGCCTTGCTTCATTCAATCAGCTTCTAGTTTTGTATTCCAGTTTGCATATACATTGTGACTTGGAGTAATTTCTATGTAGCATTTCTGTCTTTTTTCCCTTTAAAACTTATCTGCCTGCTAGACTCATCTTGTCACCTGACATATGCTTGATATGAATACTTTGGTAGTAAATTTTAATTATTGCAGTGCCACAAATATGAAAATGAAATATGGGTTTTATGAGAAAAGTCAATGCTGTAATAATCTCTAGGATCTTGTTATATGACTGCGTGATCTTGTTTATTCACCAGAATACATGGGTAACCTGTGTAGTTTCCATATATGAGATAGCTTGTAAATCAGTATAATCAAGTCTGCAAATTTTGACACATTGTTGGGGAGACATAACACATTTCATTCCTAAAAGAGCAATAACAACATTTAATACCCACATATTGAGACATTTTTCATTGTGTTCTTAATGTTTCTATTTATTCCACTTCTGCTGGCCAATTTCTCACGTTCTCTTTAGTGAAGGGCCTGTATATGATCAAAAGTGTGGTTGTGAAAATATGCATATGCCACATCTACACAGTATGTAGATGGTTTTCAGCTTCATTCTCTGCATAAATTCATACCTGATGTTGTATATATTCAATTTAATTTTAAACCACAGGGCAGAATAATGTATCAATGAACAAATATTTTATTACTATTGTGAAATTTAATACATGACAGACAGAAAAGAAGGAGCTTTTCAGTGTTCAATAAAACTCATATTCATTTCCTGAAAATTCTTGGTATTTTGGAAGAATAGGTATCTTCACAGACTCCACAGAAGGGCAATAATACAGATTCATAGCTGGCTGATGTGGTCCAACATCTCAATATATGGCCAAAGCAAATTGATCCTAGTTATGCTTTCTGGTTTACTAATGCATACTTTCTACTGCATAATAAGTATATAATGGCTATACATTCACAGCATTCACTTTATGGTTCCACCTGTGTTACCCAGGCCATGTTTCTCCTTACCCTGTTTTCACTTGGCTATAAATTTCGTGTCTCTATGACTTGCTTAGAGGACATATCACTTTTACACAACTTCTTTGTATACCATATGACTACAGTTTCCCTCATAACCATCAGAGGTTACAGTCATCAGGGTGGAGGAAGGGAAGCAAAGACTGCTGTCTGTTAACTCTACTGAACCTTAGCTTTTAATGGCTTTAGGTAAGAAGAACAATTTACCAGCATTTTGATAAGTATTCCGTAGGTGTTTTTGTAAGAAATTGCTGCACTGTGGGGAAGAAGTTTGTACTGGCTTGCCACACCATCATGGTTTTTCACATTACAACCTGTTGCCTTTCCCAGAAGATAGCTGAAAAAGGTTCCAAAACTCACTGCTGTGCATTTGGTCTAGGGTACAATGTAAGCCTTCATTCCACTGTGTTTCTCCACAATCTCATACTATTCCCTATTTTAGTTTTCCTCTTTTAAGTTTCCTCCTTCTTTTACCCGTTCTAAGATTTTTTATTTTTTTATTTTTTTATTTTTTGGTTCCAGTTACTAAGTATCCAACATCTGTATAAGAAAATTTAATTTTATCAACTATTGTTTTGTTAAAATCTGACCACCTTATTGTCAGCTCTGTAAAATACACTATGTGATTCTGCCACTCTGAGAACAGTCCCATCTATGCAGTAGCTTGTGTAAACTGTAACATCTGAGCCTGTGTGTAAAAGCATAGTGTGCATATACATATAGATAGATACATGTGTACATGTTTTTCATGTGTGTGAGCTTGCTGATTCACAGTGAAAACTGAACATGGTGAGAAATACTACTTTAAAAATTTACTTCTCACCGTGAAAGTAGACAAATTAATCTACAACTTTAAATACTTTGCACTTGCTTTGGTATAATCTTCTTGGGTATCACACAGCTTATACGCAGAAGAGATATTTTTTCATAAGTGTTATAAATAACTTTTTCAGCCTTAACTTTTAAGAATTTCAAAATCAGCAGTTTTACTAAATTGCTTTAAGTTCTCCAGAGATCCTCCATCTCTACCTTTCCCCCCTTTTCCTTCTTGCTGTCTCTGTTATCTCACATTTAACTGACAGATAGCTTTAATAAACACTGAGCTCAGTCACAGGTTGAAATTGCGCATAGAGAGGAAAAGGCATTAGTGAACTTCATTTTAAATGCCAGCCTTCAAATCATGGGTTGCACACATTCCTTTAATATTTCAATGTCTTGCTATATCTAAATATCTATCAGTCTGCACTTTGCTGCCAATGACCTTCTTTCAAATAGTGATTTATCAAGTAAGCCTCCACAGCATCCTGTAAAAGCTTTTACAGAGATACGTATAATGCTCTCTAAAGTGCAGGCCAGTCAATGATTTCATGACAGGAGGAGTGGCTTTAGAAAGGGAAAATCAAGAAATGATTTAAGAGAATGATGATGAATTCTGTAGTACGTAGGAAAATGGCTACATAACTTAGACAGAATAGCACTATTGAACTTTGTTAGTTCTGGACTAGACAACACCTCTGAATGAAGTAGGTAACTTTGGGCATAACATAACACTCCTACTTAATGAAGTAAGTAGTATTTTATTTCTGGTTTATTAATTTGAGAATCCATTGAATTTTTCATAACATCAATATTAGCACAACCACTTCTGTCAAAGAGCACTTCAGAAGAGTACTGACAACACATGGATCCTTTTGTCTATGTAATTTATGGTCTCCTCAGACCACACAGGCCTTTTATCTTTCTTAAGCACTCATAACAGTAAAACACTTAATGATCTGTTCGACTGCACCAGAAATGGAAAAGAGAGTTAAAGAGCAATTACTTCCATTTAAAATTTTTACGTGAAAGGAAGAAATGACTTCCAAAAAATATAATATTTATGTTTTTTTTATATGATTTATTCATTTTTAATAATATATTTTAAAGACTGAAGAAACACATATAAAGGAGGAAACAATTCATAAAGGAAAACTCATTTCCTCAAAAATTTTGTCTCAATTACAATACAAATTATATTTATGGAAGAAATAATGTATCCAAGCACTGGTGGTCCAATCAAAGGGAGCATATCTTCTCTGCTGGTGCTCTTAGCATGACCAGAACAAAGGTAAATTTCCTTTATTATTATTATTTTTATTTAAAAAGTCTAGACATTTCTTCTAAAAGAGACTAATAGTTTATTTAAAACAAATATGTCAAATGTGGAAAAATATTGCTTTGCTGATTAATCTCATAGTGCAATGTTTATGTCATAGCTGTGATATTTGCTTCTCAACTTTTTTCATTTTTTAACTTCCTGCCAGAATGAAAATGAAATCTGAACCATCCCTCCCCCTGCTGCTGTAATTTTTGATATAGAAAGAACCTGTATCTGTTTCTGTTTCAATAAAAAGTCTGGCTGCATGAGAAGGGAGAGAAAAATAGTGTGCTATGTTAGGTTCTCAACCTGGATAATTGGGAAGCCACAACTGAAAGCTGTGTGGTGCAGAATACTTGGCCCTCCACTTTAATATAGCATATGTGTCTGTCATTTTGTACTGGCTTGGACAGTATAAAGCTTTTATTTATTTATTTATTTATTTGATTATTTGCATATTTATTTATTTATTACCAATTGTATGGTGCTATGTTTTTGATTTGTGATGAAAATAACACACTGGTGTTTTCGGTGTTGCAGAGTCAAAGACTTTCCTGCTTCCCTGCCAGCAAGGAGTCTGGGAGTGCACAAGAAAATGGGAAGGGACACAGCCAGGACAACTGACCCAGACTGGCCTAAGGGGTATTCCATACCATACATATGATGTCATGTTCAACCATAAATCTGGGGGAAAAGGTGAGGAGGGGTAACATTTCAGGTTGTCTTCCATTTGTTTTCCTAAGAAACCACTGCACATGATGGAGTCCTGTTTATCTGCAAATGGATGAACCTGCTGATGGAGAAATAACTGAATGAATTACTTGTTTTGCTTTGTTTGTCTTTGCAGCTTTTTTTGCACCTATTAAGCTGTCTTTGTATTAATCCACGAGCTTTCTCATTTTTACATTCCCTATTCTCTCCCTCATCATTCTGGGGGTAAATGAGTGAGCAGTTGGGTGGTGCTGAGCTGCCTAAATGGGTGAAATTACACAACACCTTTGCAAATCATATTTCTAAATTTTGACAGATCCACTATTAACAAATAGCACTAACATATGTAATATAAATACTAAAAACTTTTCTTAGTAACTAGCACACTGAGGCTACATGGACTACTATTATGCCATCTATTATTCAAAAGTCATTCAGCTAATAAAATTCTTTTGAGTAGTTTTTCTGTTTTTCCACAAGGATCTATGAAAGTTCTGTTGTGATTTGTTGTGTATATATCAATAATTTTTCTGAACTTGCAAAGTAGATGAAAGTTTCCATGAGATAGTGCTATTTCTCTTATGTTTACTGAGAGTTTTCCTGCAAAATTAACCTTGTTTTACATATCACTTATGAATTAAGGAGATGGTATAGCTATAAAAATTATATTCCCTGTCACATTAATTTCATCATCCTGGTGGCACATATAATTGCATAGAAAGCAAAATAACAAATCTGTGAAATTATATTGTATACTGCAGTAAGAATTGTTGATAACTTGTTCACAGAATAATCAGTATAAGAAAGCCTACAGGTTACATTTTCCCTCACTTCAGTAGAGAAAGTAAAAAGTCAGAGGACATTTAAATGTGATTTTTTCTGACATGTCATTATTATCCCCCCCCCTCCCCCCCCCTCCCCGGGGGTTCACATTACAGCATCTTAAACATATGATTTGTTTCAAAAACAATTTGTCACCCACCAAGTGAATTGTTGTATTTCTGGATTTAAAAAAAAAAAACAACACATTTTCCCCACATGGGTGTTTAATCAATTTAACCAGTCAGCACGCTTGCTCTACCAGCAGGTGTTTGGCAAACAGGAGCACAAAACAAGTCCCATTAATGCAGGGTGTAGTTTATCTTATTTAAGAGGATTTTGCATTTTCACCTGGAACTCACACATGGAATATAATATAATTATTATTTGTACCATCTTTATATTTTTTATTTTATTTTTTTTTCTTTAAAGGTACAAATAATATTTGTGTCTTTCCTACAACAATGCAACATAATTTGGTCAAGTTGCAAATGGTACAGAACGCTCTCATAGAAGTTGTTTCTTCTTGGCTTATAAATATATATATATGTATATATTTGTGAAATATTTCTGTTGTCACAGTATTTGCAATTTTCAATCAAAACAATTTTTCTAAACAGAACTTGAATTTCTAGTATGAAAAGAAACTTTTCCCCCCAACATTAATTACTTCTCAGGAATGCTTGTAAGAATAATTTTTATAATAAACAATTTTTCTTTGTTGGATGACTTTAAGATATGAACCAAATGAAGAAAAAAATCAGCATTTTATTTTTAAAAAACAACTGTAAAGTAATAATAGTTTAAGATTCAGTGCCTCTCAAAGTTAAGATTGTACATATACAATAATTTTTCACCCTTTTCCAAGAGTAATGACTCAGACTTATATCTTTCCATTAGTCAGATAATTATCAAGAGTGCTTTCTGTTCTTGCTATGATTTCGTGTGGCATATGTAGTTATAACTTTGATCACTGTTTTTTCTTTTCATTCATTCCTACCCAATTACTAAGAGAAAAAAAATTCACCACCAAAATGTGTTTATAGAGAATGCATCTTTGGTCTTATCTACAGAAGAAAGTATCTTCAATACCACCCAAATTTGGATTTACATATATGTAAGTATATTGCTATAAGAATATGTACTGTGTAGGCAGTATTTGAGTAGAGGAGATTTGGCCAGTAGTGATCTCGTTTGCAATGCTTTGGGAAGCTTAATGCTTTACTTTATAAGAATAATTAAGCTAGAACACCTATAAAATCTTTTCTGTTAAACCATTTTTTTTTTTTTTTTTCTCCAAAAAGACCTGATGAAGACATGTTCAGAAAGACTTAGGTTCTGAAAGACTTAGTATATGTTTCAGATGTCTTTCATTGCTCCTGTTTTTTGTGGCAGTCCACAGTTCACTGGACAGTATAATGGAATAGGCTGGCTTTCATGGTTGTGGCAGGTAAAAACATAGGATCCAGTTCCGTGTTGCCCAGCTCTTGCAATAAATAACACAAATAGCAAAGTGGACTTTAAATAGCTTCTGAGATAGGTTTTTCAGTCCTGCATAGACTGCATTGTCAATCCAGATACATTTGAGTACGAGTTTACAGTCTGCTTCATGTGGAAAGAAATAAATGATCTGACCATGCTCTTGCTGATGCCACATTCCCTCCAATTGCTAGGATCTAGAAAGGTTTTGACCTAAAGCAATTCCAGCAACATGAGATGCAGCTAGAGACTGAGGTTCCTGAGTTGGAACAACATGGGTTGGTATCATAATGACAAAACTATATAATTTACCCTTAACAAGACTGTCTTCTTTGGAGTCAAGCTAACATGTTTTACAAGGGAAGAAGAATTAAACATATAATTAATTCCTCCTGTTTCTTCATCTTATACCTAAAGTCACTGAAAATGTCACATATTAATGTTTTCCACATTTCCACACTAGAGCTCTCCCATCTTTTGAGTTGCAGCTGGCAGCCTTAGATTCTCCCCCCTTTCCCCTTGGCTTCTTTCCCTTTCCAATTGTTTAATTGTATACATCCAGACAATTTATTTGACGCTTAAAAAGAGTGAATATTTTATTTCTTGAACATCTGTTAATTAGTCAATCTGTCTACAAGACAACATAAATTAACTGCACACTGGAAATAGTCTGAACATTAAGTAAAATTATCAAATTTTTACTGGCTAAAAGATTCTAAGCTTGTTCACCAAATTCACAGGCACTTCAGGAATGCTGATCATACTGGTCACTCTTAACAGTGTATACACAAACCTTGAGCTTTAAGTTTCCTACTTTTCTGGAGGAAAATAATATATTTTATCTGGTAACTTATAATTTTGGAGGTATTCAAGTGTGCAAGAAATCCATCTTTCTCCATTATTACTGGGAAAGATAAATTCACTCATGAATATTTTGCATGCTTAATACTAAAATATATCTGAAATATCCTGACGTAGAGCAGATTTGGAACTAATTATTGCCTTTGAGAGCTGTAGGAAGAACACACCTTAGTTAAATGTAGTCTGATTGTTACTTCGCATAAATTATTTATTATTAATAGATAGCTTTATTTACTGTAAATAATTATCTATCAGAAATTCTTATCTTAAATGTTATCTAGTTGTTGGTATAAAAGGATCATTGCATCCGAAGAGTAAAAATATAAAAAGTAATATATTTGTAGCTCTCAGTTTGTATTTTCATGTGCCTTTTGGTTCTGTTCTCTTTCTTGATCATTTGGAGAAGTTACTGTTTTTTGGCTTGTGTTTGAAAAAAAATATCTTTGAAGAACAGTTATACCTTGCATTTGATTTGAAAATAAAGCTCTGCTTCTTCTTGAGCTTAACTTGCTTTTTGAGTTTATCTTGAGCTTCAGTGGTATTATATTCTTCTGTAAGGAAGGCAGTAGGTATGCCTAAAGGATAGCCAGTAAGTACTTAAACAGTAGTTTCTAATAGCACTTCTTCTAAAAGAAGCCTAGTTTGGACCATATTAAAAATAAAATGTATATTTTTCCTTATATTCTCTTGTCAGAGAATATGTTCTTGTTATCTTTCTCTTCAAGAAAGAAATCTTCATGGCTCAGGAGCGGTCTGTCCCCACATGCCCAAAGACGAGTCGGCGCGGAAGACCGGCCTGGCTGAACAGAGAGTTGTGGCTCGAGTTTAGGAGAAAAAAGAGGGTTTATAATCTTTGGAAAAGAAGGCAGGCCACTCAGGGGGACTACAAGGATGTTGCGAGGCGGTGCAGGGACAGAATCAGAAAGGCCAAAGCTCATCTGGAGCTCAATCTGGCTACTGCTGTTAAAGACAAAAAAAATGTTTTTATAAATACATCAATACCAAAAGGAGGACTAAGGAGAATCTCTACCCTTTACTGGATGCGGGGGGAAACTTAGTTACAAGAGATGAGGAAAAGGCTGAGGTGCTTAACGCCTTCTTTGTCTCAGTCTTCAGCAGCAAAACCAGTTGTTCTCTGGACGCCCACTACGCTGAGCTGGTAGAAGGGGATGGGGAGCAGAATGTGGCCCCCACAATCCACAAGGAGATGGTTGGAGACCTGCTACAGCATTTGGATGTACGCGAGTCAATGGAGCCGGTGGGATCCACCTGAGGGTACTGCGAGAACTGGCGGAAGAGCTGGCCAAGCCGCTTTCCATCATTTATCAGCAGTCCTGGCTAGCAGGGGAGGTCCCACTTGACTGGTGGATAGCAAACGTGATGCCCATCTACAAGAAGGGCTGGAGGGTAGACCCGGGGGACTACAGGCCTGTCGGTTTGACCTCAGTGCCAGGGAAGCTCATGGAGCAGATTATCCTGGGCGTCATCATGTGACAGTTACAGGGCAAGCAGGCGATCAGGCCTAGTCAACATGGGTTTATGAAGGGCAGGTCCTGCTTGACAAACCTGATCTCCTTCTATGACAAGGTGACACGCTTAGTGGATGAGGGGAAGGCTGTGGATGTGGTCTACCTTGACTTCAGTAAGGCATTTGACACCGTTCCCCACAGCATTCTCCTCAGGAAACTGGCTGCTCATGGCTTGGACTGGCGCACGCTTTGTTGGGTTAAGAGCTGGCTGGATGGCCGGGCCCAGAGAGTCTTAGTGGATGGAGTCAAATCCAGCTGGAGGCCAGTCACTAGTGGAGTCCCCCAGGGCTCGGTACTGGGGCCAGTCCTCTTTAACACCTTCATCGATGATCTGGATGAGGGGATTGAGTGCACCCTGAGTAAGTTTGCAGATGACACCAAGTTAGGTGCGTGTGTCGACCTGCTCGAGGGTAGGAAGACTCTGCAAAATGATCTGGACAGGCTGGACCAATGGGCTGAGGCCAACAGTATGAAGTTCAACAAGGCCAAGTGCCGGGTTCTGCACCTGGGGCACAACAACCCCAAGCAGAGCTACAGGCTGGGAGATGTGTGGTTAGAAAGCTGCCTGTCAGAGAAGGAGCTGGGAGCATTGGTTGACAGTCGGCTGAATATGAGCCAGCAGTGTGCTCAGGCAGCCAAGAAGGCCAACAGCATCCTGGCTTGCATAAGAAACAGTGTGGCCAGCAGGTCCAGGGAAGTGATTGTCCCCCTGTACTCGGCTCTGGTGAGGCCGCACCTCGAATACTGTGTTCAGTTTTGGGCCCCTCGCTACAAGAAGGACATGGAGGTGCTTGAGCGAGTCCAGAGAAGGGCGACGAAGCTGGTGAAGGGTCTGGAGAACAAGTCTTATGAGGAGTGGCTGACGGAGCTGAGACTGTTTAGCCTGGAGAAGAGGAGGCTCAGGGGTGACCTTTTTGCACTCTACAGGTACCTGAAAGGAGGCTGTAGCAAGGCGGCGGTTGGTCTTTTCTCCCACGTGCCTGGTGACAGGACGAAGGGGAATGGGCTAAAGTTGCGCCAGGGGAGGTTTAGGTTGGGTATTAGGTAGAACTTCTTTCCTGAAAGGGTTGTTAGGCACTGGAATAGGCTGCCCCGGGAAGTGGTTGAGTCACCATCCCTGGAGGTCTTTAAAACTTGTTTAGATGTAGAGCTTAGGCATATGGTTTAGTGGAAGATTTGTTAGTGATAGGTCAGAGGATGGACTCAGTAATCTTGTAGGTCTCTTCCAACCTAGACTATTCTGTGATTCTGTGATTCTGTTAGAAGAAACACCTGAGATTGTCTTTTGTATGCGTGACTACTTACTGAAAATCAAAACCAATATCAAAGTACTGATGGTGGTAAACTAGATTATCCCCATTATGTTAAATTATTCAGGTTACTACAGTTGAATATATATTCACTACAAGATGTATAATACCACAGTGTACAATTTGAATATTTCAGTTTATCCTAGAATTAACTGTCTGTTCTCCTCTTAAAATTGCATGAACTGCACATAACAGTGAACTTCTTTTTCACTTTGTGACAGAATTAAGGGTTTATAATGTTAAGTGTTTTACTAGTTTTTGCAATTAAAAATTGATTCTAAAAGTTTTATTTATTTATTTATTTATTATGTCTTTCAAATGTCAGCCTCCTAATTTATCTTTTTCTTCTATCCTGCTCCAATTTCTTTGTCTCCATTTCTTATGTCTCTGTAGACACATAGATATTTATGTGCTCTCAGGTTGTTCTTTAAATGCTCTTTGGAATGAAGTTCAGCTTCTGTTTGCCCAGGAAGTGTTTTCAAACCACCTGTTTTTGTTCACTTTGAAGCAGAAATGTACTGCAGCAGAAGAAATACCAGGCACATACTGTTAAAATGGAGTAGACCTATCACTGAATGCTGGGACTAATATTTGGTTTTGGTTGAAACACGCTTTCTAGAAAGACACATAGCCATGATTCAGAATCATCAGTAGACTCTCACATATCTTTCAAAATTCTCGTTATCTCGCTCACTGTCCAAAATTAGCACTTTATTTCTGGTTTCAATGCCTTGCTTCTTCACCAAACTACTCTGCTAGATCTGTTAGGACCAACAGATTTGTCCTCCTGTATGTGTTCCTACACTCTAATGAAGACATGTTTCAGTTCT
The DNA here is from genome assembly GCA_011076525.1 of Nettapus auritus. Lineage (NCBI taxonomy): Eukaryota > Metazoa > Chordata > Aves > Anseriformes > Anatidae > Nettapus > Nettapus auritus. The sequence continues at coordinate 99,379,143 of CM021766.1, read as the reverse complement.
TATTTTTAATCCATTGAACAGACTGTAAAATTCTCTAGCAATTCCCATTGATATATTTTCTTCTCCAAAATCATTTAATTACTGCAGGAAATGATGGCAAAATGACTGTAGCCCTAGTTTTATATGTATATTTTTAAAAAGCTCTCTAGGCAAATTGAACACCACATCTTGTGTTGCCATTAGATCTGACAGAATAATTTCATTTATTTATGTTGTCTCTCATTGTGATATCATTGTTGTTGGATTTGATGTTAGTTACAAATCAATATCAATTAACCTGAGTATAGATTTCATTCCCTGAACTCAATAAATCCTTCATCAGATCTACTTTAATATTGGTATTAAACAAATTTATCTGATACATACAAAATGTAACCAAATGCTTTAAGAGCATACTGATATTGTTAGTTGAGTGGTATATTCCATGCATTATTTAATTTTAGTGCAGTTTGAAATCACCTGTATACTCCTATTTGTTAGATAAGTCAAATTACTACTAAGATCAGTGGGAATGTTCCTCTGAGATACACAGAAATACAATTATTGTTGCAGAAGTTTAAAACGTGCCCAGAAGCTCTTCTGCATCACGTAGAATCAATACAGTAGAGGTAGGGTACTTAATTCAGTGATCTTGTAGGTACTGTTAAATTAAGACAAAACCAAATGTGCAGAAGTGTATTTTCCATCATGCAGTTTAAAAAAAGGAGCTATTTCCCTTCCATTTATTCTGATTTTATATTTCCTAAATGGAAAGTTACATTTAATAGCAGAAGTTTGTTTTAATTTCCAAATACCCTCAAACAATTCTTTCTTGGCTAATGTGCTCAGAACATTGCAATACAGAAATTTTGAAATATTGCTATATGATTTGTCTATGTCTGCTATTAACAGGAATGGAGAAGCTTTTCCTGAGCCAATTCAGGTCCCTTTTAGGGTTGTGTCCTTACATCTTTTTTCTTATTTATTATAGATATTTAAGAAATAAATGATATATTATTTCCTCTTAAATTTGAGAAAAAAAGACTTAATTGCTAGGTTGTAGGTAATGAAGGATGTAGAGGAAGTTCATACTCATACCCAATATTAAGTTTCTGTACTCCCCTTTCTTGCTTATTATGCATGTGTGATCCGTTTATTGTGCTATCCTCTTGTAATGAGGGTGAGAATATATTTACCTTTTGGCAATAGGTGTCTATATTTCCTTTATGTAAATGGTAGGTTATTCAACTATGCTGGTTAATTTAGTTTATTTTCCTCTCTTTCCTTATTTTTATTTTTTTAATTTTATTTTTATTTTTATTTTATTTTATTTTATTTTATTTATTTTATTTTATTTTATTTTATTTTATTTTATTTTATTTTATTATTATTTTATTTCTGAAGCACATTGATTAGGTCAGATGTAATATTGGTACTGCAGATAGATAGCTGATCAATGTTAAGGGTGTAATGGGAAACAAAGTGGAGGAAAGACTTCACTGAAGAAAGAAGGAAGTCCTCATTTCTGGTATGGGTAGGAAACAAGGTTTTCCAGCTTACTGCTACAAGAGATGGGATGCGTGTTTGCAAATGAAAAATGCTAAGGGAAGTTTTCTACTTGTTGGTACAGACTTCAGGCAGAGGAATAAACTCAGCAAGCTGGGCTGCTTACATTGAAACTACAGCATATCTTGACTGTTTCACCCATTTTAGCTTTCCTTCAACAGTATCTAGAGAGGAAGAGGAATGTTTTCTCCCGAAAATCTTTAAATTCTATGTCTGTGTACACATTCATTAGTAAGCCAACACTCAGAATTAGCTCATGCCTGTGCTCCAGCAAAAGTTTGTCTGTGTGAGACAGATCCTAAATAATAGGATTTATCTTATTTATAAGGTTATTCAGAATGCTTAAACTGGTATACTTTCTGTTTCCCCCAATATACTCAAACTAGTAGGTATGTCCATTTTTGTGGACTTAAATCTGTCCCAACTACAGATGTAATTGAGTCTAGATCTCTCCTCTCCTTGTTTGTTCTAGATGAATAACCTGCTGCATCATTTTAAATGCTATGTCCTCAGCCACTTTGAGGAATTCCAGACTGCATTCTGACCTGCCATTGGTCTGCATGGAATTGCACAGCCTGAAGGCTCAGGGGAGCATGATTTAAGTTACAACTGCTCTTCATTATTCCCACTGACTGGATTTGTTACTACTACTCTTTCTGTACTAATAGCCATCAGTTGTATTGTCAGGCACATAACTCTTTCCATGGATCATACAGGGAATTCTGGTGCTGGACTCAGGGCTGCTACAGGAACAGGGGATTCAAATCACTGCATTCATTGTTGTTGAATTTGCTAATGTATGCCTTTACTGTGCTGGTCCTAATTTGCTAGGTCCACTGTCTGCCTTGTCCTCACCAAAATCTTCTTTCATATTAACCTACTTAAGATATACCTTTCTTTTTAGTGGGCATAGAGCCCTTTGGAACACAAGAAAATACAGACCTATGCAATAAAAGCTTTTGAGACTGTCAGATAGTATATTATCTGGAAGATTTATTATTATTATTATTATTATTATTATTATTTTGGTTGTTATTTTTTTTAATTCAGAAATAAAACAAAAAGATGAACTGGAAAGGACAGACCTTTTAAGTGTCAATTAGGTTTAAAGTCCATTGACAAGATGTAATATAAGTCACTTTGTGTACAAATGTTACCATTGATTTTCCGTTTAACTGTACTATCTTCATCCTCCAGCAATTACTGTGCCTGCTGCTAAGATTTTTCTCTTTAATAGCATCTACAGGTACAGCTTTTATCCTCCAAGTTATCCTCCAAGTTTTAACTTTCTGTGCTTATAGGCCAGGTTTTCATACAGAAATATAGTGATGTGTAACCTAATTTGAGGTTAACTTTCTATATCCCTCATAATTCAGTAAGTTAAAGGGCTAACTCATTAATCAAGAGTGTCACTGGAACACATCTTGATATTTCAGGAAAGTAGTTAACTTGCATTAGAGTGAAAGAGAATCTTCAGTCTCTCTGTGAAATATCCCATTTTATTTCAGAATTTATAAAGAAATTATAAAAAACAATATATACGTATTTTTCTCCTTATTATTTATATCATTATTTAATTTGGACATTTTAATGCACTTTGCCACAAAATAACACTGTTCTTCTTTCCCACCAAAATTCAATCTGTTTTAGCACAAACTTTTTAAAGTGTATGTAAAGTTTCCCACACCTAAATAGTATTTTAAATTAAAGTGGGCTTGCTCTGTTCAGTCATATGTACTTCATTATTTAAATCATTTTATTACATACAGCTGTACAAATTTCATCTTGTAATGAGGAAATACACATGCATTAGACAGTGTACTGAAGAAATTTTCTAATATAAAACTCAGAGATCTGTATTACAAAGAAACACAGATGACTGTAGGATTGATGGGGGTACTCTAGAATAAACATCCTTGTTGACGTTGGAAGCTCAAGAGTTACAATGAGAAAATACTCAAACTTTGAGCTCTTCGCACTCTACCAATTTCAATGATAATTAGTAATTTCATTGGATTAATCTTCCTGCTCTAAAACAGATTTCAAAGACACAGCTACAAGTGTTTTTTGTTTTGTTTTGGTTTGTTTGTTTGTTTTTCTCTTTTGCTTTTTAATATATGTCTTAGTCACAAGTTTTCTACATGTTTTATGTTTTGAACCTCTATGAGGTTCAGGATATCCATGGTGTGCTCAGTGGTCTTCTGATGCTTCCTGGAAATATTTTAATTACGTATAGTTCTCTTCATGTCACGTAGGCAGAATAGTAGCCAATAACACCCTGTGTCCCTGTTGAGCTTTAAAATTGAATCCACACTTTCAGAACCTGGCCCCAAATTAGCTTTTACACCAGTAAAACTGCACTGCACAGGCAACCTCAGCTCTGCTGTATGAGCTATATCTAATAATGCATACATCATAAAATACCTGTAATTGTCCACAATCTGCTTTTCTGGTAGCTCTTTCATATCTGGAAAATCAGAAAACTTCATAAAACTCCCATTTATGTCTGAGCTTTTGTAACATACCTGAAATATTACCTTTAATGAAAAATGACATTTTTTTCTGTTGAGATTAGTATACGTATAGTTATCTTAGCTCATCAGTTTGTTGTTCTGAGATAAAATTTAAATTGTACATACATATAATGAGAGTTACAATGGAGTTAGAGCTAAAAAGCTGAGAAGAAAGAATTTCCTAAGTTTCTACAGATGTATTCACCTTTTCACTTATGCTAAAAACAAAGTGATTAAGAAGCCTTAACACATTACTTTCTCTGTGAGTATATTTCTAGCTTTAAACTATTTCCCATTACTTTTTTTTTTTTTTTTTTTTTTAATGTAATGTTTCTATTTTCTCTCTACCTCAGCCCCTCCATTCCCCTCTGCCTCTATCTTGAATTCTCTCTCACTTTTTCCCTTTCTCCTCCTCCCCTCTCTCTCCACCCCTTAGGGGGGCTTTGTTCTCAGCCAGTTGTCTTCAGATAAATTTGAGACATAGGTAGTGAATGGCAAAGGAATTGATCAGTGTGCCTTAACTGACTTCTGTGTTTCAAAGAGAAGGGAGTCATCAAGTCTTCCAAGTCTTAAGCTGTGTCTCTTTTGCCAATGTCAAATCGTTTACCCACCTTTCTTTTTTACATACCCGTCTGAGCAGACTCTGCCCTGGGATTTCCCATTTGATTCATAACTTTACCATCATTGAAACTTCTGTTTTAGCTGGTTCCCTCATCCATGGCCTCTCTGCCTGTAATGTGGATGTTCAAGCAGTTGACTTAGGAGTCTCCTTGTTTGTTGCTTCCTCTTTCTCCCAGAGGAGAAGCCAAAATACCTCTTCCATAGCCCAGCTGCACGTGTCAAGGTAGACATAATGTGACACTTATTCTTGTGAATGAACTACAAATACCAGTTTCAGGAAATAAAAAATGTTCTTGGGAAATTATTTAAAATGGAAATGGAACAATCATTGAAATTATTTTTTTTATTTTTTTTTTTTTTTTTTTTTTTTTTAATTCTATGCTACTCTGTTTGTGTTGAATACATGTTTAAGTCTGTGACCCATATGAATGTTTGTGAAAATGAGACAGACTTGTGCTCGTAAATAATTACTATCTTTGAGAATTTCATCTGTTGAAAGAATCCATATGTGGTGTCATTAATAGAACTGATCTAAGAGCATGGAATAATTTTTTTACTTTTTCACAAATACTAAGTATTACTTAGTTTTCAATGTCAGTTTGAAAAAGCAGAGAGAAAGAAGATTTTCTGTCATTCTATTCATCAGGGAATGTAGTGATAGGACAAGGGGTAATGGCTTTAAACTAAAAGAGGGTAGGTTTAAATTAGATACAAGAAGGAAATTATTATGAGGGTTGTGAGGCACTGGCACAGGCTGCCCAGAGAAGCTGTGGATGCCCCATACCTGGAAGAGTTCAAGGCTAGGCTGGATGGGGCTTTGAGCAACTTGGTCTGGTGGGAGGTGTTCCTGTCCACAGCAGAGAAGGTTGGAAATGGATGATCTTTAAGTTCCCTTTAAGATCCCCCTTTTTTAAGATCTTTAAGGTCCCTTCCAACCCAAACCATTCTCTGATTCTATGAAGATGTTACTATCTTGTAAGCATATTTTATATTTGAGAAAGCTGCTCTTAGTCAATACTTTATTGTCATTATTTCTTTAATATATTCTTGGAAGTATTTGCATATTTTCCTTTTACAACTCATGATAAAAGCTTCCAAGTTTGGTCTTTATTTTGTTTTGATTATTTAATGCTATGTTACATAATCCATAATCCATGAAATCATGACATTAAAACAATTGATAATCTTACATGTCCCCTATATTGCCTTAGTTATCCAGACAAGAAAGACATGTCACTCTGTTACCAGGTAAAAAACATCTTTCTTTCTACCTACAGATTCTATAGGAATACTTTAGTCTTGTTTTGTATTTTGTACAGTAGCAATTCTTTATTTCAGACATCTTTCCTTTCACAGGTCTCCTCTGTATCCTTTCTTGCTACCTAAGGTGGCTATTGAAATCTTAAATTAATAAGAAGATAAAGTTACAACTCATCTACTCAGAAGGCTGTAAATGACAAACTCCACTTCAATGTATTATTTAGAAATGTTGTGTTGCTGCCATGCATCTATTCTTTTGAGAGATGACAGTCTATGACAATATATGATAATAATCCAGGCAGGAGGAGCTATTTAAATATACTGTCTACTGAGAAGCTTTTGTGTGGGTTTTTAAATGTCAAAACAGAGGATGACTAGCATGATTTATAACTCTCAGTTCTGCTCCTAATTATAGCTAGGTGGAAAGAAATAGTTAATTATTGTTTTGTCTATTTGTCAGTAAGTTTTCACTATGTATTTGTTAGCCTTTCTCCAGTCTTTGTTTGAATGAGTGTTTTACAATAGCTTTACCATAGTTCAGTTATATTGGTCTATGGACATTTCAATCTGATTACAAATATGCAAATAGTCTGATCTGCTACCAAGTGGAATTTGGGATCAGGAACAGCAGATAGACTAAAAGACAGAGACACAATCACCTCGCTAGAACTAACATATGGAAGTAAGAGCCTGTATACAGAAGGAATCTATCTGTTGGCAGATTAAGAATTAAAGGATAAATCTAACTGACATTTTTTAATTTAAATTTAACTTCTGTAGCATGGGAAAGAGCTGGGACAACATACATTGCATAGCTGAAATTAGAGCTGAAAGGCAACAAGGTGTGATTTGAATGAAGACAGCACCAAGCAAATCTTCAATCCACAGATTTCCCCAAAACAGGGTGAACTGCTGGGGATGTTGGTCTAAACCTAGATAAGGAGTAGAAGGATGGTTTCTGATAAGAACAGGTCTGTGGAATTATAAGACCTGGGCTGTCCTCCAGAAACCTATTTTATGGTCTTAGGCACATCATTTAATCATTAAAACACAGAAGTCAATGAGGTGGAGATGTACCCTTTAGAAGGGAAAGGGAAAAACTACTTTCTATCTGAAGACAAATGAATCATTTTCTTCGGTCTTTATGTTGGATAATCATAATCAGATACTGAAGTTTTTTTCGCCGTATAATAATCTTGTTCAACATGCACGTTAATAAATTAGATTAGTAGGTAATTTAGACTATTACATTTATCAGTACATTAGATTAAGACAAAAATGTCCTGGACTTATATCCTCTAATTCATCTTACAGCAAAGAAATAATTTACTTGAGACCAATAATCTGAAATTTCAGGAAATAATTATGACAGCTTCTACTAGTGGTTACATAAAAAAGCTGACGATATACTCAGCTTCTGTTTTTCTGCATGGAATTAGGTCCCATTTTCTTTTGTGTTTCATTTTTAGAGGAATTGATGGTTTCACTTCACAGAAACATAGAACTCTGAATGTTTCTGTGAATCTTCTGTTTTTGCTTGATTTCATACAGCTGCATGTCACATGACTTTATGTGAAAGTCATAGGACAGATCTCTTTCAATCAAAATTATATTTGATTTTGCAATTAAATTTTATAAAGAATAAACACAGAATTGTTGATATATAATATATGTGAAATCAATATTAATAATACAATTAGATGTATTACAGAAAAGTCTGTGATAGAATTTATTCCCCCTTTTGCTGGTTAGAATTCATGTATATCTGCCATATAAGATATCTAGCAATTTATTATACAATCATTATTTTTTATTTTTATTTTTATTTTTATTCTAACAATGTATTCTGAACTTTTAAAAAATGTGAACATTATCACAAGTATTCCCTTTCACAATATATATTCAATAGACACGCTTTTGAGGAATTGCAGAAATCAGCATTTTGAATTCTGCAGATCACAATAAAAAGTAATTATTAATTACTTCTGCTAACCTATGAAAGAGACAAAGGACTGATCCTATGTGTTTTTGTATACTTTTTATGTACTTGTATATAAGTATTTAAGTATTATAAGTATGTAAGTATTTTATATATATATTAAGTATATATTAAGTATACTTTTGTATACTTAACTCAGAGACAAATTTTCAGAAAAATAAAATGATTGAGAAAAACAAGAGTTAAGAACAAATTTCATGATACCAGAGGTAGATATTCCCCAAGAATGCTGCAAAAATGCTCAGAAAGACACTGATGTCACTGAGAATACTGACCTTTGACAGAATTTGATATTCAGAAAGTGTTCTAGCAGTAACTATTCAAAAATACTTTTTACTTTGTTAATTACAAAAAGATCAGAATTTTATTTTTTAATATCTTTGAAATTTGTCTGAATATTGAGGAATGATAATAGTTCAAAATGATTTGTTGACTGTTTCTCAGGGTTACAGTTTTCCTATATTAACTAAAATGCTTGTAATTATCACTGACTCAATAGCCTCAGCATAATTCAAACCAACCCAAGAAATGTTTGGGTGGGCAAATTGCTCCTTTTCATCACAATAGTGATAGGAAAGTGAGTACAGTGAAGTTTCTTCAATTATCTTGCTAGAAATTCCAGTGTGCAACAACAGAAGGGAAGTTGGACAAATATGTATGGTAGTACTGTGGAGTGCATTAAAAATCAGCTAGCTAATGGACTGAATGAGGTTCAACAAGTCCAAGTGCAAGGTGCTGCACCTGGGTCGGGACAATCCCAGACAAGACTACAGACTGGGAGAAGAACTCATTTAGAGCAGCAGAGAAAGACTTGGTGTCAAAAGTGGAGTGACCAGCAGGTGGAGAGATGTGATTTTCCCCCTCTACTGTGCCCTTGTGAGGTCCCATATGGAGTATGAAGTCCAGGTCTGTGGCCCCCAGCACAAGAAGGATGTGGAACTGGTAGGTCCAGAGGATGGCCAACAAGTTGATCAGCTGGCTGGAGCACCTTTTCTATGAAGAAAGACTGAGAGAGCTGGGGCTGTTCTGCCTAAAGAAAAGTCTCCAGGGTGACTTTACAGTAGCTTTTCAGTATGTAAAGGGGTCTTATAAAAAAGGTGGAGAACAACTTTTTGCTCAGTTCGATAATGACAGGAGGGGGGGAATGGTTTCAAACTAAAATAGGGAATATTTAGGTTAAAGGTCAGGAGGAAATTATTCACTCAAGGTAGGGAAACATTGGAACAGGTTGCCCAGGGAAGCTGTGGATGCACCATTCCTGGGGGTTTTTAAGACCAGGTTAGATGAGGCCCTGGGCAACCTGATCTAGTGGGTGGCATCCCTGCCCATGGCAGGGAGTTTGGAACTGCATGATTTTTAAGGTCCCTTCCAACCAAAGCATTTCTATAATGTGGAAAGTTATTCAGATATCTAAATTGCATTAGCACAGTTAAAGAAAAAGACAGAACTTAGAATTATATTAATAATCATGTGGACTCATATTTTCTTATGACAATTTACATATATTTATCCACAGATTACACCACAGAAAAAAAAAATCCAGGCAGAATACAATACTTTTACTTCCCTTGTTTCAGTCTCTCCTTTGATTCATAGAAAGCAGAAAATAAATAAATAAATAAATAAATAAATAAATGGTTCTATTTGGATTTCTCCAAGATTCTTCTTCATACATCTACTGAACCGGCACATCAACATCATGTAATAGAGCAAAGTGCCAAATGCCTTCAGACTACTGTCAAATATCGCTGGTAAAACCATGGAAAACATAACACAACTTGTTTGGCAGACAGTCAACAAATTTTCGGCTTCAGTGTGCACCCGACTCTACTGTTCTTGGAACTGAATTTGTCTATGCACTTTCATCATTTTTTTTAAATAACAAGACAGAATATAATTAGATGGAGGACAGATATTTCCAATGAGGAAATCTGTGCTGTGTTACAGTCACCATGTAATTTAGACAGAGAATCTCCTTGAAATTATGATGTTATCTCAAACTGGATCATGGAAAAAACACCATGAATGGTACATGGAACGTTTTGCATCCTGTATCTTGCCCACTCACTTCTTAAAGAACAAGATATTGCAACACTTTCCAATTTTGGATGTAACAGTAACAACAAAGAAACAAACAAGCAAAACACAAACAAACAAACAAACAAGGAATAATTCCTTTAATCTCCTAAAATTGTTTGTCTTCTGTAGCTTCTCTTACTAATGAAGTGCTTTATCTCTGTGTTTTTATTACAGAAGTCTTGAAAAATGACTGCGTGCCATAACAGTTTTCATTTATGTGTATTATGTGATATATACATTTTAGCTGAAGTTTGCAATCTAATATTTCTGTTCTAAGACTGAATTTCTTCAGAGATTCATTTATTTGATGTTAACTCTGATAGTTTTACATTTTTTTCAGACCTAAAGTGCCCACAAAGTGTTTTTCAGTTTTCTGTATCCAGCTATGTACCATCTCCAAACCAGAAGACACATTTTCATTTGTTATACAAACCCAGAATAGTATTATTGAGGTATACCCCTGGCAGGCATCTAAGTACCACACATCCACTCACTCACTCTCTGCAGGTGGGATGAGGGAGGAAATCAAAAAGGTGAAAGTTTTAGAATGCATGTGTTGAGATAAAGACTATTTACCAGGCAAAGCAAAAAAATATGCACACGCAAGCAAAGAAAAACAAGGATTTAATTTGCTACTTCCCACCAGTAGACAGATGTTCAGCCACCCCCCAAGGAAAGCAGGACTCATCACATGTTACAGTTTATTGGGAAGACAAACATCATCACTCTAAATGTCCCCTCAGTCCACCTCCGAAAGGGGGTTATATTGCTGAGCATGATGCCACATATTGTGGGACATCCCTTTGGCCAGCCTGGGCCAGCTGTCCTGGCTGTGTGTCTCCTCCTTGCTCCTGGTGCACTCCCAGCCTCCTCACTATCAGGGAAGCACAAGGAGTAGGAAAAGCCTTGGGTTGTGTAAGCACTGCTCAACAACAACTAAAACATTTGTATGTTATCACTAGTATTTTCATCAAAAATACAAAACACAGCATTATATGAGCCTCTACAAAGAAAATTAGCTTTGTTCCAGGCAAAACCATGACAATACACTTAGTAAAGCTTGGTAGGTAAGGGTCGAAGTTGAATTACCAACATACAAGTTCTTATTTCTAGTTTGCATGTGGACAGCTTGGAGCTTTGTCACAGTCCATTGTATCTGTTGAAATTTCATATTGTCACTTATATAAAAACATCAATTATCATTAAACAGCTGATGAGTAGAGTCAAAAATATAGCAGAAGGAAGACGATACAAAAACAGCTTTAAAATTAACCTGTCACAACTACGTGAATTGATTGTCTGGATGGCAAACAAACCAAGTGCTAGAAGAGCATAGCAACTGGCTGGTGCTCTCAGCTATCCTCTTTAGTTATATCTTCTTCTGGAATTAGGCAGAAGATATAAATCTTACAGTTAAGCACAAATTATGTTACACAGTGATGTACTCTGAGCAATCTGGTCTGAGATGAAGAATGGCCTGTGTCAGATTTGCTGCCTGTGAATAACATAATGGTATGTCCAATATGTCTCATATTATATAAATTCATATATTTTAAATAGTTTGTACTATTAATACTTGTGGACTTATAATATTACATGAAATTTGCATATTAATACAATTTATACAATGGGAGGCTCCTACCAATTAAAAAATGTAGTGAGTACTGCAAAAACACCTAATGCAACATACTTTTCCATACTTCTCTGATGAGAACTCAACCAGAAAGTTTCTTCAATATTGTTGAAGCTCCTATAGTAATACACATGGAATCCATAAGCACTGACAATTCTTACACTAGAAAAGAGGACAGTTCTTTTCCTCTGCTATGCTTGATTTAAAATTAAGTTGAATCCATAAGTTTAGTAACAAAGTGTATCTTAACATCAGATATCACACAGATTTATTCACAGGTTTGGGGAGTTTATCAGACTACTTTAATAGAATGCTACAATGTCTTCTGGGAGGTGAGATGTTGTGAATTTATATTGTGTCTTCAAGTGGACAGATAAGGTGTTTCTTGTGACAACATTGTAGGGATATATCAATACCCATACTGAGAGAAAGCAAATTTAATCAGAGGTAAAAGCATGTTCTGAATGATGAGTGGAAAAGTGGATTTTTTTAATGCAGTAGATACTAGAAGAGAAATCATCACTGAAGTCACGATGTGATATTTGAGTTATTTGGGAGTGTATTATTACTATTATTATTATTGATACCATATTTTTTTTTTTCCTCAGTAGAAATTTATACGGATAACTTAACTGAGTGTTCAGATAAAATCCCAAAATGTTAAATAAAAGAATATATTTTTTGTTGTAATATATATCTACCCTTAATATTTCAGTAGAAACAATGCATACGCTTTCTAACTGTGTTTTTTTTTTTTTTTCTTCCAAAACAAATATATATATATATTTTTAAACCATATGTTTAAGTTTTATATTAAGTATTATATCAGCTGAGTATTACACATCACTTGACAAACAATGTTCAATAAGATAGATTACTCCTCTACTTCTCCTGTTCTGGGAGATAATGCCTTACTTCATATAATTACAGAACCACAACAGAAGTGGAAGCTCTCAGACATAAATCTCTGCTAATGCTGCAAAAATATCTATGAGATTGATTTGGAAAATGAATTTATTTTAATTGTGTTTACACTAATTTTGTGTTTGCTTTCTGGTGTGAATAAATACTCCATAAAGGTTTTTATGTAAACCAGTGATGCAGACTTATTTGGAATCCTGCCTGCAATATCGGCTACAGATAAAAATAGTGTACTTGTCTAAAATTAGACAAGTTTAGGGAAAGACGATAAGAAAATAAATAAGCATTAAAAAATCAAAGCTTTTGTAAGAATAAAAAAATAAAATTATTTGAATTACTTAATTTAAAAAGGACCAGGACAAAGGACCAGGACATAAAAATGGCAAGCATATCTTGACATAAAAATGACAAGAACATAGTATTATAATTGCCTAAAAACATGCATTTAGTTTAGGGGAAAAAATATATATATGTTCCATGAAATAAAAAGTTAAGGAATTCAAAAAGAAATACATTTTCTTACAATATATAAAATTGGACAAATTATATTGAATATTTGTGAAAAGTGTATGCTAATGCTAATTATTTCAGATGAATAATACAGTAACAGATGGATTTGCAGTCTGATTATATATAAATGCATATCAGTGCTTTAGAATGAGTAAACTCACTAAACTACATCACATTTTAAGCAAAAAACAACTGAAATAAAAGAATCATTTCTAGATTGCTTAGATTGCTGGCCTTTTTATTTTTATTTTTATTTTTGATATTGCTATTATTATTTTGAGCAGAATCTTCAAAGCTTCCATTTCAGAGTCTATGACTATGAAAATATAAATAATTTAGACTGAAATTTGCCACTGCATTCTTAAAATATATGAATTTTTTCACTTGTCTTCAATAAAAGTTTTAACAAAAACAAGTTTTGAAAAGATATATTTCTAATCCTATCTAATGATAGGATTTTTTTTTTTTTTTGTATTAGTATTAAAAGCATTGACAAAAATGCAAATTGGATTTTGAGTCACCTTGTTGTAAAGAATATATTGAAAATATTTGGATTTAAAATTGTAGCACATGACCATTTCTTTTTTGAGTTGCATAACCATCTAAATTTTGCTAGATTTTTACAGATCTCAGTAGCTTTTAAATTTCAGTAAGAGACTTCTCTGACTCATAAAAAGATTAAGTTGCTGACACTGTGGAGGGAGAGGTTGCTTGGGAGAAATGGTGAATACAAGTCAAGGCAGGAGGTGAACTCTAAGACTCATAGTTTCTGATAGTAAAAACCTGGCAGTGTACCTTTATTTCTGACATTTTCACCCATCCATGTACTTCTCTTGTAACAGGAACAACTCAATCCTATTCTCCCTTCCTAGGGCAGCAACATTTCATGTTGCGTATGCTGATGGAAAAGTCAGGTTTGGCTCATAGCTCTTGTAGATGGAAGAGTAATACTGAGCAAATTATGGAAATTTTTAGTTTGTTGTAATTTGCAATGAGTGTTTCTTTAATGCACATTGAGTTATCTATTAAGGTGAAATAGTTTTGTTTGTTTGTTTTTTTATTTTCTTGTCCATGTCCATGTTTCCCATGTATGTATACGTATGTATGTCTTACATAAATACTGACCCCATCTGGGAAACTTCCCATTTTTGTGCTATCTCACCAATTTCGGATTTGGGAGAGCTAATATTGATCTGCTACTTTGCATAGATTGAAGAAGATCTAGTTTAAGAAGATCACCTAGTTTTTATTCTGTAATTTTTATTATTTTTCAATATATTCAAATATATTAATCTTTTTGTTGTCACGATGACAGAGATGTTTATTCATGGGAATAAAAATCTCCCATGGAAATTTCTTATTCATATCAATGTATAATTTTAAATACTGAAGCTGTCTGCTTGAAGAATGTTGGATAGCTTTAATCTTATTAAATATTTTAATGGAAAAATACTTTAGTTTATTCACACGGTAACTTTTTGCTATTTTTTTCTTTGTCCTTTAAGATATAAACTGTCTCCAACACTAAGGAAAACTTTTAATTGATATTTGGGGATTACTCATTTTAAATAAGATGCTTGTCATATAATTAATTTACTCCTTTGCTTTGTGAGCAGTCCTCACAGTTTGCTGTCTGTCATGAATTGAAGGTGTGCCCATGAGAAAACTACATCCAGGTTTCTCAAGTTTTCGTTAAATGTGAGCAGTAGCATGCAGAGGGCAATTTCTTGTTTCCTTTGCAGCTCTCTGACAGAATTCTGCAAGGAATTGTGAAGGTAAGAAGATTTTGATGTAGCTACACCAGAAAGGAACAATATTTTTTCTTCCATTTTTTATATATATTTATTTTTTCCTTCTCAGATAAAACTAAATTAATATATTTGGAGCTTCTGGTAGAAAAAAAGGGTTTGAGGATAGCCTGCTGACAGGAGAATTAAATTACTTAATTTGAGAAGGTACTGGCAACCCAGTAAACTAAACTTCTGCAGATTTAGTTAGGTCAAAAATATGGGACCTATCTGAGTTTGCAGTTATTTATTTTTATATTTTTTAAAACTATAATAAAACCTTGTTATTTAAAAATTATTTTTAGTTAAAAAACACAAACTATTTCAGACTGTGTTTGTTTGATAAACTGTAATCTGTAATTCAGTTTTAATTTTTCTTCTGGACTTCCTTATGTAAGACCAATTGAAAGCTCCTAGCTAAAAGGTTGTTAGGTACACACACACACACAAACACACACAAAAGCATGACATTTTTTGTACAAGTACTTATCAAAACTTCTGCTAAGAATTTGCAGAACTGTCGTCAGCTTAGCTTAGTTTTGAGTTAAAAGGCCTTACATTGTTATAAGTACTTCCACTGTTTTCCAGCTGCTGAACAAAAATATAAACCAGTAGGGGCATCTAGATTTTTACAAGAGCACCTGTAGTACAGAAAAAATGCAATATAATTTTGCAGTGAAATATTGAATTGTGGGACCATTATGCTGTCATCTGTCTGTTGCATATATTCCCTCAACTTGTTCAGGGAAGCATTTCTAATACTTCTGTGAGCAGCAATTTTATGGAATATTTGTTCAAATGTATGTTCTGAATACAGTAGTAAGTGGAAATCCATTTGTTCCGGAAATAAGAAGAAAATAAGTATATGAGACAGGCTCTACCAATGTTAAAATTTGCATTTCTTAAGGCTTATATTCTGTCTAGCATACTCACTTCATGCCAAACATTACTTATTTTCAAAGTGATTTGAATATGAACATAAAATATTATCACTAAATGACTGTAAAATTATGATTTTGTTGTCTTTCATTCCAACTCTATCTTATTTTTGCATGGATTAAAGTGATTATGCATGAGAGAGTTTTATTTTGCTTTGCTTTGTTTTCTCAACTATTTCCAACTGCAAATGATACATAGAATTTTATTTTGTTCTTAATTCAACACACACACTATCTCATCCCTCCTACCCAAAGTATCAAATAGCTAGTTAATAACCTACAATCTATTTCTAAAAGAAAATCAAAATGAGCTTTGGTATCAGGAATGGAATATCTGGAAAAGCAATTTGTTAAAGCCTATTTTTTTGTTTGTTTGTTTTATTTGTTTTCATTGTGTTTCATTTATGATCAACACCTTAAACACCAAAACTACTTCCCATAACTACAGAAAAACAAGCTACCTCACAACTTACATCTTTCCCCCTTCACAATTTTTGGCCCTAACACTTGGTCAGATTTAGTAATAACATGCATTCACTTAGGGGTTTTTATAGTCCATGCACTATGCAGAGGAACAGATAGTCACTCTGGACACATCAGCTCAGGCAGCAAGAAAACTAGATAGCCATTGTGAGGAAATACGACAAAAGGCTTTTTTGGTTCTTTACATCCTATGCAAATGTCACTAATGAAAGCCAGAAGGTAAACAATATCAGGGAACTGATCCAGCTAAAAGTCATTTTCTGGTAAACTTTTTGACTGGATTGATTTATTTTATCTGGTAGTCTGTTTGCTCCACTTCATGAATGCTTGGGCCAATTGGCAATGCGAGGGCTGAAACAGGCGGCCAGGGTATTTTGGGAGCAGGTGGCCATTAACGAAACTAGATTAAAATTTGCTGATAGTGACTGAATCATCATGACCTTAGCCGTCTGAACAGTCTTAACATTCATTGTCTTTTTTCTATCTGAGGTATTTACACTACTGCTTATTTTCTGCTGCTTACTAAGGCTCAATTTAAAACAAGTGAAAAAGTTTGGTCTTTAGTGCTTTAGCATGTGATTTCATTTTCCCTGTGGTATCAGGAGAGTGAGGGTGAGTTGAGATTTGAGTGTTGGACAAGCGTAAATTTTCCTACGTTTCAATATAGGGAAATTCTGCATCAAAAGAAATCTTGAATAAACAACACTTCTATATGAAATAAACTAGTCCTTAGGCAGTCTATTCTATGCACAGCTGACTTCATTTAATAGCTCCCTTCCTTTGTCCATGAGCTTTTCTATGACTTCTTTCTCACTTTTCTCTCTGTCCTCTCCTAGTCATAGATTGGTGATTTTGTCACCTTTCTTGTGGTAAAGAACAGTGTTTATTTCACACTAAAACTCATGAACTGGGAAGTCTGTTATCTACTTTTTGCCTTCTGGCTTAGTTCTATAAAATTCATAATTATTTCCATTGGTGGCCATTGGTACTACAGGTGAGTTATGAGAGTACTTAGCCAGGAGTGGAGAAAATGGGGAGTGATTTGCCTTTTTAGGGACCAGTAAACTGTTAAGGTAGATCATTGAACTTGTTGAAAACATGACACAGCCTTAGATTTTTTTATTTTTTTTTTTTAATATAAAATTCTCTAGCATAAATGAACACAAAATCACACCGACATACTGACAAATATCTGTCTTTATATGAGACAGTAGATTTTGCTCCACATCACAATATAAACATTTGAGCAGAACAAGCATACACTGGGACTAGTGTTGAAACCACAGATTTTGAGTTGGATTGCGCACAGTGGGAAGCATATCCTCAACGGCCTTGCTTGGAGTCATAGTGCAAGTAACTGTATGAGCAGCAATGACTTTTTTTTGGGACAAACGTCAACATTTCTGTACACCCTGCAGTTCAGGATGTCAGATATTTACAGTAGCACTTCATTACTGTGGGGAATCCACAAAATGCATCTTTTATAAATGTGTTACTATATCGCCAAGAAGACTATTAAATCCTTGACTATGGCAGTCTAATGTATTTCAGAAGTACTTTAAAACTGAGAACATTACTGATGATTAAGCCCCTTACCCAAAGGCTACACAAGAAAACAGACAAACAAATAAGCTTGATTCCATGTTACTAGTGTGCTCTTCATCTGAAGAACTAAATTACTTTATTTCCACCGAGGTAGAGAGGAAAAGGTGGGTATGTTTTTGGCCAGTTCCAGTGCTTGTGCTGCATTCTACAGCACAGCCAGTAAATTAAGAGAGAAAGCTCTTGCCTCAATTGCAATGAAAGGGAAAAGTATTTGTATTTTTATACTACATTCTAAAGGCCTGTAGGTCCTATTCTCTAGGAAGGTTTTGATGGAATTTTATATCAGGTGAATGAAGTTTAAATGCTTCATTTTTCATTGAAGTAAATATCCTCATTTGGCTAATCTACTAAGGGCCATCATGAAAATTTTTGCTCCGTTTTCTGTTTTGTTAGCACAGGTGTATTTTCTGTTTGCACTGCTGTGCTTGAAGCAGATACATGATTCAGCTGGCATCAATAAATCAGGCTAATGTAGAGAGCAAGTTTTTTTTTCCAAGAAACCCATCCCTCATCCTCTCCAGCTCTATGTTACTCATTCTATGAAACTTTTCTGTACTCTGTCATTTTCTAACTATGAAAATTTCCAAATGAATTTTCTACATGCCAGTTATTTTCTTAAATCTATTGGTTATCAATTAGTTACAATAAATTTCTTTTTACTCTTATCTCTCTTTCACGTGTGGCAGAAAATGAAGGGACCTGGAAAGATGTCTTTGTATGTCTGGAGTCTATAGTGACATTGGTGTTAGTACTGAATGCCATTTATCATAGGTGGACACTAATAGCAGCTCCTGAGTGATTCATATGACCTCTTTAACTATCCATCTTCAGATGAGAGGAAGCAGTTCATAGTGTCTCTAAAGTGCAATGCTTGTGAGAGTTGTATTCCGAAAAGGGGAAAAATTAGTATTTAGATATGGATTCTCATGTCACTCAGATGTGATGCAAGGCAGATAAAATCAGTATTATTGAAAGTTATTTTAATTTACTGCTGTATGTCATTAGTCAGTGTGAGATTTACAGGAAAGCCTTCACAAGAAAAGAAAGAAAAGAGCAACAGTCATGTTTAGGCAAGCTACGATCAATTTTAATTTATGGCACCTTACAATAAATTTGTTGTAGAGATGGTGATGTTAATAGACATATATTTTTTCTTTCCTTTTTTTTTTTTTTTTTTCCCCCTCTTTTTTAATATTTTTGCTCAGAATTTGTATCTCAATTGGAACAGATAAATTTTTCTTCAAGTAAAAGTTGTAGGTCAAGAAGTCAGTTTCCTAGAGAGGGAAGAGGTGATTAAAAGTTCTATGTTGTAGTGCTCTGAGCTTAAATGTTTTCCTGAACTTCAAATCTGACTATTTGTACTTTTAGGACTTGCAGTCCTACTCTACATTATCAGTCATTTTTGTTTTACTGTTTGATTTACATCTGTGAAGAGTTTGCCTCTTGTTTCAAAATAAGCAGGAGCTGGCTGATCAGAATATCTTGACTGGACTTGTACAAAACATTAGACAGTGGGAAAGGACTTATGAACATTTTTTCCTCCAATACCAATTCTAACAGCTATCTCATGATTATCCAGAGAATTTTATGAACAGTTTATCTATAAAACTCATGCAAATAAAATGTTTGCTGTTTATCATCTTTATTTCATGAATTCATGTTTTTTTTTTATGAATTAAAAATATGTTTAAATACATCGTTTAATAAAATAAAAATATAACACTTTAAAGTGTTATATGAGCAAAATTTTCCTCATACAAAGGTAATGCATTAATTGCAAAAGAGTCATTAGTCTTTCTCACTGTAAAAAACTGTTTCTTAGAAAGTGCTCTCCTAATAAGTATATTGAATGCAAAATGTTGTTTACCTCATAAATTGTTAACAACTTAATTGCTAACAAAAACATTAAGACTTTCATTTACTCACTAGCTAATAATGACTTTTCCGGGCCAGAAACTTAAAGGAATTTATCCAGAGTCTGTTTACATTAATTGTCTTTGTCTCTGATCTTAAATACATATATATATATATAAATATATATATGTAAAAGATAAAACAAAAGGTTAGAATTCATGTTTTCTATTTGCACATTTTCATTGTTTTCCTTAAATATTCAATTGAATTCCAGAAAGGGAGTATTTATTGAACTGTATGAATGAATAGACCCAAGCACTTCAACTGAATCAGAAATCCAGGACCTTATAATGAAACAAAAATTAATAACCAATGTAATGCAAAATAACTTTATTATTTGAATTGCATTTAAGAGGATTTATATTTGCTGCACTTCTGAGCTCTAAAAAGGAAGTACAAATTTGCAGGCATGAAAACTGTACTTTAAGCCCAAGTATGAAAACATTGCTTTCAAATTTAAATATTTAAGAAAGGTCTAAATTTATGCCTTTGGGTTCTTGATAGCTTCAATGGGAATTTATGTGAAATAATGCTATCATTGGTGGTAAAATACAAAATTGGGTTGTTCTAAACTGATAATGAAAAGCCCCAACAATTACTTTTCTGTAACTAATATTTAATTTTCAAACAGGAAAAAATAGAAATGGATACAAATGAACACTTTTATTTATTTATTTATTTATTTATTTTTGAAACAAGTGTATTGGGAATCTGTGGCTAAGATCCAGCATGAAATGAAACTATTATGTTATGAATGAAAAGATAAAATAAAATAAAACAAAAACAAGAACAAATAACAAACCCTGAATAATTTGATGACTCAAGTATATATATTGATGACTTAATATATATCTAAAAATATCTCGACAAAACACTTTTATGCTTAGAAACTGAAAATGTATTTTTTCCACTGCTAGTCAGCCAATTTGGAATTACAAGAATAAGCTGTAAATGCAGTGAATGCCTTGTGTTTTGAGAGAGAGGGTGTCATTGTCACAGTTTTCAAATATTTATTCACAGATTTATTCTATCATTTTTTTTTTTTTTTTTGCCATTTATGAGGTATTCCTGAAAAAATATAAATAGCACTTTTCTCAAAGTAATTGAATATTTGAAGCTGTTTGCTGAATAATCCCTGTGAAGAAATGCAGCTAACTCACAAGCACATTGTTGCAAATATTTAGTAATCATAATTTGAATTTCGAAGTTTTTTGATGGACTATGCACCTGTTGCACTACATACCCAAAGTAATAGGAACCATTTCACTGCCATTTGTGAGCATTGAGGTGTGGGTAGTTTCATATGACTTTTCTTCTTTTAGAGAAAGTGAGATTTTAACATCATGTTGCTGATATATATCTTGTTTTACAACATATATATACACTTATATCAACAAAATTCTGGTGCGTTTGTTTTACATGCTACAGGGAAGAATATTGTTGCCAACAATACTGCTGCCAACAGTGTTAATTCTTCTTAATTCCATGTTGTAGACTGCTGCTGAAATTTAGTACATAATCAGGTTAACTTTAAATGAATATTCATAAATGCATATTTATTTATCTATGTATTCCTTATCTATCTTGCCATACTTGTAAAGATCAACATTTCACTTGTGATTTGAGGATGCTACTGAGAAAATTATTGGAATTAGTTTGCCATCATTATGTGAAGTCTGTGCTGCTACTGCTGTTCATCACCACCTAGGGATGCCGCTGTATTTAATGGGATAAATTGACAAAAATGTTAATAAACCTCTGCAGAGAAATTCATCCATCAGCTGAATTTACCTTTCTAAAATGCCCTTTTGTGAAAATACCTGGGGGCATACCATACAATTAATATAAAACATAGGCACCAATAAAACTTTAATAGGCTTAATCCTACGGAATAGTTTTTTAAATGAAGTCTTAAATATGGACTGTCCTATGATTGAAAGTGAATAAATAAATTGGGTTCCAGTGTGAAAGTCTGAAAAGGCAGTCTCTAAGATTTTTTTTTTTTAATGTTTATAAGCATATTTTTATAAATAGCATTTTGAAGAATGAATGGAATATGGAAAGTTAAAATCTCCATGACACCATTTTGATGTTGCTAAAAGCTTTAATTAGGAGAATCATGACCTAAATAGAATTTAAACAGAACTACAGAACTGTTTGTGGCACAATATATCTTCACAATTGAATTGTACAGCAATTGAGAAACCAAGAGCAGAAAATTGCAGTGCACAACTTAAGGCAGGGATAAACAGACTCCTCCTCCTCCAATAGTATGAGCTAGTAGCTCTGTAGCGGCTCTCTGGAACACAGATCTCAAGTGCTCCATTTCAGAATTGGTAACAGACCACCTTGACTGTATGACTGAACTGTACTTCTACATAAATCTCAAAGCTGCTCTGGCTACAGGGTTAGAGAGTTACCTGCAACATAAATTGAAACTGCTTCCTGATTTTAACCGCCCCCCCCCCCCCCCTAAGAAAATGATATTAGTAAGAAAATGATGAAAATGATATTTCACAAAAGAATTGTAATGACAATGTTACAGCAAAGGCTTTTGTGGCTGGAAACTTGAAACTCCTCAAGTTTCATCACTAGTGCTGTCGATGTCAGTGTTCCCCTTTGAGGTCTCACAGTGGTACTGATAAAGAACTGTTGCCCCCAGCTCCTTTGTATGATGACAGACAGAACTGACTTTCTCCAGATGGCTATGACTATTTTACTGAAAAAAATGCATTCTTACTATATTGGAAAATTCTTATGTTAACTACTGCATTTGATTACATCAAATATCCACAAGGATATTGGAAATGAATAGAGGACTTTTATAAAGAAGAAAAAAAAAAAAAGGCTACTCTAAATGGCAATGAAAAATGGCCATGCAATAGAGTTTATTTTCATATTTGTAAACAAATAAGAAAATAGAGCCAACAGCAGAGCCGGGATGCTAGGCCTGAAATATGCATGTAGAATCAGATCTATTAAGCCAAGTAAATCCATGGAGTGGGAGTATTCAAGGGCACTGGACTGGCAGGGACCAATGTGTTCCACCTGCTTCCCAGCATATGTATGTGAACACACTATCCACACAAAAGCACCTTAAATATGTTCAAATGAAACAAGAAAAATGAAAATGTAATTAAATAGCCAATTATTTTATATATATATATATATTAAAAAAAAAAAAGATAAAAAAAAAAAAGAAAAACATTTGAAAGACACAAATATTGTAGATAAGTGCTTTTACATAACCTGGGAGAGAGAGGGAGAGAGAGAGAGAGAGAGGAAGATGTTTATCACAATTTTATTTTCCTATGTTTTTTTTTCCTTCTCAGCAAATGGCAAGATTTCAAAAAATGATTTCAACAGAGGTTTTAAACACAGAATTTCAACTTACAAATTACAGTCCTAGCAGCAGAAGCACTCTCTTCTAAAAAGGACTTCTGCCCTGGTTCTGAGACAGGAGAGTGAAGTCCAAAAACTGTTCTAATCTCTGCCAGCTGGCTAAAGGCACAGTCACCAAATGGGAGAGAGGACTTTTGGGTAGGCAGATGTGGCACAGTCAAAGACCATTGTGATCCCTTTCTCATCTTCCAAGTGCTATCAACAGTTAGTGGTGCAAAACTTATTTCAAGTTTTGTATTTTATTATTATTATTATTTTTTGTGATCAGAATATGAATAAAATTAATTAAAGTATGGGAATGGAGGAAAACTGACAAAACACATTTATGTATTATTCACTTCTGTTGCTCTTAAATCTTACGGGAGGCAACTATTAGACTGAAATGGTATGTAAGAGTCAGAACAATGGTTTATTTCTATTTCTAATCTGGCAAAACAGCATATACTTTCAGAGACTTCTGTGATGTCCTGCTGCCTTCTTTAACATCTCTGTTTCGTTGTCAGTCTCAGGAAGAATATAAAGTCTTTTTCTCTACTCTCCATCTCTTGTCCCTTACATCTTTCATATCTTTCACATTTTTTCCTTACAAACCATTTTCTCCTCTCTTACAGGAACACTGTTGAAGTATTTGCTCTCTACCTTCTAACTTGCCTGCGCCAGCAGAAAAAAATAGTAATAAAATCTGATAGTAAATACAATTTTTACTACTGTCAGGCTTGTTCCTGATTTTTCTGTAGAATCCAGACATATCAACATTTGAATCGATGTTTGAAACAAAGTTGCTTGTGTCCATAAGGCAAAGGCTTTCAAAGGCAACCATTTGGTTAGTTTTAATGGGCAATATAGTTAACGCAGTGTTAACAATGTAAAGAGAAAACCTGGAGGAAAAAAACAAAAACAAAAACATCTTTGTCTCTACCTTGTCCTTGCCCAACCCATAGAGAATATAATTCTATTAAACATTTGTTATAGAGCACAACTCTGTTCACATTTGTATCTCTGAATTACTTTCTTATTTAAAATCATCCAATCTTCTTCAGAAATACTAATATGCATCCATTATATCATTATTCTCCAATATGGGGTGCATGTTTGTCCTTCTTAACACTGCTTCAGAGGAAATAATTGGGCATAAGTTCACCAAATGATCAGAATCCAGATCAAGTCTAGGACAGCAGGCAGTATTAAGCCAGCTTTTTGAGTGGAGTTTAATTTTAGGATATTTATATAGCATATATTAGAGCTTCAGGGACCTGTGAGATCCAGTGTGTGTTTGATGATCACTCGATATCATTAATATTAAATATTGATATTCATTTCCCATTCCACAAGAATGAAAAAAAAAAAAAGACAATGAAATTATGAAATTAAGATATCAAAAGATAAAGTGTTCAGGCTGCTAAATAAAACAGTATGAAGTTTATTTATTTATTTATTTATTTTTCAGGGGATGTCTTTACTTTCTGACTGTGGATTGGGTTTTAATGTATTTTTCCACTAGCTGGAGAGCTGAATCCCTAAATATTTGGATGAGTGAATAGTTTCCCTATGATGAGGAATTTCACTGAAATCCCTATCTACAATTTTCAGTCAGCAAGGTTACTCACAGAATCACAGAATTTCTAGGTTGGAAGAGACCTCAAGATCATTGAGTCCAACCTCTGACCTAACACTAACAGTCCCCACTAAACCATATCCCTAAGCTCTACATCTAAACGTCTTTTAAAGACCTCCAGGGATGGTGACTCCACCACTTCCCTGGGCAGTGCGTTCCAATGTCTAACAACCCTTTCGGTAAAGAAGTTCTTCCTAAGATCCAACCTAAAACTCCCTGGCGCAACTTAAGCCCATTCCCCCTCGTCCTGTCACCAGGCACGTGGGAGAACAGACCAACCGCCACCTCGCTACAGCCTCCTTTCAGGTACCTGTAGAGTGCAATAAGGTCACCCCTGAGCCTCCTTTTCTCCAGGCTGAACAATCCCAGCTCCCTCAGCCGCTCCTCGTAGGACTTGTTCTCCAGGCCCCTCACCAGCTTCCTCGCCCTTCTCTGGACTTGCTCAAGCACCTTGATGTCCTTGTAGCGAGGGGCCCAAAACTGAACACAGTATTCGAGGTGCGGCCTCACCAGAGCCGAGTACAGGGGGACAATCACTTCCCTAGCCCTGCTGGTCACACTGTTTCTTATACAGGCCAGGATGCTGTTGGCCTTCATGGCCACCTGAGCACACTGCTGGCTCATATTCAGCCGACTATCAACCATCACTCCCAGGTCCTTCTCTGCCTGGCAGCTCTCCAACCACTCATCTCCCAGCCTGTAGCTCTGCTTGGGGTTATTGCGCCCCAGGTGGAGGACCCGGCACTTGGCCTTGTTGAACTTCATGCAGTTGACCTCAGCCCATTGGTGCAGCCTATCCAGATCCTCCTGCAGAGCCTTCCTACCCTCGAGCAGATCAACACACGCACCTAACTTGGTGTCATCTGCAAACTTACTGAGGGTGCACTCAATGCCCTCGTCCAGATCATCGATGAAGATATTAAAGAGGACTGACCCCAGCACCGAGCCCTGGGGAACGCCACTAGTGACTGGCCTCCAACTGGATTTGACTCCTCAAACTCCTCAAAAAATTAGAAAGCTTTGGCTTTCCTAATTTTGTCCCTGCACAGCCTTGCAACATCCTTATAGTCCTCCTTAGTGGCCTGCCCACTTTTCCAAAGATTATAAACCCTCTTTTTTCTCCTAAGCTCAAGCCACAATTCTCTGTTCAGTCAGGCTGGTCTTCTTCCCCACCAGCTCGTCTTTGGGCACGTGGGGACAGACCGTTCCTGCGCCATTAAGATTTCCCTCTTGAAGAGCGCCCAGACTTCCTGGACTCCTCTGCCCTTCAGAACCGCCTCCCAAGGGACTCTACCAACCAGTGTCCTCAGCAGCACAAAGTCAGCCCTCCAGAAGTGCAATACAGCGGTTTTGGTACTCATGCACATAAAGTTACACATGCGGTTTGGTACTCATGCACATAAAGTTAC
>CM021766.1:99319638-99352899 GCA_011076525.1 Nettapus auritus | reverse complement strand
CACATAAAGTTACACATGCGGTTTGGTACTCATGCACATAAAGTTACTCAGATACATAAATACTTAAAGACTTGACCACATTTTGCATTTGGCAAACAGAATAAAATAAAATAAAATAAAAAAATTATAAAAATCTTCATAAAATAATAATTTCTGGAATCTGAACGGGGGTACTCTACATTTACAACTACTCTAAAATGAGAGCAATTACAACTGTTTTAAAATCAGTAAGGACCTAAAATATATATGCTGCCTTCTTCCTTTTTTCCTTCTTGCCATTTTACATTCTGTGTCTGCTGATGTGCCTTCTCAAGAGAGGGGAATAGAGGAAGAGTGAAAATATTTTCTACTTTGTACAACTTTTGGTAATAATTATGTTCTAAATAGTTCAAAGACTTCATTTCCAGTGATTATGCTAGCATGCATCTCCTTACCTTAGGAGAGAAGAATGAAACAAACATAAGCAAACAAAATCACTACTGTGATGGGGGGATGTAGTGGGTTTACATGGTAAGGTTTTGGTAGTGGGGCGCTGCAAGGGTGGCTTCTGTGAGAAGAATCCAGCAGCTGCCCCATGTTAGTTAAGGGCCAGTTTCTTCTGCTGGCTCCAAATGAACCTGCTGCTGAGTCAATAAGCGATGTTGTTTGTGTCTCTGTGAGAACATATTTAAGACAGAGAAAACAACCTGCTGCACTACAGCAGCTGGGAGAGTGAGGAGTGAGAAACAGCCCTGAACACCCCAAGGTCAGTGACGAAAGAGGGGGAGGAGGTGCTCCAGGCAACAAAGCTAAAGTTCCCCTGCGGCCCTGGTCGAAGACTATGGGTAAGCAGGTTCTCCCCCTACAGCCCATGGTGTACCACAGCGGAGCAGGTTTCCACACTGCAGCATGTGGAGAAGCCCACAGTGGTGCAGGTAGATCTGCTCTGAAAGAGGCTGTGGCATGTGGAGCAGGCCCCGGGCTGGAGCTGCAGCCCATGGAGGGGACCACACAGGAGCGAGCAGGTGACATGGCAGGAACTGCTGCTCCTGGAGGACCCAAGTTAGAGCAGTTTACTCCTGATGGGTGGACCCTATGGTACGGACTCATATTGTACCAGTTCTTGAAGAGCTGCAGCCTGTGGGAAGTGCAAGCAGGATCAGTTTGGGAAGGACTGCATCCTGTGGGAGGGACCCCATGTTTGAGCAGGGGCAGAGAGTGACAGCGAAGGAGCAGAAGAGAACTGCTATAGACTGACCACAACTCCCAGTTACTCCGTTCTCCTGTGCCTCTCAGGGGGAGGAGGTGGAAGAGGGTGGATGGGAGGAAGGTGTTTTTGGTCTATTTCATTTGTTTCTCACTTCTCTAGCTTATTAATAATAGGCAATAAATTTTATTATCTCCCTACTCTGTTTTGTCCATCATGGTAATTGTTGAGTGATGTCACTGTTATTATCTTAACTCTTGAGCCCTTTGCATCATGTTTTCTCCTTTTCGTTTGAGGAGGTAGAGTAAGAGAGTGGTTGCGGTGGAGCTCATCTGCCTACTCAAGTAAAACCAGTCTACTGGAACGGGAATAAAAAGGCCTAAGTATTTATCTTTTTACCCCCTTTCCCTTTAGATTGTCTATATTGTTTGTCAATTATACACAGGCTGTTTTAACTTCTCCTCTGCAACTCTATGCACTTCTTGAGTGTTCATTGATAGTTACTACATCAAAAACATGGCAGATTATTCTATAATTCTGTTTGCACTTTGCAAAAACCTGCACACAGAAAACAAAACAACAACAACAAAAAGGCTTAATGTCTTGAAGAATGCAAACTTTTATCATGTAAAGTTATTAACATATTTGTTTGTAAAGGAAGGTGTTTTTTTTAGGTTTATGAAACAAAGTTTTTGCTGAGAGTGATAAAAAAAATGTTTAAATTGTTCTCCCTCTGTGCTCAACACCTGATTTCATCTGCTGCCCTGCAAGAGATGACATCTCCTAGTTGTCTTGCAAGAACTGCAAGGCTCAGCTGAAACTGAACTGAGCTGCTTTGAAACTGAACATCTGGCAAAGTGTTTATGTGTTCTATTGCTCCTTTGAATAAAATTAAAATATCACAAAGCTGAATACAATTTGTTTTCCAGCTATCAATGACTAAAGCTTCTTTGATAATCTACTCATTATATCATATCATATCATATCACAGTATATTATTTTATAAGTTTTTATAAGAGAGGAAAGATGGGTCTTTCAAAAAATCATTTGAAATAATTATACTTTGACATTTTCCAGGCTTCGTTCACAATCAGAAAAAAAATCACTGTTAATAAAGACTGCACTTCTGACATTAGGGTCAAAATATTCATTCTAATAGATTGGTTTGGGGACTTTTTTTTTTTTTTTTTTTTTTTTTTTTTTTTTTTTTTAATTTCCTGATAGAATAAAAGTAATATTTTTTCTTCTAAAAGAAGAAAGCATTTACACACGTGCTTGAAGACTGTCTGCTTAGAAAATGAATTTGTACATGCACATTTACATTGTACATGTACAAATGTACATGTACATTTGTGTCATGCACTGTAGCTGCATATAAGTTCTACTCCACTAGAATATATGCTTTCCTGAGAAGCACAGAAGTACTTTCTTCTCTTAAATCAAGTGGAAGATAGATTTTTCCTGTAAGAATTAAAAGAAAGTGTGATTTTGTGGCTCAGGAGTTGCACTGAAAAATGTTAAATGTTAATAAATAAATGATAATATTTTTGTCACAGTGTGGAAAAAAAAAAAAAAAAAAAAAAGTAAACCAATTTTTATACATTATATTTTTTTCCCCCATGGTGACAGTGCTAAATTGTTTTTAGGCTTGGGGTATAATTTCTTCTCTGTTAAAAATTACTCTTGAATTTATTTTTCTTCAGGGAAAGATAACTGAAACTCTTACTAAGAACAGTCTTTTATCCTTCTGGAAACTTATTCAATAATGTGAGATAAGAGGAAGGAAATGGGAAAATTATTCTTCTTTGGAGGTGGGTTAATTCTGACAAATTGAGTTAGAGAGAATGTGAACTATAATGTAATTAGTGTGATACTAATGTGGTTCAGGTCAGGTACCATGAAGAAAATCAGAGGTGTAATGCAAAAGGAACACATACCACCTTCTCTTCTGTAGTGAATTAAGATAAAAATGCTTTGAAACTAGTGTTTGATCTTGTTGCATCATGGGGTTGTACTTTTGCAGACGCTGAAATCTAAGTTCAGTTCATTGTGCCTGAGAGCAGTATTTCCTTAGAGTTGTATTGGCCTCATGCTGGGACATCATTTTCTAAGATTAGCTTCTTGTAAAAAAATGTTCATCAACTATTATATGGGATTTCATTACAAATTTCATTTCTTATCAGATGTAATTTAGAGGAGATGTTGGCTCCCAGTCTAAAACCTGCTTTTATTTTTCTAGCTATATCCAACTATCTTCAGCTGAGATCACATTTCCTTGGCAAAATGTTTGTTAAAAAAGAAAAAAAAAATCTCAAGGAAAATATTCATTAAAGAATTGATAATAGTATTCCATTGTTGTTATGGCATTACATACTTGCATTAAATCTGTCCTGTTTAAAATGTAGGATATTACTTTTTCTGTTATTGGCTTTTTTATTTCACAGAAATGGTATGAGTGAACAACAGATGTACGTTTGTTTAAAATTACTTGGAAACTTGAATCTCAAAGGAAGAGAACCATACTTGCTGAGTATGAGCCAAAGTTATTCCTTTTAACTTAGCTGAAGTACCCTTTTCACTGTTGTGAAAGTTAGCTACCTTTGCAGTTATTTCATAAGAATTCAGATGACTTGTGATTCCTCCCCCCACCCCAAACTTTTTTTTTTCTTTTTTTTTCCTTTGAGACTAAAGTCAAATACAATACAGATTGCTATGACAGAGAGAAAAAGTTATGCTGATGTCTTATTAAATTTGTTTTTGATTTTGAGTAATCTATAGTTTCTTTCATGGTGCTTTCACAAGGACATAATGTGTACGTGCAAGATATAACATTGAAAAGGATAATGTGATAAAGACTAATTATTATCTAACATTTAATTACAGGCATTTAAAAACTGCCTATAGATTACTGTGACTTGATTAATCTCAGTTTGAGGGTTTATAGATCTACTTTAATAAATATATTATTATTTCTAAACCCAAGAAAACTCACGGGTTTTGGATTTTTCTTTTCTTTATACTAAGTTAAAAATTACTTGCATTAAAATGTATAAACAGATAATGACTGTATAAGCAGTGTCACTAGATTAGATGACACACAGAACAAGGAAGCAAATTAAAACAAGAGAAGGAGAAACCTGTATATATTTTAGATCAAATCAATAACAGTGAAGGATAAAAATGAATGGGACTTGCTAATGCATTTAAGTATGTGGATACATGCATTTTTAATTATAGTAACCTATTCTTGGGTTCTTTTCTTGTATTTTTTTCCAAGAAGAAAAGAGGCAATGAAAATTTACTTTTGATGTTTCATAGTTCCTATTTAATTTACTGTTAAATTATGTATCAGAGTTCTTCCTTTTTGTATGGAAACACCAAGATTAAAACAAAAACAAAACAAAACAAAAACAAAACAAAATGAAACAAAACAAAACAAAACAAAACAAATGATTGCCTGCTTTATTTACTCACTCTGCTTCAATCATACATTTTCATGTGACAGTCTCTATTAAGCACAATTCCTAGAGAAAATATCTTTTATCCTGTCAGTCTCCCAAGCAATTGGCAATGAATTGGTTTTATATTGCTGGAATGTCTTATAAATAATTTGTGTACATAGTGAAAACTAGGCATTCTGAAGCCTTCCATTGGCAAATACAATGCCATTATGCTTGCTAATGCTGTCAAACATTGTCATTGATGTGTAAATAAAATCTAAATAAAATTAATGGAGAATTTTGCTTAAACTTCAACAAAATAATCCCAAGTGATCAGAGTAAATTTATTATTAAATAATAATAATTAAAAAAAAAATCTGGAGACTCTCCTTTTTGGCATAAGGGAGAGAAAAAATATTTCTACCTGTAAAGGCAAAGAATTTAAATATTGTTTGTATTATAATAGCAGCATACATTTTTCATCATACGACAAAAAGTATCAGCTGAGTGAGAGGAATTACTTATGTAAATTTTTAAAGAATTTCCTCACAGAATTAAGAAATTGAAGAAAAACCAAAAAAAAAAAAAAAAAAAGAGCCTCAGGATTGAAAAATACATTCAATTATAAACTTTTAATTACATATTTCATCATCCTTTCCTCATAAGTTTTAAGACCATTTTTACAAAGGTTATTCATCACCGCATTCCATCTGAGGAAACTAAGGCACAGATCAGTGAATTAATTAAATTTGCAGTTGCCATGCGGAAAGCTAAAACAGCAATAGAAGCAGAGCCTTCCTTCTTAGTAGCAGTGCCTATTCTAACAAGCTTCTTAGTCTTTTTAGCTGTGGCTTTAGCTGTGTCAAGAAAAAAATGAAAATCTGAGGCAGAGGGAAAGGAAATCCTTTATTATCTTTATTCAGAGTAAGCATTATATTCACTAAAAAGCCTGGTGTGTGTCCAGGTATATACCAGAGACATGTCTGTGTGCACTCCACAGAATTCAGTAATCGATCAGTTTGTTCTAGTGGTTGTATGAGTGCTAGTCAGAAGTTAGCTGGGAAAAAAAAAAAAAAAAAAAAATCAGATTTAGGTAGCCCACATGTTAGTGGGCATCATAGATAATTCATCAGAGTGGAATTACACCTGTTGAAAGATATACAGTAATAATGAAGGATGAAAATTTGGACAGGTACAAGACCTTTTCAGCTCCTAAGGATGGTACTTTTCTTAACTTTGCACAAAAATATACACTGCACTTTATATACCCCAAAATAGGAAAGGCTAAGATTTGTATGAACTAAGATTTTGGACTAAATCACCATAATACACTGCCTTATAAATGCACAAATACAGGAAATGTCAGATAAGCATGTTAACTATTTTGCTTATTTAAAAGAGATAGTCTGACCTCACTTTACACCAGTCTAAGCTTTTATTATAGCAGGCTCTGAGATACTTTGTGAATTGCATCAAAACTCAGAAAGAAGGATGTCACTGATTATTTCCATTCTCTTAACTGTTTTGTAAAGTTTAGTATTGTTATTCCTAGACATAAATATATAAACTAGCATAGCCTTCTTTATGTAGAATCTAATCAGAATAGAAAGAATGTCTGTTCTTAACACTGTAACTCAAAGTGAAGGTATTTTCATCTATTTTATAGGCATAATTGTAATGATAACAATACTAAAACAACAAATCTCAACTTTGTTCAGTTGAAAAATAATACAAATTTCCTCAGACACAATTCTGGGATAACTAAACCTGTTCACTGGATACAAATTAAAAAGACATGAAACAAGATAACTATATTTGTTCTGAAGAATAAGACATGATCAAGTTGCCAGGCTGTTTTATTCATGCATGCGTATCTATGTATGTACTTACAGTTTGTTCATAGAGCTTCTTTATTTAACTGTGTTATTTGAAGTATAACTTTTTATATTTAATAGTGCATGAATTACTATCAGTGAGGAGTCAAGGTAAATGCTCTTTATGCAATTGTCTGGTTACTCAAATTTAGTTGTTTAGTGAAAGCTAATGATGAAGAAGGATTTACTTCCTAAAACAGGTAGTTCCTGGTTATTAAATTGAACTAACTCTTTTATTAGAAGCTTGATGACCTCCATCAATTATTTCTTTGATCTCTAGACAGCTTAAGATTTACTTTAATTTTTGTTCATGTCCTAACATTGCAGGCTAAGAGCAGCAATTTAACTCCTTTATGGAGAAGAAACTGTACAATCCAATGTCCCAGGTCCTGAATCACTTGCACGGGGCTATGCAAAAACCCCAGGTTGTCTGAGATTGTCTGAAACTCATGTAATAGTGTTTCTGGAGGCTGGCTTCTCCTGTGCTCACTTATATTCATTTTTCTTCTGCAGTTTAATATCACTGACATCAATGAATTTATGCCATTTTATCCACCGGTACTCTGCCTCATTTTTATAAATGAAATGATGTGGCTAAAATGTATCATTGTGTTAAAAAATGTAATAAATATTTCTTATTTGAAAACCACTTCTGCACTTTCCGGGAAAAAACAACAACAAACAACAACAACAACCAACAAACAACAACCAACCACCACCACCACCACCAACAAAACATTTTCAGTTGTGTGAGGCTTGCCCTCTGATTTATGTTAATGACTCACTGTGATGTATGGTAAATATTGCCATTGAAGTACATGCTACAAGTTACAGTTAATTGTAATAATGCAATACGTTGAAAAAATATAAAATATAAAAATTCTAAATAATGTGGATAGGACAATGGACAATAATCAACAGATTTTCAAGTTCAGTTTTGAAATGGGGGTACAAATGCATATGGCACAAATAAATGAGTATGCACACATTCATACAAGAGCTTTCCTTCCAAATTCTATGGATTTACTATAAAGGTTTAATTTACATTTATTATTGAAATACTAAATAATTATTTTCCAGTTTTAAATGCTACAGAACTACCAGTTAAGAAGCTGGCAGAGCAAGGTCTTTCTCAGTAACTCTGGAGGAAATTGTGAGCCACAGTACACCTTACTCTGAAAGGGAAAACAGGGATGACCTCATTTTAATGATCTGTGCTCAAAACAATAATAACAATAATAAAAGTTTGCAAACTTAGCTGCATTTTGAAAATGAGGAAGACAAAATACTCTCTCTGCACAGTACGAAGTTCCTCTGCCTTTCATATTTCTAATTCCAGGCAGCATGCTGTCTACTCCAAAGAGCAAGAAAACAAATGCTAAGCTTTAATCAGAATCATATTGCCTGTGTAGAGACTTTCAGATCATTTGCCCATTCGTAACAATGTCATGCAGATTCCCTTCAGAATATCAATGCAGAGACCTTTGCCCTTGCTGTGAAGAAAAGGTTGCAAAATACCGAAGATAAGCAGCAAGTCCGTTTGAGGTTAACATTCCTTTTTGTGATGGGGAGAGGAGGAAAGGGTAAAAGTTTCACTCTAATTTAATTCTTTAATGAAACTAAGAATTAGAATCCCTGCAGTGTAGAGCTAACCTTTTCTCTAGTGTCAAGCAATTTTTTTCTTCAAATACATCTTGGATAATGCTGTAGGCTTATGGCTATCTGAGGGTTGGCTTAGAGGCCATTAATACCACACTGAATTTGACAGATCTTAAAGAAAAGTCCTTTTTCCTGAAAGTGCGGAACTGTATTTCAAATAAAAAATGTTTGATCATTACAACATTTATTCATTGCTTTAGATAAAATGATAGATTTTGGCTACACCAATTCATTTTTTAAAAATGGAGCATAGTATCATTGGGTAAAATGGAAAAAATTCACTGACATCAATGAAATTAAATTGATTTACCTCAGTTCAGCAACCTATTCAAAATATTATTTGTAATGGTAATTTTGCTGAGGGAAAGCACTGAAACCAATGAGGTATATTTAAAAAGAAAAAAAAAAAAGAAAAAAAAAAGAAAGAGAAAAAAAAAGTATTTGCTGCATCTTTTCAAATGATCGATCAATTGATTCATCTATGTCTATTTTTTTCTTTCAATATTGAAGAATATGTTGTTTTTAGTTAACCATGGGTTTTCCCACAAAATGAAAACCAGTACTTATATTTACAATGAAAGCTTCAGAATTGCCCAGTCTTCCCTTTTATGAAGAATAAAGCTGTATTCAAAGTAAATTAGCATCTACCAATAGCATAACCTACCTGGATCTGTGCAAAGCTGACACTGTCCTGCATGACACTGTCCTTGCATCCTTGTCTCTAAATTGGAGAGGCAAAGATTTGATGGATGGACCACTTTGTGGATAAGGAATTGCCTGGATGGTTGCACTCAAAGTATTGCAGTCAATGGTGTGATGTTCAAGTGGAGACCAGTGACAAGTGCCATTCCTCAGGGGTTGGAACTGGGACTGGCTCTATGTAATGTCTTTGTTGGTGACATGAACAGTGGGACTGAGTGCGCCCTCAGCAAGTTTGAGGATGACACCAAGTTGTGCAGTGCAGTCAATACACTGAAGGTAATGGATGCCATCTAAACCTTGACAGGAACCTTGATGGACTTGAAATATGGGCCTGTGTGAACCTCATGAAATTCATCAAGGCCAAGTGTTAGGTCTGAATCTGGGCTGGGGCAATCCCAAGCACAAATATGGACTGAATGGAGAATGGATTGAGAGCATCCCTGAGGAGAGCCCTGAAGAGCTCAACATGATCTGGCAATGTGCACTAGCAGCCCAGAAAGTAAATCATATCCTGGGTTGCATCAAAAGAAGTATAGCTAACAGGTCAAGGGAGGTGATGTTCCCCCTCTGCTTTTCTCTCGTGACATGCCTCCTGGAGTATTGCATTCATCTCTATGGGCCCCCAATGTAAGAAGGACATGGACTTGTCGGAGCAAGTCCAGAGGAGGGCCAGGAAGATGATCAGAGGGCTGGAGCTCCTCTCTTATGCGGGCAGTTTGAGAGAGTTGGGGTTGTTCAGCCTGGAGAAGAGAAAGCTCTGAAGAGAGCTCTGATAGCAATTTAACTTGAAAGAGATGTACTCTACACCATGGTTTAGCTTGCATGACATTGCCAGAGCTTCTCCCATTTTGAGCCTGTCTTTCCTGGACATGATCAGGTCTGCAAATTCTAGGTAAAGTTACATCAGAATCTTTTCTAGCAATATTCATTGTAATATGTCTTTACTACAAATCATACACTAGAAACACCTTTTAGGAAGCACATAATATTATGGCTTATAATTTGCATACTGTCAAGTAATCAATTAATCTCTCATTATTAATTTTAAACAAAGAGTATTTAATGTTTTGATATCCATGCAGCACTGTACTTGATTGTACTTGTAATCTTATTTTCCATTATTTTCCTTATCCATCCACTAAAATACAGTCTTGATTGAATACTAAGGCTGAACTCTCTTTTGGTAAATTTCACTTCTTCCATTTTATTTCCTTGGAGCAACAAAGTGACTAGCTGTTTCAAATACTAACCTTCGTAAGAGGTTGACAAGATGACATTTTGCAGGAGATTTCTAGAAATGAAAATAACTGGGATTAATTTTTTGAGTGTATAGTGATATAATTGTTAGTATTTCTCATCATCAGCTAGGAATGTTAGAAGGAGATTTCAGATCAAGTTTTCTATCTGTTGCTATTTCTTCTGTCCTGCTGGTGTATGCTAGTAACCAATTACTCTAGATTGTTCTGAAGGTTAAAACTGTCTGCACATCCCTGCCCACAGCAGGGGGGTTAGAACTATATAATCTTTAAGGTCTCTTCCAACCCATGTCTTTCTGTGATTCTGTGATATAGCTGAACTATGTAACCATGTTTCTTTTTGGTCAGTTTCTTTCATTACATGAAGTATCTAAGCAAACATCTAAGATTTCATCGTCTTTTTCTTGCCACTTTTTATAATGCATTCAGCTTTCCACTTCCATTGCCTAGTTAAGGGTGAGGAAAAAGATAATCCATGGCAGAAAGAGGCATAATATCACTCAAAGAACCACCAAAGCTAGAAGTGATGTGTGCTAGCACCATCTCTCCTCCTTCCCTACTAACTGCATTGAAGTGAAAGCAAAATACAGAGGAAGTACACCAGATCAGTGTAACACAGGTTGGGGCTGAAACCTACAGCTGTATTATGGCTATCACCTTCTTGCTGAATTAATGGCTATTTTTTATTAAAGACTCTTCTACAGATGTGCTATCTTCTTTATTATTATTATTTTTTATTTCTATTTTTCTTTCTTTTCGGAGTCATCCTGCATTTCTATGTCTCTACTGGTCTAACACTCCCTAAAATATCAAATCATTATTTTTTTTTTTTTCTCCTTTTATCCTGGAAAGCTTCAGTGCTCAGGAGACTAATATGCATCTTTTATCTGTGTCAACTTCACCAACACATAGGTATCACTTTCCCAGTATTTTTGCACATAGGTCATGCAGAGAAGAAGGAAACATTAAGTCCAGCTGCACACAAAGACTTTCCACAAATTTATTTTTATACTCAACTTTACAAAGTATTTTTTATGTCAAAGCAAATGTATATCAGAGCAAATGTATATGTAAATATTTTGTATGTAACAAAATGTGTGTGAAGGATGGTATATATTAGTTTTATGTGGCAAAGGTTTTGTAGTGGGGGGCTGTAGGGGCGATTTCTGTGAGCAGAGCCCAGCAGCTGCCACATGTCAGATCTGAGCCAGCTCCAACCAGCTCCAAAAGGGACCTGCCATTGGACAGAGCTGAGCCAGTGAGAGACGCTGGATATGCCTCTGTGAGAGCAGGTTTAAGAAAGGGAATAATCTACTGTGCAATAGCATCTGGAAGAGAGAGGGGTGAGAAAATGTGGGAGAAACAGCCCTGCAGCCCCCAAGGTCAGAGCAGAAGGAGGGCAGGAGGTGCTCCAGGCACCAGAGCAGCACTTCCCCTGAAGCCTGTGGAGAGACCCCTGGTGGAGCAGGCTGTCCCCCTGCAGCCCATGCTGCAGCTCGTGGAGGAACACCAGGTGGAGCTGGTGGATGTGGACTGGAAGAGGCTGCGCCCACAACTTCTCTGGGCAACCTGTTCCAATGCCTCACTACTCTCAGAGTAAATAATTTCCTCCTAACCTCTAATATAAATCTTCTTCTTTTAGTTTAAAGCCATTCCCCCTTGTCCTATCACTATCTGCCTGTTTAAAAAGTATCCAATCTTCAATTGTTATCAGATGGGGCTTCCAAAAACTGTCAGACCAGACCAGAGGTTTAATGACACCAGTGCTATTACCTCATTATCTTCATATCTTTTAACCTTCTCTATGGTGAAGAGAATCTATAGTAAAATCTATGGTTATAGCAAGAAGTTTCTTGAGTCCCGTTGTTAAGGAGCAACCCACTTACATGTAGAAGTAAAGTGACTAAATTCTGAGTTCTGGAAAAACATATCTTACTGTCTTGAAGATATTGATTACAGGTCACTTATCCTTTGCTTCAATTTCTCATTCATTAAAGGAAGATAATGAAACATAGCTGCTGTATGTACCTCACTAGCATACATAGGATACTTCTAATTGCATTTAGATTAATATCTCATTGAAACTGGTGATTAAATTAAGATTCATATTAATGAATAGACTATTTATAGAAACTGTATATACATAAGGTTTGAGGATACCTTACAAAGTAAGACAACCATTCCTCTGTTCTTGTCCATGTAGCCTAGTTGTAATGGGTGGTCATGTACTCTTTCAAAATCTCTGTGATTTCTGGAGGCAATCTGTTCGATTGGTTAGTTGTCTTTGTAAGGTTTTCCCCTCAGTTTCTGAAAATAATAATTTCTATGACAAATCAAGTTAATTATTTCTCAGTGATAAGAAAAAAATATTCCTAACACATTTTACTACCTGAAGATTAATATTATGTTTCTTCTCAGTCTTCCTATTTCTATTTGTCTTGTTCTGTCATCTATGGAAGAATACCTTGTAAACATTTTTATTAAAGATAGTTTGCAGATGTCAACGTGATTTTTTTTAACTTTTACATTTCTATCATTTTTGCCTGACTTCCTATTAATTGAGATGGACCTTGTTTTAAGCTTGTAAGAAGTGATCTTTGAATATTAACAAGTTTTCTTAGGCTCTTTTCCCTCCAGGGCCCTATCCCACAAGACTCTTTCAAGCAGATCCTTCAAGAGGCCACAGTTTAGTCTCAGAAAGTCAAGGGCTTGCCTTTCAGGGTGGCTAGTGCAACCCCTTGCTGTAACATTCCCCCTGTCCCTGTCATCCCTTTTATCCTAATCCATAAATACTCAGTTGGCTCTTCTGCCATCCCCAGGCAGAGCTGCATGTATTCCACTTGCTCTCTCCCAGAATGGTCAGCATTCTCTCCTCATCTTCCTAGCCTGTCCTTCCTAAAGATCTTGCAGCAGTATTGGACAGTATGGGAGAAAACCAAATCACAAAGTAATTCCTGTCCACTAATAACTGAATAAATGCACAGATATTAAATACATCTATGATGGTATCTGCATAAGCAGAGGTTGCTGACCACAAAAACTAAGAGGCAGTTTATTTAACACTTATGCCAAGAAAATATAATATGCAAATACTTAATTTTTTCATCAAACTGAGACAGGAAATTATGTACTTATAACTTGGGAAACCCTGACTCTAACATGAAGGCTATGTGGACTCAAAGGGCTTAAGTTGATTTGGTATCTCATCGCAGCACCAATACCCACCCAATTTGCAGCAAAAGTAATCAAAATAATCCACAGTTGACATTTGCAAGGGATGTCAACAGCAACGAGTAGAGCTTCTATTGTTACAGTAGAAGGAAAAGACTGAACAAGGAAAATGAGGACCTGTTTATAATGAGTGGTTGGTATATCAGTGGCCACTGACAAGGCTGAAGTACTCAGTGGCTGCTTTGCCTGACTTTTGCTGGCTAGGTTTCATAGTCACCTAGGATTAGAAACAGGGTTTAAGGAGAAGAAAGACCCACAATAGAGTGATGATGCTGTAATAGTAGCTGAGACCAAGAGAATTCCATAGCAACTGGAGAAAAACAAATGTTGCACTCTGTCACTTTAAGGATATGTGGCTGAGGGAGGTCCTCCCATTGAGTCATTGAGTCTTTATCAATCTATATAAATATCTGAAGGGAGGGTGTCAAGAGGATGGAACCAGACTTTTTTCAGTTGTGCCCAGTGAGAGAATGAGAGGCAACAGGCACAAACTGAAGCACGGGAAGTTCTATCTGAATATAAGAGGGCGCTTCTTTGCTGTGAGGGTGACAAGAGCACTGGAACAGGTCTCCCATAGAAGTTGTGGAGTCTCCTTCTCTAGAGATATTCAAAATCCACTTGGATGCCATCCTGCGCAATGTGCTTTAGGTGATCCTGGTTGGCAGGGAGGTTGGACTAGATGATCTTCAGAGGTCCCTTCCAACCTCAGACATTCTGTGATTCTGATTCTGTGACGAGGTTCAGAAAGGACTGTCTTGCTTTCTAAACTCCCCAGAAAGGAGCCTAGGTTCAGCTAGATCCAATCCTAGTCCCAGACTTGGTCAGCTGTTTATCTCTAAAGGATTGTGTGTATAGCAGTTTATCAGAGTCAATGTTTCAGAGACCTAACGAGGAGTTTCACAGAGACAGTTTTTCAAAGTTGAAAAGATAGGTAGTTTATAAGGTGACAGATGTAACATATTCAGAATTGCTGCTTGGTAAATTCACTTACTACAATAATTGAGCTCAAGTTAATAGTTTACTGCTTTAATTACCCATATTTTCCTGGGTAATGACCAACAGTCAGGCAAGAGTCTTACCAAAAAGGCATCTCTGCTTGGGGAGGAGAGAGGTCCAGGCCATTCGACCTGTCCAGTAATTGGAGTACTCATCCTCAGATTGGAGTTTTCTAAATGCCAAATGTATACTTTTTGTGAGGTGGGACTAAGTCATTTATTGTGTGCTGATTGGCTCTTAGCAAGGCTTGTTGCATTGTCAGTCAAGAAGAAAAGAGGAGGAGGCAGTGACATTAATTTTCAGTACAGAGGCATGGTTGCTTTTCCGGCTTCTCTTGAAACAACATCAGTTTGTGAGGTTTCTGTCTCAACCGAGTTTCGCTTAATTGCTGTGGTTGCCAGGCTTCACACATGATGAATGTTCAACTGCAAACCTCCAACATCTATCCTGTACTTTGGACAGATGAGCAAGATAAGCATGTCAATTGACTCACGTTCCTGCGTATTAATCCACTTATACGATTCCTGCATATTAATTAATTCACAATCCTGCTCAAGATTGGTCTCAGCAGTTCTTTCCTGACTTATGGTCACTCAGTATTTTGACACCAACAAGCCTGATTAATATTCCACACTCGCATTCATAAAATGATGATTCAGGGAACTACAGACTGCTCAGCATTGCTTTTTCATTGCTTTTTTTTTTTTTTTTTTTTTTTTTTTTTTTTTTTTTTTTTTTTTTTTCTAGGAAAGTCACAAACTAAGTCCTGTGGGAACAATTTTATAGGCACATGCAGGAGAAGAAAATGATTGGGAAGGGTCAGCTTGGATTAACTGAGGGTACATCATGCCTGACTGAGTTTACTGCCTTCTGTGATAAAATCACTGGATGTCATTTACTTCAACTTTGACAAGGTTTTTGACACTGTCACCCACAATATTATTATATCAAAGCTAAGACATTATGGTCTAGATAGCTGGACTTCTAAATGGTAAAAAGGTGGTTGGATGGTAAGATCCAGAAGGTCGTGGTTAATGAGTCATGCTTGACTTGGAGTTTTGTAAAAAAAGGAAAACTGCAGGGGGCTGTTCTGCATCCTGACCTGGTAAACATCTTTATCCCTGAGTTGGTGGATATAATAGAACACATGTATCAAGTGAAGCCAAACTGTAGGATATCAGTTAACAAGGTTTAGGGCAGGGTCCCATTCAGAGAGACCTGGACAAGCTGGAGGAATGGGCTGAAAGGAACCTTATGAAACTGAGCAAGGAGAAATCCTAAGAGCTGCCCTTGGGATGGAGGAGCCCCTGAAGAGGCAACTGGCCTCTGTGGATGGGCAAGCTGGAAGCAACTCCATGAGAGCATCCATACAGGAAAGGCACTGGGGCCTGGTGGGCAGTAAGCTGAGCCTGAGCCAGCCAAGGTGACCAACACCTCCCTGGTCTGTATGAACAGATGCATGGCCAGCAGCTACTGGAATTGATTATCCTCTTCTACTCGGCACTCATTAGACAACATCCACAATACTTTGTCTAGTTGTAGACCCCTGATACAAGAAAGACATCAAGAAATTGGAATAAATTCAGCAGAGGACCCCCAGGATGATAAGGAGCTGGAGCACTTGACCTGTGGGGAGAGGCTGAGGGACCAGCTCCAGCTTGAAACTGGGGTATCTTCAGGAGCACCTAACACCAGCCGCAAAGGAACAGCAGGGAGGTTATTGAGGATATGGAGTCAGGCCTTTCACAGCTGTGCATGGTGGGAGGAAGAGGGAGAAAGAGCCTAAGTTGAAACAACAGATGTTCAGGCTGGATATAAAGAGAAACTTCCTCCCCTTGAAGAGGAGGAGGAAAAGAGACTGTGTAGTTTCCAGCCCTGGAGGTTTTCAAGACCCAACTGGACATAGCCCTGAAAAAACAGACTGGACCTCAGAAATAGTTCTGCTGTAAGCAGGAGGTTGGACTGGAGAGCTTCTGACCTCCTTTCCAGCCTGAATTCTCTGTGACTGCATGATTTTATGAGGATCCTGTTTACTGACCAAAACAATACAGATTCTATACATAAATATACATTGTGAAATACATGTTTGTGTGTATTTTGTCCAGTAAGGTGCACAAGGGTTGAGAATCAAACCCTGAAAGACTTCCTTTTTCAGCTTTGAAAGAAAAAAAAAATATATCTCTTAAAAAGAGCATTACATGATTGACTGAAAACATTTATGAAGAGATCTTTTTGTTTGTTTATTTTTTATTCTTGTGACATGAGAAAAAGGACTATGGCCTGTGGCAGGTCTTCTATTAGCAAGTTTCTGCTGTTATTTTTCTTAAGGATCAGAAGCAGGAGGTAACAACACTAAGGATCAAAGTCACAGTTAACTATAAAACAAAGCAAAAATCCCAGGGAAAGGATACTAAAATAGCTAAACTTTAAGACAACTGACATCAGCCTCTGTTTGAAAATGTGGCAGATGGTTTTCTTTTTTTTCTTTCCTGTGTCACCTATCTGTAATGAGAAAGATTTAGTACCTAATCACGCTGTCAGGCTGTGGTATAACAATACAAAAACTTTCTCTCTTTATACTCAAATAATTTATTTAATTCTGTTCTGTTTTGTAGTTTCAGAACTACAATATCTTACAATTCTTTTCAGATAGAGACTGCTCCTGACTGAGGTCTCAACACTTTTGTTTGTGTGTCTTTTTCCAATATTTTTGTGCCAGGAGACTAAGAACTATGCCTAGAGGTGAAAACATTAATGGTGACTGCAAAGGCTCTTTGCTGGTCAGGAAGACATTGTAGGCTTTTGTTTTGGCCAGTACATTCCACTAACCTAATTCTCTCTCTCTCTCTCTCTCTCTCTTTTTTTTTTTTTTTTTTTTTTTTTTCCTTTATTTTTTAACCAACCACAGCAGAGTCTCTTAGGAGGTATCATTGAGTCTGATACTAGACAAGCATCTGTTTTCTTTTCTGTTATGCTGGCAGACACTGTAGGCAGACTGTGTCTGACAGAACTGAACATACAGAGTTCTGACAGCTCTTCTCCATCTTTTCTTCCTTTCTTGAGGGCAACAAGACTCACTGCAAATTCCTTGCCCTAAACTGTCCACAGAATGTTGTCCATCTGCACCGAGATAGAAGGCAAATAAATACAATAACTCATATAATTCATTTAACTTTTATT
Organism: Nettapus auritus; assembly: GCA_011076525.1. Lineage (NCBI taxonomy): Eukaryota > Metazoa > Chordata > Aves > Anseriformes > Anatidae > Nettapus > Nettapus auritus. The sequence goes on along the minus strand of CM021766.1, from coordinate 99,335,375 downwards.
TAGAAATTGCTTTACAAAACTATTCTTGCTTTGAGGTTTGCTTTTCTAAAGTGCAGGCAATGTGTCCTTAAAAATAAAGTGCCAAATTCCATTTCAGTTGACTACAGGAGAAAAACTAATGTGCTTATCTTTCACCCCAAATCTAATTAATGTACCCCAGTACGTTTGCTCTCTTACTGATTTGGTTGAAGGTGAGTTATCCTGCACAGACCATTTTATAGACAAATGATAGATTGACACATTCACATTTTTTTTTCTTTTTTCGTTCAATTTACAGTCTTTGACTTGTGAGTCAGATGTTTTGGCAAGATGCTTGTCAAACTGTTAAGCTGACAAAAAGATTTCTGAACACAGAAGTTGAAATAATAAAGATTCATTAGTAAGATCACCCTATTGAGAATTTCTTAATCTTGAAGAATTGTATAACACACACACACACAAAAATAACTTTATATTGGCGTAACTATTATATTTTCAGTGTAATCATACCCAAGAAAGTGATTGTGTGTTGATCACAAAATGATAAAAAAGTATTTTCATTAACTTGATCAATTTCGGTTTCTTTTTACAGTTGTTAGCAGCTGTTGGATAATATGATTCAACCAAATGCATGTCAGGAAATGCTTGAGAAATCAGCATGTAAAGTAGATACAACCAAATGTAAAAGATATATTTTGGTTTGTTTTGGGGTTGTATCTTGTCAGCCATCCATATTGACCACATTGGAGGTAAATATGGTAAATAAGATAAAGGCTAGATTGTTTACATTCTGATCAGAAAATAAGTGCTAACTGGAGATATTTAATTTCAATATAAGTTGATACTCAATAGATAAATAGATATTTTTGGATATTAATCTTAACTTGTTAGCCTTAAAGACAGTGAATCAGTAGGAAGTCTAAACTTCAGTATTTTTTTTTTAATTTTTATTTATTTATTTATTTATTTTTCCCTCAAGACTAACAAAATTATATATACTTGTCACTGGTAGATCTTTATTAATTTAAACCATATTCTCTGGAGATTCCAGCCTGAAAAATATTTCATCATAAGTACCTATAAATTTTTCATGTTGAGAACACAACATAATGCTTACAAAGTAAATCTAGAATTCTAATGGAGCAGTGGCCATCTATCCATCCCACATAGTGATGTTATTAAGCTGAAAAATAAGTAATAAAAAGTTATTCTATTTCAAGTACCATTTTTGGAGGAAAATCATGTAAATGTTGATGCATGGTGAATTAAAGTAAATTAATCTGATAATATGAGTGAATTGAACAAGCTGTGCAATATAAATATTTTAATCACTTCTTGATCCAGAAGTACCTCATCTACAAATGAGCAATTACTTTCTACCTCATGGGAGTTGTCACTAATTATGAGGCAGTCAAGTTGGTGCTGTACAAAAAGTACATGTAAATATCAAGCATCAGGCCCTTGAAATTGTCATTTGTAATATGAACAGCATTTTATATCCCTTTTTGCAACCCCGTGTTTTACACTAGTGATTTTAACCTGAGCAGACCTGTCATTCTCAATCTTTCACTTAATCTGTGGACATTGAAACACTTTCCAGTAGAAGTCCAGGAGTATGTTTATTAAATTTAAGCATAGGCTTGCTTGTTTCAGTTCCTTTTAGATCACTTAAGAATACCCTGTGATGCTTTTGGCCTTAAGTTAAAAACAGTTTTAGATTTAAAAGAGAATATATGTAGATTTAAAACTGTTATATGTTGGTTCTTACACTTGGACTATGTATGCTACTAGTCTTACCAAACAATTGAACAGCCTATTGTGCACTGAGTTCTCATAAATTCAGCACAAGATATTTGAATCTATGAATGGGATAATGTATGCAAAAGGAGAACTAATAGTAAACGTAGCACAAATGTTTGTGATGTTGTACAACGCTGGGCATCTTTTATATGTGGGGAAGGAAATCATGTCATCTTTTCTTCCGCTATTTTTCCACAGCTGCAGAAGGGGCAGGCTAGGTGTTTTTCATTGGCTTCATTTATGCATTGTATGCTTTACTGAAGAAATTAAGGATTTGTGTTCACTTGCTTCTTTCACTTCTGTGCAGCCTGGTCCAGAAACACAAAGAGTGGGTTGAGAAATTTGTGACAAAATTGTTTCCATCACAATTTCTGATGTTTCCTTAAAAAGGACAGACTTTCTAGTGTGACATTTACAAAACACTGATTTTGTATACCCTACAAGTGAAACTCATACTGACTTTTTCAGAAAAACCCTACTCCACATCCTATTTCCACTAGTATTTTAACTGCAATATTCAAACAGTACATATGCTTTAGGCAATGACAAACAAACAAAAAAAAATATCCCTGGGTTATTTCAAGGAAGTTCCAGTCATCCTAAGGCTCACTGTTGTAATAAAAAATGAAACAGAAGAAACTGATTGATCTATTAAAAGATAGGACCTGCTCTGAAATGTGTGTTCTGGTTTTGCTATCTTTCCAGCAAATATCAATTAAACTTAAAAAAAAAATAATAAAAAAAAATTGTTTCCAAATATCACCACAGTACATTATTATCTATCTAGTATCCAATTCTATGATTTACAAATTCTAAATTTCCATAATGTGCCCTTACTAACAATGACAGGAGGAAGAGTGCCATTATTAATAAAAATGGGTAAAAAACAGTTCTTAGAATTACATCATATGTGCTTTGTTGAATTTGCTGTTTCTGCTAAATATATATATATATATAAATAAAAAATGTTTTCTGAGATATTTATTTCCAAGATTCTAACTGTGACTTTACTCTAGGGATATCCTATGAAAAATCTTCTTCATATTCTTCTTTCAATTTCAATCTAGTCTATCAAAGAATACTGCTCACTGCTTTTGTGAAGCACATGGCTCTTTTGAGATGTAGATGAGTGACAAATAGTAGTTTCTAAGCTGATATTTGTATCTTTGGGATTTCTGTTTTTCTTGGGACAATTCAAAGACTTCCATCATACTGTAATATTGTTTTGTAGAGATGAGACATAAAAACCATGAAAATATGAATCAAGATGTCAAAATGCCCCCTGGGAGCTATTATGTGAGTGGAGTACATGCCCATACAAGGGATTAGCCTGAGTAAGTGCAAAAGAATGGGCAACACTACAAAAATAGATAGGAATGGGCAGGGAGAAATGAAAAATGCAGAATGGACACAAGCTCTCATTCACACATCCTTCTGACTTGTAAACATGACATATTTACAAACACTAATGAAATTTCCAATCAAAATAATTTGAAAAGATTTCAACTTGTTAATGGGAAAAAGCTGGCACCTGAGAGTGTAAACAAATGAGTTTCCAACTGAACATTTAGTATTCATAATTTGATGTCTTTGAAAATACTGCCTCTATTTCTTTTAGTGAAATAAATAAGCTTGGAATATGGGTTTATCAATCCAAAAGCCAATGCAATTCATAGATCATGGTTATTAATAACTTTAAAAACAGTATGTCTGTCTTCAGTTTAACCTGAAATGAAATTTGCTCTCATGTATGAAATTATTATTATTATTATTATTTTTCTTGCAACATCTATGGGTCTTGACAGTACTACTTAATAGGTTTCAACTTAAAACTTTGAAACAGTCTGTAATTAGAACTTACCTAATTCATGCCTTGGGAAATTACTTATAATAATGAAATAATTTACTTGATTATTGTCTGTTTGGAAAGTCATCCATTGATATGTTAATAATAGACAGTATTATAATAAATGCTTTAGGATTTGTATGTTAATTGTTAAAAAGACTTAAGATATTCTACTTCTCCACTACTATACTATGTAAGTTTGATTGAGCAAAATAAAGAATATGCTTTACTTAATTCAGGGGAGAGATCCAAAAATTTCCAGTTAAATATACAATCTGTACCCTCTAAACCTGGAGCTTTGATAACTAAATTCCAATCAGTTTACTGGATTCCTTCTTCAAAATGCAAAGCTTTGGCTTTTTTTTTTTTTTTCTTTTTTCTTTTTTTTTTTTTTTTCTTTTTACGCTGCAGCATGGTCTTTCATTCCATGTAATGAGTAATGGAAGTTAAGTATAAGAAACGTCTATCAGTTCGGTCTGTCCTTTGTGGAAAAAGGCCAGCCTGTCAGTACTGTCTGTAGTTCATTAAAAGAATTAGAAGTGAGGGGTCTTCTGATTCATCTTGGGGGAAGGTTATTGGGTGATAGGGATGAAAAGATGGTTTGTTTCTTTTATTGAATAACCTATATCAAAACTGTTGTTGTGTTAAGGGTGTAGCCAATTAGCCATTAAAAGTCTGATCACATTCAGGGTTCTGAACTGTCACGATTACAGATTCACAAATAATGTAGGACACCATCGCTCTAGTCCCATTCCATGAACTACTGTGGACACACTTAAAGAATTTGGTCACGTTCAATGAGAACTATCATGGCTAGGTTCAATGCAATCTAGTGAAATTTATTAAAGCAGCAGGTACCCAGGTTCTTCGGATTGTCAGTGATAAATTCAGTGTCTGCAAAGCACACTCAATACCAAAAGCATGAGTAACACGGGCTGGCTATAAATGTGTTAAAAGGCACAAAGACTCTATAGAGATTTCTCTTTCCCAGGAAGGCACTTGGTGTAAACAAGCGTTCAAATCTTACCCAGAGGTGTCCCAATGGCTGGGGGGTGAGGAGGGGAGGGGGGGGGGGGATGTGAAGAGAGGTTCAGCCCATAGATCAATCCCAGAAGTTGTGATGATATCTTCCCTAACATCCCCACTCTCTTAAGCCAATTTATATTATTTTCTATCTTTTAGGTGAAGCTTGAGTGACTCTAGTCAAGCATATCTTGGTTACGGTTGGTGCAAAAATTTCTTGCTTTTGTTTAAAAGTATAGGCTCTGAGAAATTCAAAGCATGTGCTCAGTGAGGGGTGGTGGCACCTTGGCGGCAGGTAGCTTTTGGGATGGAGGTGTGTCTTGGTATTATAATGATATTATAATGAGAAAAGTTCACTACAGCATTCTGTCAAAAACATGACAGATCATTGGCTCAGGGTAGCAAATGTGCAGCTTACTGGTTATGGTGTGCACAAGAATAATCAAGTTCCTATCTTGTCAGAGAGCCTAGCCATGGTGTCTCCATTCTGCTCTACTCTGTACTGTTCCTTTGAGTCAGCACAGCAGGTTTCCCTAGTGTCATTAACATCTAAGGTTGGAGGCTGAGGGAACGTTTAGGTAGTGCAGCTACCCTCCACTCTGGAAGCTTCTTCAATGCTGTACATTTTCTTTAAAATGTGAACATTAGTTTAATTTTCAAGTCACCTTATGCAATTATTCCACAACTGTCTAACTATATCTATACCTCAGCACAAAAAAAAAAGCATGGATAGAAAGGTCCTGAATAGATAGAAAGATATAAATAGATAAAATAGATAGAAAGGTCACAAAAATGATTAGAGAACAGGAACATGTATCCTAAGAAGACAGTCTGAGAGAGTTGAGGTTGTCTAGCCTGAAGAAGAGAAGGTTCAGGGTACACTTTTATAGCAGCATTCAAGTACTTTAGAGAACAGAGAAATATTGGACAATCTGACAACCAGACAATTTGGACAACCAGACAATTTCTGTGTTTGGACAGAGAAATTTTGTCAGGGCCTGTAGTGATAGGATGAGGAGTAACAGTTTTAAACTAAAAGAAGGTAGATTTAGATTACACCTAAGAAATAAATTCTTCACTATAAGGGTAGTGAGGCACTGGAACAGGTTGCCCAGAGAAACTGTGAATGCCTCATTCCTGGAAGCATTCAGTGTCAGGCTGGGTGGAGTTTTGAGCTACCTGGTCTAGTGAAGATCCCCTCACCCACAGCAGAGGGGGTAGAAATAGATGATCTTTAAAGGTCCTTTCCCACCCAAACCATTCTATGATTCTATGTTTTTATGATTCTACACCTCTATCTTTATTTATATCAATATCTATAGGGAGGTACACTTAAAAAGATTTAACCTTTTTTTTTTTTTTTTTTTTCCCAGCTTGCTGGTCACAGAAACTAGTGTGATGCATCCATTAATATTTAACATTAAGATTGTAATGAGCTTAACATAGTGTCACTACATGCACTTACCCGCACTTGGAAATCTAGGTGAGATATTAATGTATAAATAGGCATTTCCTGTTATCAAGCTCCTAAGATCATATTATTCCCTCATAATATGAAGGTTACCTGGTTTTCAGTTCTGAGACACAATCACCACCTTAGAATTTGGGACCTCTTATTCAGGCTTAGATTGCAAGGAAGGCACAATTCTCTTATGCTGGTTGTGTGTGTTCTTGATACAATGGACTGCCAGTCTATCCACAGTGCTCCAGATACCTACCGCAGTATTCCCAGAATAAAACCTACTGCTAGTACGGAATTGGTTCTGGCTGAGATGGAGGTAATTGTCACCAGAGCAGCTTGTATGATGCTGTGTTTTAGACAGGTAACTTTTGTTATCAGTGTTTAAAACAGATAACTCTTGTTTCTTTTCAGTTTTTGTGGAAAAGAGATTCTTCCATAAATACATTATCTCTACAATCCACATTCAGAGACTGGAGGAAGAGAGCTTGGTTTGGTGTTCACTACTGGGTAAAAGACCTATCCTGGAAAAAGTGTCCCCTGGAAAGTGTTCTTGAGAGTTTTTTTGAACGTCTAAAATTGTTCTCTTCTAATTCTTCTTGTTAGAAATGCAACTGCCATACAAACTTAGAGGAAAAATAAGCCCAGATCTACCTCTCTTGACAATGTCACTTTTGGTATCTGTAGGTGTTTTTATAAACCCATATTCCTTTCTATACCTTTCATTGCTTCTCTCTTTTGTATCATGGATATGTATGGGAGAATTCAATACATGCGTAAAAGTACCTTTATCTACAGGAGAAAATTGTAGCCAGTGATTTGTACTCTGTTAACAACAAAAGGCAAGATGATGGCAATACAGAGTAGAATCACATTCTCCTTGGGCTGTATGAAACTGTGGCACCATTCTGTGAATAGTGTGCTGTATTTCTTGTTACACTCCAAAATTCATCTCAGAACTGGTACACGAAGATATTGTTATACAGTAGCTTCCTTCATACTTTTTAAAATAAATTTGTTTTCTACAGATATTAGGATGGAGATGAACTCATTTATTATCCACTGTCTAATTAGAAATATAGCTTGTGAAGGGGAGAGGTTATTATTTATTTCTATGTGCGTGCTCACCTTCTGATTTCTGGACATAAAATCCAGCAAGTGTCCATAAACAGGAATTAACCATCTCTCCCTTATCTATTTAGTATCAAGCTCTTTACTCCATTATTTATCATAGAATCAGAATGGCTTGTGTTGAAAGAGACCTTAAAGGTCATCTAGTTCCAAGTCCCCTGCCATAGGCAGGGATGCCACCAACTAGATAAGGTTGCCCAGGGCCTCATCTAACCTGGTCTTGAACACATCCAGGGATGGGGCATCCACACCCTCTCTGGGTAAATGTGTTCCAGTGCCTCACCACCCTCTGACTGAAGAATTTCCTCCTAGCATCTAATCTAAATCTCCTCTCTTTTAGTTTGAAACCATTCACCTTCTCCTGTCATTATCAGACTGAGCAAAAAGTTGCTCTCCATCTTTTTTATAAGACCTCTTTATGTGTTGAAAAGCTACAATAAGGTTCCTGTTGACAAATGACAAATACCTCTGAGACTAAATCACTTCATAGGGCAAATAGGAAGAGAAAGTATGAGTTAGTTAAGGAAGGCATCTAAGTCTTACTTAGACTGCCCAACACAGGTTCTCACCTGTGTTGATTCTACCATCAAATGGTAGAACAATGAGGAAGGAAGGCTTTCTTTTTGGTCATTTTCAATCACAAGAGACTTATGGAAAAACAAACAAACAAACAAAAACACGTAATAGTATAAAGTAGGCAGAGTCCTTTGGCAACAGAGGCAGAAATGCTAAAGTAATTAAAATTTCCTTACATGATCCAGCTGCTACTTGCTAGATGGAGTTACGTGTATTCTATATTAAGAGATGATAGAGAGATAGCTGTAAATCCTATATGTGTAAGTGTTGATTCACCAGGTAATTGCATCCCCATTTTAGACCATTGGCTAATAAAAGTTACATCAGATTGTATCTGATAATATATTAATTCTTTGACAAACTGGGGAAGTTGATTATTAGTTACCTGTTCATGTAGGCATGATAAGCAACAAATGGTCTGATCACATTCAAATATAATATCACAGAAATTGTAGTTACTTCCTAAGCCTGTCTCATGTAATGTAGTGTATTAAAAAAAAAAAAAAAAAAAAAAAAAAAAAAAAAAAAAAAAAAAAAAAAGAAGATTCTGTAATCTTTATTTATCACAGTGGAACTAACTTTCTTAGGAACTAACTTACCTTAAGACAGATAGTTAGGTCTTGATACCTTATCAGTGAAGGAAAGCTATGATAACTAGTTTTCTATATTACACTGTGAAGTTAGTGTGGCCTGGTAGCACACATGAAACTCAAAAGAGCATTTCATTTTCTGTACTGAAAACAATATTTTCTTTAATTTTTTTCTTTTCAATAAAATAAAAAATGCAGAATGTAAATTTCAACCCCCTGCACATCTGTGTATTTAGATAAGTAAAAGACAACCACAAATAATAAACTTTTGCAGCTGCTTTAAATGGGGAGATTTGAGATGTGATGCATCGTGTCTTTATTTTGAAAATAAATATATCTATTTTCCAATACCACTAGGTGTCATCATATCTACTATTAATTCCTTGTACAATAGATATTCCAGTGTCTGGCAGACAAAGTTGACAACTTAATCAGCTTCCTCAAAATTTCAGATTAAGAAGAAACAAAAGAGGTAAAAATATAAGATGTTATGAAATGTGAGATGCTAATACTTGAAAGCTCAGTTATGCAGAATATATACAGTTCTATAAAATCAGAGGCCTGGAAGTTTAGAACTAAAATTATTGCCTGATTAATTTCAGTACAGATTTTCATCTTGAATAGAGTTGATTTCTTTTAATCTTCATCTGATATGTCCCATTAGTGAGGTCAGATACCTCCCATTACGTCAGTTAGATTCACGAAACACAAGTACATAAAAAGAATGATCTTTTTATTCATAAGTATAAATCTGTGACCTGAAAGATTAGTCCCCTAAGACTGTTCCTCCTTCTGTAAGTAGCTTCTAATGGTAGGCACATCCCTTTTGCTTTAAACATCTGTGATATGCATACACATGTATAAATAGCTGTTCTTGCCCAGGCATTTGTCTACAAGATATGATCTTTATCTTTCCAGCAACACAGTAGAGCTGTGCCAAAGTGCTTTGACAACATCAAGCTACCAACTGTATTTAGCACCTAACTTACAATCAGGACTTTGCTCACCAGCCTAATGAATCACCTTTGTGATATATATATTTTTCTTCAGAGAAAAGTGATGGTGAGGTGGTACTTCTAATTTATATGATAGAGGATGTCAGATACACATTAGAAAGATGATTCAATATATTGCAAGCCCTTCTCCAGCTACAGAAATTCAAAGCACACTTGTTTCACCTTCTGAAGCAGTCCTTAGCCATCGGACTCTATGCTAGATGAGCTGGAAATAGTTTGTATTTTTATGTGTGACTGTACAGAATTCAAGGACTATATAGGAGTGTGGAAATCAGTTACACATCTCTAATTAGTTAGAATATCCATTTAATCTTTGAGTATTCTTGTCTCCAGAAGAAGAGGGACAAGTGCCTCAGAACTCTCTCTATATTTTTACAAATTAGTAGCTGAAGATCTAGAAAATATCTTGATGTTTCTCTCCTTCTGACAAACAGAATACTGCACCCTCTCACTTAAAAAAAATCCCCATTCCATATTCATTGCAAAATCTTTTATTTGGGAAGGCTGAAGATGGTTTCATAAGAATCACAGAATCACAGAATCACAGAATTTCTAGGTTGGAAGAGACCTCAAGATCATCGAGTCCAACCTCTGACCTAACACTAACAGTCCCCACTAAACCATATCCCTAAGCTCTACATCTAAATGACCTTTAAAGACCTCCAGGGATGGTGACTCCACCACTTCCCTGGGCAGCCCGTTCCAATGTCTAACAACAACCCTTTTGGTAAAGAAGTCCTTCCTAAGATCTAACCTAAAACTCCCCTGACGCAACTTAAGCCCATTCCCCCTTGTCCTGTCACCAGGCACGTGGGAGAACAGACCAACCGCCACCTCGCTACAGCCTCCTTTGAGGTACCTGTAGAGAGCGATAAGGTCACCCCTGAGCCTCCTTTTCTCCAGGCTGAACAATCCCAGCTCCCTCAGCCGCTCCTCGTAGGACTTGTTCTCCAGGCCCCTCACCAGCTTCCTCGCCCTTCTCTGGACTCGCTCAAGCACCTTGATGTCCTTCTTGTAGCGAGGGGCCCAAAACTGAACACAGTATTCGAGGTGCGGCCTCACCAGAGCCGAGTACAGGGGGACAATCACTTCCCTAGCCCTGCTGGTCACACTGTTTCTTATACAGGCCAGGATGCTGTTGGCCTTCTTGGCCACCTGAGCACACTGCTGGCTCATATTCAGCCGACTATCAACCATCACTCCCAGGTCCTTCTCTGCCTGGCAGCTCTCCAACCACTCATCTCCCAGCCTGTAGCTCTGCTTGGGGTTATTGCGCCCCAGGTGGAGGACCCGGCACTTGGCCTTGTTGAACTTCATGCAGTTGACCTCAGCCCATTGGTGCAGCCTATCCAGATCCTCCTGCAGAGCCTTCCTACCCTCGAGCAGATCAACACACGCACCTAACTTGGTGTCATCTGCAAACTTACTGAGGGTGCACTCAATGCCCTCGTCCAGATCATCGATGAAGATATTAAAGAGGACCGGCCCCAGCACAGAGCCCTGGGGAACGCCACTAGCGACCGGCCTCCAACTGGATTTGACTCCATTTACCACGACTCTTTGGGCCCGGCTATCCAGCCAGTTTCTAACCCAACGAAGCGTGCACCAGTCCAAGCCAAGAGCAGCCAGTTTCTTGAGGAGAATGCTGTGGGAAACGGTGTCAAAAGCCTTGCTGAAGTCAAGGTAGACCACATCCACAGCCTTTCCCTCATCCACCTAGTGCGTCACTTTGTCATAGAAGGAGATCAGGTTCGTCAAGCAGGACCTGCCTTTCATAAACCCATGCTGACTGGGCCTGATCGCCTGCTTACCCTGCAAGTGCTGCGTGATGACTCTCAAGATAATCTGCTCCATGAGCTTCCCTGGCACTGAGGTCAAACTGACAGGCCTGTAGTTTCCCGGGTCAGTCCTCCGGCCCTTCTTGTAGATAGGAACATAAGGTTTTATAGGAACCTTGCACTCCTGGATAATTTCGTAAGTATGACTTACAGTGAGAGCAGAGACATCAAATACGACAGAATCTGAGAGTATTTTGTTAAAATTCAGCAAAAGTTTAAAGTTAGCTGTTAGAGAAGAGAAATAGTAAAATATATAACTTGTTCAAAGAAAAAAAAAATTAATTTCAATAATTTAATTAATACTTATTTGTCTCTCTTCTATAATAATTTTACCTTTAAGTGAATTTAACTAAGTGTACTAATTATATTAAGTTTTTGTTTTCAAAACCTGAAGGTGTCTAAACTCCCAGTGTGAGGAATTGAGAAGGTGACATTTCACTAACAACTGCTCTGAGAAATTGACAGAGATTGATAGAGTGTTTTGTAAAGATGTTCCCATGAGAAGCATTTCAGACAAAATGAAAATGACACTGAAACTTTCCATTTTGTGTGTGCTTTTGTTTACAAGAAAGAACTTGGATAGAGAAGCACTTGAAGGTAGTTTTCCAAATGTATGATGTGTATATTTTATTTAGAAATGTCTTCACTGAAGTTTTTTAAACAACACTTTAACTGTCACTGAAAACTCACTGAAAACTGTTTTTCACTGCCTTGCGTACTTGATATGTGTACTCTATAGGTCACGCTGTGAGTTTTCACCTCAAAGAGTAATGAATGGTGAACTCACCATGCAGAAGCATTCAGATCTCAGCATGAGCCAGTTCATACAGCACACCCCTCTTTTTGTGTATATTTGAAAGGTAGAACCTTGCGTTGTTTTTCTTATTTGCATTTTCCTAATGCTATCCTATATGACTAACCTCTGGGTTGCATTTAGGCTTTGGTCTTCTGAAGGAAGCATAAAGCCCAGGATGCTTATTTAGGTTATTCCTATTTACCATCTTCTGTTTGGCAGGTACAGTTGCTGAAGTTTATGGCACCACAGTCAGCTTTTTGGAGTACTGAAACTCAGCTTCCTAAAGGAATCTCTCCATAGCCAGTGACTATAGTGGTGAAAAGCATTGTCCATCCTTCACATACAGGGCAGGAGCAGTTCTGAGGACTTGGGAACAGCCCAGCCCAATCTTGTTTGGCCATTTGAATACCCACACATATGACATATAAAGTGCCTGACCTTTGGGATTCAGTATGATTTTTATATCAAGTTACAAATGCAAGCAAATGCATGATCGACAAGAATACTTCTAGCTACAGGTAAGTGTGTTTCATGGGTGGCCAGCAGCTCTCATCTAAATAGCACATGAAAGTGCTTCACGTGCATCATTTGGTCAAAGTGCACATTTCCCTGCTTTGACACAACCCATTGCACTGCACAGAAATCAATTCACCACTGAATGCTACTTGACTTTCATCCTAGAAAAACATCTCATATTAATCGTTCGTATCATTTGAGAAGTAAACCTGCACACCTCTCAGCTTAATAGTAGCAGTAAAATTAAGTAGGATATAAGCGCTGATGGGAAAGCTGCTATTCTACAGCACGAAAAAATTAAATCTAACAACATCATCATTACTTCAGAAGAAATCCACTTTAGAAGAAATAATGAAAAAGAGGCATTTTATTCTCCCTTGACTTAGATATGGCTTTCAAATCTCTGTTGGTCTAGTCTCTAGTCTCTCTTTTAGAAACAGTGTCTAAGTAGAAATGCCACCCTCACTGATTCCCCTGCATCCTCTCTGTTCTTGAGAAATAATTAAAACCAGAAATAGAAGAGAGTGCTTGAGATGGGAATTGCCATCTATTGAGCATGTGGTCATTAGATTAGTTGTACATTTCTGTACAGTTTTGTACAGTTCATAAAAATCTATTTCATTCACACCGTTTCATGTGGACCAGACAGTGAAATGTGGCTTAGAAAGATGTTAATCATTGCTGCTATCTGTTTTTTAAATTGTCATCCCATTAGGTGTAATGCAGGCTTAAAAACTGCAATATTCTTTTCTTATGGGTGTATCAGTGCATTAAACTCTTCTTGATGAGAAGTGTTGCTGGATCAATAGGACATTTTATCCATCTTTCATGCTGGTCTCTTGAGCTTTCAATTTCCATCCCACCTATTAATTGAGTCAAACGACAGTGGATATTAAAAAAAAAAAAAAAAAAAAAAAAAAAAAATTCTAGTTCTAAATCATTTTACTAGTCCTAAACTGACACCTTTCTACCACTCCAGATGTCATTCAGATGTTCTCTCTTTTTTTTTTTTTTTTTTTTGAACAATATCATACCCCCTTCAGCTTGTATTTTATTTGTTTATTTATTTATTTATTTATTTATTTCTCTCCTGTGAACCAGCCGACCTTTAAAGTGATAGAGACTTTGGAGGATGGATGCCTTCTGTCTGCAACAGAAGGCACCAGAAGATTTCTTTCTTTGGTAATTTCAGCATAGGTTTCCAATTATGTGAGACATCCTAGGATTTACCTTTATTTTATTGTGAGATATCAATGTAGCAATGTACATCAATGTGACTGTCTATCACTTGAAAGTTCATCTTTTGAATCTCCTTGTCAGCTAGGCTTTGCGATGACATACCCAGCATGTCTGGATCCCATGCATCACTGATTTCATGTACCTGCCTTCCAGGCTTCCAAGCCCTGGGCATGCTAACTAGTTATCCAGTCCTGGTGATGAGGCCAGCGTTCAGACTAAACTGCCTCTAAATACCTGAGTATTGGTTTATAAGAAACAAATGAAATGCAAAAGCAAAACCCAAAAGACTTAGTGCATTTTATTGGTAAGGTAGGAAATTTACCTTTTCAAGATTACAGCTTGTTACTGTCAAGGAAGTATATATGAGACATTGTACCCTGTCTCTTTTTGCAGCTACCAAACAGAATGATAGAGGAACATATACTTATCACAAGAAACACTCAGAGGAACACATACTTACCACAAGAACCACTATGATCACTTGTTTCTGAGTATTACAAACAGCTACACTGAGGCCTAGCATGACTCGCCTGTATTATGCATATTTGCCAACATTATACCTGTCCTGTGTATCAACATGGATTGAATAAAATATGATTAGGAAAAAATGGCAAAAAACACTTGGCTCAGCTTTACTGGAAATCAGTTAAAGAATAGAAATAACTGAGAGAATAACAGATAGAATATACGGGTATGGTAAGGCAACTTCATTACAGGTGTGTGTGACATAGCCTGTGGCCAAGGTGTAGGGAGACAGGGCTCAGGAGAAGGGAGGCACCAAAAAGGGCAGAAACGCCAACTCTGGCAATTAGGCCAGAGCTGCCATCAGTCAGAAAGGCTGTGGAAGCAGGTCCTTTTCTGTACCTTAGCACAGAGAAGGTCAAAGAAAGGCTTCCGTTTATATGACAAGAATGTGTTATGATTCTTACCTGCCGAGCTCATAAAACCTGTTCTTGCGGTAATCACTAATCGTACTTACTGCTCAACAGGAAGGAAGGGCAAGAAAGGCAGATCCTGCCATGTGTCAGTCCTTCTCTGTAGTCTTTCAACAGAGAACTAGTTTTACATTACAACTACAAAACAAAACAAAACAAAACAAAACAAAACAAAACAAAATAATGTTTCTAGCTATCCCAGAGATGAGCCAGATCAATTTACTATATTACCAATTTTCTCAGCAATTTTGATGTTTTCATATAACCCCCCCCCCCATCTACAAGAACTCTGTCATGAAATTTTCATCTCTCTTCAGTAATCTGTGCAGTCTTTCTCTGTGGCTTAAATATGACAATGCGTGAGCAGAAACCTAAAAAAATAGGAGAAATGCAAAATTAAATGCCTTATAATTTTAAGTCAGTGATATGACTTCATTTTTTGTTTGTTTTTATTTAGTGCTTAGGCTTGGCTCCATTACTAAACTGTATCTTTTACTCTTTATGATGCCAAAATAGAAAAGACAATGAAAAGACAACCAACTGTAACTACTGGAAAAAAAAGGAACACAGTGGTATATTGAATGACTTTTTACTCTTTGAATAATTTTTAACTCTCTTTGCTGTTTGTTAAATTTGTGTATTTTAAAAACAGTTGAAGATAGAAGTGCCATTCTCTTCCCACAGGTAACAGATGTGAGGGAATGTCACAAAGCTACACAAAGGGAGGTTCATACTGGACAAATATAATTTCTTTACACTGAGGGTAGTAAAATAGGGGAACAGCCTTTCTAGACAGATGGCTGTTGCCCCATGCCTCTCAGATCTTAAAAGGCATTTAGATAAGGCCCTCAATAACATGCCCTCAATAACGTGCCTCAATAACATTTCTGGTTAGTCCTGACATGGTCAGACAGTTGGACTTGATGAACTCATAGTTTCAACTGAACTATTCTATTCTATTCTATTCTATTCTATTCTATTCTATTCTATTCT
>CM021766.1:99279836-99319628 GCA_011076525.1 Nettapus auritus | reverse complement strand
CTATTCTATTCTATTCTATTCTATTCTATTCTATTCTATTCTATTCTATTCTGTGCTGTGCTGTGCTGTGCTGTGCTATGAAATTGTATAAAAACACATTCAACCCTGCCCCCACATTTCCCCCTTCCAGCTCAACTCATAAAATACTATCAGTGTTGATTTCATTCTCATTCCTGTTTTTAACATCTCTTAGTTCATAAAAAAGAAAATTCAGTTCCTGTCAAAGTCTATGTGTTGTTTGGAGATGGTACTGAGTTTTATGACTTTATCAAGGAGGCTGACTTCTTGACTGCAGTGCAAAGCAGGATTCAGCTTTACCTACAAATGCATAACTGCTTCTGAAGAAGAGAAGCCTAAAAGGTCTCACCATAAGCTTCAAGGCAGTACAAAAGAGCATTCTAAATCATTATACATTATACATTTACTTTGTGCTCTCTCCCAGCAATATGCAATACTTTCTCCTCTGCATCTTCACTTTCTGCCTTTTTTTTTTTTTTTTTTTTTTTTTAATCTAGGCTTGCTTTGCTTACCCCTCACCCCGCCCTTTTTTTATTTTTCTCTAGGTTTAGCCTTTCCATGCTTCCTTCGTTTATTTTTTTTTTTTTTTTTTTTTTTTTCTTTTACTTCTCTTTGATTTATCCTTTGTGACTTTTTCCCTTAACTATCTATGTTCTCTAGGGGTCCTCTGAGGGCATAATTCAGAATTTCATGATCAGAATGACTAGAATGACCTTCTATACCATTAAGTTCATTATAGACTTTGTGAATAGCAGGTCGTAAGTTTTTCCTACAGATTCAGCTGTATAAATAGAATGATTCCAGAATTTATGAAAAGTAAGGCTTTTTCCAGCAACAAAACCAAACCAAACTGAAAAACTATCTATGCTTTAACATAGGAAATTGACTTTGGAGCCTGTAATTCGATAATCCAACCAGAAGCAATATTGCTAAATCTGGCTAGACATTTAAATGTTTTTACATGCCTTCTTGAAAATTATGTAGGCCACCTAAACAAAAAAAATGAGTTTGGCTTCTTCTTATCTTCCTCTGTGGACTTTCTTGAGCAAGCAGATATTTCAATAATTACTGTGAAATCTGAAACTTTCATGAAGTTATCCAACTCCAGGACTAGGGAATAAGAGGTCAGCCACCAAATAACAACAACGATCTTTGAAAATGTTGCAAAAAATATATCAAATGGGGATTACAATAAATTTTCATGTGACTAGTGAACCAGTTTTTTTTTTATGTAACATCCCCAACACAGTAGAAATAGCCAGAAAGAGCTACTCCAGTGCTGGAGCACTGGACAAATGCTAACATGAAACTCTTTCCAAGCTGATATTTGCTATTTCTCATGACTACGTGCACTGGCTATCAGTTTTGTTCAGTACTGGTTGCATCAGAAAGGTTTATCCCTGAAATACTAACTCATGAATGACAACATTCACATTTAAACCTATCAAACTAGGATGTAAAACAAGTGAAAACCTATTTCTCTGTGAAATTTTCAGTATGCTTTTCCTACTAGTGCTGTTTAATCTAAAAATAATATCAAGACAGCATAGATCTTCAGTCTCACCTGGCATGAAGTATGGTAGTATGAAAAGTAATTATTATATGATAGCTGGCTGTAAAGTGTTTTGTTTAGATTTCAGATAAAAGATACTTTGGGTTGTTTGTCTATAGCTGTTTTCTTGTCTCCATCTATAACATCCTTTTCTTCATTACAGGGAACTTGGTATAGACCTCTACAACAATTCTATGTCTCATTTCCCATCCTAAAGCATCCACTTAAATTTTTCATATGACAAGCAACATGTCTTTCTTTGCAATATAACTAATTGTCCACAGGCCCAACTCATCATGAGATAAACTTTTTATCTGTTCTGTATACACTGTGTGTACTCTGCCTCTGCTGTCCCTGGGATGTCATGTGCCCAGGCTGCCCTACCCGAAATGCAGGCTTCTTTTCCCTTTGAAACACCTTCTGTGCCTCCTAGGCCATCTCTGGACTGATGACCTATGTGTATGTTTGCTGCCTACTTCAATGGGTAGGCCTCAGCCTAAGCAAGCCTGGGGAAGTTGCAGAACTCAAGGGAACATAAAAAAGTCACAGCAGACAGATTAATCATAGCATGTTTTTATAACACTTATTAAACAAAATAAATCCCTGACTTAGAGCAAAAACAGAGAGAGAAGCAAAACACGGTGAAGCTGCATTTCAGGCATGTACTTTCTGAAGTTCAATTTGTATTGATGTAATAATCTGAATTTATTTTTATTATAGATTCTTACTCTGTATCACCTATGTCTGAGTTTGTACTGAATGTAAGAGGGTAGGCACAGGCCCTAAAGCCTCTGCTGAAACTTCCAGGACCACTAATGGAAGACCACAATGACACAGATCAGACCACCTGCTACAGTTGCCCTTGTCCTGTCTTGTAAATATTTCTGAGGAGTTCTGCCTGTATCTGAAATTTCTTATCATAGAAATATGTTATTTATAGCGAATCTGGGCCTCACATATGCAAAACCGAGTCTTGTGCATGTTTAAGTGAAGAAACATTATGAGGTTGATTTAAGACAAGCATGAGACTTTATCATAATTTTAATAACACTTAATAATAATTGCTAGTATGTATTGAAATAAAAATTGAATAACAAATATTAGGAAATTCTAACTGTATCTCTCATGTATATTATTTATATTATTAGCAACCTTTTAGATTGAATACTTAATTGAACCTTTTCTGCTATTTTATGAACAGATTTGTTCTGTGTTCTGCAAGAGTCTTGTCTATGGATTTATTTATTTACTTATTTATTTATTCACATGCTGCCCCCTTATTTATGTATGCAAATAACAAGTAGTGCCAGAAAATATCAAAAAAATATGCTTTTTCATGAAGAGAATTTTGCTCTGTCTGATGTAAATTATGTTTGATATGGCCCTTAAGTTAAAGTTTGTACTGCTTCAGTTGTTCTTCTTCTAAGTATGAAATTATTTTTAGAAAGTGATTCATACAGGCAAATTTAATATATCTTTAACTCACAGGATATATGAAAAAAAGTGCTCTGTAATGAAGAGTTCACTTGTTTCTGCTATGACTGCTTATGTATGCTTATCAACTATTTATTATTGCATACCATGGGGCATTTATCCACTTTAAAAACAAGAACACCACCACAGAAACTTAGCTGTATCTAATGTATCAGAGTAATGATCTTATTTTGTCACTATACACACTGTCCTTATGCTCTACCAGGGAGTTCCTAGTAGATAAGAAAACCGTCCTTGGAGAATTTTCCAGAAATTCGTTGTGTCATAAAGAAGCTCACCTCTCCTTCAACATTATATATATATATGTTTTGTTTTTCATGCTAGGGACAGCTGGAACAACTGAATAGAAACTTTTGTTCTCAGTATCTCACTTTCTCGGTGTCTTTAGAATAGCCAGCTGGCCCTTGCAATTGGGTGGGGAGGACCTGGAGACTGGTCAGCTGCTTGTCTAGGCTGACCCTGCCTTGTAAGGGTATGTGGAAAAAGGTGATCCAATCAAGAACCTCTTCAATGCAAAAGGAAATAATAAGTAAACAGAGAAGTGATAAACACAAGCACACAGAGACACTACCCTGATAGAAAAGAGACAGCAGAATCAATGATGAGGATCAGAAGCCTCCAGCTGCTAATTGACAGGCCATAAAGAAACTGCAGGGAGGGGGCTCACTTGGATCTTGTAACTGGTAAATAAGGGAAAACAAGAGGAACATGAAGATCTGGGGTATTTGAGAGGGCCTGTGGGATGCTGTAAAACCTCTGAAGGAACATTTAGGGGGAGGGGATGTAGTAGAAAAAAGGGGTAATTAGAAAGGAGCATAAAAGGGGCTGGTTACATGCAAATTGGGGCTGGTCTGTACACTTGTTTGAGCAAGGCCTTCTGTCTCTGATCATCACAGTCTGTGTTATCTTCTTACTAAATCATTTCTAATGTTTTCTTCTGTGTATTCCCTCTTTCTATCTTGTGTGTAAGTGCTGTAGGGACTAGGTACTAGCAACTGGTGAGACTGGTATGAGTGGATTTGATACTAGAAGAGGAGTGTGGATGCCTCTGGCCTGTGGTGTCAGCTGTTGGAACAAGTGGGTGACTCAGCTCCAGCCACTGGGATGAGACAGATGGGTCTCCCATGTGCAGCTACTTGGAGGACTGAGGTGAGTGAAGCGAATGAGAGGCTCAGTGACAGCAGCTAGAACAGGACTGAGGGTTATAGCTCATGTACCTGGTTCTAGATGCTTAGAAGGTGAAGTGTTTGCATTCTCCCTAAATCTGGTAAGTGTGTGCATTTGTGCAAGAGAGAGTAATTCACTAGCAAACTTCAAGCTGGACCAGACAGTAAGCAGGAGAAATGAGGATGGCGTTTCAAAAGAGGAAATTATCCACATGTAGCAGTTGCAGAAGAGGGAAGCGCTATTAGAGCATTCTGACACTTCTCTGAAAGCACTTTAACACCTTTTGTGACTTAACCTTAAGACAGAAGAGATTATTATTTGCATGGTGCATTATGAAGAAAATCAACCATGACTGCTCTTCCAATCATTCTGGGAGGAATGATGAACCGGAATGTTTCATTTTTAGGTGGATTTGAAGAAGTATGGGGAACGTAGGTGTTGTATATTAGAAAAAAGTTATGTGTAATCAAAGCAGCAGGAGAAAAGCTTCCAGTGGATCTTTTCTGTCTTTGAGAAATACAAATCTGAGTGCTAATGTAGCAGGACAACAGTATAGACAAATCAGGTTTTACCACATCAGGTAAACATATTGTCTCTGGCACTGCCTCAAGTGCAGATTTCCTTTATTTCATGAATAACAATTCCCTTTTAATTACTTTGTACACAACACCAGCCTGTTTCTATTTTTCTGGTTCCCTTCCAAGAAATAATCAAAGGAAGAAATTCAGGAATGAGTGGTCAATGCTGAAATCACTTCTAGGTAATTTACTCAATTCACACTCATTCAGTGGTAGTAAACCCACTGGAAAGTCTTTGTGTCTCATCATCCTCAATATACTTCCCAATGATGAAAATAAAGACAAGCTATACTAGTTGCATGGTCAGTCATGGATAATATCAAATTACCTTCACTGTGATACTTTAAATAGTGATCTTATTATTGTCTCTGTACACAAGTCTATGCTCAATTAAATTCAGTCATCACAGACCCATGTATGAGGAAATTTGCAAAGAACTCAGTCTGGGATGACTCCATCACATCAGGAATATTTATTGTAAACAGCATTCTGAACCAATGCATTTGATCACAAATAAATAGGTAATTAAATTAAATGGTAACTTTGATAGTGATTTAAAATAAAATAAAATAAAAAATTAATAAACCTTTTTAATCCAAGGATTACCTAATGAAATAATCAGCTAAATCAGGGATTATTTTTATTTTTTTAATGGGAAACAAAGGAATTATTAGGGAAGGAAATATACAAGCTGGAAAGAAAAATGAAAGGAGACAATACTGAAAGGACTTTAGGAAGCTGGAGAGTGATGGCTTGCAATTGAAGTGAAAAGACTGAAAGGTCAAAAAGACAGAAAGAACAAATCCTGTATAACTATCTATTTTCAGACTTTGCTGTCAGACTCTCTGGAATGAACTTGTGCTAGAATGAACAGATAGCATCACTTGCTCAGGCTGGTCTTGAAAACCTGGAACATCCATTTTGATTTTATATTGCCTTAAGGCTCTAGATGAGGAATATATTAATGCTATTTAAATTTCAAGATTTTTATTTATCTTTTACCTATCTTTATTTATCTTATTTATCTTAGTTCAAAAGTGTTTGAAGGGCTGGATTTAGTGTGGTTCTCTTTTTCATTAACTAAAGCTGTTATCAATTCCTAAGAAAGCAGCAAACCAAACAAAGCATATATAGTGCTGAATCCTGAGCTCCTATGATGACTCAAATTGTTTGAAGTGGAGCTTCCTGCTGTTTGTATTCGGTTTTCAATACATCCAAACTGCAGTCTAATTTCTTCACTTCTCTCATTTGCTCTCTCTCTCTCTTCTGTTGATGACAGGAAAAAAATATTACTGCCTTTAATGATATAAGTAATTTTTTTTGGCTTTCTGAATGATTATTTTTTTTTTAATTTAACTCCATATCAACTAATATAGGGTATTAGGTGAATTAGACACTTTTAAGTTGAGGTTTCTGTAAATTCTCTCAGATTTTTCTTGTTGTTGCTAGTACTTTTTGCCCCTTTGATATCATTTTTAGGGACTGTGCTTCTTGTAGTTTTCTTTGCACTTGAATTTCAGGGTGATAAACACACTGCATATTTGCAAAATAATGTACAGGCAATAGTTGGGTGGAGGATAAATTCCACTGTAAGAGCAAGTCAAGTACCTTATATTACCTGTGTACCTTATATAACCAGTAAAAACAGAAGCAGGAAAAAACTGTATTTCTGTTCTGTATTCTTGGCTTGTGAGAAGCGTGTTCCCCATTCAGTTCAAAGTTATTAGGACTTCTGGGAACTTAACAGGTTGATTATTCTAATTTTTTAACCAATGGATTTAATTATCGAAATATAATGGGAAAAACAGATGTTTTTGAAAAGAATAATATATATATTTTTTCTGCTGATTTTTCTTTTTTCTCTTATGAAATAGATTGATTACTGAAAGTAGATCTCACCACATGGAAGATGAATTATGTTAACAGTAGGAAAAATAAATCAGTGATGCAAGGGAAAATATGGGCCTGGTTCAGTATAATCATTTCAGTTTCTAAAATTTTGCCTGATAAATAAGTAAATGAAACTGAATATATACTCACTTGACTAATAAAAGGTTAAGAAAAGTCATTCCTCATGGATTTTTCTGTGTCCGAATACTGCTGCTCACTGCAAGTAGGATAGGAAAAAACCTTATCTGTAGTGTGAAAGCACTACTAAACAATGGCTGGAAAAATAGTCAGATACGTAATAAAGCAGGTGCCAAACACAAAATTCACTCCTCCTAACTTCAGTTAGGTACCTTAACTGCAGCAGTTGTTTCAGCTTGTTTTATACTCAACAAAAAAGACACATCTGTCCAAGAGACAGTTCATCACATCCAATGGAGACACAATTATTTTTCTCTTTATGACTACAGATATAGCTTAGATATTTAGCCTGGATGAGCTGACTAAACCTTAAATGTTGAAGCTAAGGCCCATTCCAAATGATAAACATTTCAGCTACAGATGTTTTTTTGTCTTTGAACTGTGCCACTGAAAAGAAATTATGATCTAATTTTGATTAAAAAAAAAAAAAAAAAAGGCTTGTGACATGCCAAAGATCTTTTCATTTAAATTAATACTGTTTTAGTAAAAAAACTCCTGTAAACAAAGATATATTTAAATATCTTTATTGTATATACTTTGCAGTAGATCCAGCTTTATGACATCTCTAAAATAACAACCAGCCCAAATGGTTTGTCTCAGATAAAAATATGTCAGATAGTATCAGACCATGGTGCAAGTATACACAGAAAAATGTATGGGATATGACATATTCTTTGTATTTGAACTTGAAACTATGAACAGTTATAGTTTCTGAAAAATAGTACAGCATTAAGTAATGAAAGAGCCTGTCATAGGAAGAATCAGCAAAATGAAACCGATTTAAGAGTTTAGATTTTCTTCACTTTCACTTCTCCTGAAACTAGAGCACTAACTTCTGAAACTTTAAGATTCCTTGAATAAAGTTTCTTTGCATACCACAAAACTTTCTGCCTTCCTATTCTTTCTACTCGTTCCACTTTTCCCACTGTAGAGGCCATTCTCTTTCTTCACTGTTTCTCTTTCCCTGCTGGCAAACCACTTATGCAATATAACAATGAAAGGCAGGAAAAGTTGAAATAACCTTTTTTTTTTTTTTTTTTGTCCTCCTTTGCAGAACTCAGCTGTTCAAAAACAAGCTGAAGAAAACTGGTATCTATGCTTAGTATTGCTATACACATTCTCTTATTTTTTTCTAAAATTATGGGGGGGGGGGGGGATGAGGAAATAAAACCAAACAATATTTATGTCTATGAACAGCAGACTAAACATAGTTTTTAATAAAAAAAATCATCTAACATAAATAGATATCCTGAGCATGGAGGACAATAACATTTTAACATGTTATAACATGGCCTTCACTGTTGTCATGTAACAACTTGTGCTTGCTTTTTGTTCAACATTCCTGAGTTAAACATGTCATGCAGCGATAATGCCCCTTATTATCAGAAAATATTTATTAACAGAAATTTGCCTGCTAAAAAAGTCCTTTTCTATACTATGATGTGACATAGATTTAATTTATTTGATAAGGACAGAGGTGATTTTTGTTTGTTTGTTTGTTGTTGTTGTTGTTTGTTTTTTACACAGAAGTTGGGAGCACTGAGGATATGCAGTGCAAATTAATGGCAGAGAATACATTTTTATTTTTTTTTTCCTACAATTTTGCATAAAATCGTGGGAATGATGTGCTACTGCATAAAACCTATGTCTGATCTCAGATGAGATCAGAGACCTGTAGACTCCCTGTCAGGACACTTTCTTATGCAGGCTCAAGATCACCTCTCCTGTGAAGAAAGGCTGAGAGAGATGGGGCTGTTCAGTCTAAAGAACAGAAGGCTCGAGGGTTACCTCACTGTGGCTTTTAAGTACTTAAAAGGGATTTATAAAAAAGGTGGAGAGCAACTTTTTGCTCAATCAGATAACTACAGGAAAAGGGGGAATGGTCTTAAACTAAAAGACCATTGTTACTATACCTGTCCTGAAATATCACCTGTCTTAGGTACTTGCAACTCCCATCATTTTAGTAATCTTTTATTCTCACAAACCCAACAAAACAGGGTGTGTGCATGCACGAGTGTGTGTGTGTGTGCTTGTCTGTGGTTGTTTCCTTGAATTCTCAACTCCCCCTAAGGGTTTGTGCTTCCTTTAATAGCTAAGCTGAAATTGCAGTTTCTGAGACAGACATCAGAGTTGTGTCCCTCTTATAGACGTTAGATAATTCTCTTGCATCATTTATGTCCGTGAAAAGCTCAGCAGCTCTTCTAACTCAGATGCAGATCTGCACCTACCTGTATTTTCAGTGAAAAGAAAGTACTTGCATGTACTTAGTCTCTTTTGAAATCTAATGAATAACAGTGTGTTCAGAACTTTTTGTCTTTGTAGATAATCAAAGATGTGTCATGTATGCATCCATGAATTTTATTCTTTAGGCTCTCATTAGATTACAGGTTTAAGATTATCCCAGTGAAACAGCATAATGTTCCTAGGCCTTTTCCTATCGGTATGCCAGGTGTCAGTGACAATATTAGCGTTTTTACTCAGCTAGAACACAACGGTCAATATATCATCAATGCTACTTCCCCAAGAAACCTCAAAATAAAATGAACTGAGGTTTACAGTGTTGAAAAAAACCAAGCAGGGCATAAAATTTTGTAAGAATAGAGGAAAGAAGGTATGCAAGACCTATATTGGATCTATAAGACGTGAGATTATGGAGATGAACCTAATTGAGGTGTACATAACTCACCATAATTATACTAACTGCAGAAGTAAGATTCAAGTATCACACCTCTCTACCTTAGAGCTCAAGGCCAAAATTTAAAAAAGAGATTTTTATTTCCCCTTCCTTTCCTAACTAGGACATGACTAGTGATGTGGATTTCAGAAAACACTAGGGATCATCTTTTGAATATTGCTTCTCTTGAAGCTGACTATTCTCAAGCAGCTGGAAAACAGACATATTTATCATTGCTAACCCCTTTTGGAAATCCCAGTCTGAATAACTCTAACTTCCATTCACTTCACAGACATTAAAAGCCTTCTATGTCAGATCTCAATTTCTTAGTCTATTTTTTTATGTTTTTGTTTGCATTTTTTGCCATTTGTTTTGCTTAATTAATTCATTTAATTCATTTTGCATGTTAACATAATTTAACAAAGTTCATAAATTATGATTTAGAAGTATTTAATTGTTCAGAGTCATCACTTCAATAGAAAGGAAAAAATATAATGAAAAAAAATAATATATTAGTTGTAATGGGGTAATTTAATTTTCTCTTCTGGAATGACTGGCTGCAATTCCTCTTTTTATATAAGGAAAAGTCACTAACTCTTACTAATGCTTTCTTGTAGATTATATAATGAAATTTAATATTCTAATATGTAATCCCTACAGATATGGATGTGCATCAGATAATATTTTAAGGTAATGCCCATTAAGATCAATGTCGATTAACCACAATTCATTGTTTGACTATTGATCAAACATATTTAATTTACCATTAGTGTTAACAGAATGATGTATTAGTCAATTAAGGTAACATTGAATGAGAATCTTAATTAGATATGTACATCTTTAGCCAGGTTTGAAACATTCCTAACCAATAGTTTAATTCCTTTATCTTTATCTAGAAGATTCATTTTTACTTCAAGGAAAGATAGTTACTTATATTCAGCATGCGCTGACAAAAGGCACTTCAAAGTGATTTTTCATGTTTCTATTTATTTCCTTGATTTTAGATTTTTCATCAAAATGTTTACTAAAATCTTGCAGATTTTTTTTTTTTTTTCTCTCTATATATATTTTTCTTTTTTTCTTCCCCAGGCTGAATAAGTGCATTGCAATGAGTTACTGCCTAAGTGCAGAAGTCTTTTCCAAAGCACTCTGGAAATCATTTCCAAGATAACCAGCCAATGCCTGCTGCAAGAGAAAGATATAGACTTTGAAGCAGTCTTACAGCCACCAAGTATTTGTGAAAAGTCTATTGGACAGTTTTAAAAGTGAGTTTAAACCATTCTCTGTGGGTTGGTTCGCAACCTGGATTTTTGTTCATTTAGCCTGCAGCCTTGTTTTCTAGCTCTCTGTTATTCCTTACTACCTTTATTCAAATAGTCCTGCCTGTTCACCCTCCGCATTCTGGTAGAGAATGGTCCATTCTGTATTTGTGTTTGCCTAAGAATATTGGAATTATGAGAGAATCAATTACTAATTTCGTCACCAGCTGCGGTACTGTTTTCCTTCCAAGACAGGTGGGGAAGTATGTCAGACTGGCTTTGTAGTATTTAGATAGGAATGGAGAATACTACAGATGAAAAGAGAGAGAGAGAAACAAAGAGAGATCATCAGAAGTCAAGCTCTAAATGCATAGTTTTCTATTATATAGTGTGAAACAGAAAAAAGAAGATATCCTGTTTCAGCTGTGTTTTGGGTTAACCATGGTAGGAAGTTAAACAGCACAGAGGTGCTCGCTCACTTCCTCTCCTGCAATGGAACAGAGGAACAGAGTAGAAGCAAGAAAGCTTGTGGGTCAAAATAAAAATGGTGGAATAAGCAAAGGAGAAGTGGAAGAAGAGACAAAGAAAACAAGTGATGAAAAGGCAATAACTTAGCAGTTAGGGAGACTAACATCCCTAAACCTCCTCCTCTCCATTTTTATTGCTGAGCATAATGAAATATGATATGGAATATCTATTTTGTTAGTCTGGTTCATCTGTCTGGTTTTGTCTCCTCCCAACCTTTTGGAAAACACTACTACAGTGCTGTATGAGTTCCTATGAAGAAAATTATTTCCATCCCAGACAGACCCAGTACAAAGTGGACTGAAGCACATTAACTTGTTGCTTTGATTTTCTATTATATATATATATATATATATAAAGAAACTCAAAACTGAAACAAAATATTTCAACTTTGTATTCAATATTTAATCAATATGAAATGTACCTTGTTTTCAGTATTTGCTTATGAGATCTTTATTATTTTGAGGTTTCATTGTATAATGGAACAAAATAATTCTGCTATCTCATGAAATCAAAGTTCCATACTGCTGCATCTAAAAGTACTCATAGCTGAAAAGATATTAAAGACTCATTCCAAATGGAGAGTAACACTGCATTTTAATTTAAATCTGTTTTATATTAGAGTTCATTTATGTCTCAGTAAATAGCATGTGGATAAGATTAAGCAGTAAAAAATAGATATTGCATATATTTGAAATGGATAAACTCTTGTATTTTGTTCAGCTAACCACTACTGGAATAGCTATAGATTTACAGAATTGTGAATACAGAATCAGGATTCAGGTAGCTATGTTAACTTGATCTCACTTATTGTTTTTTCTCTCATTAAATTTTATTGCCTTTTTTTTTTTTTTTCTTTCAGGGTTAACTGCTTCATCTTTGGATGATTTATTATTAAATAATCTGTTACTTGAATATATGTTTTTTAATAGTGAAACATGAAAGAAAATTAAAGATTACTTCTGACTGGCAACTTTTTTTCTAAATATTTCTTCTAGAGTTTTTAATGAGTTGCTGGCTTCAATTTTAAAGTCGGTTTCTGCTCTTCTCGATGAGAAAATGAATGAGAAAACTCTGGCTGCTACGGGTGGTGGACTGGAGAATGAGCATTTACAATATTTTTACTGATTTGCTGGTACTAAAGATAATCCTGTTCTGAAGGGTTGAGAGGGGAAAATCATGTTTTACTTGCCTCATTTCTTGTATTTTTCCCTAAGCATATGCTAATTGACATTAACAGACAGGGGACACTAAGTTGGGTGGAACTTTAATGCAGCATGGCAATTCTTCCATTCTCATTAAAGTAAATTATATTATGAACTATCCACAGTAAGAAATGTAAGAAATTGAGCGACACTGAAGGGGACGCAAAAATAAATAAATAAATAAATAAATAAATAAATAAAGGTTGGAACTTCTTAAAAGATCACAAACTTATGTTACGAAAATTATGGACTGCGACCATTTCAGCCATCCACTATGCAGGAAATGCTTATAGATACTTGGGTTCCAAAAATTCCCTTCAGAATTTTTTCATGGTTGAGCCTAACTTTGTGACCTTTTTAATTTTCATTAGCATATAGCTTAGACATACACCCATGGACCTATATGAGCATCTGTTGAGTACCTCTGTGAAAGCCTTGAAATTCCGCATGGTCTTTTGGCATGATTTATGAACTGCACACAGGAAATTAACAACATTGTTTTAAGTTTCTCTTCCTGTGTCTCCTATTCCTCCTTGGAATAAATTAAGCTGACTAGAAATAAATTATGAGAAATAAACACTTTCTTCATGAAGAAGGACTTAGTTTTCATAAACAGTCCATAAACAAGTTACAGGAAAGAATAACATCAATTCTAATTTATTTTCTAAATTTGTAATTCATCTTTAATCATTCAAATTTAGTAAGCCCTGGAAATATGCATTCCTATTACTTTTCTAACCCTGCCAACAGGAGGACAAGATTCTTCAACTATCAAAGCTCAAAGTTTTCAAATAGGAATACTAATAAGCTGAAGAAATTACAAGTTTCAAGCACAGCTAAAGCTCAGTTTTCATTTGATCTAAATATGAAATGTCAAGTAAGTGATCTTGTCTACTACTCAAGGATTTTCAAACAGATTGTTGTCAGAACAAATCTGGTCTACTTTAATCGGAGAAGTATGAATTTAACTGTTGGTCTTATAGGCCAAACTTTATTTCTCATAAAATAATTCCAAGCAATATCTACCTTCACCCTACTTCTTAAAATGTTGGTTTTAAAAAATTGTTTACCTGCTTCAATGATGGAAAAATATGAATAGAATCTGCAGTTGCTATTAAATGACCAGTGTTTCTGAAAAGGAGCTTTTCAAGACTGAAAAATTATTATTAATAATAATAATGGATTATGAATGTTAATTTATAAATATATGGATCTTATTAATCTAATTTAAATTGTCTAGAATAAGATTAGAGTATTTCCTGTTAAGTAACTTTCTGTTTCACAGTGTGGGTAAATAGCGTAGTACCACTAATTTAAGTACTATTTCACCCTTTCTACCACCTGGACAGTTCTCTCTTCTTAAACTCCGTGAACTTCTGGTTTCTAAGTTACTTCCTTTCCTGGCATCAATATGTTGGATTCTTTAGGCACAGCATCTTAAATGGTTATTTGTATTTTTTTTTCTGCTCTAGAGATAAAACAAAGGAAGGAAAGTCCTGTTGCACAGGACTATCCCATACAAAAAACCTTTCCTCTTTCAGTACTTGGTAGTTATAGTTGCTTTAGTTTCCCTCTCTTAAGGTGTCCTTCTCCTGCAGCCCTATAGTTAAGACAATTTATTTAACATAAGCTTTTCTTACCTGTGTGTCATTAACATTAACGCCAAAGCATCTTGGTCAGTGACAATATCTCCCACATGAAGAAGATGAAGGGAAGAGAAAAATAAAAAGTACATAACAGTATGGAAAAATAATATCTACTTATGGCTAAATGAATAAAAACAATCTGACTCATTATTTACTTCTGAAAACACTGAAAAGGTTAAAAAAAAGCTGGTTCTCTCAGATCTAAATACAAACAAAAGACTGTATTAACACAGGTAGTTAATCAGAGAATAATTAGTTATAACAATCCCACAATAAATTATCAAAGATCTTTTAAAATTGAAGAGTCTGAAAATGTCTGATCTGAACATAGATCTCTGACCTGTATACTTTCCAACTGGTAACAGGTTCTGCCTAATGAATGATGACAATCGCAGTAAATCTTTCCCAGTTATCTCTTTGGAAACATTAACAACTCCTGTGCAAGAGAATACTTAAGTTATAGTTCTTAGAAAAATAAAACCTAAAGATATCATTGACAAAAAATAAAAAATAAAAAAATAAAAACACAAGGAAAAAATACTTAGGAAAGTGTCAGAAAACAAATAACTTAAAAGTCTGTGTAATCTAAACCAAAACATTTGGGGGAGGGGGGCATAAAGGGACGACCAAAGCATGTTGCTTTAGTAGTATTCAAATATTAAGAATATCAAATTATTTAATAATACTCAAGAGAAATGTGAGAAACTTCAAACAATCAAGAGAAGAATTCCATAGTCTGAAAATGCAGAGGGGTGTATTCTGTGCTGAATAAAATCTGGATAACCTGGTGATCATTAATAAAATCTATTTGTGGATAAAATATATCTATATATGAAATAGAAATGTATTAGACTGTGTATTGAGTCTTATCTAAGTATGTTAATGAATTAATTAAGAAAACAGTAGTAAATACCACAATCAGGTGATATGCAAAGTTAAAATTTATAATCTCTGTATGCAAGGCTAATGTAACATCTCAATATAATTCTTGCGAGAGAAATTACTGCACTGAAAAGAAATTACACGACTGTGAATTGCTAAAGCCGCTATCAAATCATGTCAGAGGTGCAAATTATTTATGTTACTAAGACCAGATCAGAAATATAATTTCTGGGTGCTGGTATTGCATTGGAAAGTGAAAAAAAGTGATCAACTTCTGACTGACTGGTGGATTATGAAGACTGCTTAGTCAAAGTGAGGAAACTTCAGGGAAGTATCAGAAAAGTATACGAAGCTCTTGAGCTAGTTCCATTTTCTAACATATGGACAAGTTTAAAGGGTATTGTAAAAGATATTTTCAAACATGGATTTAATGTTAAACATGCAATATATTTCACCAGTTGCATGACATTTCTTCTGGGAAAACTCTAAAATCTCAATATCTCAAAATAAATGGCTGCACTGACTTTAAATTTAATAAAGAGAATTATGGAAAATAGTCACAGAATAAAACCCAGAAGAATATGACAGCTATTTTAAGAGATAGGCACCAAAGCATTTCCATGGAAGGTTGAAAGAAACTTGATTTTGTAAGTGATAAGAGTCTGTTCTATGAAAACTTTCTACTGATGCTTTCCAGACAGATTGGAGATAACTGGATAAAACTCTTACATATGTATTGAAAACAATCAGATCATGGGTCTATGTGGATGAAGTATATTTTCTGCACAAAGATTGTGAAAAAAATGGTGATTTTGTAGTGGAAGAAGTAGTATTTAAAAGCAGTAATATGGTACTTGTGGTTTTGCAGTTGGATCCACATGACTAAATCATAGACAAAGGAGACAGAAGTAGGAACGCTGTGCTTCAGAGGATGAACACAAGCTCTGAGACTGATGCTGGCACACCAGGACACTCGGTTGTAGTGCTCATATGTGAGTTGTGGAGTTGAGGAGTCAGGGAGTACCAATGCCAACATTCCCTGAAATGTGTAGGGTGCTATTACTGCTTGTATGGAGGGTAGTGGGAGCACTAGGATATTCTTGGAGATAGTGCCTCAAGTACAGTAACAGCTGTGACAAATGACTGTTCCTTGTGATTCTGTGTTGTTACTGGACACATCAGAGGAAGAAGAAAACTAAGAATCCAGCTAAATCTGAAGCCTAGGTCTCACGCTTAGAAAACAATCCCTGTAATATACACCAATCCCAAAGGGCACGTTGGCAGACAAGGAAGGAGAAAAGACTCCAAATATCAGCCCCTAAGGCTCAATTTAGAACCCTTTAAAGAAAGTAGCATGAGTTGCTTACAGATCCCTTAGAGACTCTGATTAAGGTTTTTAAAAACACCTCAATGATTTAAGTGTTTTACTCAGTATGTAATTTCTATAAAGCTGTTATTTTGAATGTTCATATTGCAGCATTCCTGATCCAAAGATGAAAATTCATTAGTCTATAGGTAGAGGTGGCTATCTGTGAGATTCTTCAGTTGATTATTCACATTTTCACAGCACAAAAAAGTAATACTTCTATACAAATACTTTTTACTAGCTGTGTATTTTGTGTTTTATATGGTTGTCATAATTGTGCTCAGGAGTTTTCAAATGTGGTTCTTAAATGTTAAATAGGTTTTCCTTGGCTAACTGAAATCAGCATGTTTTTGTCACATACATAAAATGATTTAAATTCATCCATATTAAATTTTAATCTGAATAATTTCATTATTTATTAATTTGATTATTATTAATTTGATGTAGACAGATTTATAAAAACCATCTGATCATGCCAGCAACTCTTTAGTACTAGGTATTCTGACAACAGTGATAAAAAAGCTGAAGTAAGAATTGAAAGAAAAGAAGTTGCATTGTTTGATATGTGTTCAAAATGAAGTTCTGCTCTAATTATTTGATGAATAATGCAATAGATGGTGAGAAATTGGGCTTTTAAGCAATTTGACTCTATTTTGGCAAAACAACAACAACAACAACAACAACAAAAACACAAAGCATCCTTTCAGTTTATATGTGAAATATTTTTATAAACCTGCCTGTATTTAGCATTGTTGCCAAGCACTGTCCTGCCAGCTTTGTCAAACTGCTAAGGAATTATTTCTAAAACAGATAACAGAACAAATAATAACATGGAAATTGAGCTGTTCCTAGTGGAACAGCTCCTAGTTCCTAGTTGTCGAAGTGGAAACACCAAAGACTCAACTGCTTGCATGCAATTTTGGGAGAGTTTATCATGAACCTGGAGAAGTTGTAGTTTATGGTTATGTGGAAGCACATGAACTGCATAGATGGGACATGAGAAAGAAAAAGTGAGTCCCTGTGTGAAACCTGGGATCTTGGCTGCAGGATCAGGTTACATCTTCCTAAATTTCTATTGTCTCCTAAATGTTCAGTTACTGGTTATTGCCTCCATAAATATTTTATTATGAATCTGGTGTAAACAAGATTCAGGGAAAAAAAAAAAAAAAAAAAAAAAAAAAAAAAAAAAAAATTAGTAAAAGTAAAAAAAAAACCAACCTTTTTTTTTTTTTTTTTTTTTTTTTTTTTTTTCCCTCATGAATGCATAAGAAATGACAGTCAATTCCCACTGATTTCATTCATAAGTACTTTAAAAGAGGTAATTTACCCAACTTTTTGAAGACAATTTTCTAACAGTGAAAATGCTAAAATTTTAAGCTATAGAAGAGTTGTTTTGTTTTGTTTTGTTTTCCTGTCTTCTGTGTGGATTAGTATCTCAGAGGAACAGCCGTGTCTTTTGTGCGGGTAGACCATCTTTCATAAACTGGTCTTAAACTGCAGAGAATACCACAAATTTGCTGAGACCCTGCTTTTTCTGTCTCTGGTTAATTTGTAAATCTTTGTTTTTAATATCCTTTTTTTTTTTTTTTTTTTTATTTATTTATTTATTTTTTAATAAATCTCCAGATAAACAGTTCAATTCACTATGCATTTTATGTTATGTTTTTAATCATCAGTAGAATGATAGATAGTATCTAGAAGGCAATGGAGTCCTTCTCTTGTGACTAGAGAATTTCTTCTCATCACATTATTTTCTTCTATCTTCTCTCTCATGGCAAATAATTTTAATGAAAAGCCTACAGTAGGTTCCTTTTTATCATTATAACCATTTATTGTTAAAATGCATTAATAATTTTGAGGGAATAAATGAAAAGAGGAATAGCAGCTGTCAATAATCTGCAAGTGTCTGAATAACCTTTAATAACTTGAGAAATATTTCTATGTGTATATTGTGTAAATACGTGCTTTAATGCCTGTTAAATAAATAATATATATATATATATATAAGACTGAAGACATAATTAACTGAGAGGCATGAGGCATTTTAGAATACACTTCCAGAATAGCCATGGCACTAATTCTTACTGAAGTAATATTAATATAAATCAGAAATAACTCCTGTAGCATCTGGGAAATTATAGCCCCATGATAGCACCATAATTGAAATCAGAATCTGACAAATTAAGGAAGTGAAGCCATCCCAAAAGTATTTGCAAAAGCTATAGAAGTTAGGATTAAACTCATAAAAACAAAATAATTCAGTCATGAGTCAAAATTCCATTCTTAAATCATCTCACTGTGCCTTGCTATTGCTCTTTTTGTTTTGTTCTGTAGAATATTGAAAGACTCAGATAAGAGAGTAGAGGACATAAATTAAATAGGAAGTGTTCTGCTCGATTACTTTTTTTTTTTTCTTTTTTTTTGTAAACATAAAGAGAGGCATTTAAACTTCCGATTATTTTACAATTTAGTAAAAGAAAACTCTAATATACAAGTAACTGAACATTCAATATATTGACGAAGTCAGGTTCATATGTGTAGGAATTATTTTTATATTTTAAAGCTATTTCTAGTAATTCTAGTCCCAGAAGTGTTGTATGATATACATATCATATATGTAGGCCATATTCTGAAGAGGGTAATTGTATAGTCCTATCAGTCTCTTTGTATGTGTCTGGTACCTTGTCTATTGTACCAGGTGGACAAAATATCATTGTAGCCTAGTACACTAGGTTATTTTTGCATACTGTCTCACAGTAGTAATAACAAAGTTTATAATTTTAGGGTTATCCACTTACTCATTTCTTGGCTTCATATTTAAGTAGTTCCTCTAATTAAATAAGCATATTATTGCATTCAGAATCAAACTGTTTTCAAATGAGGTTATGCGTATATATAAATGAAATATACATATAATTGCTTTTAGAATCCAAGCTGTTTGCAAGTGCAAGTTACAGAATGTTATCACATGTTTGAACATTTTAATGGCTCTTAAAAATGTATGGAGAAGCTATTTCAGTTTGCAGCTAGGTACATTTATTAAGAGAATCATTCAAACAGAATTGAGAAAAAACTATTTATTTGGAAGAGTTTATCATTGCTGAGGTGATCGACTCCTGGGTAGACATGCTCTGCAGTGGAGCAGGGGACTGCAGTGTGCAGGGGGTTCCCTACACTAAGGCCCCTCAAGGCATGCCACCAGGACCCAGCAGCCCTTGCAAGGGTGACTGACAAGCCTTGGGCAGAGCCAGGAGCATCCCTCCTCTGTCCTACAAAGGCAGTACCTGGGGAGCACAAGCAACCAGGTGCCAGCAAACAGGGTGGGCAAACAGGCTGTGAGGCATCAGTCAGGTCCTGGTGCTGCTGTTTGCATGGCAGTGCACACAGGGAGGGCAAAGGGTGGGTCATTTTTAATTTGGGGAGCAGCAGAAGAAGGGCTTTCTATTGCAACAGAAACAGTGTCTACCCTCCAAGCCTGCCGGTCGGAGACTGAAACCCAGACAGGGAGGCTGCAACCTCCCCAAGCAGATGCCCATTCCCAAACAGACCCCCAGATGATTGAAAGCACTTCCCAGACCCTAAGTTTCAAGGAACTCCAGTCTCTGGAAATCCTCCTAGGGCCTGAAGGCAGAGGTGTATGGCATGGGTGCAAGTGTGCCCAGCTGTATGAACTTTTCAAACTGGTGGATCTGTTGCAAGAGCAGGCAATGTAGCATCCATATGCTGATGGTCTGAGCAACAGCTCTGCTTTAAGTCCTGGCAAGGGGAAGGTAAACAAGCTTCCAGCCCTGAACTAACACATTTGAAAGACTCACAGGACAAGGGAAAGTGGAACTTTGTCCCTGTTTGGAGCTGGAGGAGGAGTCTCTCTACTGCCCCTAAAGTGCCCCTCACAATAGATACGAGGTTCTAAGGCAGGAGAGAGGTGACTTAGAGAGCATTAGTAAAGACCTCAGAAAGGCCAATCATAAAAAGCTGTCTCAGTCTCCTGCATCAGAATCAGTGCCACAAAAAAGGCATAAAGAGTGTTAGTCATTGGAGACTCTTCTCTGACAGGCACTGAGATACCCATTTGCCTTCGAGATATCTCTCCAGAGATGTTTGCTGCCTGCCTGGGGCCCACATTTGTGATATTACAAAGAGGCTACCAAGTTTGGTGGGTCCCAAAGACTACCACTCCTTCCTACTTTTTCACATAGGATCAAATGTTGCTGCAACAAGGAAACTCTGAAATATCAAAAGGGACTTTATTGCCATTGGGGAGCAGGAGTGCAAGTACTGTTCTCATCTGTCCTCTCAGTTGGTGGCTTGGACCCAAGATGAAGGAGATGAATAGACCAATTGAAGAATTGGCTGTGAGGCTGGTGCCATGCCCAAAGTTTTGTGTTCTAAGATCTTGGATGTACTTTTGAGAAACTGGGCATGCTGATACCAGATGGGTCACACATGAGCAGGTGGGGCAAGAGTGTTCTGGGCAGTAAGCTGCCATGAGGGCTTTAAACTAGATGCAGTAGGGGAAAGGGATGTACCTCTGAGGGAAGGAAATTAACTTGAAAAAATTGTCACTCAATGAAACAACAGGGAAATACTTGTGAACTCTCTCAAAGCAATCAGGAAGGGTTCTGAAAATGTGATATGACCGATAGCCCAGCTGAAGTGCCTCTACACAAACACATGCAGCATGGGAAACAAGCAGAAGGAGTTGGAAACAATGGTGCAATTAGACAAATATGACCTGATTGGTATCACGGAAATGTGGTGGGATGGATCACACAAGTGGAACACTGGAATAGAGGGCTACAAGCTCTTCAGAAGAGATAAACTGGGGGAGGGGGATGGGGGGGACAGGACACACAGTTTGAGGAGAGGGTGTTTTTGCCTTTTACATTATGGAGGGTATGATTGCAAAGAGCTACCTCTGAGAAACAGCCACATACAGGTTGAGAGCTTGTGGGTGAAAGTTAAGGACCATAGCAATAAAGGACACCTTGTAGTCAGGGTCTACCATAGGCCACCTGATCACGAGGAGCATGTTGATGAGGTATTCTTGCTTCAAGTACAATAATCATCACACTCACATGCTCTCATCCTGATGGGGGACTTCAACCACCCAGATGTCTGCTGGAAAAGCTACAGATCAGGCTGTAAGCAATCCAGGAGATTCCTAGAGTGCACTGAGGAGAACTTCCAGGTCCAGGTATTAGACAACCAACCAGAGGTGAAGTGTTACTTGACCTGGTGCTCACCCATGTGGATGAACTCATTAAAGAGTTCAAGACTGGAGGTAGTCTTGGCTGCAGCAACCACACCCTGGTTGAGTTTGTTATCTAGAGAAATACAGGTCTGACAAAGAGCAAAGTCAGGACCCCAAACTTCCAAAGTGCTAACTTCAAACTATTTAAAGACTGAGTAGATAAGATCCCATGGAACACTGTTTTCAGGGACAAAGGAGCTGAACAGAGTTGACAACTCTTTAAGGATGTTCTCCTTAGAGCACAAGAACTCTCCATGCCCATGTATAAAAAATCAGGCAGGGAAAACAGTAAACCAGCATGGATAAGAAAGAGTCTGCTGGTCAAACTGAGGTCTAAGAAGGAACTGCACAGGCAGTGGAAGCAGGGGCATGTGGCCTGGAAAGAGTACAGGGATGTTGCCCAGATGTGCAAGGATGGGATCAGGAAAATCAAGGCACAAATTGAACTGAGCTTGGCAAGGGATGCAAAGAATAACAAGAAGGGATTTTATTGGTACATTGCTCAGAAAAGAAAGGCCAAGGAGAATGTGATAATAGTCCCATCTGATAAACAAGAAGTGAGAACTGGTAATGACAGACATGGAGAAGGCTAAGGTACTCAACAACATCTTTGCTTCAGTCTTCACCACCAGTCAGGCTTCCCATATCTCTTGTTTCCCTGAACCAGTAGATGAGGGAGCAAAGTCCCTCCAACTGTAAGCAAGGAGCAGATCTGAGACCACCTGATGAAACTAAACAGGTACAAGTCTATGGGGTCTGATGACGTGTATCCCAGCTGCTGAGAATTGGCTGCTGACATGCATCTCAGGGTGCTGAAAGTTGGCTGCTGTAGTTGCCAAGGCTCTCTCCATCACATTTAAAAAGTCAAGTCAGTCAGGTGAAGTTCATGGTGACTGGAAAAAAGGAAACATCAATCCCATTTTTAAAAAGGGCAAAAAGGAGGACATACAGAGTGGTGAATCTCACCTCTGTGCCTGGGAAAATCATGGAAAAGATCCTTCTGGAAGCAATTGTGGTGCAGCTGCCTAAAGTAACTAGGAAAATAAAACTAACATTCACATTTTAAAGAAAATGTACAGAACTGAAGAGGCTTTCAGGGTAGGGCGTAGCTGCATTACCTGAGTGTTCCCTAGGCTTCCAACCTTAGATGCTATCATGCTGGGGGAACCTGGTGTGCTGGCTCTAAGGAACAGCATGGAGTATAGAGTGGAGTGGAGACACCATGGCTAGGCTCTGTGACCACACGGGGACTCAATTGTTCTTGTGTACACCGAGACTGATAAGCCGCTCTTTTCGCTACCCTGACCCAACGACCTGTCAGGTTTTGACAAATGCTGTACTGTAGTGTACTTTTGCTCATTATAATATCATTATAATACCAAAACACACCTCCATCCCAAAGCTACCCGCCTCCAAGGTGCGACCACCCCTCAACTAAGCATGCGCTCTGAATTTCTCGGAGCATATTACTTTAAACAGAGACGGGAAAATTTTCACCAATCATAACTAAAATATGCTTGACTAGAGTCACTCAAGCTCCACCTAAAAGATAGAAAATAATATAAATTGGCCTAAGAGAGAGGGGATGTCAGGGAAGATACAACCAGGTCTAGCAGGGTGTGATCAGTGGCACAAGGTCCAGTTAGAAGCCAGTCACTAACGATGTACCCCAGGAGTATTAATTAACTATCTTAATTAATTAATACTGTCTTCATTAAAGAAGCGGACGCTAGGACGGAGTGCATCCTTGGCAGGTTTGCACCTGATGCAAAACTGAGAGAAGTGGCTGATATACCTGATAGTTATGCTGCCACCCAAAGACAGCTCAACAGGCTGAAGAAATAGACTGAGAGGAACCCGATGCAGTTCAACAAGCAGAAATGCAAAATCCTTCCCCTGGTGAGAAATATAGTAGTATATGTTGGGGGCTGATCCATTGGAAAACAGTTTTGCAGAAAAGGATCTTTGTGGACAGCGAGATGACCATAAACCAGCAATTCACCCCCCATGGCCCAAAAAGGCCAACAGTATTTTTGGCTTCATTAGGATGAGTGATGCCAGCAGGTCAAGTGACATGATACCCTTCTTTTCTGCTCTGCACTGGTGAGGCTTCATCTGGTGTGCTGGGTCCAGTTCTGTTTCTCCATACAAGAAATATATGAATTTGCTGGAGGGAGTACAACACAAAGCCACATAAATGATTAAGGGATTGGAACATTTAATAGTAGAAGAAGCTGAGAGAATTGTGACAGTTCAACCTTGAGCAGAGGAGGCTTGGGAGGAAGGAGTGGGGTACCTACAAATTTACATAAATACCTGATGGAAGAGTATGTTAAAGGGAAACAGACTCTTAGCACTGCTCAGTGGTAGGACAAGAAGCAATGGGCACAACCTCAAACACAGGAAATTCAATCTGAACACAAGAAAACAGTATTTGACTGTGAGGGTGGTCAAACACTGGAACAGGTTGCCCTAAGATGATGAGGACTCTTGACCCTAGGAGATATTAAAAACCTGGCTGGACATGGTCCTGGACAGCTTGCTCTAGGTGACCCTGCTCGAGGAGGGAGGTTGGACTAGATCTCAAGTCCCTTCAAAACTGATGTTCATCTTTCTTTAGTACTATCATAGTTTAACACACTGATATAACTTAGAGAAAGACAGGTTTGGTATGTTAACAGATGCCATGAAATATGGAGATCCAGGCAGCAGTGCAAAACATTTGGATTTGGAAGAAGACTTTGTTGCCAAACCTTGTTGATATATAGGGGGACAAATATTTAACCAAGAATATCTCAAACCAGACTCCAAGAATGATTCCTTCAGTGTTTCTTCAACAGAGATAATCATTATGAAATCAGCAAGTAAATACAAATCATTGTCATGACATTTTGTTTTTAAACTGGTAGGTTACTTTATTAGCCTTTTTACAGCAAGAGTGGATGTAAACTTTTTTAAATATGAGAGTATAATAAATATTTGAACATTGAACTAGATTTGAAGCTTGACTAATCCATTATTAGTTTTTTTTTGTTTTTGTTTTTTTTTTTAGAAAAAAAAGCAGCAGTTTCTTCTAATTTTTATTATTTAATATTTATTTTAAAGCTTGGAGCAGAAGATTGTATTTATTTCCAATAACTGCTCTATTATTTACTTTTTGTTTTTATTTTTATATTCTTATTACCTACATAACAATTAATTTTAAATCTGGCTAAAGTCTTGAATTCACTCATGTTGCTGGGTCTAATTTGACCTGAATCCCACCAACTGAATGTCAAGAATGCTAATGAATTTAAAACGGTCAAGAATTTACTTGTTCTTGTACCATAAAATGGGCATTAGGCAAAGAGTAATTTCATTTCTTCTGACAGATTAAAACAGGTGATGACTGGTAACACAGATATACCCACTTAAATGATATAGCAGCTGAAATATATTCATTGAAAAATTGGTATTAATTGCCATGCCATCTTCCTGGAAAATCAGAACTATCAAATGTTTCTTCAGGGACAAAAAGTGAGGCATACAAGACAGTCTCAAGTATAACCTTATTTTTTATTATTGATGAAGTTCATCAATAATAAAAGTTCTAATAATAATATGAAATTCTTCAACTGATGGTAGGAATATTTTCTATATTTTCTATAGAAAGACAATGTCAAATAGTTAGAAAATTATGTTTTATTTGACTCCTTTGTGACTTCTTGTAAATACATGGACTTGCTGACATGATCAGCAGATTGTCACTCTGCGAGACAATAGAAGGACCTGCCAGTTAGGCACAGTGATTAAAGTAGATATACAAATTTGTTAAAAAAAGTTAAATATATACATATAATAAATATATATATTTGGTTTAAAACATTTATACTTATTTTTTTCCTCAAGTGTTTCATTTTATTTATTTATTTTTAATGAAAGCTCTTTTTTTCTTTTTCTTTACTTTCTTTCTTCTTTTTATTTTTTAAAGAATATAGTGCCCATAAAAGTTTTTGGATTGAGAGCTCTGAAGATTAAAATTTTCAATTTATCCACAGACGAACCATGCAGCCAAGGCAATAATCCTTCCATACACCTCAGCCCTGACCAGGAGTGACCAGAGAGAAGTTGGGGCTTCATTTCCATTCAGTCCTTGGCCTCTGTACTGACTTTGCCAATGAGGAGAGTGATTAGTTCCAGATAAGGGGTGGCTTTTGTGAAAGAAATGCCTACCTGCTAAGATCAGTATTGACACCAGACAGAAAATAAATCACATTTCCAGACCTCCAAAGAGATAGAGCAATAGTAAGAACTACAGTCAGCATAAACATAACAATAAATTTATTTTTACACCTACTACCTGAAAACTTATAAGCTTGCTGTCTGTCTGTGTAAAGACAACAAAGTAACCTAAATGCACATTGCAGTAAATTGATGCTAGACTTTACCTGTGCCATTTCTCTCCCTCTCAGTTGCCTCAGTGGTGGTATGTTAACAGGATCAATCCAGCAAATTTAAAGAGTGAATTTTCTGTATAGTTTTTGAAGTAATATGCCAATTATGTGAAGAGGAATATGTACTAAGCATCCTGTGAGGGGTTGTGAGGAGAAGGTGGAGATTGCACAGAATTCCTTGTGGCAACAGACAGCTTTAAACTGCAGTAACTCTAGGTGGGAATGTTCTTGTGTATGGGGTGATATTTCTTGTAAGAGAATACTGAAGGAATTCTCTGGAATTCCTTCAGTAGCCACCAACATTTCCCTCAGGAGCCACCAACATTTCTCCGCTACAGTCATGACTGTAGCATTGCTGTAACAGTACTTCCCATCCTTCACTGTTGCTGAAGGGCTGATCAGTGCAAGGTGAAGGCTGCTGGAGAACTTCATCTCATGAGTTCAACTAGGAGAACTAGATTGGATAGATGGAATGCAGCCTCTTTATATTTACAAGAAAGCTGTGGTTACCTTCAGATTTATCTGAGGAGTAGTTATAGACATATTGCATATTATCCATAATATTAATTGAAATTCATTCAGCAAGATCTCTTTTAACAGAAAAAGAAAGAGGAGGAAAAAAAAAAAAAAAAAAAAAAAAAAAAAGTAGATCCCATTCATTTTAATTGCAATTTAGCTCAGATCAGACCAAATGTACGTGTAGCCCAGAAATCTTTTTCTGACTGCGACAAGAACAGCTGCCCAGAGAAGCACTTGCAGCAAATAAACAACTCCAATACTTCCAGAGCTAGATGCTTTTGTACTTTTTATGCTTGTATTTTTTTTCTATATATAAGTCCTCTTGCTTTTTGAACCTAAGTAAACTATGAAGCCTACTTGTTTAAAAAGAAGCCTCTAAATAATGTTATAGGAGAGGCAGTGAACAGTCATTACTTATTTAACTTCTGCATGCTTACAATTTTATAGACCTCTACCATATCCTTCTCAGCATTTTTTTTTCTTTAAAAAAGACTCCTCACTTCATTTTTTTTTTCTTCTGTGAACTCTCTTCATGTTGTTTGTTTCTGTACTTTTCAAAGTTGCACTCTGTTCCTTTATGAGGGAGACACAACATGCCTGTATAGTCACTCCTGTTGCAACCAGCACTGCACACAGAGTTGAAGGACTGTCTGTGCTGTCAATTTATACAGAGAAGTAAAGTTGTTTTCAGATTTGTTCTCCCTTCCTGAAAATTCCTACCACTGCCTGCTTTTTGCATTGCTACAGAGCACCAAGCTGACATTTTCACACAACTATCAGTTATAACCTCATCACTGAATAGAAAATAGTCATTCACATTTTACGTAAAATTAGGATTTTTTTTTTTTCTGAGTGCATCATTCTATATTTATATACACTGAAACGCAATTGCCATTTTACCACTCAATCAGTCACATTACATTAGTTGGCTGGCAAAATGATTTATTGTTTCTGTTGTTGTTGTTGTTTCTCTTGTTGTTGTTGATGGAAAAATTGTAGCTCATCTTTTGCAGTTTATATCAGAGGTAAAAACAAGTAACAACAACCAGCAACAAAAAAATAACACTGCTATGGAAAAGCACAATATTATCTAACCAAGGAAGACAGAAGATGGTGGGGGTGACTGTCCATTCTACGGGGGAGCTGTGAATACTATGTGTGAAGTTTTAGTCTGGCTGTGTTCACACAATACCAAATGAGTGAAGTCTGCTGTCATGAGAGAGCCACAGAGCTTAATTAAAATAACTTACAATTTAATTAAAATAGCCATATACCACTGTGACTACCTTAGTGAGGGAAGCTGTCATTTTTGCTTACTCAAATGAGAGCAAAGCTAGCACATCATGTTGCAAAAACAACCCAGATACTACCAGGAAGGATATATGCTTGCTGACAATTCAGTACACACATGCACCCTCCTTCTGTACTCAAACACAAAAATAAAGCCTTGTGATGTTATTCTAGGGAGAAAGTGGGTAGATATCTCATGAGGCTACACAGCCAGAGCTAGAACTGAAATAAGAGCTGACCCAAACAGAAAGGAATGTAAGAGAAGTATGTAAGTAGAGAAAAACCTGTTCCTAACACTACAACCCAAAATATACATATTCATCCAACTTCCTTCTGTTCAGCTTCATGACTTCAGCAGATTTTAAAGAAATAAATGATGTATGAAAGAAATCAGACCACTTCCTCTCACTTAGCAGCAAGCAGTCATGAATATAAGTAAACAATCAGTGGAGAATTTTGTCTCTCACAGAAGATTGAAACCTCCTAGCAAAATTAGAGCTCGTTTAAATGTGGTTATTAATAGCAACACTAACTGAAGTCACTGCTGAGGCAAACTAGCTGAACAAGTTCACAGCTCAGAAAATGACAGCCACTCAGTGCCTACGATTGCCTTAGGAAGCACACTGACAGAGTCCAAGGAAATGTTCATTAACTCAGACATATGTTCATTAGGTCAGTTCAGTCTCACCTGACAATCTTGATTACTGTTTTCCCCATAGCAGACTTACAGAACTAGGGAGAGAAAGGGATATACCAGATGTAGGGCAAAATTCTCTGGCCTGTTAAATCTGTAGTAAAATATGTCAAAACAGGTGTTTCAGTTGCCAGGGGAGCTGTTTTATGTTGAGAAATGCTTCATTTTCAAAAAGTAGTGTCAGGTTTGCCAAGGAGTTTATCCTGTATGCTATGTTGCTCACCCTGAGGAAGTGGCAGGTCTTTGGACCTTTACCTAGCCCA
Source organism: Nettapus auritus (assembly GCA_011076525.1). Taxonomy (NCBI): domain Eukaryota; kingdom Metazoa; phylum Chordata; class Aves; order Anseriformes; family Anatidae; genus Nettapus; species Nettapus auritus. The sequence continues at coordinate 99,290,721 of CM021766.1, read as the reverse complement.
CATACCCCAAATTCTCCCTATTTATTTCAATGATCTGCAATTGCAGTTGAACTACAAAATAGCAAAATTTGTAAAAGCATGCAAAATTATTTAGAGGAGTTGGAGTTTCAGAAGACATTGAGAAACTTTAAAGGGACCTAGAAAAGTGACAAAATGTTGGAAAGATATATTGTTTTAATTTAAAAACTGCCATAATCTTCATAAACTAGAGACATATTTTTACAAGCCATCAAGTCCCTTTGACTCAGTCTGTTTAGATTATTTTCTGAATGTTTTTGATAGGCATTGTTATCACACAGAAAGCCTTTTTAATATTATTATTTCACTTTTTATTTTTTATTTAGGAGAAATCAAAGGAAATATATGGGTTTAGGAGATAACATTAGGCCAAGATTTCTTCACTGAAATATAAAAATACTTTCCTGAAGTGCTGAAACATATATATCATCATGAAGTTAAAATTCATTTTCCTTTCCACTTAATTTTTGAGTTCTCAACATATATCTAGGTGAAATTTCATATTGACAATAAAATAAATTACAAAATTAATATACAGTTATATAAGCTCAGTGGTTGGGGGTTCATAATTTTGATACTCAACATTAATTTTTCACCTTCTAAATGTATATAATGAAAACTTAGGGACCCAGATTTCTAGGAAAGATGATAAGCTCCATCAAATAACATTGTTTTAATGAATTAGGGTTTTCTTCCAGAATTTAAAATTTAATGAGAAGTTTTCCAGTTATTAAAAGGCTTTTTTTTCTTGTTTTTCTTAATTAATAATGTCAGTCATTTTTTTGAACTATATGTTCTCATCAGTCAAAAATGCGAACACCAGCTCTATTATTTACTTTCTTTCCTCCCCCTAAAATGATTTAATCACCATCAAGTGGTCTATGTAGTAATAATAATATTAGTTTGTCTTCAGTGCTTACTTTATCTCTAGACTTTTATTTGAGTAAGGGAAGAGTATATTATAAAACTACATTGTACTGTGAAGATTTTATTAGCTGGATGTATTTCAGTGTTTAGGATTTACTAGAACTGTGTGCATTTATTTATTATTTATTACAACAGGAAACAAGAAAAAAAATCTCTAGGAAATATGGAGAAAAAATATATAATAGCTATTATAATTTTTCTGAGAAAAAAGGGGGAAACAAACAAATAAAAAAATAACAACTGCATAGTTATCAGATTATTTGAAGGACTGTATAACAACCCAGATTTTTACTTCATTAAGGATTATGTTTTAGCTGTCACAATTGCTCTGACAAGAACCCTGACACATGACATAAAGATACTCTGACAACTTTGTTCAAAAACTGACTTCCTCCAGCAACAAGACAGTTACTGCTTCATTATTTGATATTTAAATTAATGTTTTGCCAGGCCTAGTTACCCTTATATTATTAAACATACTGCTCGTTAATTCATGAAAAATACTCTACAGTCTAATATATGTAACTGAACGTTTTATGAGATATGCAGAATGTAATTTCCAATGTTAAAAACACATCTTCCATAGCATCCTGCTCATATTTTATCCTGAAATCTCAGAAAAAGAAATCTGTCACAGATGATACAAAAACATTGAACAGTCTAGTACTTGTCAGAATAAGGCTAGAAATAATCTCTATAGATCAGCTCCATTACAAAGTGAAGACTGCTGAATCTCTAAGGCCAGGTAGAATGGGGCTTTGAGCAACCAGGTCTAGTGGAAGGTGTCCCTGCCCGTGGAATTTGTCCCTGCCCATGGCAGAGGGATTGGAACTAGATGATTTTTAAGGTCCCTTCCAACCCAAATCATTCTGTGATTTTATAATTTTAGCAGAAATTTCTGATGGAAGCTGTCAATATATTAATCTTGGTTTGATCTTGATTTGACCATTGTCCTAAAAATTGCAAAAGGGAAATGGACAAGAACAAATATATACATTTTTTTTATGCTTTTATTTATTTGTAAGCTTCAATTTCTGTGTGGGCTCACAATGAATATTATCATAAAATGAATATTTATAGAATCACAGACTAATTTCAGTTTGGAAAAGGCTTCTGAAGGTCATCTGGAAGTCCTTATTCAAAGCAGGACTAACTCTGAGCTTAGAGCAGGTTGTTCAGGGCCCCTTCTGATTTTTGACTATTTCCAAGGTCAGAGAATGCATAGTTGATGGTCTGGAATATTCTTTGCTGTGAATAATGTTTTTCCAGCATCTATTTTGATTTTTCCTAGCTGCAGGTTGTACCCACTGCCTCTCATTCTTTCAGCCCTTCTGAGACAAGTCTGGATCACCCTTCTTTATAAAAACCCACAGTGGAAGACAGCCATCAGACCCCTCATAGGTGTTCCCTGCCTGAACAGTCCCTGTTCCTGAAGCCATTTCTCATAACTTGTGTGCTCCCACCACAGTCATCTTTGTGGCCTTCACTGGACTCTCTCCAGTATGACCTTGTCTCTCTTGTGCTGGGGAGCCTAGCACTGGATGTGGAACTCCAGATGTGGCCCTCCAGATGTGGCCTCACCAGTGCTGAGCAGAAAGGAAGGATCACCTCCCTCCACTGCCTGGCAGTGCTGTTCCTAATGCAGCCCAGGAGGCTGTTGGCTGCCTTTGCTGCAAAGGCGAATTTCTGGGTCATGTTCAGTTCCACAAACACCATGATGTCCTTTTGTACAATGCTGCCTTGTAGAAATCATTGGCAATCCATATGAAAACAATTTCGTAAATAAAAGATTATTAGGAATATCTTAGAATTGACCAAGTTTAGTGGAAAGATTTTTCTGATTAATTTTATCATTTAACCTCTCACAATTATAAGGGTTAGCTAACAGAAAAGGAACATGCAATAGAATATTATGCTATTCCTATACTTATTGTATTTGAATAGTATCTTATTCCATTTATCTTTCCAACATGAAGCAAATTAAAGTGAATTCTCTGTGTTCTATAAAGCTTTTATTTACTTCAGAAATATAGCTTCTAGTGCCATTGCCTTTCACTGGGAGTTTGTGCAAATGTGTGGGCCTTGAATTATGCAGATTTACATGACTGTACTTTTCATAGCTGTCACATTGAATTTACTTTTTGAAAATCTACTCAAGAATTGGTTGGTGGCAAAGTATTTTATTTAGTTGTTCTGAGGTCTAGATGTTTTTACCAAATGGTTTTGTAAATAACTGTATTAAACATCCCAAATGTAAGCAAAGCAAAACCCAGAATTTACTAGCAATTGTAGCTGATTACAGACAGTAGGTTACTTGGGGAAAAAAAAAAAAAAAAAAAAAAAGTATATTAAAAGTCGAATTTATTTATTTATTTATTTTAACTACCATTAAAAAACAGTAATTAATACTTACTAAGCTAACAATCAATTATTAACAATTATTAGTATAAAATTGAGAAATTTTATATGCATTTTTATTGTCTTCATCTGCAGTCACTATACTGGACTACTTGGGAAGCTCTTTTGGCAGTACCAATGCAGCACTGGCCAAGCAGAGTACACACAAGTAGCAGACTGCAGCAGAGAGAGGCAAGGTTCCTTGGGTTCAGTTTAGGCACACTTGCTCTGTGACTATCCCTGAGTGATGTTACTGTCCTCTCTGTGCCTCCAGCCACTTGTTCTCCTCCCATGGAGGGGACTGATTTTCTGCCAACATCCTCACTCTCTGACCTCATTCTATCAAAAGAATTGGAAAAAAAGTAATGTTACAAAGGTATTAAAAAGTGGTCAGGCTAACCAGGATTATTTCACCATAGGTGTCCAGGAAGCAGGAAGTGCAAACAGGGTGACTGATCTGTGGTGGTGGTGGTGTGGGTTGCTGAATCACCAGGGGTAGGCAGCACTGTGACACTGCTGTCCTTGACTGGCTTTTGTAAAATGTTGTTTAACCTCTCAGTGCCCTGAGCTCTCCATCAAGACATTAAGAACAATAATACTTTTTGGGTATAATCCGAGGCTTAATTAAGAGCTGTAAAATATTTTTGTGGCTCCTCAGAGAAGAGCTGTAATGGTGCAAAACAACATCAGGTGCTGAAATAGTAAATCCTTTAATGGCAGGGCCTTGGACTCCGATCGTCCACAAGGTGATTAAATGAAGTGCCATGAGTAAGTATAATGAGAATACTAGTGACAGAAAAAATAATGCCAGTGTATCAGTCATGCCAGTTTGGGCTAGATAATCTTGCTGATGACTATTAACGACTTTGTTGAAAAAATAAGTTTAAATTCTGAATTCTAAACAGTATATTCTTAGTCTATCCTTAACTCAGGATACAAAAGTAACTATACATATGGCTCGGCCATTCCTATGGGTAAAAAAATTTAAAAAAATATCTAAATAAATCTGAACTCTTTTTCTGTATTTTACCTCCATCACTGACTTTAGGGACTACACTGTGACACTGTTATCAGCCAGCTTTAGAAATCTTGAAGTTGACTTCCTCATTGCTTGCATACAAAATGCGTGATAACTCCTGACATGTATGGGACACGTATATCTGTGTTTCAAAAGCTGTCTAAAAACACTGGTTATGTCAGAGTTCCGCTGAAGTCAATGAACCTGATGCGTCTCCTATGTGCACTTTTTTTTGATAAGGAGTGTCATCACTGAAGTTAATGCTTTCAAATATTGTATCTAGAATTGTCTTTCTAATTTGGAATCCTTTGCTAGATTGCTGGCATTCCATGACTAGACCTTTGAGTGCTTCAAAACCAAAGAACCATCTTGATGTATCAACTCGGTATTTTCTGTAAATGAATATAGTTCATATGTGTGTTTACTATCTTACAGTAAAAAATGTCTATAATGACTTGAGTTAAAATATCCTAAAACTTCAGTATAACTTTGTTAAGAATTTGAAACATCTGTATTAAATAGGCCAATGCTAGATTACTTAGTAAAATTGGTTCTAAAGCAGGAGAATAAAACAAGATGTATTTCATGTATATCTAACAAGGAAATAATATAGACACAGAGGAAATCTTATCTGTAAGATGTATGAAGTATTTTGTCTTAATTTTCAGTGTGGTACAGGAAAAAGTAAAAAGGAAGGTGAAAAAAACTCAAACCACAACAATCACACATTTAAATTAACATAACCTATATTTCATTTTACAAAAGTTCAACAGTTATTTCATTGTTACTAACTAACAACCAGAAAACCTAGTGAGGGAGACAAGTTAGTACAAATTTCAAAGAAAATCCGAAAAGTTTAAAGAGACGTTCTTGTTCCTTGTCTGTCTTAAAAATGTAAGTCATGACTTACATTGCAACTGTGTTTGAGCTGTATTTAGTGCGTTTAGAAAACATATTAATAAAACATGTGCAACTAATAGGCTGATTAAAAGGAGAATCAGATACATTACAAGTCAACCATTCCTTAATAACTAATAAATTTTTAATTACATCTATCTGAAATGTAAAAACTTCTTCAACCTACAAACACACTTTTTATTTGGGAATACATAAATTAATAAAACTTTAAAAAAATAAGATACAGATACATAGTAACATAGCTTATCTTCCTTAGTTTAAAAATGCGTGTTATGAATATCCTTCATTTACTGCTTTTGGCTGTACATGTCTTTACAGCTAAGTAAAAGTAGCAGTTTTCCAAAAAAAAAAAAAAAGGGGTTTTACCACTACACTATAGAGGCATATGATATGGAATTTCTTGGGCTAATATCTGAAATGTCATTCACTGAGATAACCTTTATTTTAAGAATTGTAGTTGCTGTTTAAGTACTTCATTAAAAAAATAAATAAATACCCACTTTAAACATCCTTGTGGATATTTGCAACTGTGTTGCAAAGACAGAATCATATATTGTCTCCTATAATCCCGAGAGAGTTGGTTGGAATTCCCTTTACTCTTAGACAAAATGAAAAGAGTCTCATATTTGTATATGAACAAGATTTTGGGAAAAGCCAGACGTTATATAGACATTAGGGCCATCTGTCATTGAAAATTGTTTAGTTGCAATATAGTTACACCGGATTGTTCATCAGAGATTTGCACTGGCAGATGGCAAATCTTATAAAAATTAAATGTGTGTTTTTTACTTTTAGTTTCATTTTAAATTGCCTTTATTCCCCATGGAGAGTACAGGTAGGGTTTCCTGGCAGATTTCTTCCCATTACAAATTTGGGACAAATTTACTCAGAGGCATCCTTTTGGACAGAATCATGAGAAATGGAAAACCATTCTCAGTAGCAGCAGCAGCTGGACAGGAACTACTGGGCAAATCTTCCTGTGCCAAAGGGCTCTATGCAATGTCTCTTCTAAAGAAGCAACATCAAAACTACATGGAAGTAAAACTCTGGACCTTCATGAGGAAAATCTAGTCAGACACCCAGCCCAGGCAAACAAGCAAAAATTTTCAAGCTAATTTTGTCTAACCATCATAATTCCTTGCCTGGGAAATCAATTGCTTGAAATAGCTTTACTTGCACTCACGACTGTGGCATTTCTTTCCAATCTACAAAGAAAGATTTAGCTAGATGTTCTGATATTTAGATGTTCTGATGGCACAGTGGTATTTAGTTTCACAGAATACTGTAAGAAAGTAAGATTAGAGGTGCATAAGATAAAGCATGTTTTTTGCAAAAATCTTCTATCCTTACTATAATTATGATTTGGTCACCAATCTAGAATTAAAGTTGAACAATATATGATCTGTTACACCATATTACACATATTACATATATGTGTATTTATGTATTGAAAATTTAAAAATTAATGCTAGGGACTTTTTTGTAAATGTGGATATGTAGACAAAAAGATGAAGAAAATTAGAGTAGCATGGAACTAAAATAGAGCTTTATTACAGGACATGCCCCAGGAGATGTCATATTGCAGGACATGAGTTTACAAGAATATGTTTCAGGTTCATGTCTGGAAAGTCACTTTCCTGAGAGGCAAAAGAAAATATATATGTTTCGATGCCTCTATGGATTTATTTTATTTTTTTGTCTTTCCAAAATGAAAAAGTAAACAAGATATCACATAAGAATAAAGAGTTTATTCCATACTAGAAGCCAAGGAAATGGAAAGCAGAGATTACACTTTCTAAATAAATTTTAGCTTAAGAATTCCATTTATACTAATAAGTATAAAAGAGTTAAGTTTTTTAAATCATATTTAAAACATGGGCTGAGTGGGCTAATTTGAAGAACTCCAAGAAAATTAAGCAACAGAACATCTAAAGAAAGTTAAAGATCATCTAGTTCCAATCCCCCTGCCATGGACAGGGACACCTTCCACTAGACCAGGCTGCTCAAAGCCCCATGCATCATCCCTTGAACACTTCCAGGGATCACACACACACACAGAATGTCTAGGTTGGAAGAGACCTATAAGATCGATAAGTCCAACCTCCTACCTAGCACTAACAAATCATCCCCTAAACCATTCCCTATCCCTAAGCTCTAGATCTAAATGTCTTTTAAAGACCTCCAGGGATGGTGACTCAACCACTTCCCTGGGCAGCCTATTCCAGTGCCTAACAACCCTTTCTGTAAAGAAGTTCTTCCTAATATCCAACCTAAACCTCCCCTGGCGCAACTTTAGCCTATTTCCCTTACCCTGTCACCGGGCACATGGGAGAATAGACCAACCCCCACCTCGCTACAGCCTCCTTTCAGGTACCTGTAGAGTCCGATAAGGTCACCCCTGAGCCTCCTCTTCTCCAGGCTAAATAGTCTCAGCTCCCTCAGCCAATACTCATAAGACTTGTTCTCCAGACCCTTCACCAGCTTTGTAGCCCTCCTCTGGACTCGCTCAAGCACCTCCATGTCCTTCTTGTAGTGAGGGGCCCAAAACTGAACACAGTACTCGAGGTGCGGCCTCACCAGAGCCGAGTATAGGGGGACAATCACTTCCCTGGACCTGCTGGCCACGCTGTTTCTTATGCAAGCCAGGATGCTGTTGGCCTTCTTGGCCACCTGAGCACACTGCTGGCTCATATTCAGCCGACTGTCAACCAAAACTCCCAGGTCCTTCTCTGCCAGGCAGCTTTCTATCCACACATCTCCCAGCCTGTAGCTCTGCTTGGGGTTGTTGTGCCCCAGGTGCAGAACCCGGCACTTGGCCTTGTTGAACTTCATACCGTTGGCCTCAGCCCATTGGTCCAGCCTGTCCAGATCATTTTGCAGAGCCTTTCTACCCTTGAGCAGGTCGACACACGCACCTAACTTGGTGTCGTCTGCAAACTTACTGAGGGTGCACTCAATCCCCTCATCCAGATCATTGATGAAGATGTTAAAGAGGACTGGCCCCAGTACCGAGCCCTGGGGGACTCCACTAGTGACCAGCCTCCAACTGGATTTGACTCCATTCACTAAGACTCTCTGGGCCCAGCCATCCAGCCAGTTCTTAACCCAACGAAGCGTGCGCCAGTCCAAGCCATGGGCAGCCAGTTTCCTGAGGAGAATGCTGTGGGGAACGGTGTCAAATGCCTTACTGAAGTCAAGGTAGACCACATCCACAGCCTTTCCCTCATCCACTAAGCGTGTTACCTTGTCATAGAAGGAGATCAGGTTTGTCAAGCAGGACCTGCCCTTCATAAGCCCATGTTGACTAGGCCTGATCGCCTGCTTGCCCTGTAACTGCCGCATGATGACGCCCAGGATAATCTGCTCCATGAGCTTCCCTGGCACTGATGTTAAACTAACAGGCCTGTAGTTCCCCGGGTCAGTCCTCCGGCCCTTCTTGTAGATGAGCGTCACGTTTGCTATCCGCCAGTCAAGTGGGACTTCCCCCGATAGCCAGGACTGCCGATAAATGATGGAAAGCGGCTTGGCCAGCTCTTCCGCCAGTTCTCGCAGTACCCTCGGGTGGATCCCATTCGGTCCCATTGACTTGCGTACATTCAAATGCTGTAGCAGGTCGCCAACCATCTCCTCGTGGATTGTGGGGGCCACATTCTGCTCCCCATCCCCTTCCACCAGCTCAGGGTACTGGGCGTCCAGAGAGCAACTGGTTTTGCTGCTAAAGACTGAGGCAAAGAAGGCTTTAAGCACCTCGGCTTTATCCTCATCTCTGGTAACTAAGTTTCCCCCCACATCCAGTAAAGGGTGGAGATTCTCCTTAGTCCTCCTTTTTGTACTGATGTATTTATAAAAACTTTTTTTGTTGTCTTTAACAGCAGTAGCCAGATTGAGCTCCTGATGAGCTTTGGCCTTTCTAATTTTGTCCCTGCACCGCCTCGCAACATCCTTGTAGTCCCCTTGACTGGCCCGTCCTCTTTTCCAAAGATTATAAACCCTCTTTTTTCTCCTAAGCTCTAGCCACAACTCTCTATTCAGCCAGGCCGGTCTTCTTCCACGCCGGCTCGTCTTTGGGCATGTGGGGACAGACCGCTCCTGAGCCATTAGGATTTCTTTCTTGAAGAGTGCCCAGCCTTCCTGGGCTCCTCTGTTCTTCAGAACCACCTTCCAAGGGACTCTGCCAACCAGCGTCCTAAACAGCTCAAAGTCAGCCCTCCGGAAGTCCAAGATAGAGGTTTTACTGATCCCCTTCCTGACTTCGCCAAGTATCGAGAACTCTACCATTTCGTGGTCGCTCTGCCCAAGACAGCCCCCGACCACCACATCTCCTACCAGTCCTTCTCTATTAATGAACAGAAGGTCTAGCAGGGCACCTCCCCTGATAGGCTCACCAACCAGCTGTGTCAAGAAGTTATCTTCCACGCTCTCCAGAAACCTCCTGGACTGCTTTCTCTGGGCTGTGTTGTGCTCCCAGGATATGTCTGGGAAGTTAAAGTCCCCCACAAGAACAAGCGCTAATGATTTCACAACCTCTGTCAGCTGTCTGTAGAACTCCTCGTCCACCCCCTCATCCTGGTCCCCATCAGGATGCTTGCCTTGTTGGCCTCTCCACTGATCCTAACCCATAGTGACTCCACCTTGTCATTGCCAGCCTCAAGTTCAACAACATCAAAATAGTCTCTAATATAGAGAGCCACTCCACCACCCCTTCCGTGCTGCCTGTCCCTTCTGAAGAGCCTATAGCCAGACATGGCAGCACTCCAGTCATGAGAGTGGTCCCACCACGTTTCCGTGATGGCAACCAAGCCAAGGCCTGCATGCTGCACAATGGCTTCCAGCTCCTCCTGCTTGTTGCCCACGCTGTGTGCATTAGTGTAGATGCACTTCAGATGAGCCTTTGCCTTCTCCCCCAGCCTAGCCACTGTTCCCCCTGGCACACCTTCAACAGGCTTTGTTTCTTCCCCGCCCCCCTTCTTACCTAGTTTAAAGCCCTCTCAATGAGCCCTGCCAGCTCCTGGGCCAGGATCCGTTTTCCCCTTGGAGATGGTTGGGACCCGTCTGCGGCCATCAGGCTGGGTGCCACATAAAGCGCCCCGTAGTCAAAGAACCCAAAACCTCTGTGTTGGCACCAGCCTCTAAGCCATGTGTTTATCACGTGGGCTTTGCGTGTCCTCTCTGAATCCCTCCCTGCCACTGTAGGAATGGACAAAAACACCACCTGTACTCCCGCTCCATCCACTAACCGTCCCAGGCCCCTGAAGTCCCGTTTGATAGCCTTCAGGCTTCTCTCGTCAATGTTGTCACTGCCAGCCTGGACTATCAGTAGTGGGTAGTAATCAGAGGGGCGAACCAGGCTGGGAAGCTTTCTGGCAACATCCCTGACCCTGGCCCCAGGGAGGCAGCAGACCTCCCTACGGGTAGTGTCAGGCCAACAGATAGGGCCCTCTGTTCCCCTGAGAAGGGAGTTGCCCACAACGATCACCCTTCTTTCCTTTTTGGTGGAAGCAGTCTTGAGGCGTGGAGCAGACTTCCTCGCCCTAGGCTTCCTGGGTAAACTTCCTTCCACACCCTCATCCACTGCTCCCTCGAGGTCCAGGGCCTCAAACCTGTTGC
>CM021766.1:99229184-99257678 GCA_011076525.1 Nettapus auritus | reverse complement strand
TTCCTTTCCTTTCCTTTCCTTTCCTTTCCTTTCCTTTCCTTTCCTTTGACTCATATCAAAAATGCTCATCTCACAGTAATCTTCCACTTGCAGGGTTTGAACCACATGTATGTTGGAATTTCTGGGGAAAGGGACTGCCTTTGATGTTTGCATCATTCTGTTCTTTCTCTGGTTCTTTATCAATTACCTTATGGCTTTCAGTCTGTATCTACATAGTAAGACATCTTCACCCTTCCAATCACAGTTTCTAGTTTACAACTGTAGAGCCTAGTATTATATATGTCATCTATGTATCTTATGTATTTAATAAATATTACTCAATAACTGACATGCTTAAATCTTGGCAATCAATTGGTGTTTAACAGCTATTCAAGTGCGCTCAAATAACAGTGTTGTAAAATGGAAGAGCCAGTGGGGAATTTACATAAGATCCGATGAAAACTGTAAAGCTACTAAACAAAAAGTGTAAGGGAGAAATTGCCTGATGGACTGGGAAGGATGCCTGAAAGATGATATTCACCTGGAAGCTGCTGTTAATTGTCTTCCTAGCTAGCCACTTGGAAGAGGTTTTGACTTTTCTCTTTTGCTTTATCTCTTGCTCTCTTCTTCTTTTAGCCCCTGTAAGGTAGTAAGGTAGTTTTGAAGGGGATGTATGCCAACAGCTTATCACTTTGATTTGCAATACAAGGCAAAATGAAAGATATACTAACAACAATTTGCATACATGACTTCATTGTGGCTGGCTGGTATGCAGGAATGTTGAAAGTAGAGAAGATTATGCTACCATTTGAAGATGACGAGTTCACAAAGACCCCTCAGGGTTAAAACTCTTAAGTTAACTTTACTGATGCATCTGCAGAGATGCACACGTGCCCTGATATGACATTAAATTCTACCAACCCCAATATATAATAGTTTTCCACTAAAAGACACATAAAATATTTGAATTATAATGCCCTTATATTTTACCATAAAAGGATGACAATAATTTAATTTTTAGCTTTAGAATAACTCTTATCTGTTCACAAGAGAAATCTAATGGAAATTTAGCTCTTGAGTCACAGAATCACAGAATCACAAAAATACTGAATGGTTGAAGTGGTAAAGGACCTCTGGAGATCATCTAGTCCAAACCCCCTACTCAAACAGCGTCCCTTGGAGCACATTATGCAGGATAGTTTTCAGAGGCCTTTTGAATATCTCCAGGGAAGGAGACCACAGTCTCTCTGGGCAACGTGTTCCTGTATTCAGTCACACTCACAGATGTCTAATTCTTCCTATTTATTCCCCATGCTACATACTTTAGTGTACAAGAACTTCAAAGTTCTTGTACAAATTCAAGCATGTCCGTTCCCCAGGAGGAATGCAAGAGGATACCCCATAGTCATGTCTCGTATGCATTTCCTTGACAAGTAGTTTATTCAAGATTTTATAGAATTTTTAGGTTTTATAGAGTTTTTATTATAAACAATTTCATACTTTGTTAGTTACTTAAGACCTATAACTCTTTACAAATTGTGACAGAAGTGCATCTATAAATACTTGAAATAAAAATGTATTAGTAATTAAAAAAAAAAAAAAAGAGAGAGAGAAAGAAATTCTACCTGAAATGTTTGTTTCTTTTTTTGTTTGTTTGTTTGTTTGTTTGTTTGTTTTTGGCTGAAAAAATGACAAGGGCAAACTCAGTAAATTGATTTTCTTCAGCCATGGAGAAAACATTTAGATTTTTCTTAAAACATTTCTTGTTACACACCTAAAATGTTTTTCTCTTTAGTTGTCAGAAGTTGACATAGTTGACATTACTTTTTTTTTTTTTTTTTTTTTTTTTTTTTTTATATGACAGAAGAATATATCCTAAACAGTACTAGAATCGATATGTGTCTATTGTAGAAGCAATCTTGCTAACTGTAAAATGTCTGAAAATCTAACTCTAGTACAAATCTCTGGTACATTTGTAGGTGCAATTAATATACTGATACAGCATTTTGTGACTTAATTGCAATTCTTCTTGCCTTTTTAAAATTGTGATGTATAGCAAACAGCAGACTTCTATTCCCTGATGACCTATTGAGTACATGAAAAATTGAGAATCCTCAGCTTGCATTTTAATAGCTTGCATCTAACTTAACATTTGTCAGGCATTTGGTTGTGTGTTCAAATTGAATAGTGCTGATTTTAATTGTGACTTAACCAGAGAAGAAAAAATATTGAGCAGCTCAGTGTCCATTTTGTACACAGATAAATATTTTGTGGATAAAAATGCGTCTGTAAAACTAGACTTCTTGATTTCTAAGTCTCATAATCACTAAGAGATATATTGTAAAATTGAAAACAGTACTGACAATAGAATCTGAAAAAAAAGAATATGTGAAATATATGAAAATTTCTGATTTTTCACATTTCTGTTGAGAAAAAGTCCAGACATTGTTGGTTCAGCTGAAGTTTGAATGTGAATGTGAAGTTTGAGATGAATGTTGAGATGATGCATCTATCTGAGTAGCAAAACTGGCATTCTGTCTCACCCTCTCATCAGTTCTTTTTTTCTGAGGCACAACTTATTTCCCCTTTTGATATTATCATAACAAATATTTGGAAAAGCTACTTTCTTGGTGCTTAACAGTAACATTCTTAACATTACGAATTCTTAAGTTTTTAAAAAAATCTTTTAAAATATAAATAGCCAAGAGGTGGCAGTAGTCGATCCTGTATTTACTGTGCTTTATTGTTCAAAGTATATACTTTCCTTTCTTTGATAGACAACACTATTTCAAATCAGACATATGATTTTTATTTTTTATTTTTTAAATTCTCAATTGCCTAGCATTCTGAGTACAGCTCCCTTTCCATCAAAGTCTCAAAAATCTTTGTCAGAGCTACAGTAAAGTAAGTACGTCCTTGAAAGGCTCCATCCTCTGAAGACATTGAGACAGATGCTTAGAAGGTATTTGACTGGTCAGGTATGAGTGAGACCAAGATAAGCCTTTGATCCTCATGCAGAGTGGGAGGACAGGATGTACCTATACTTAAGTACCCCCTAAAGGATTGCAGAGCCCTATAGTGTGGTTACATTCAGCTTTGTGGCTTTGTGAGGTTCATGTCTCTAAAAGCCAATATAAATATAAGTGTTACAAAGAATTGCTGCTGAAATTACCCCATAAATACAGGGGAAGGTAGGGAAGAGAAGTGAAGATGGTCAGCTAGCAATAGGGCCAAGGTCAGACATCAAGGGTAAACTTTTTCCCCCAATATTATATATATATATGTGTGTGTGTGTATATATATATATTTATTTCCTGTAGAAGTGAGAAGGGAAGCATGAAACTGGAGAAGCTTAAGATGATTTTCAACTTGACTGGGGAACTGGGCAATACCTCCAACCTTTCTGCCTCATGGCAAGCACGTAGCTCAGTGCTTTACACAGGGAGCCACCTAGCACAGAGTGTGTGGAGAGTGGCCTGAAGTTGGCTGTGGCATATGTAGACAGGCAGAGAACATTCTTACCTCAGGAGTAAATTCACACTTTGACAGGGAAATAAGGTGGCAGACTAGACTTCCTAAAACAAATGTTTCCTTCTATATTTGTAAATTGAGGGATGGATAGGTGGGCGTTGAGGACAAGCAGGCAGCTGAACAGCAAATAACTTCTTACATTCCCCCAGTGGGATGGGGAAGAGAACTGGGAAGGTAAAACTGCAAGAACTCATGGATTGAAATATAGACCGTTTACTACCTAAAGCAAAAACTGTGCATGCAGTCAGGCAGATGTTCAGCCACTTCCAGGAAAGCAGGGACCATCACAGGTAACAGTTTCTTGGGATGACACACACCCTCCCACACTCCCTTCCTTTCCCCCAGATTTTATTCCTGACCACAACCTCATATGGTGTGGAATATCCCTTTGGCTAGCCTGGGCCCCCTGTCTTGGCTGTGTCCTCTTCCAGCTTCTGATGCACCCCATGCTTCCCTTAAGAATATTTTCTTAAGAATCCCTTAAGAATCCCTTAAGAATATTTTCTTACTTACAGGAAAGGTCCAAAATAGTCAGAAACTGGTCATAAAGTCTGTTTAAAAACTGATCAGAATATATATATATATATATTTCTGATTAGTCCTAATACAAACCACTGAGTTCCTGAACATTTAGGTGAATATCTAACTGAATATATTTATATGAATATCATATCTTAGGGCCACAGTGAGACCTTGTAGCATGCTATCAAACAATCAGTGATAACACAGCTCCTGGAGCAGATGTTTCTGCATAGGGTTATTATAGGGTAAGGAAAGGATAGAATGTGGCTGGGAAGTGAAAAAAAAAAAAAAAAAAAAAAAAAGAAGGGGAAGAGGGGAGGTAAACATCCATACTTTCATCCTCTGAATACATAAAGGCAAGAACTGCAAGAGTATGGGCAAGTTAGGTTGTGCAAAATTAATGCATTCCAGGCTTGCTTCTAACAGTATATGCAAGTGCCAAGGACTGTTTTTTAGAGGGAGTTACTACAGAAAAATGGTGTCAGTTCATGACAGTGCTATTTACTGACATGTATTGTTAAGAATCTTCTGGTAAATTAGGGTTTAATTAATTCAGGATTGGTTTGGTTGTGTCACATGGAAATGGGAACCCATTAAGTTAGGCTTATCAAAAGGCAACATCTGAAAACATACAGCAATATAAAAGTCCATCTGCAGAAGGTAAATCACTGGTTAATATGTGCTAAATTGTTTCATTTTATCTTTTTTTTTTTTTTTTTTTTTTTTCCTTGTTCCATTTATGGGGGTTGGAGACCATCTGTATGAGAAAAATATTGTAGCCTTGGCTTGCAGCAGGTTTTCTCTTCTGTTCTGCGTTTACCTGGGTGTATATTTATTAAGATTGAACCTGTCCACAAGATAGGAACAACTAAAGTAAGAATCATGACTTGCACTCTGTAATTGAAAATAGTTCCCAGGGGAGTTAATAAAGTTGTGGCCTAAACAACGCATAAAGCTTTTAGGTACATTTTGCTCTTTTTGAGGGTAAATGAGATTTGGATTCAAACAGAGACAGATTATTATTATTATTATTATTATTATTATTTATTTTACCTTGTGTTCTTAAATTAACATGATGTAAATTCTGTACATAAATGTAAAACGAGTTCAGATTTGTAGTTTTCCAGGTGGGGACTGTCTCTGACTGTGTTTTTAATGTTCCCTGCACATGTGACTATCTTCACTTTTAGTATCAGGAGTAAATAAGATAGTTTTAAGATCATTGTAAACTATGCAATTGCATTTTTTTTTTTTTAACTAAGTTTAAAAAAATCTAAACTATATAAAAAAAATAAAAGCAACATTTTTTTTTTTTAAATCTTATTTGAAAATCAGTGGTATTAAAATAGAGATATAATTCATATTATCACAAATATGTAACCATCAAATCCTATTTCACAGAGAGCATGTGATGAAACACTATTCATCTGATTCCTAATGATAATCCCATACAAATATCCTGGTGTGTTCTCTGTAGCATATTTATGATCTTGTTGTGTCTGGTCCAAGTTTCTTGACATTCTGAGTACACCTTTGGGGAAATATGACATCTTGCAGTAATGTACGCTGTGCATGTCAAAAAACAACACCAATCTGCTTCTGCTACTCTGAGTTTTAAAAGCGGAAAGAGCAGGCTGCTCATTTTTTAACATATGCAGGATGGTGATGTTTACAATACCAGCTGGAAAAGCAAGTGCTTCTACAAAACAGTGTGTGGAGAAAATGGAACAGGAGGAAGGAAAAATCATCATCATAATAAAAAACCCACTCAGTTTTCTATGCTAAATGAGCACTGAAAAAAAAAAAAAAAAAATGAACAAGGAGATCTTAGATTCTTGTGGTAGCTCCTAACTTTAAAGGACAAAATAAAATGGATCTGAAATATTTGGGCTGTGCAACATATAAGGAGATCTGTATTGTTAGTTCCAGAATTTTCCATTTACTAAAGGCAAATAAACTAATAAAAAATAAGAAAACAGTAATAACAAATAAAATATTTACTGGGAAATATAGAGATTAAAATGTGTCCTGATTCATGGAGTCTCTTCAACTTTTATTAAGAAATGAATGGTGAATTAGAAATAAATAAATAAATAAATAAAACCTTGCAAATCTTTGAAAACTTAGCTCTAGAAGGTTTGATAATTTCAGCACTGGACATCTTTGTGGGTATAAGACTTGTGGTAATGAAATCTGGGTAAAATCTTTTGTCTTAAACAGTAACTTCTCAGCTGTCTGTTTACAAATGGACTTAAGTTAGTTCCTCTTAGCGATATATATGTTCTTTTTGTAAATCTATTTTTTTGCTATCCCTTTCATTATTTTTGGTTTGTTTTCACTTAAGGTCAAGAAAATCTGGGCAAATGCATTAAATTTATAATGCTAACCATTTAAGTTGCATGAAAACCTTGAGAAGAATGATAGATTTATTTTGTATAGACCAATCTGCTCTGTGTTTTATTCATTTTTTCATCCCAGCTTCTGTCTTTGTAGTTTGACAACAAACTCCTTTTCATGATGTAGAACAGTTAAGGCAATCTGTCTAAGGAAAAAATAAAAACAAAAGAATGGACTAAGATAATGCTCCCCTAAAAATAAGCTAAATATTTTCTGCAGTCAATAGCAGAATTTCAAAGTTTTGTAGGCACTTGTTGCTTAATGCATCTTGAAAACTCAATAATTTTTTTAAAGCACCTGAACAAAGATTTAGGAATACAATAATAATGATATTAATAATAACATTAATGATTATAACAATGACAACAATAAATGCCAATAACCTGTATATACATACCTTCTATAACGTCTTGCAAGTTGCAGATATCATGTTCTGACTTATAAAAGTCAAAACATTTATTTCAGCACAGCAAAATGAAGCTCTTCTTATTCAGAGGCAGACCATCTATGTGTCATTGAGTAAGTGATAAAATAAAACCCTGGGTAATCTGCACTTTTA
Source organism: Nettapus auritus (assembly GCA_011076525.1). Taxonomy (NCBI): domain Eukaryota; kingdom Metazoa; phylum Chordata; class Aves; order Anseriformes; family Anatidae; genus Nettapus; species Nettapus auritus. The sequence goes on along the minus strand of CM021766.1, from coordinate 99,250,690 downwards.
GACTCACAGTTTAAAAAATATCACACAGATCTTCATAGGAGTTTTTCTCTATTACATTAAGAAAAGAATATTATAAAATAAAAAAGGTTACATAATTCATTTTTCACTTGCACGACTACATAAGTATAAAAAAATGTAAATATTATAAAGAAGTAGTCAGTACAATATAATACTTTAGAAATCAAGTTGTCTTTTTAAAGGAGGAATAGGATGGTAGTTCAGATGAGAAATATTCACAGATATCTTTTACTTTTTTTATTTAGTTATTTTTAAGTGAGTTATTAAATCAAACACCATTGAGTTTCAATGCAGTAATATGTAGTATTTAGACAAATATTGAATGCAATCCAAGTTCATATTACATATTTCTTGTTCTGCAAACAGAAAAATTAGACAACTATCATTTGATCAAAATATTAACATTGGTGATGACATTGCATCAAATACTATCCCTGAAAATGAAAGATGTTATATAATAGCTAATAAAACTTTTTTTCTTTTATTCCTTCTTCTTCAGTTGGATAACGTAGGAAATAAGAATGGTAGGTCAAGAAGTAAAGGCAAAGGAAAAATATTCAAAATCTTCAGCACTAAAGAAAATGGTCTGAAGAAAAATAAGGATCACAAAATCACAGAATAGTCTAGGTTGGAAGAGACCTACAAGATCACCGAGTCCAACCTCTGACCTAACACTAACAAATCTTCCACTAAACCATATCCCTAAGCTCTACATCTAAACGTCTTTTAAAGACCTCCAGGGATGGTGACTCAACCACTTCCCGGGGCAGCCTATTCCAGTGACTAACAACTCGTTCAGTAAAGAAGTTTTTCCTAATATCCAACCTAAACCTCCCCTGGTGCAACTTTAGCCCATTCCCCCTCGTCCTGTCACCAGGCACATGGGAGAATAGACCAACCGCCACCTCGGTACAGCCTCCTTTCAGGTACCTGTGGAAAAAAAGTTGTATTTTCCCTAGTGGTATGAGAAACAATAAAAAGGTCTTGTTTAGATAAGATATTTCACTGATGAGAAGTAACTGTCTGAGGGAAATATGAGGTTCTGTATAATGACAATATAGACTTTTGTGTTGGAAAGCAGTTAGAGTTTAGTAATTGACTGTTAGCTTTATAGATTGTTTGTAAAATATGAAGTAAAATAAGACTTATTCCTTTCCATTTATAGCTGTAAAGTTTTATAAAACCAAGAACAAAAATGAATCAAAATTTTATCTTTGCTTTAAACACTGTCAGCAATAAGTTATAAGCTATATAATGAAAATCATGACACAGAAGACATCTCAATATTAATTTAAGGCTTTTGGGAAATTAACATAATTAAAGAAGAAAGTATTAGTATTTTGTTTGTTTGTTTGCTTTGTTTTGTTTTAAGAACTATGCAAAGGATACCTTTTGCTCCTTTTTTGTACTTCCACACTTAATGGTAATTCAATTAAATTCTGTGGATGCAGCATGCTGAATACTGAAAAAAAAAAAAAAAAAAAAAAAAAAAAAAAAAAATCCAAGACCTTTTTAGCTTTCATAGACAATTGAAAAATAAAAACAATGTTTAAAAAATTATTTTTCAAAAGAGGGAAATTCCTACTTTTGTCCACTTGCAAAGTCTATACTTATCCTATCACTAATAACTTACTTTGGAGGACAAAACAGATATACAGGAAGAGTTGTCAGTACAAAAATAATAATTTCTCTTGATTGAATAGTCTAACATTATCTAAGGATTGAAAAATAATATTTTACTAGTTCATTTTAATATGTCAGTTTAAATAAGGAAGTATCTGTATCTTAAGACATTAATTCAATTGAAGGAAATGTGCCAAAATGATCAGGAAGAAAGAGTGATTTATGTGGTACATCTGTCAGTCCTTGAGTACTGATGTAAACATTCAACAGTTCCTACATTATAGTCATCTATTCATAAAGTTTTTAATCAAAGGAGCTAGCTGAGCCTCTTGTGGCTGGATCCTGGGTAGCAATTTTGACTGCTCAAGTTTTACGTGCTATTGATGATATCTTAATAAAAACCTAACAGCCCATGAGACAAGACTTAAAAAAAAAAAAAAAAAAAAAAAAAAAAAAAAAGTAAGAGAGAAGAAAAACATATGACTCATACGAGGTATAAATGTGTCTATCTTTAGTTTTCCTACCTTATGTATAATTAGCATTTTATATAATAATGGTATAGTTCGTATCCCATGGTTAGTGAGCAGTGTCACCAAAGACTGACAGGAGGACTTCTGAATGGTCTTCCACCAAGCAACAGTTCTTCACGACTAGTAATTTTGTGTGAACATTGGCAAGTGATGGAAGCTTGGAAATACCCTTCTAGAGGAGATGGATTAACAGTGCAAGTGAGCTGAACCCCAAGATGTGCAAAAGGCTGCTGAGCAGTGATATTTCTCTGTGTTCCATGCAGTTAGGTTTTATTTTCAAATTCATGAAGAAACCACTTTGATTCACTAGACTATAGTAGCTCTCTTCATTACCATTGTATTCCACCTCTACAGCTGCTTTAGATTTGTTTCTTTATGGGCACCTAAAACCTTTATGTGCACCTAAAACCTTTATGTGCTGATTTCTGCCCATATGGCAATTCTAGTTAAAGAAGATGGCTTAGATTGGTTTGTTTCTTCATTTGTGCATTTTCATTTCTAGTAAAAAATATTCAACACCTATTTAGTAGTCTGTGAGAGGTCTTTCACTTAATTTTTATTTTTTTTTTCCACTTATTTACATAGTCTATACACTTTTATCGTATTTTGATTGAAGCCCACCACATTATTTTTGCATTGCATTATTTTTTTTTCCTTCTAAATTCAAGACTACATATTTCTGAAGTTTGTCATCGTTGTTGTTTTTCTTCAGTGTTGGATCTGTCTTCCACAAAAAAAATCTATTCCTTTATTAGGATACAAGCTCTGTCAAGTTGTACATTTGAATCCACAAGTTAAAAGGTGCTGTAAATGGGTTGTCCTTCTGTTTAATTTCATATATTAAAATCATACTTTCATTAAAAAAATAGTTCTATTTAGGAATCTCAGTAAAATAATATGAGAACAGATCTGTTTTTCCTCACTTAATCATAGTACATTGAAATCTAATGATTTACATAAACTAATATTAAAAGTCTATCTCACAGAATTACGTAACTGTTGAAATGTTGAGGAAGTGTCCTCTATGGGTCATCTTGTCCAAACTACTTCTCAAACAGAGCCACTGAGAGTCATTTGCCCAGGACCATGACCATTTTGAATATCTCCAGGCAAGGAGATTCCACAACTGCTCTGGGCAATCTGTTCCAGTCTTCTGTTAACCTCACAGTAAATCCTTTCCTCCAAACACTGAATTACTTGCATACTTACTATATTTATGACTGTTTTTCTCCAGTGCCATGGATCAGAACATTATTTGAAGATGGATTTCCATCACTATCAGCATATTATATAAAGAAGATAAGACTAAAGACTAGACTTCGCAGACTAAACATTTGTGAGCTTTTGTCTTTATTCCTTTCTATTACTATTTAATGATTTAAATGCAATTGTTCATCTGAATTTAAAAATCTAAAAGATTTTTAAATAATAATCTATAGAGTACTGGGGATGTAAATGTCAGAGTAACAAACCTGAAAACTACACTATTGCTTTCTACATGTCATTATTTTTAGGATTTAAGTAGGATTTAGTTGATACATAAGACTTGTACTAACCATCAGCAGTATGCCCATGGTAATAATTTTCACTGTTAAAGCCTTAAGATGTTTAAGGCTAGTTTAATCTTTAAAAATGTCAATCACACAGGCAGTGTATGAATATGATTAGGCATGTATACCTTTAAGTGTGAATTTATCAAAAAGTTGCCCAAAGTAGTAGTACATAATAAATCCAGATAAAAGGTGCATTACAAAATCCTTCCAAGCTAATTGATTTCCAGTTTCCATCCTATCCATCCCATGATTTGGATGGATGCCAAATATCCAGGTGGATTTAATTTTTGTTGTTTTCTGTGATTGTTTTTAGTGATAGTGGTCTCTCTCCTCTTCTCCTCTCTCTCTTTTTAGTATATAATTAATGTGGAGGATTTTCAGGAAAGATGTTACAGGAGGGATGTATACTTCAGGAGAGATGTTTGGTTCATGTCCTCTGTTTCTGTCACCTCTAGAAAATAAGCTATTTCCAGTGTCTTTCTACTACACTATCCTATATTCTCAAGCCCTTGATCTCTAGTTCCCAAATCCACTCTGTCAAAGCTTTACGTTCTGTTTTCAGAATGGTAGTGAAGGTCTCCTCTCTTCTCTGAATTCCTGTCATGGAGCAACAATTTTTGAGCAAGTTACTTCTGAATCAATTGGAAGAATCCTGTCATTTCTAAGGCAGCCAGATACTGTGAAAGCTTAGTGGGGAGCAAGGAAACACTATCCTGTGGAGATCAAATGCAGATGACCAAAGATCATTGAATAGACAGATTTTGCCTCAGTGTCAGGCAGAAGTTCCCAGGCCCTCAGAAACTTATAAAAGTATGTACAAGCAGGGATATATATATATATCCTTAGTATATGAAAAAATATATTTCTCCTTTGTATGTGAAGAAAATACACCACAACAACCAGCAAAAGAAAACTCAGAAGTATATAGTTAAGTATAACAGTAACTTACTATCTGTTTGAAGAATGCAAAACACAAGATGTTTTCTTTTTTTTTACAATACAATTGAAGATACACTTGTGGTAGCATAATTCATTGTCTAACATCTAACAAGCTTTCTTCTACCACACAGCACTAAAATCTTAATGATGTCTTTGATTTTACCACCCTCTTCGGTAGGACAACAGACAACTTATTATGCTTTATAATAATCACTGATCAATATACATATTATTATTATTAATCTTATTATTGACTGTCTAAGCAAAGGTCTAGATTCATATCCTTCAGCCTAAAATGCATCCTTTTAATGCTTCTTCACAAAATGTGGTTCTTTTATCTTAATATAAATCTCAAGTTCACTACATAAGGGGGAAGATAGTTCCAACAAACGTAAAAGTGGTTTACATCTTTGCTTTTCCTTAAAAATATTTTATGCCACAAGTTTCAGCCACTAATAAGGCAATTAAAGTATTATTTTATGCTCTGAATGCCCAGAGCTTAGTGCCATACCAGTCATACAAGCCACCATCATGAACAGCTAAAGACAATTGTGTTGAACTGCAAAAGAACTGTATAAAATTATAAGTTACAAACTACTTAGGCTAAATCATGATAAAAATGTGTCATTTCTAGTTAACTCTGCAGACATCTTGTAGACCGGGGTGTGACTTCTTTGTCAGATTCTTTTTAAAATTAAACTCACAAAATGGTTTGTGTTTCTGTTTATACTTGGGTCTTTGCTTATATTTTACCTTCTTTCCTCTCCTTATTAATCGGAATATCTAAGATCTCATCCTTCTTCTTTCTGCTTTGCAGTTTCCATCTACATACTTTATCTCATATCCCATTAGTATTACACACCACTCCAACAACACCAATAGCTGCAACACTTTTCAGTGCTATTCTATTTGTTCTGCCTAGTTTTTATTCTTTTTCTCCTACAAAGCACAGAAGAGGATAAAGAAAGTGACAGGTCAGGAAGAAGTTACTCAGGGCAAATAAAAGAGCAGAAATAAAATCATTCCTTGATGGGCTGAGACCAGTAAAGCTATGCTTTAGTCAATTACATGTCTTTTTTGTTGATAACCCTGTGAGAAATGTGCACGCACACACACACAGAAAAATACTACCTTTGATGGCATGGAATTTTACTATATAGCTGTAGTGAGCAAATGTTATTAGATAGTTTTTAGATGCTACACCTTTCTTTTTTTTTTTTTTTTTTTTTTTTTTTAAATGGGAAGAACTCTTGCTTTTGAAAAACTTCTTTTAATATTAGAGAATGTATCCCTTCTTACATTTCATTAAATTTTGAAAAAGTAGCAATGAAGGTGGTGTTTTTTGTTTTTGTTTTTCCCTAATCAATGCACTTGGTGGCTGTTTTAACAGACAGGTCACTATTGAAGACTCTGAGGTACATTTTTCTTCAAACAGCAGCTATGTTAACTTGGCTGTGGCAATGGAAATATGGCTAGACTTCTATAATTAATATTGTTCTTTTAAAAGTATATATTAATAACAAGGTTTGTGAAGTTGGAATTAAAATTAATTTCAGAAAAAGTTCTTTTTTTTTTTTTTTTTTTTTAATTCAGAAAAAACAACATATGAAATGAGAAATAGCCTATAATGCACATATGGAGTATTCATATACATGTGTTTTAGCATATTATGCATTTTCACATAAGTCTAATTTATAATCAGATTTGCAGAAATTTTAATGCATCAATGTATTATCTTAGCATTATGTGTCTTCATGTAAGAACATTCATACTTTTTTTCATCACAGTGTTTCAGTATGTTGTTACAGTGGAAGCAAACATTACATTGAGATGAATGAGATATGTGAATGATTTGCTTTTGAAAAATAATGATTTTCTTCATAAAGGATAGGTATATGCCCACTTGTATTCCAGGAACACCTATCTTGTAAGTAAAAGGTCTTCACCCTGAAACTGAGCTGCTGGACTTATAGAAATAGATTGCCTACTGTTGATATAATACTTGAGTTCCTTACTCTCTGCGCATCAGATGGTTATTTTGCAGAAAAGGTTATTTTGTTTTCTACAGAATATTTTACATTTTGAAAGCAATGAACAATAAGAATCGAAGCAAATTTCTGTTAGATATCATGGAAAAATGAATCAAAACCATAAAAAATATAGTTCATATCCAACTGAACTTTCCAAAGCAAACAAAAATTATTTAATTATCCAAATTGTGGCAAGGGGGCCTTGTGTGTTCATATTGTCCATGACTGTAAAGTAAATCAAATAAATTACAAAGAATTTGAATAAGAGATATTAATACAGAGAAAAAAATAAATCCACCAGTTTTAGCAACTTTTAAAATAATGGCAATTAACAAACAAGTCACTAGCTTTGCCCACTGAATTCATCTTTCCTTGCCCATTTTCCAGTAAAATATCTTCATCTACATCCATAAGCATTAATATTGGAAGGAACATTAAAGATCACATTTTCAAATGCGTAGGAGAGAGGGAGCAAGAAAAAATAAGAACATTAAAAAGAAACATTAAAAAAAGTCAGAAATTGAGAACAGTATATAAAATGTAGAATGAAAAAGATTCAAAATACAGTAAATAATTTAAATATTATTCCAGTTTCTGTCAATATGATCAGCACATTTATCTGAAAATATCCATTTTTCTATACTCAAAGTTTAATTAATCTATGATGGCAGAAGCAACCTTTTTTTTTTTTTTTTTTTTTTTTTTTTTTTTTTTTTTTTTTTTTTTTGTTTTGTTTTGTTTTGTTTTGTTTTGTTTTGTTTTGTTTTTTTTTTAATTTCCATAGATTCTGGTATAGGGTATACCCTAATCAGGAGAGCATCTTGATATTTGTTTATTTTGTGAAAGGTTCTTTCTGCCCTGTCCTAAATTCTTAAAAAAAAAAAAAGAAAGGAAAAAAAAAAAAAAAAGGAAACAAAACACATAGGAAGACATTTTTAGGCACGCAAACCATCACCAAGTACTTTGAAATTCTCAGTGACTTGAAATGCTTCTGACTATCATCCTGACCAGAACCTAGCAAAACAGAAGACACATTAGTTTTCAAAGTCCCAGACACAAATCTGAATAGGTATCTTGAGTGTTAACTTAGAAAATGCAAATAAAAATCCAATCCATAAGAAAAAACAGTTGCTTTACTTTTCTCAGACACTTTTGTGCTCTGGACAGCAGCCATTCCAGAGCTACCTTTGGCATGATACCAATTTTGCAACTACTACCAAAGGCTAGTCTGCAACTACTACCAAATTTCTTTTCAGGGACATAGATCTGTAGAAACATTACTTTATGTTCTCTAAACAATAATAAATTCACTTTATCTTTTTTCCTTTACAGAAAGAAGAGACTGAGCAAGTCAACTAATATTACAGACTCATCAATCTCAATAAGAATTAAGTTTGAAATCAGTTATGAATTTGAACATGAATTTCACCAAGTATGAAATGGCTGTACCTACAGTATCATAAAATCATGGGATAATTCCATCTGGAAGAGAGTTCAGGAGGTCTCATCCTTCTGTTCACAGCATCATCAGCTCTGAAGTCTGGCTTGGTTGCTCAGGGCCTTATCCAGTTGGGTTCTGCAGACCTTCAAGAATGAAAACTACAGTCATTCTGGGCAGCCACTGCAGGGCTATCCTTATGGAGAAAACAATTTTCATTATAACTAGTCAGAACCTCTCTTGTTACAGTTCATGGCAGTTTTTTCTTGTCCTCTCTCATGCACCAGTGTCAAGATCCCAGCTCTGTCTCCTCACAAGCCTCCCTGTAAGTACTGCTGTAAAGTGATCTTGAAGATATTACTCTTCCTGAATGAACCAGACCCTACCTCTCATGGCAAGCGCTACAGAACCCCAATAATGTCTTAGTGGTCGTCTCCTGAATATGTTTAAGTTAGATGATGTTTTTCTTACACTGGAACCTTGAATGTCACAGTATTCAGGAACAGCTCTTGATTCCAGATGTGTAGTTGTCCTCTGTCCTGTCCCTATTCCAGTGATCCCCCAGGGTAGCACTAGCTGTAATTCTTTACAGCTTGGTAACCAGGAAAATGCTCTGACCATATGATCTGAATACTGCATTGACTGATGGCTCGTGGGATGCTGCAGCTGGCAGATGAATTTCTGTGCAGAGGAAGATTTAGCCTCTTGGCAGCAAAATATTTCTTTAATGTTTTTCATCCCAGATATTGTTGTACAACTGATATAATAGGATAATAAAGTCAATTAAGTTAACTAAACACCTAAAACAAATAGACATAATCTGTATTGGGGGTTTAGGTATGTTACAATCAAAATGTTTTTGTGAAGATTAACAGTTTTTGCCTGCCTTGGTCTCCCAACTAGCTGTGGATAGATCTGCATTGCAATCCAAAATGTAATTTCCTTACAGATATTTTACCTCAAACTAACATTAATCCACCCAGATCATCTTCTGGTATGGCAAGATGTACTTCTGTGTTGGGTCTGCTTAGGATGGAGTCACTTTTCCCTGCAGCAGCCCACACAGTGCTGCACTCGTAGCTGGAACAGCACTGGTATCACTCCAGTGTTGTGTCTATTGCTGCATAGTGCTGGCACAGAATCAGGACTCTCTCCAAGCCCCAGGAGCCAGCAGGCTGGGGGTGGGCAATTGATGGGGAGGGGACATCACCAGGGCAGCTGACCTAAACCGACCAAAGGGATATTCCATAACACCTGATGTCACACTCAGCAATAAAGGGAGCTCTTGTGGAGGAGGGAGCTCTCTCTCTCGCTCTCTCCTGAACAACTGGTATGTGTTTTGAGGCCCTGCTTCGCAGGACGTGGCCGAACATCGCTTGTTGATGGGAAGTAGAGAATAATTTTTCCTTTCTCTCTGTGCTTCCGCGTGGCCTTGTTGTTTCTTTTGTTGCTTTCTCTCCCCATTCCCTTTCCCTTTAATTAAATCATTCTCATCTCAGACCTCGAGCTCTTTGTGTTGACTTTTTCTCCCCCTCCTCTTTGAGGAGGCGGGGAGTGAGAGAGCGGTTGTGGTGGAGCTCGGCTGCCCATCCGAGTAAAACCACCACAACTTCAGCTATGCAAAGGACATACCCCTACCATACTAGTCTGAAGTGCACTGATATCCAAAGAAGTAAGATAAAAATATGCCTGTATGTGGGATATAGGATGGGCAGTTTAAAATAACTGCATGACATTGGTGTAATCATGGCATGTGGTTTCATTAACAGGATTACTCTGTTTACGAGAATCCCCCAAGCACTGTTTGAGCAAAGACAGATCTGCAAGAGACACCGTGCTCTTTACCCTCATCTACTGCCCTAGGGGTAAAAGGACATTTAGACAAAGATTCTCATTCACTACCTGGAGCAATACCACCAGTGGCACAATCCCATTACAGCACCATAGGTTCTTTAGGAGTCCCTACCTACAAATACTGTTTTAATATTATGTAAAATATAATACCACAGTACTATATAATACAGTACTACCCTCTTGAATATCTGTGAGCTTGCCTCTGCCGTGTTCTGTTCTATGGCAGAGAACTCTCTCTTGCATCAATGGCAAGATTGTATCCTTCTCTTTTCTAGGCTGTATCTGAAAAGAAGGAGGCAAAGAGGAGTAAGAACAAGTGCCTTCCCAGCTGCTACAGGAATACACAGGAGTACATCCCCAGAGAGCAGATGCTGTTGTATGTTTGCTCTCCTTCAGAGAATAAGGTCCAGGGGCTGAATACAAGTACTTTCAGAGTTTATAACAGACCAGAGGTCTTTCTTTGGCCACCTACCATCCTGTTGTCATTGATGGCCAAAGGTAGGTAATTATGGAAAATTTTAAGAAATGGGGAACCATATAGAAACTTTCCTCTATTACCACTGGACAGCAAACAATACTTTAGGATTTTCCTGCAGTGTAAAACATATCTAGACCATTTTGATTAATAGTCACTGATAGACCACTCTTCATTTGTTTAAATGTCTTTTAAAACACATTAATTCTTTTGTTTTCCACAGCATCCTTTGACAATGAGCTCCACAATTTAATTATGTTTGTTTGATTTAGCTGCCTAGCCCCAGGGGTCCTCCTGCTCTACGGTTATTCAGAATTTCCTGCTGACATTAGCTATGTAACTGATAACAGAGGAGTAAAAGGCATTTTTAGTGATAGTTAAAACTGAACATTGGAAGCTATTGCATTTTACCAGTAGGGGGGATGGGGACAAAAAACCATGTCTGCCTATATTTGAATTCTGTAGGCACAGAACATTAAAGTACAGATTGTGAAAAACATTGCAAGTCACGTGGATTCTTTTCAATTTAACATGCATTGTTTAACTGATGTTACAACCTGGAAATATATAGCTCAGATAGTTACTTTATTTTTTATACTAAGCTTGAAATACATTTTATAGAATCAAAAGTTAAATTTTTATAGTGCCAGTTTAACCTAGCGTTTTAATTGAGGCAGAAAAAAGAATAACAACATCAACAACCAACTGAATAGCATGCAGCTTACTGTGTAATGGGTCTGTCAACTATGACCTCTATGGTTTCTTATTTTATGTGGTGATAAAAAAGACCCCACAGCTGTTCTTTGTAGCTGACTGAATTTACTCTGCTTTCCTTGGAAAAAAATTATCTAATTTTACCATTATGCAACACACGCAGCTCAGTTTCTGCTATCTAATTCCAGAAAGGAATGTACATCTTTGGTGCCATATGTTTACAGTTCATAAAAGATTTGCAGACCTTTGTGACACAAAAAAAATATTTTAAATATAGGCTAATATTATATCTATAATAGATATGTGAACTGATATGTTATTTCAAAACACCACAGTGATATAGTATTGATATAATATTGAGACATATTGTAATGTTTTCAAATGAATAATTATTTCAAAACTACAACCTAAACTGAATAGGATCATAATAGGATGACTGAATCTGTTAAGTTAGATGAACATAACTACAGCTTCCTGATCTTTGAGGCCATCTCCAGCAAAGATTTAAGGAGACTGAGGTCTATGCTATCCTCTCCAGAGGACGACTTGCAATGGAAATCAACAAGTGTTTCATTGCTGCCTTGTGTAATGATAATGTCATTCTTATCTGTTTCTTGGCCTCCTCTATAGACTTTAGAATGTGAAGAACACCTAACCCTAAAGCAGGACACAGAAATGTTGTCAACTCATGTATAGAATTTTATTCTTATATGAAAGAAATATCTTCATGCCCTGCGATTTCAAGTCCCATAAAGCTGAATTTCTTTGACCAGAAAACCAGTCATTGACCAGAGAAAAATTCTTAAAGAAGATATTAAAGTTTTCAGTTCTAATTGTTTTTTGTTTTCTTATGAAAAGATTTTTAAACAAATATATTTCACCTTGATCTGCTAGCAGAAATAATTCATACTATTCAAATTGGTAGATTGCTGACAGCATATGTCAGGATATAACTTAGAAGAGCTGGAATAGATTCAGACAGAAATGCACTTTACTTAAACGTAACGTTCCAAATTTTCTGTATGTACTGATTTATACAAAGTACAAATTTCAGTTGTCTAATGAATATCTCATACCACTAAAAAAAAAGGGTGTGTGTGTGTGGGGGGGGGGGGGGAAGAATTGTTTTTTAGCTAGATGCAGTTATCTCCTTGTGTAAACAACAGTGAGAGTTTACAAAGAATCCAAATGAAAAATAGCCAGAAATTGACAGCTTGAGCACCACTAAATATTAACACCCTCCTTGCTAATTGCTGCCATCACAAATTAATGGAAGTATTTTAAATCTCCTGACAGTGGTTATGTAATATTCTGTGGTTAAGGGAACTTCAGGCAGTACATAACAGATGCCATCATTAATATGCAGTTGCATATGCTTCCAGTGCACAAGATTTTCTGAGATTTTTTTCCACCCTCATTTTTTTTCTTTGTTATTTGAAAATAATTATTCAAAATTCCTTTCTTATGCTTTTCCACACAGGTATTTTAAACTGAACTGTTTTAGTCCTTTGCCTTTTTCCACCAAAGAACCTGTCTGGACAGTATTCCACAGATATGACAAATGTTTATTCCTAATAGAACCAGAATTAGTTATGATTTAACAGCTGCTATGGTAAAAAACAAACAAACAAACAAACAAACAAACAAAAACACACCTATTTAACTGGCTCATTTTTTCTCCTTCCTTTTTCCTAGGAAACTTAGACAAATAACTAAATATTTGTGAAACCAAGTTCTGTTATTGCTGTTGAATTTCAACCTCTTACTTTCTTTTGGATTAAAACCAGTCTTGAACTTCAAAGTTCCACTTCTTCAATGAAATTATTATTATTTTTTTCTTTTTGAAAATCTTTATGGGTTTCATTATAAGTGAAAGAAAACAAAAAACTTACTGTGTGAGTCCATTCCATCTACACAAAATGCCACCCAAAGCAACACGGACCCTCAGTTTCTTTCTAGTCTCAATAGGCATGGCAATGGAAGAGAGACCATCTAAAAATACCTCAGTATAATACTGTGTATGAACAAGAGATTGTTTTTTACAAATTTTCTTCATTTTCCAATTATTTTCTTCTCTATGTACCTTTCACCATATCACTTCTCTTCATCTGTCCACCCCTTCTTTCCCTGTGAAAAAGGACATATTCAACATTAGTTTATGGTGGTCTCCTTTCACTCTTCACCCTTAACACTTTTTCTCAGTCTAAAGCAAGACAGAATCTAAAAGCACCTTCTTGACAGGAATACACATACCATCTTCTCTCAGATCACAACTTGGTCTCTTCTGAACCTTTGTATCTCTCAACAGTCTCCAACAGGGAATTGATGTCACTTCTCCTGGTGAAAAACAGTTGATGTACATCTGCCTTAGGGACTTGGGGCTTATGCATGAGTCACTGATGGGAATGTGACTGAGCATCAGTGAATTGGAGAGGACATCTCCAGAAAGTGAATTGCACAACAGCACACCTGAAAGACTGACACATAGTCACAGGTTTGGGGTCTCTCAGACTGCCAGAGCTGCTCTGGCCTTTTCATCTGCCCAGGGTGGTGTGAAAGACTCTATCAAACTGGTGGCTTACTGAGAAATGAGACTAAATGAGTGGGAGTTACATCATATTGCAGGAACTGCTCCTGTTCTCTAAGAGAATCAAATGATTTATCTTAAGTGGCAAAATAAACTTTCTCTTTATTTTTGTAACCAAAGTGAGCGTTCCAAAGACAAGTGAAGGAAATAGGATCAAATAAGACTGTAAGGATTTGTTTTGGGTTAAAATCTTTGCACAGAAAGTACTTCATTTGACATAAATTGGTCTTCCTTACACTCCTCATTCAAGTATGAAGTGCTGCTCCAATTATACAAAACAAAGGCACAGAGAGGTTTGTTCATGATCTCCTCAAGGAAAAAGAAAATGTTTAATTTCTATGATAGAAAAAAGAGCTGTGAAAACAGATTTCAGCTCTTGACCCCTTGCCATATGCAGCCCAGGATGTTGTCCTCAGTGATAAAGGGATGTATGCATTGTTGGTCCATTGCTCACCTTGCTGTCCACCGGGATCTTCAGGCTGCCTTCCCAGCAACCCTACATTCCACTGAGCCAGACCCAAGGCTGTGGTGCTGCTTGGGATTATTCTGCTCCATCTGTGCAGGGCCTGTGTTTCTCTGTAATAACTCATGCAACACTTGTTGACCAGTCATCCAGTGTGTTGTGATCTCTTTGCATTGTGACTCTTCCTTTTAGTGCATCTACCTCTTCTGTCATTCAAGTGTTGTTCACAAACCTGGTGAGTGTGAATGCAGTCCCATCATCATGATCTTTTAGAAAGACTCTAAATTGCATGTGGCCCAGAAACAACTTCCAGAAAACTGCATTGTGATCTCTGTCAGTTGGACTTTCAGCCATTCACCACCACCTTTTGTGCATGGTAGTTTGGGATGGTTTCAATCAGACCAGTTCCACCTGTCCAGCTGTGAGCTTGCCAGCTTATCTATGGGAATCTTGTGGGAGATCATGTCAAAAGTCTTGGCAAAATTAAGGCAAATGACATCCATGGCTTTACCCTTATCCTCTGAGAATTTTTTTTTTATCTGAGAAAGCAGTTAAGCTGGCCAAGTACTATTTACCGTTGGTAAATCCATTTTGTCTTCTTCCAATCACCTTCTTTTCCTTCATGTTCCTGGGAGGAGGAGCTTCCCTGAAGACCTTTTCTTTAATTTTCCCAGGATCTAAAGTAAGTATGACAGTTGTTTCCATTTTTTTCATCCATGTTTGTAGTTAGGTAAAATATTTGCCCTTTTCTGCCCTTGGTCCCGGTGGGCTTTCAAAAATTATAGGAATTGTTTAATCATCATGCCAGCCAGTTCTCTCAGAATCCTTGGATGCATCCCATCACATCTCAACTTGTCCATGTGAACCTTGTACAGATGGTCCTTAACTCAACCTTTCTCTGCTACCAGTGGTTTGCCATTTTCCCTGCCATTGCTCCTTTTTGTAATAGACTTGGGAACTGAAGACTAAGGTGAATAAGGCATTGAATACCGGGGTCACTGTGGTGACATTTGTAATTAGTTTGCACCCCCCATTTGACAGGGGACCTACATCTTCCTTCTATATTTGCTTCCTACTAACATACTTACAGATGCCTTTCATGTTATTCTTGATCTTGCTGCAGCAGAACTTCTGTTGCCCTCACTACACTGCTGTACACCCACATGATGTTTCTGTGTTGGCCTTTGGTAGTCAGTCTCCCTTTTTCTGCCTCTCAGGTGCTTTTTTTTTTTTTTTTTTTTTTTTTTCACTTTTTATCTGGCATGGTTTATGGTTGTACCTTTTTGTGCCTTTTTGCACTGAGGAGGAAGAATTGCCCTTGCCCTTGGAGAAGGCTGTCTCTGACATGCAATCCCAAGCCCATTTGCCCTTCAAGGGAGACTCCCAGGAGATCCCTCATTATTCCCAGAGCTAACTGTTCCTCTCAAGGTCTTTATCCCTCTCCTTGTCTTCTTCACCCTTAGGATCTTAGTCTTTACAACCCTATGATCACTGCATCATCAAAGCTGCCATTTGTGCTGAAATATCTAAAAAAAAGTCTTTGTATACAGTTGGTCTGGAAGAAAACCACTCCTAACTAACGAGCACACACTGCAGTAGTTTTTGGAAGTTCTCCTCAGTGCACTTCAAATACCTGCAGTTGGCTGTGTTGTCTTCCAGCAAATACCTGGGTGGTTGAAATTTCTGTCAGAACCAGAGACAGCTGGCCTGAGGCCTATCTGAAGTCTCTGAAGAAAGCTTCATCCACTTCATCTTCTTGATCCAGTGGTCTGTAGCAGACACCTACCACAAAATCTCAGTTCACTGGCAATGCCTTTAATCTGGACCAAAAGGTGCTCTGCAGAGCACAGCTAACATCCATATACTCAATTTCTCTTTTACAGAGACCCCTCATGTTCTTTTGCCCTTTTTATCTATTTGGTGTAGCCTGTGCCTGTCCACTGCGAGACTCCCATTATGTTACCTAACCCACTGAATTTCTGTAATTCCAAAAGCATGGTAACTGTGGGATTGCATGCATAGCTCCATTTTTTTCAATTCTGTTCTCCAGAGTGCGAGTATTGCTATACAGATTTCAGATGATGTGTTGTCTGCCTCTGAGGGGTGTGTGGAATCCTCCCTTGGGGCTCTTCTTTGCATATGCTTTCACCTTGTACTCTCTGGTCTCCTGGCTTCAGAGAGCACTTCCTGTGAAAGCCAGTTTTAAGCTTAACTTGCAAAGTTAGCCATTCCACTGGAAAAAATGTCCTGGAATCTCTGAGTTGTCTTCAAAGAGCATCTCATGGTTATGGGGGCTGAAAACCTGTCTGCAATACCAGTCATATAGCTGGGGGCTTGTTGGTTGATACACTTGCTTCTGCCTTCATCCTTGCCTTGCACTGCAAGGAGAAAACAATTTGAGTTCCTGTCTCCTTTGCTTTAGCCCTTGGATTTCAGTAGTTCTGACTGTTCTTTTTGTGGCTCATTCTTTGAAGTATCGTTGTGTCCTGATTTCAGGTAGGATAGAGTTATTTTTCCTCCTAGTATCTGGTAGAGTGCTGTGTTTTAGATTTAGGATGAGAATAATGTTGATAGCATGCTGACATTTTAATTGTTGCAGAGCAGTGCTTATACTAAGCCAAGGACTTTTCAGCTTCTCACACTACCCTGCCAGAAAGGAGAATGGGGGTGCAGCAGCAGCTGGGAGTGGACAAACCCAGGACAGCTGACCCAAAGGGGTATTCCATACCATACGGTGTCATGATGTTAATATGGAGTGGCTGGACGAGGTAGGGGGTGTGGTGGTTTTACCGTGCTAGGCAGCTGAACACCACAACCGCTCTCTCACTCCCCCTCCTCAGAGGAGGAGGGGAAGAAGTAAAGGAAAGAACAACTCATGGGTTGAGATAAGGATAATTTAATTAAAGGGGAAAAAAGAAATATATATATATATATATTAAGGAAATATTATTAATTAACAATTCAACTAAAGGGAAAAAGGGAAAAAGGGAAAAAAGGAAAGGGGAAAGGGAGGGGGAGAGGGAACAGCAAAACAAAACAAAACAAGTAAAGGCTATATGGAAGTGCAGAGGAAATAAATGATTCTCTACTTCCCACAAATGAGCGATGCCTGACCACGTCCTTGAAGCAGGGCCTCAACGCACGTAGCCGGTGTTCGCGAGGAGGACAGACGTTTTCGCAATGAAAGCCCACCCCTCCTCTCCTCCTCCTTCTTCCACCTTTTATTGCTGAGCGTGACATCATATGTTATGGAATATCTCTTTGGTTGGTTTAGGTCAGCTGCCCTGGTGATGTTTCTTTCTCACTTTTTGCCCACCCCCCAGAAGGGTTAGAGAAAGTCCTGATACTGTGCCAGCACTTCTCAGCAGCAGACACAACACTGGTGTGATAACACTGCTGTTCTAGCTCCAAGTGCAGAGCGTGGCACTGTATTGGCTGCTGCAGGGAAAGTTAACATCCCAGCCAGACCCAGTACAGGGGGACCGGCTGCTCAGGGATAGGCTGGGCATTGGTCAGCAGGTGGTGAGAAATTGCATTGTGCATCACTTGTTTTGTACACAATATTAGTTGTAGTACTATTATTATTATTATTATTATTATTATTTCTTTTATGTCCTAATAAACTGTCTTTATCTCAACCCACAAGCTTTTATTTTTTTTCCAGTTCACTCCTCCATCCCACTAGGGGAAGGAGGGTGAGCGAACGGCTGTGTGGTGCTTAGCTGCCAGCCTTAGCTCCACAACACATTGGCGTGCATGTGGAGGAGAGGAAGGGTAGTGGTCTCTTGGCTTGGGGTGTCTTGGCACTCTCCATGACATGCTGACTTTGGCTCCAGGAAAGCAGCAAACTTTCCCTGTGTGTCAGGTTGGCAGGTGGGTGTCCCAGGCTCCCACAGAAGGGAGTGTCTTGCTACTGATACACACCACTTCTTCCCTCTGATGGGTTTGACCTGAGCATGAGATTCTTGCCAACTTATACCTTCCTTGTCGCCAACTTATCCCTTCCAGGGAAATCTGTCTGTCCTTTCTATTTATTGCCGTTTATTTTTAGAGGAGGGGAGAGCAACTGCCTTGCTGCCATGTGGTATCAGCTTCCAGGGTGCCTTATTCTGCAAGTCACTGTTTTACCTCTTTTAAAGCCATACCTTTTGTCATCCAATTTTGTCATCATGTCGAGGCCTCAACCCCTGTCTCTGCAGTGTCGTTACTTGCAAGCATCCTATCAATTCCCTTCTAACCCTCTCTACTACAGCACAACCTGCTGCATTCTGCCTACAACTCCCACACCTGTCCTCGCTATGATCCATCAGGGCATACATCCCACAGGAGATGACCTCATCCTGATAAGCCCAGGGAGGAGTACCAGACACTACCTGCTGTCCTTCACTTCAAGAGCTGCATTCCCCCTGTGGAGCTCTGATGGGTTGTGAGGACTGTCCTATGGACAGTCTTATGCGCTGAAGACACCATCATCTGTCCTGCCCCCACCATGTGACTACCTGCCTGTATCCTACAAGCACCAGTAGCAGTCAGTGGCCCAAGGAAAGAAAGTACTTACATACTCTCCCGCATGAGCTGCCCTGCTGACAGCTGCATCCCTACTGCAGCACCCATTTTCTGCACTTTGATTTTCTGTCTTCACAACTGTCAGCAAATCAGACTATGGAAACTGTGTACAGGCATCTCTGGCTCTGTGCTGGATGACACCTGCCCCAGCACCCTTCTCTGAAGGTCCTTCCTCATGAGAAAATTAACTTCCTAAAACATGTCCTGGCTCCACTCACATAGTTTGTGAATACCATTGTGTCTGTATGCTCTTTACCTCCATGTCACCCCCATAGCACATTCAGTCAAAGCACAGGCATCTCCAGCTTTGTACAAAGTTTCTGGAATGGCAATTCCCTTCTTATTGCATACCATACCTGCCAGAACACCTCCCTGCCAAGGTTCACTTATCTCACTAATACTGGTCAGCCAGGTTGCTGTGGTAGTAGTGATCTCACAACCAACAGCCTAAGTTTTTCACCTTTTCCCAAGTACTGCTGTAAATTTTGCTTGTTGCTGTAGGAAACCTTCCGAGGCAGAAGGGACACAAAGCACAGGAGGTTGTTATCTCTGAATGCTACCCAGTTTGGAGCCTGAGGAGAATGAGCAGAGGTAGTCCACTGTGGGTGTGGAAGCAGCTGTTGTTTGGGCAGGCCAGGCTGTAGCAAGAAAGGAGAGGTTTCCTTGGTGCATCACAAGGGATGTTCCCCATGACTTCCTGTAGAAGAGGTTTGCTAAGATGTGCAAGAAGCAGAGAAATAGATTGGGGATTCTGTGCAAACCTCAGACTGCTGGATTTCTAGGGTATGTCTTCTCCTGAAGGATATCTGCAAAAGCTTGAAGAGTTAATGCAGTCCCACAGTGTTGAAAGTCACCAGCCTTGCTCTATTTAATTTTCTGGGACAGCTGAGTGGCAAAGTCAAAGCTTAACAGAAACGAAGGTGTTTGGAAGAGAGGAAGGGATGATAATTATGAGATGGAAATTTTCCAAAAACAAAGGATTGCTTTGAACACAATGTAGCTGTCTGTTTTGTATACCTCCTGGAGCTGACCTGCTGCTTCTCACGTTGGGCCAAAGGCAGGACAGTGGTTGATCCATCTTGTTCTCTGACTTGCTCCACTGTGGGTGATATGCTGCTCCCATGGCATCTCTCCAAACAGAGACTGTAAGTTGCAGCTCAGAGTAAGAGGCCATTATTTATCTATCTATTTATTTATTTTGAGTTAATGCTCATTCTAGATTAGCACAAAATATGTGGCATTTTGAAATACAGTTATACATGCAGTCAAAGACTCTGTGGAAGGTGAAATGGAGACAAACACAGTATGTTGGAAATCTTTTTCTAATTGTGATAATAATTTTGCATTATAAAAAATCCATATCAAACTCTTCTACTTAATTAACAACTATTTTAGACTGCATTACAGAAATCAATCAATTATCTGTTTGCTATAGGAATATTAAAGTTACCAAGATAAGTAATCAAAAGTTAATAAGTTCCAAAATTAAGATTCTCAAGGCAGGTTAAATTCATAACACTTCCATACTCTTTGTAATACTATTTATTTATTTGATGTTTCATTATGTCTTGCTAACCCTATAATAACACGAAAAACTGATTACTTTCAAGAGCATTTCTTTCCTCCAGATGTTTCAAAGACATTAGTAAATGCTATAGAACAGTGTTATAGCATATTTGGTGATGACAGTTTGGCAGATTAGCTCTATGAAACTCCAAAAGAGTATTTTAACTATGCATTTAATTAAGAGCTCAGTACTCATAGAACTATAGAACAATCTGGATACTGTAAGAAAATGTAAATGGCATTTAGTTTTTTTTTTTTTTTTTTTTTTTTTTTTTTTTAAAAAAAAAAAAAAACATTGGAAAACCTTTGATAAGCCCTCTGTCTAGGAAGTGATATCTTTAACTTGAAAGCAAAGATGTATTTACTCTCCCCTTTTCAATCATTTGGCAGACTGTTTAACAACTTACAGGTGGAAGATAAAGGGGAAAAGAATGGTTTTCATATTTTTAAAAACAATGTACACATGGCTCATCTGTTAACATTCATACTGTCTATATAGTGATACAGATGTTCATCTATTTCATTTAAAGCATTTAAATATTTATTTAAATAAAAACCTATATTTCCAACAATGTCAATCAGTTGTTCAGAAAGCAATTCAGAATGTATGAATTAGAAATATACTTTTTCCCAGTGACTGCTGAAGCCTAAACCAAAGCTGATACCTAGTTCTTGGTATGAGTAACTATGCAAATAGATGGATATGGAAATAAATAAATATTGCACACAGTAGTATATTTAAAAAATAGATGCTGCTCTTTGAACTTGATAAGAACCCTGAGAGCTCATTTTATTCTCCAAAATGGTGCCTCAGACATAAAGGATAAATGCTTAAAAGCATTTTTAAAAAAATCCAATGGACTCTTTACTTTTGGTCTCTATCGATTTTTTCTTAGTAAGATGCAAGCTTGTAAGGGAATTAAAAAATAATATTGATTTTTAAAAACAAAAAGAGAAGAAAGTGAAAAGATAAAAAAAAAACAACAACAACAAAAAAAAAACAGAAAGAAACGGAAACAGGAAAATGAAAATGAAAATAAAAATGGAAAAGGAAAACAAAGGAAAAGGGAAAAGGAAAGGGAAAAGGAAAGGGAAAGGGAAAAGGAAAAGGAAAAGGAAAAGGAAAAGGAAAAGGAAAAGGAAAAGGAAA
>CM021766.1:99201978-99229174 GCA_011076525.1 Nettapus auritus | reverse complement strand
GGAAAAGGAAAAGGAAAAGGAAAAGGAAAAGGAAAAGGAAAAGGAAAGGAAAGAAAAAGAAAAAGCCTGCATGATTCTTCAGTATATCTATTTCATGACAGAAATCCATCAGAAAGGATACCATCTAGAAGGGCGTTTCTTTCACAAACTTTTGACCAATAATTCAATCCAATTACAAGTTTCTCAAATAAATTAATAAAGTACTTGCCTTGGGGTCATAAACTCATAGTTATGGATTGAGTTGTGTTTCACTTCTAATTTGTAAAACATGGTGTTAATCTAGATGTTACTCAAAGCTTCCAAGAAGACTGAAATTATGGAAGCTAAGTATAAATAGGCAAAAAAGGAGAGGTTTTGCCTTTGAATATAGAATAAATAAAATACAGTAGCATGTTGAAGTGATGGAAATGAAAGGTATAATAGAATATCACAACTTTTCAGATTAATTGCAGAGTGTTGTCCTGAGAAAACCAACAAAAACAAAAGCATATAATACTACATAAGAACTGGTATTTTTTCATTTCATTCTGGTGTAGCCTACAGACTGTTTCATGTTGGTTCTCTTGATTTTGTTTTCTCAATATAAGCTCTTTAGAGCAATGTATCACTGTTATGTATTTGCTTACTGTCCTGCAAGCAAATGATTCAGCTAACCTAGACCTGTGACTTCAGACTCTGTTTCTCAAGCTGAAAGTCATGAAATCATAACTTATTATCAAGTCTAATTCTTCTTGCTGCTGCTGCATAGCTATCTTGGCTTCCATAAAGAATGAGGATATGGAAAAAATAAAAGACTAAAATTTGAGCAACAAGAGACATATTACATTCTTGCTTGTCATTAGTTTTCTGTTTTCTCGTCTCCATCTGCTCTCCTCCATTTCTTGTGTGAATATACCTCGCACCATGAGCACCCCGAGCACACCCACAGATGCCACCCATTCACCTTCTAGCCTATGGCAACAACAACTGTGAGCAGCATGAGTTTCACTTCACTAGTAGATGTTCCAGCAGCACAGTTTTATTTATTTTAGCCTTGAAGCAAATGATACCTGTGTAGCAACAAGTGTGTATCTATCCAGAGCACTCAGTTCCTAGATGATAACAGCATAAGTTTTTTTGCTCATACCTTCGTCTGTATAGGTCATTTCTTATTCTGCACATATATTTTGCAAAAATACAGTGTTTTCATGTAGTTTGTTTGAGAGGCTGAATGTTTTGGAAAGAGATAGTCATCATGTAGGCAGTCACTTTGAATCCTTGTCTATACAGCCTCTTAATCCCAATTGTGATATTGTTGCAATTACTTTTTTAAAACTAAATTTATTTTATTTTACTTTATTTTATTTTATTTATTTATTTTTATGTTGGAATTGATTACCATTCATAAAATATCTCGGTGCAGGTAACAAATTGCACATAGAAATCAAGCTGATACTACTGAATGTGTCTCACTTGTGACCTAAATCTAGACACAACTTGCCTCCAGCTTGAAAAGCTTGTGCATTAACCCACTGTGTCATCTAACCACCCTCTACAAGGAAGCTAATGAATGATTCAGTGGTTTTCATGGCTTAAGTTCAACACTATTTCTGCAGCTGGAGACACAGTCTTAAAATATTGCAAGCAGAACACATTCACAAATACTATTGCTCATCAATGCTTTTTTTTTTTTTTTTTTTTTTTTTTTTTCCTGTGTTCTCTCCATTATGTTTTTTTTTGTTTGTTTGTTTGTTTGTTTTTAATAATCTATTCATTTTCAATTTCCTATAGCTCTGATACTGCATTAATAATAAAATATTCTATATAAATTAAAAGGTGACTTTAAGTTATTTCAGTATGATCTTGACCTCCATGGAGGAAATATATATTTGCTTTTCATGAACTGGCTACCTATGAATAAATAATTTCCATTAGCAAAATGTGGAGATACAAAATTTAACATATTCTATGTAATTCTGATTTAATCACTTCTATAGATGATGCTACAGAAATAGTTGGATCACTTTAGTTAATTAGCTATACAAACACAGAAAATTAGGTGTTCTATCTATTCAACTAGACACAACACATATAAACCAAAATTTTCTTATTAATGCAAATCAAATATATGGGTTGAAGTATATTTGGTGCTTAAAGGAAAGGTGCATTTCAAATGTACCCCTTGGGAATAATTTGGTGCTTTCCTAAACTCAGAGTACATTTCCAGTTGGTAAGGACCACACTCCAAGGGTTCTTCCCAATCATATAATTCTATTCTTGTTTGGTGCTGCCTCAAAAAGGAATCAAGGAATGTGATACAAAAAGAAGTAATTATATTCAGTGTTATTTAAAAATATCAGGCACTGCACAGGAGGCCACAAATGCTGCTTTTTTCATTAATTTCAAACTCAATTATTCAGATAATAGGAAGGTGCTTGTGGTCATTACCTGTTTTACTCCCATTGATTTGCAAACTAGTGAGGGTTCTAAATTCAATGGAAGTTTTTGGAGCTCTCCCTTACAATCTTCTGTGGTAATATAGCCCAGAAAAATAGGGCACATTTTATTATAATGGAAAATGGATGTGTAGCACTCCCAGTGAAGATATATGCTACCAAAGGAAAGAAACAAACACCTGAAAATACCACATTAATTACCCAAATAACATGACATTTTAGGGAGAAAAATTCTACTGTTCAATACTAAGTTATTTTATATAAATCTATAGACATTGACTGCATGCTCACTTCTGTGTTAGATCCATGTTAAAACTACTATTACATTTTCATTATTATTATTATTATTTCAGATCACTGTACAGACACTCATGTTCTGGTGTTTAACTTCACAAATTTATAAAATAACCTGCAAAAGTTAGTTTGTCCTGATACTTAATGACACAACAGACTACCACGCTAGCTTGAGCTTTAAGGAAAGTTAACCCAGCTTCAGTGATGGAACAGTTCATCTTGAGTGCAATCATGAAGCATACGTGGGACCACCAGGGGATCAGGCCCAGTCAGCATGGATTCATGGAAGGCAAGTCCTGCCTGACCAACCCCATCTCCTTCTATAACTGGGTGACCCTCCTAATGCATGAGGGAAAGCCTGTTGATGTAGTCTACCTAGACTGCAGCAAGGCCTTTGACATGGTCTCCCATGGTATTCCCCTGGAGAAGCTGGGTTTGGACAGGTACACTCTTTGCTGGGTTAAAAACCAGCTGGATGGTCAGGCCCAGAGAGCAGTAGTGAACAGAGTGAAATCCAGCTGGTGGCTGGTCCCCAGTGTTCTTCCCCAGTGGTTGGTGTTGGGGCCCATCCACTTTAGTATCTTTATTGCTGATTTGGATGAGGGAATTGAGTGAAACCTCAGTAAGTTTGCAGATGACATCAAGTTGAGGGGAAGTGTTAATCTGCCGAAGGGTAGGAAGGCCCTGCAGAGGGACCTGGGCAGCATGGGTCGATGGGCAGAGGTCAATGGGATGAGGTTTAACATGGCTAAGTGCTGGGTCTTTCACCTTGGCCAGAACAACCCCAGGCACACTACAGGCTTGGGGCAGAGTGGCTCAAAAGCTGTGAGGAGGAAAAGGATATGGGGATGTTGGTCTGATCAACTGAACGTGAGGCAGCATTGTGCTTAGGTGGTCAAGAAGGCCAATGGCATCCTGGCTTGTATCAGGAGTAGTGTAGCTAGCAGGAGCAAGGAGGTTATTGTCCCCTTGCACTCTGCTCTGGTGAGGCTGCACCTCAACTACTGTGTTCAGTTTTGGGCCCGTCAGTACAAGAAGAACATCAAGGCCCTGGAACATGCCCAGAGATGGGCTAAGAAGCTTGTGAAGGTCCTGAAGGACAGGTCCTATGAGGAGTGGCTGAGGAAACTGGGTTTGTTTAATCTGCAGAAGAGGAGGCTCAGGGGAGACCTTATTGCTGTCTACAACTACCTGAAATTAAGTAGTGGGGAGCTGGGGGTTGGCCTCTTCTAGTAGATAACTATTGATAGGACTAGAGGGAATGGCCTCAAGTTGTGCCAGGGGAGGTTTAGGTTAGAAATTAGGAGACATTTCTTCTTAGAAAGAGCAGTCAGGCATTGGAACAGGTTGCCCAGGGAAGTGGTGGAGTCATTGTCCCTGGAGGTGTTCAAGGAAAGGCTGGACTTATCACTTAGGGACATGGTTTAGTGGGTGATATGGTTAGTAGGGTGATGATCGGACGAGATGATATTGGAGGTCTTTTCCATCTTAATGATTTTCCGATTCTCTGACTCAGGAAAGTTAAAAACATTGCTTTCAAAATGCCAAATTGTGAGTGCTAGTAAGCAATGTGAACCAAATCTTAGAGGAAGAGAAAAATGCTCTGTTTTCTGCCTCCTGTAATTTATATACTGTCCTAAATGTCATGAATAGATCAGCCAATTCAATAATTATGAAGAAACTTTGGCAGCTATTGTCATAATCATCCAATCATTTTGGATGCTTCTCCAGATCATTCAGTATCAAATGATGCAGAATATCTCAGTCCTAACTAATCAAATAATACTGGTCAATTCTGAGAGATACCAGTGGCCTATTGGCGTTTTACAACTGCATTCTGTCTTTCTTTCTTAGGACTACTCCTTACTTTAGACCAGAAGAATGGTACCCTGGAGTATTTACACAGAGATTAGAAAAGAAAGGAATATAAATGTGTAAATTGTTTCTGTTATTTTCTTAACCAACTGACCTTAGAAATAGAGTATTTTTCTTCTTGCAGAATATCTGTATTTATATATTGTTGTAATACACTGTTTTTTTCCTACAATTCTCCACTGAATAAATTGTTGCAAATGCTGTTGTCAGGCCATTCACATTTTCTCAGTATGCAGCAGGTTTTACATACACAGAATGTTTAATTAATTTTCTGATTAATGGGCTTTTTTTTTTATTATTATTTTATTATTGTGCTACTGCCGTTTGGCAGCTGTTTTGACAAAACTGCCTTCCTCGTTACAGAATTTCTAGTTCTGAAAGGAAGTCAACCGTAGTAAATGGGCTTATTGAATTATCCAGCTCACCAATTATATAGTATAAAATTATTCATCTTGATATAATTTGATCAGGAAAAATCATTTATCTTTAGTAACTGTGTTAAATTAGATATTATTCAGCTGGTTACGTGCAATTTTGCAAATGTCTGTAGTTAGATAACTTTTATTTATTTATTTATTTATTTATTTACTTGAACACTAAGTTATTTCATGTTTTCTGATTTCACTTTGTTATCCAAAAGGTTAGTTTCTGACTAATCACTCCACTGAGTCCAATCCATTCAAAGTTTGAAATGCAACACTTAGTCATTTTGGAACAAAATGCCAGATTGATACATATCATTGGTAACACAGTTTCGAAAAGAGCTACTCTAAATATATTTAAAACTGTTTATAAATCGTTTAATTCAAAATCAATCTTACTATTCCAACATTATTTAGTTGTATAATTTGCAAGTGTTTTAACAGTGTTGCAGCAATTCTGTAATTAACATTGACATTGCAATTCTAAGTACTATTTTATTCAACCTTACACTATTAAAATTAACTTCGCTTCCAATATATTTATATCTTGTTATGACCGCACATAATCTCTTTTTCAAAGACTGTGCTCGATACATTTGAAATGACATCATAATGTAATAGCAACAAAAAAAGTCAATCAGATTGTTGTGGATTACAATGAACAGTTAGCTAAAAATAAATACATTAAATATTATTGCTGTTTGAGAAGTGTTATTCGCCTTGTGCTCCAGGACCACCTTTTTCAGTATAATGTCTGTTGAAAACAGCACATATTCTAAGTCATCTCATTGCGAGACATCTTAAAGTGTTCACCCAATATTTCACTAAGCTCTGTAAATTCCTCAAAGCATAAGTGAGTTATTTTCTCTTTACAGTTGAATAAACAATGGTATAATAACTGTAGCAGTGTGCATTGATGTAGTACTGAAATTTTCCTTCAGTCCTGCTTCATCTAGTTACATTTTTACAACACTTTAATTTCATGTCTGTGAGTTCACAATCCAAACTGTTTTTTAATGCCATATTGATTCTTCTCTGCTCTCATCTAAGCCTAGCACATGTCCTGCCAACATAGGATTTATCACACTGTAAGTAAAAACAAAGAATCTGCTACTTATCTGTCCATACGCATCAGTTTCAATGTCTCAAATGACGGAAATGATAGCATAGTCACAGTCAACCTGTACTACACCAGAAAGATGTATTTACCTGGAGGATGACCCTACGTATATTCCCCTTCGGTTTCACACCCTGTCTGATTTATCAAATGTATGTCCATGGACACTGGAATTGTTTTTCACTGAAAAGGTCTGAAATAGGGAGAACTTAGATATTGTATTTCAATCCATTAAAAAGTGACTAATTATTGTTTAGGTAAAAAGTCAAGTTTGAACTGTCAAGTTGCTTATAGCTTAGAAAGGATTTTTCCCTATTTAAGAGTAATTTCCTGATTGACGTGTTTTGCATGCTCTTCCTCTAATTTTTATCTGAGTTTTATGATCCTCAATTTCTGATTTCTAAAAAAAAAAAAGAGTTATCAGTAGAGAGATGTCAAGTGCAGAAAGTTGAACAGTCTGTCCTGTCCTCCCAGCTCCACCTGACACAGCCTTTCTTGCTTTCCTACTGAGCCTCACTAATTTGCCAACCTATGGAAGGATTTAATTACTTTTTCTTTAATATCTATACTGACTTCATGGTAGTAATGTTATTACAGGCTGCACCTCATGACATTTTGGAAGGAAAGATAAAGAAGCAAGAAATTACAGATAGACATGGAGACAGCTGAGTATTCAGCCTGCACCAGTAATGCTCTAAATGTTCTACAATGTTATTTGTGTGAACTTTGGCTCAGCTGGTTTGGCAGTGTCAGCTGCATCTTAGGTATCTTTGATATACATAACAATATCTGAGTTGCTGGAGGCTACTGGTAATAATATAATTATTTGATAACTGTAGACTCACTGTTTTTTTTTTTTTTTTTTTTAAATAACTAATAATAACTTATAATAAACTAATAGAAGGATGCTCCTATTCTAGCTTCATGCTTTTGTATTGGCACAGGCTTGGAGGTGACAGTCACAAGTTTCTCCACTCATAAAATCATAGAAACATAGAGTCATGTAGGTTGGAAAAGACCTCTAAGATCAACTAGTCCAACCTTTAACCTAGCACTGCCAACTGCTAGGTTAAAGCACTACATTTGCATGGTTTTTGAAGTCCTCTAGGGATGATGACTCATCTATTTCTCTCGGCAGCCTATTTCAATACTTCACAACCCTTTCAGTGAAGGATTTTTTTCTAATATCCAAATTAAACCTCCCCTGGTGCAATTTAAGGCCATTTCCTCTTGTCTAATCACTTGGTGCTTCAAAGAGACCAATTCCTACCTCGCTATATCCTCCTTTAAGGCAAATGTAGAGCATGATAAGGTCTCCATGAGTTTTCTTCTCTCTAGGGTAAACAACCCCAACTCTCTCAGACTCTTCTCTTAAGATTTGTTCCCTAGACCCTTCACCAGCTTCATTGCCCTTCTTTGGACATGCTCCAGCACATCATTGTGTTTCTCGTAGTGAAGAAGGCCAAAAACTGAATGCAGTATTCAAAGTGTGGCCTCACCAGAGCCAAGTACAGAGGGACAATCACTTCCCTAGTCCTGCTGGCCACACGAGTTCTGATACAAGTCAGGATGCTGTTGGCCTTCTTGGCCACCTGAGCACACTACTGACTCATATTCAACTGGTTATCAACCAAGATCCCAAGGTGCCTTTCTGCAGGGCAGCTTTCCAGCTGCTCTTCCCGCAGCCTGTAGTGTTGTACAGGGTTGTTGTGCCCCAAGTGTAGGAGACAGCACTTAGCCCTGTTGAACCTCATATAGTTGGCTTTGGCCCACCAGTCCAGGTTGTCCAGATCCCTCTGTAGAGACCTACCCTCAACAGATCAATATTCACACCTAACTTGGTGTCATCTGCAAACATACTGAGGGTACTCTTGATCCCCTTGTCCAGATCATTGATCTTCCATTCCAGTGGGTCACTATCCTTTTGAAGCTGCCTCTTACAGGTCTGCTGCAAAGTAGGTCAGAACATCCACCACAGTTTTCACTGTGAGTGAAGCTTTCTCAGTTACGGAGTTAATTCCAGCTGGTGACCGGTCACCAGTCATGTTCCCCAGGGGTTGGTGTTGGGGCCCAGACTCTTTGATTTCTTTACTGATAGTCTGGATAAGGGAACTGAGTGAATCCTCAGTAAATTTGCAGATGACACCAAGTTGGGGGGAAATGTCAATCTGCCAGAGGGTAGGAAGGCCCTGCAGAGAGACAGGTTAGATCAATGTGCAGAGACCAATGGGATGAGGTTCAACATGGCTAAGTGCCAGATCCTGCTCTTTGGCCACAACAACCTCATGCAGTGCTACAGGTTTGGGGCAGAGTGGCTCAAAAGCTGTGCAGAGGAAAAGGATCTGAGGGTGCTGGTTGATGCTCAACTGAACATGAGCCAGCAGTGTGCTCAGGTGGCCAAGAAAGCCAACAGCATCCTGTCTTGTATCAGGAATAGTGTAGCCTGCAGGACTAGAGAGGTGATCTTGTAGGTCTTTTCCAATATTAATGATTCTATGATTCTATGATTTGCAGTCTGCAGCTGTATTCCTCGCCCCTCCCCCCCCTACCCCCCTTTTTTTTTTTGAGGTGTGGAAAGTCAAAACACAGAAATATAGTACACCTAGATGTTTTTCCAGAAACATCTTTGGAACATAAATCCACATTTGGTGTCCTCCCAGACAGCTGAAAGTTATTAAAATCAGCAGGAGTACTGCCTTAATCCAGGGCCTTGAATACCTTGGTAAGAAGTTCATGCATTTTGTCATCTCCAGTGCTGGCCATTTCTGGTCTCAGGATGTGGAAATCATTTTCCTGGATAAGCAGCCACAAGTCTCTTTCTGCTCGAGAAGATGTCAACATTTATGCTGCTGTCAGCAACACGTTCCTGTGGTTTACATAGACTTGTAGCCCACACATTCCTAGCTCTTACTGCATGGCCTCTTGGTGCTGTCTGAGAGATCAACTCAATAGCAAGCTGAAGAATAAACAACTGCTGATCTCAATACCCATACAAGTAGGTGAAGGGTCTGTCCACCTGTGTAGCCGCAGGAGATCAGGGCAGGGACAGCTGAAGAATTTTCTTTGTCCTTAGAATGCTGCAAATGATTTTTTTTGTTTGTTTGTTTGTTTTGTTTATTATTATTATTGTGGTTACATTTTGCTTTCTGAAATATGTTGCATTTTTTTATCGAGACACATTTATATGACTAATTAAGAAGATACTTTCCTAGATAACTTCCTAGGGAATCTGCAAATCATACCTGAAAACTCAATTTCTTGACATATATCAAAATCGTAGCCATCAGAGGCAAATAATACAATGTTTATATCACACTGATGCATAACTCATTTTTAATCAGCTTCAGTTTAAAAAAAGGTCTACTTTAATGCTGGATTCTTTTACCATAATATTCAAGAAAGTCTGTAGAACAAATTTAGTGATAAGAAAAGTAGAATCCATACTGTCAATTTTTATCCTTGAAAGTAGGTATAGAAAAGTGGTTTTTTTTTTTTTTTTTTTTTTTCCTAGAATGTAGTATTTTAAACAACTGCATTCAGGAACTAAATTTTCTTCTTTTAGGACACCATTATAAAAGTAGGCAAGTTTTCTGTACTGCTCTGTTATTTCCATACCATTCCTACATGAAATGCTTCATATATTTGTTACTTCTTGTTAAATTATTAGTCAATTATAAGACAATAGGTAAGTGTTTGAACAGCGGTTCTACTAGAAGGTACTTCATATATATTTAGGTGATTAATTCATTTTTTTTCCCCCATGTTTTTCATGAAAATGTAATTGTAACAAGATTAAACCGCAGGCTCCGCTCCTGGTGGTGCCCTTCCATCAATTCCTTTAAGTTTCAGCTTTGCAACCATACTCCCCCTGGAACCCAAAGTCCCTCACTAGTGGAGTCCCCCAGGGCTCGGTACTGGGGCCAGTCCTCTTTAACATCTTCATCGATGATCTGGATGAGGGGATCGAGTGCACCCTCAGTAAGTTTGCAGACGACACCAAGTTAGGTGCGTGTGTCGACCTGCTTGAGGGTAGGAAGGCTCTGCAAAATGATCTGGACAGGCTGGATCAATGGGCTGAGGTCAACTGCATGAAGTTCAACAAGGCCAAGTGCCGGGTTCTGCACCTGGGGCACAACAACCCCAAGCAGAGCTACAGGCTGGGAGATGTGTGGATAGAAAGCTGCCTGTCAGAGAAGGACCTGGGAGTTTTGGTTGACAGTCGGCTGAATATGAGCCAGCAGTGTGCTCAGGTGGCCATGAAGGCCAACAACATCCTGGCTTGCATAAGAAACAAAGTGGCCAGCAGGTCCAGGGAAGTGATTGTCCCCCTGTACTTGGCTCTGGTGAGGCTGCACCTCGAGTACTGTGTTCAGTTTTGGGCCCCTCATTACAAGAAGGACATGGAGGTGCTTGAGTGAGTCCAGAGAAGGGCTACAAAGCTGGTGAAGGGTCTGGAGAACAAGTCCTACGAGGAGCAGCTGAGGGAGCTGGGACTATTTAGCCTGGAGAAGAGGAGGCTCAGGGGCAACCTTATTGCTCTCTACAGGTACCTGAAAGGAGGCTGTAGCGAGGTGGCGGTTGGTCTATTCTCCCATGTGTCTGGTGACAGGATGAGGGGGAATGGGCTAAAGTTGCACCAGGGGAGGTTTAGGTTGGATATTAGGAAGAACTTCTTTCCTGAAAGGGTTGTTAGTCACTGGAATAGGCTGCCCAGGGAAGTGGTTGAGTCACCATCCCTGGAGGTCTTTAAAAGACGTTTAGATGTAGAGCTTAGGGATATGGTTTAGTGGAAGATTTGTTAGTGTTAGGTCAGAGGTTGGACTCGGCGATCTTGTAGGTCTCTTCCAACCTAGACATTCTGTGATTCTGTGATTCTGTGAAGATTATGAACCTTTTGCTTTGCCATGAACACAGGGATTTTTTTCAATTGTTATCTCATACTTCCAGCTTCAAAGATTTCACATTGTTAAAAACCTTATATTGGCTCCTATCTTCATCTCTTCTAACCTTGCCAGTTTCATATACAAAGAATAGGTTATCTTTCTTGACAATAAAAGCTGTATCTTTGTTTCTCATAATTTAGCTATTCTACTTCTAAGGATATGTGAGAGAAAACTTATAGATAGGGCTAAAATATTTAATTAGACAATTGATATAGTTGGAAGAATAAACAAGCTTTCTTTCATGTATAACTTGCATAACCTGGAAACATTTGCTTTTTCTTTCCAGGCCAGGTAATAAACTATTTGGAAATCACGTGACATAGGTATGAAGGAGACCTTTTGGTATTTTTTTTTGTTTGGTTGGAGTGGTTTTTTTTATTATTATTTATTTGTTTTTATTTTTATTTTTTTTTTTGACATGCACATCGAACCAGCTGAGTAACTCAAAGCTCCTAGATAATTTTCACTGCAGTGTGATTCTGTGACCTTATTCATTCCATGGAGTGAATATTCAAGACCTTGAATAAGAAACTAATAACCACAAAAAATCCTGGCATAACTATTAATTTTATAAGTGTTTCTAAATTCCAAATCTATATTAGCAGTATTCTTTTGTTGATTTATGTATTTTCTTTACAATACTGAAGTTTAGGAGAAACTTCATCTTCATAAATGTAACTGGCTATATCCTTCAAACCAGTTGTAAACCAGTGAAAATAACTGTCACACAAAGCAACAAACTGAGCATCACTGTGGTGCTTATGTAAGAAGTCACCATTACAGACTTCATGAAAATTGAAAGCTATTGTTAAATATCTTATTTTTGCCCTTTAATGACAGAACAAAAATGAATAGTTAAACTTACTAAAATTACAGTCCTTAGACAAACAAATCGATGAAATTGTACTTCTCTTGCTGGATGATAAAGTTAGTAGGATGGATACTATAAACCATGGATCTACCAAAGAGTAAAGAAAAAAGGAAACTCGCTCATTTAGTTAACTTAGTATTTTCTTGTGATCTTTACTATAATAATGTTTTCTTAAGTAGACTTTTATTAAAGATGGCATATCCACAAGGATTAATTAATTTGATAGACATTTTCTATTGGAGGTATGTCTTACTGTCATATGAAACAAGAATTTCATTTTGGTACAGCTGACACCTATTCCTTTTCTTCAACTAGCTATATATATATATGTATATAGTTTTCTGCTTGGAGTGTCTTTATATATTTACTCATATGTGGAGCCTGGATATGAAAGCTAAAGAATAACAATAAGAAAAAAAACTTCAAGCAATTGTTGGTGCCTAGTGACAACATACTGACAATGAATAAGGTGAGCTGACTATGTAAGACTAATGTCTTTGTTTTGTAACAAGTCAGTAGTGCCATGGCCATGATTTGTTGCTGCTTGGCTGCCTTGAATCGTCTGACTGTGAGCTCAGAGACAGCCTCAGAGAGCATATGGGTGCCTTCAGCATCTTGCATATCTAATGTGTTGTGCATTTTCATGTGTTTTCTGTAGAGTTCTTGTTCTTTTTGCTTTGCATTAGCTTTGTTTTGATTATAATTTGTAGGATTTGTCAGTCTAAACCTTTTAGAATAGCAAGAGTACCAGGCACCTGGAAGGGTCTGAATCTGTGAGCAACCTCAACAAGGAAAGACAGCCCTGCCCTTATACTATTGGGGTGCCCCCTCCCTTATTTGTCCAACTGACCTGCAGTTCAGTTATTTAAGCATTTGAACCTTGACTTTTCTCTTTTCTTCACCCTTTAAATCTCCACCCTCTCCCCCTTATCCTCAATGTAGACAGCAAATACTGCTTTCTTTTGCTGTATCAGGGGGCTTCAGCTCACTAGGCAGACTGTTTAATTTGTGATTAGTAACTATTTTTTATTTGAGAATTCAGTGAAGACTAACATTTTAACAGCTTTTATTAATGTGCATAAGTAGATTTCAGGTGCCTTTCCCAGGTGTCTTGACTCGCCTCACGTGGTATGATTGGAGTCTTTTTCCATGCGAAGGTATGGGAGCCTTTCTCTCACTCTCAGCTCTCAACAATTTCTTCACAAGTTGTTCTCATGCTATACCTAACATAAGTTAGGTATAGCTTCAAGAAAACTAAATATTACAAACTTGAGATATAATCTTTGGTGGTCTTTGCTCAGTACTGCCTTCATAGCAGAAAGGGAACAATGAGAAGGATAAGAGATCTTGATATAGATATTTCTTCTGAGAAGATATACCCGGCAGTCATACAGAAGTGAGAAGCAGAAAATGATCTTTGTGTGATCACAGCTTAACAGCATAAAAATATAAAGCTCTGCTAATCAGAAGAAAAATGGTAGCAACAAAAATTGTCTGCTTTGTTATACACCCTAGACTTTACCTCTGAATTCACCCCATTATAACTTCCATGATTCCAGCTGAGATGGTTCAGATAATCACTGCTAGCTAACAGAGAGGAAGCAGGGTTGTTGTCACTATATGAGGCTATCTGAAGGGATTGTACTTGAGCCACTGGTGATTGGTAAAACACATGGATTTCAGTAGTGCACTTGTTTTCAATCATCTAGAGTAACAATTCCAGGTCAAGCTGATAATACCCATATTGTGTCCTCCCCCACAACAAGTTTAAGTGGTGATTGGAACAATATCTCATCTCATTTCTATTTACCAGGTTAAAGGAAGTTTCTCTCCAGAAGGGGATCTCATCGATTTGCACCACAAAATAAATTTATTTTAAAAACAAAAAATGAATCTCACAGCTCCCAGCACAGGTCAGTGTAAAATGATACTGAAATACTCATGAATTGCAGAGATTTTGTTATCACTTTCTCTGAAAAATACTCTGAATAAATAATTTTTCTTTCTCTAAAGAGTTTGTACAGACTAACTTCACACAGGCTTTAACAACCTCTCTTCCCTTTTTGCTCTTTCAAATGCTTCAGTTAGGTATTTACAAAAAAATATTCTAATAATGACTGAGAATTTAAAGTGGTTATTTATGTGATCGTTTTCTCTCTAACTATTCTCTCTCTGTCTATAAATGGACAAAGCAATGAGAAGCTATAATTGTGCCTTTTACTAAATAATTTAAAAAAAGAAAAAAAAAGAAAGATGATCTCCCCCATATGTGTTTAACTGACAAATGGGAGGAGATCATGTGTAGTGGATTTAATGCTGACACAGTGGATAGGTGTTAGATGAAAGATTTACACATTGAGAGAAACTCTATGAGTTATTGAAAGCAACATTAAGGATATAGACAGAAACAGACACTCTGCTATTTCAGGAGCTCAAAGGTTAATAATGAAGTCAGCCATTTTTCCAGCTGGGTCTAGTTGCAGACACTGCTGGAGGTAAAGAGTTGCACCTTTGTGAACCTGAAGAGTTGTCAAGAAGAACCATGATCCTGATTCATGTGATCCTGAAACTGTTTAAGAACATATGAAAAGTAAAATATTTTTTCATGGTGGAAGTGATAATAAATCTTTACTCGGTGAGTCAAAAAGGAACAAAGGAAAAACTTATTTATTATTGCTGGTTTTAGGGACAAACCCCAAAAGAGTAGGAAAACCCATATTCATCTACTGTTCTACATCATGAAAATCTGCTAAGAGGTTCCAGGTTCCAAAAGTGGTCTTTGGGCACAGATACTGTGATAACCCTTCTAGGAAAGGGGAAAAGTTAAAAAAAAAAAAAAAAGAAGAATTTGTGCACATTTTGATTTCCTGATTTTCCAAAGCATCTTAGCTAGGACTTGGTGCTAAGAAATTTTCTTTCTTCTCTTCTTTCTCTTCTCTTCCTTCTCTCTCTTTTATTTATTTATTTAAATTTTTTTCCTTTCTTTCTTATTAGTAAAGAGCAAATGTTCATAGTATTTAAGGGCTACTGATTGTTGTAATTACAGACGTTCACAGAAGATCTGCTATTATATAAACTAATAAAAACTAATGTAGATCCTCAATGCTTTCTGGGGTCTTCTGGTACTCTTGGTTTACAGATATAATTACAGGAACACTTACTGTTTCACATCCTGAATGGAAAGTGGGGAAAAAAAGCCTCATAAATTGTGAAGTTTTGCATTTAGTGTTAAAGCTGAGTGGTTGCTTTTGCAGTCATCAGATTCTTAACTACCACAGGGAAAATGATTCCTCTACCTCTGAAAAAGTGAATTATAAATAATATTGGATCTCAACTCCAGAAACGTAGGTGGTATGTGCTTGCAATGAACTTGGGGTTTCAGCAAAGTAAGATTAAACTATGCTTTATGACATCACGAGGCAAACTTACTAACACTGGTTAGTTCCTGCAAGTAAAGATGTCACCAAAATATTCGGTTGTTAGTGCAATTCTGTATTTACTGCGTGTAAAGTAAATACAAGCCTGGACAAGTCAGCAGTGTGTGATTTCAGCATTATTTTTGAATATGTCAGCTGTTTAGTTGATTCTTGAATTATACTCATTCAATTTCCCCATTTCATCACAGAAGAAAATGGACAGTGAGTGCTCTGAGCAAAATCTGAGCTGCAGCTACTCTAAATTAATTTCTTCAGATCTGTGCTGCCTTAGAGAAAGAGCTTCTCTACAGAATTTTGAGATTGAGTTCCAAAGGGGTAACATTTATCTGGACATTAGTGGATTCCGTATTACCAAATTAATGTAAGGAGCTATATATATGTATGTATGTATATACATATATTTATTATTATTATTTTCTAGACATCTAAACAGAATGCAGTAACTGGAGTTAAAATTAAAAAGTTTTCATATGTTAAACAGGTTTTCATATCTTTATGCATACACACACATGTATATGCCTAACATATGCATGTATATACATAAATTAATTTCTAGTATGTTTTATAAAGCACTGTCAAGCAGTCTTCCTCTGGGCTAAATACCTGAAAATAAGAGCATATACAGAAACAGAATGCAGAGATAAGATTTATACACTACTAAGGTAAGAATAGTGATTTTTCTCTTTCATTTTATTCTAGATGATGCACTCATCTTCTTGGGGTGGAGTTAATTTTCTTCAACAGCAAACTGTTGTGCTTTGTATTTGTGAGCAAAGCAGTGTTGATAACATACCAATGTTTTAATTGTCACTGAGCAGTGCTTGCATGGCATCAACACTGTCCTTTTTTTTCTCATGCTGCCATGCCAATGGGAAGGCTGGGGGTGTACAAAAAGTTGGGAGGGGACACAGTCAGGACAGCTGACTCCAACTGACCAAAGGGATATCCCATACCACATGGCACTGTGCTCAGCAATAGAAGATGAGGGAAAGAACAAAGAAGGGGTTATGGCATTTGTCTTCCCAAGTAACCATCACATGTGATAATAGTCGCTGCTTTCTTAGAAATGGCTGAACTGCTTACCAACGGGAAGCAGTGAATGAATCCCTTGTCTTGCTTTGCTTGTATGTGCAGCTTGTGTGTGCAGACTAAATTGTCATCTAGATCCACAGTTTTTCTCCTTTCTGCCCTTTTCATTCTTTTCCCCCATCCTGTTGCAAGCTGCTGTATGGGACATAGCTGCGGCAGAGGTAAACCTATCACAGAAGAGAACATTTCCCTTCTGTGTTTTAGCAGGAGAAGGAAGTCCATCTCTGGAAGATCATGGTCACAGATAGAAGCAGAAGGACAAAGTGAATTGGAATTAGTTGGACGGGCTCCAAAAGAAGCAGTGAGATAGAGGGGAGATGTTCCCTGACAGAACAACTCTCCTGCCATGCAAAGTAGAATTTCTTTTTCTTAGCTTATTTTATTTTGTACTTTATTATTATTATTATGGACAAAAAAATCATCTCCCTCTTCAAGGATAATGATGTGGTCCCTAAACCCTTGAGACAGGTCTTTTTCAATTATGTCCTTCAAGTTATTATATAAGAGGACTTTGATAGTATAAAGCTAACACTTTATTAGAATAGAAATTTAAGTAAGGAGCTTTTATAAATAAAAATAACTTGGGATGAGGAAGAATAGAAACATATTAGCTTAACAAATCTCCCCCTTTCCTGCTATATCTTTACATTCTGGTTTCAGAAAACCCTGCAAAAACTCTGTGGGTCAACTGTGATTCTCATTGCTCCTTCTAGCCCTTCTCCTCTACAAGGCATGCTCACTAACTGTTGTGGAATGTGATTTTTTCTCTCCTCAGTCTTCACCTTACCTGCAATGCAGAAAGCTGGGCAAGGAAAATAGGCTCTTGTTAACAAGTCACATCCTTCTAAGGCACTTGAAACATGTTCACATATATTAAATGTGAATATGTGGCCTAAACACATTTTGTGAACTCTTGCAGAGAATGATAGTACTGAGATATGAAAAGAAGGCACAGCTTTCCAAGTTTTCCTAGTCAGAGAAAACATGGGACTATTTCCACAAAAGCTTATTGTACAGTAACTGAAGAGATTACAGAAAGAAGACATTGGGAGGGAGCTCTTGTTTGTCTGTTTCCTTTTTGCAGTCAAGGGTCAGAAATAACACTTTTGGTTTTATTTCTGTAAAGGAAATCAAAACTAATGGGGTTAGTTCAAACTCAGGTCTAGCAAATTCTGTTTCTAAGAGAACTAGAGAACAGCAAAG
The DNA here is from genome assembly GCA_011076525.1 of Nettapus auritus. Taxonomy (NCBI): domain Eukaryota; kingdom Metazoa; phylum Chordata; class Aves; order Anseriformes; family Anatidae; genus Nettapus; species Nettapus auritus. Next base: position 99,211,488 of record CM021766.1, on the reverse strand, counting down.
AAGACAGAAAGTGATGGTAGGAGAAAATTAAACTCAACAGATCAGATTTCCATTTTATTAACTCCTCTGGTTAGCATTCCATCACATTATACCATATTATTACAAAAGACAGATAGACATTAAGAATTAGTATTATTAGAAAAAATACTAGAAAAAACACCCCCCACCCCACCCCCCACCTCCCCAGCAGTAACTAGTTGCCTCTGTGAAACTTAGTGAGAGAAGAGGTCATACTGTCAGATACTGTAATTAAATTTTAAGACATATTTGTTGTTATGCATGTAATGAAAAAGCAAGTCTCATTCTTTAAAAATTGAGAAGGATTATCTCTCCCATATGTTGCACTCTGTTATTATCGTACTTGAATGTGTTTGTTTTTGGGATGCAGCAGAGAAAATATGCCACTTAGAGAAAATGTAATGATGGACTCCACATTACACAGGTTATGGAATTTGCTGAGCCTGTTGTATGAGGAAATATGGTGACTTCTCAGTTCCAAACACAGAACTGGATTCCTGTAAAAGTGACATCTTTAATTTTTTTCATACATATTTGCTTCATGTAATTCTGCTTTAGGATTTTTGAATCTTGCAAGTAAAATTAAAGTTTAAGACTGTTTCTGTCCTCTGTATAAATACATTGAAAACAAAAAGTGAAACACTTAGAGGCAAGATGAAAACAGAACTTAAAATATTTAGGATATTCAGTATGATACAGGTACCTGTAAGGCTCTTTTAGGAATTTTGACAAAAGGTGTTGACTTTATTACTATATTAAAACATTTCCAAGTGGTTATTTTTAACTCTGAAGATAGATGGATCCTGTTTCAGAGTTAAAGAGGATTATCACTTTGGAACATATATTGTCATGTTCTGAAAATCGTACTGGAGAATATATGACTCCAAAATTACGCTAGGAAACTCTAAAAATGTTTCATGTATGGCTTTGCTTATTATCAGAGCTGCTGTCATGAAACTGTATAATCCCTCAGAATCTAATCCATAACAAGTAAAATAATAATATTATTTGATCTTTATCTGGCTGTAGGAAGTATGACCCTAGTTTCATAGTTATGTATACTATCTGGAAGAAGTGAAGAAGGATCTTTGTTTTCCACTTTATTTCTAGATCATGATCAGATCTGAAAGTAAAAACTTTGGATTTCTCCATTCTTTTTCCAACTGTGAGAAGATGAGCTGCAGCAGGAGAATTTCCATAGTAGGAGGTGGATCTCATGATGCTCTTGACAGGTTCTGGCCTGATCCAACCATAAAAGGACCTGATTAGGGTAACATCATTCTCAGTACTGTCAAGCAAGACCAGACTACTAAAACACTGTTTATTTTCATTGTCTACCCTGTATTTCTAGAATAAGTACTTCTCATTTCAATTTTTTTTTCTTTCATACATCCCTCCACCCCTCCCCCCACCCCTCCCCCTCAGCTTCTTTCCTTGTCATTCTTTTTTTTCATCTGAGTACAAGACTTGGGGCATTTTATCAAACATATTGCTTATTTCTTTTTCCTACTTCAAGTCTGACAGGTAAAACATAGTGCCAGTTGCTCATAATTTTCTTCCTCCCTTTCTTTGTATATAATTTGACCTTCTAGAGAAAACCAGAGAAATCACTGCAAAAGTGTCAATATTGTAGTTTACTTTTAAATAAAGTAGATGAAGCTCATGCTAACTAAAAAGGATTATTTTTTTCCCCACCTAGAAGCAGTTTTATTTTTCTTACACCTCTGGTGATAAATCATGTTTTCTTAATGACCTCCTTTGACTTACACATTGAGCCCATATTGAACATTTTGGCACCCAAAGATTTCTTGGAGGAATTCAATATATTGTAAGAGCTTTATTTTGTCAGCATCCCTGTCTCTTGCTGTTGGAAGATTCATACTGGCTGTTCACAGAATCACATAACCATCTAGGTTGGAAGAGACCTCCAAGATCACTTAGTCCAACCTCTGACCTTATACTAACAAGTCCTTCACTAAACCATATCACTAAGCTCTATATCTAAATGTTTTTTTAAGACCTCATTGTTGATAAAACAATAAATAGCATTAATATGAATGGGCTATCAAAGTCTATTTATATGTCAGACAGTAGTTTTTATGTCAGAAATATTCTGTCCAGTGTTGTGAACTATGACTTTCTTAGGGACAGACGTGGCTAGAATACAATATCTCTATTAGAAATGCAGAGGACAAAACCATTATCATTTAAATGGAGCGTCTGACTTTGACATTGAAATCAGAGAGTTTCTGCAGTTAAAACTGCTTATCTGAGAAAGAAGTAACCTTCACGCTTAGATTCATAGAATATCCTGAGTTGGAAGGAACCTTCTAAGATCATTGAGTCCAACTACTGGCTCCACACAGGATCACATAACCAAAAACCAGACCCTGTATCTGAGAGCATCTTGATCTGTCCAAACGCATCTTGAACTGTGGCAGGCTCAGTGCTGTGACCACTTCCCTGAGGTGTCTGTTCCAGTACCCCACCACCCTCTCAGTGCAGAACCTCCTCCTAACTTCCCCACCCCAGCTCCATGCCATGCTGTTCCCTTGGGTCCTGTCACTGTCCCCAGAGAGCAGAGCTCAGTGCCTGCATCTCCACTCCCCTCATAAGGGAGCTGCAGGCTGCCATGAGGCCTCCCATCAGCCTTCTCTGCTCTGGGCTGAGCAAACCAAAAGATCTCAGCCACTCCTCATGTCTTGCTTTCTAGACCCTTTGCCATCTTCATAGCCCTTCTTTGGAAAATCTCTAATGATTTTATATCCCTTTTATACTGTGGCATACAGTATTTGAGGTGAGGCTGCAACAGTGCAGAGCAGAGCAGGAAAAATCCCTTCCCCCGACCAGCTAACAGTGGCTTGCTTGATGCACCCCAGGGTATGGTTGGCCCTTTTGGCTGTCAGGGCACTGAATATGTTGGCTCATATTCAGCTTGCCATTGACCAAAACACCCCTAGCCCTTTCTGTGGGGCTGCTATCCATCCACTCATTCCCCAGTCTGTAGCCAGGGTTGCACATCCCCAGGATGTTTGAAAAATCATTTAATTGTAAGCAGTTAAATAGTATTCTAGTCCACACCTATTTTAAGAATTTTGTTTTTAAGAACATCTAAGAATCTTTCCTATCGGTTTCCATGAAATTCTAAAGACACCTACAGAAACAACATCTCTAAAAACAGTTTTGTTATCACTGAATTTAAGAAATGTAATTGCTCTTTTAAAATTAAAATCTTTTTTTCCCCCCCTGCTTTTTTTTTTTTTAGTTTTTTTTTTTTTATTTTTATTTTTTTTTCCAAGAAATGAACAGCTTTCTTAACTCTCAACAGATTTATCGTCTTCATTAGGCATGTAATTCTAGTTTGTTAAAACTAAAAGAGAAAGCAAAGCACAAACTGTTAGAGCTTAACATCAGATACTGCTTGTTTTGTTTTGCTTTGGTGGTATTTTGTTTGTTTGTTTGTTTGTTTTTATGGTATCCTGGAGAGTTATTGGATGGATGGCTTACATTTATTTATATGTATTTCTTCTCCAAATTAGTGAAGAACAGCAGCTCTGTTAAAGCTTTCTAGAAAGCTGACAGATTTTTGTCTGTTTTATAGAAATGTATTTGCTTTTCTAACCAGTGTATCACAAAGAGATGTACATGAAGTTTTAAAGAACAATGGAAAAACAGGTTGCCAAATCAGTCTGAGAAAGCAGACGTGACAGAAAAAACTGTTTTAATAAACAAGGGAGAAAATATATTTCAGTCATATCATATTGGAGTGCTAGTGTTCATAGAGGCACAGTGATTTCTATACTGCAGGTGGAGGAGCTATGGTTTTCAGGTTTTAAATCCAAAATTTTTCACCTTAGATTTGTTGAATGTCAGTATTTGTTTTCTGCACCAGTAGTGCTATCTAGTACATTCCAGACAGCAACACTGCTATACTGCTGGTTCAGATGTATATGTTAAATACTACACACTTAGTACTCAGTATAAGAAAAACAATATTGAAAGCAATGCGATTTATGATTTGGATCTGAAAAAAAAAAAAAAAAAGAAAGAAGAAAGAAAGAAAGAAGGAAAGAAAGAAGGAATGAAGGAAAGGAAGAAAGGAAGAAAGGAAGAAAAATGTACATTGCTATAGTCCACTATTAAACAGCATGTTTGTTTATTAATTTCAGTAAGCTATGTATCTTGAAATAGTGAATGTCTCATTTCTGTTAAAATCAATGCAATATAACTTATCCTATTGAATGGATTCATGAGTTTAAATAGATGGTAAAAAATGTCATATAAAATTTGCTTATTTGTCAAACTCTTGTTAAATGTATTTACAATTGCACAGTAAATTCTATGAAATATACTAAAACTGAGTGATAGTGTTTCCCATTTTATAGGAGACATTGCCTTTAGTGACATTAAATTGATAAGCTACAAGAAAACTGCACATGTCTTAAAACAATCACACTCCCATTCCAGACACATGTAGTGCTACTGTCCAGAGTTATCATTCTCCTTGATTGCACTGACATTCATCTGTTCTAAATCTTCAGTAAAAACATACAGCATTTTTTACAGGATGCAGCCAAGGGGGAAAGAGATCACTATCAGAAATCCACAGTTCCTTATTAATATCTTGTTAAACTCACAGTGTTTCTCATTCTGGAGGAAAAAAAAAAAAAAAAAAAAAAAAAAAAAAGGGATCATTCTTGCATTTAGATTTGACATGTTGGGGTTGTAAAATAAAAACTATCTTGTGCACAGTGCAAATTCTATCTGATAGCTTTGAGCAAACTGTAAATGCTGTCAAATAGAGAAGAAAGCAATATTCCTATCTTCCCACAGGAAGTAGTAAAAATGATTTGCTGACTAGAGGCCATTTTTATATCTAAAATTAAATACATGTCAAATACTAAATCAGATGTATAACATGATTGCAAGTTTCTTTTGCACATCTGTACACATACCTGTATGTAGATATATATTTTACATTAAATGTCAATATTTACATTACTATAATATGAATTAGTGACTAGTGAATGATTTACATTTTGGTAACCAAACTTGACCCTTTGTTAATTTTTAATTTTCCTGATGAATGCTTAGAACTTTCAAAGCTCCATGTGCTCCCTTACAATGTATTCACTGGAGAACCAGATTTCTGTTTAACATTATAGGAAGCATTTGGTACAATGACTTATGGTGATCATATGCTCTTGTAAACACAAAGTCACTGCATAGGGCAAAATTATCAATCACTTATAGTACTATGAAGTGCAACTGTTCTCCTGGAGTATAGCAACTTGTGCCTCAGTGAGGCACTTGGTTTAGAATGTGTTTTCTTTTAGGGATGTTGTTATTCCTTTTCTGTTGGTAGCAACATAAATCAGGGCATAATATCAAGTTACTTAAATTAATTCATAGATATATAAATAAATTAACATTTAAAGGAAAACAATATATTTATAGCTGTATCTTTTTTAGAAAAGGGGTCATATGGTCAACTTACTTTTATGATGCTACTTCACTTGCTGTCTTTAAGAAGAAAAAAATAAGTGATTAGGAAGAATTATTATTACTGGGAAAGTTATTTTAAAGTTATTTTCCTCAGGGATAGTTCTACTTCATCAAAAGTACCTCAGCCTGGCTTTTAAAATATTTACTGTTCAATTTACTGATTCTTAGTTTGATAAAGCACTTATTTAAAATATAGGGGACATTGAAAATGTTATAGACACTTCTTGGAGTTCTTTGTTTCAATAGAATAGTATTTTGTCAGCAGTTGTCTGAGCTTTGTTTTGTTTTTAAATAAGGTTTTAATTAAATAAGGTACAAGTATAGGTCAAGAATATTAAATATGGTTTCTGGACTGGTCTCAACAGAACATTTCCTTGGTCTATTTTTGCTTTTAGTAAAAGATATGTAAAGCAAGTAATAAAAATAATACTCTGGCCATCAATTCCACAAATCAATATATGTTGAATATAAAACCTCAGAAAACATGAAATCAAGATTTTGAAGATTAACGTGGACACTTATTAATGTGCCTGTTCATTTGCAAAATGACATCTATTAAATCTTATTAGGGTAATAGATAAAGCTAGAGTACATTTAGAATATTCTTATGGTTATTAAAACTCGCTACTAAGTTTCCTCAGTTTCCATGGAATTTCATGGAAATTGATGGTTTATGTCAGTTTCCTAGAGGTTCAGATTCAGCAGAGTTATTCCGTTCAGACATGATAAATGGTAAAGTTGCTTGGGCATTGTATTTATTTTCTGTTCAAACACAAACCTGCACAGCACCTGTTTTTTCATGTGAGCTGATATTTTGATATGAACAGACTGCTTAAATCAGCTCTGAATTTGAGCAGGACTGCAGATAGAGGTTAAATAAATTATCTCAGTTGCTGAACATCCAGCGGAAAGACTTTGCATAAAATATGGCTTTGCCCAGGTTGTCAAATGGCAAGTGGTTGTTTTGAAAATAATTGTTCATGGAGGTCTACAAGACAAAGCACATTGGATTTCCCATCAGCTGCCATTTTTCCTCACATAGAATAATATCTAACAAGAAATCTGAATCACATTAATGAATTTTAAATTTAAGCTATTGTGGTTAAATTCTAAAACTCCTTCAGACTTTAAGAGAAGCAGAATTTGACTTACTAGTACAAAAATTTATGTTTTGCTTAAGAAAATTTTGTAATAGTATTAGTTTTTATTTTTAGCCTTTCTTCCTAAGAAAGTCATAAAAATGCAGAGGCAGGCTCTCTTCCTTCCTTCCTTCCTTCCTTCCTTCCTTCCTTCCTTCCTTCCTTCCTTCCTTCCATTTTGAAAAGAACTGCATTTAACTGCTCAGGTATGTGTTTCCTTATCTAGAGGGTGAAACAGTGGTTTAATATTTTTTTTTTTCTTCTAAGAATGTGACAAATATATTAGCTATCCCAGGATTTAAATACTCTCCTGAATCACCTGATGCTATTCTGGTTACCACTGGGCTACTGCTTTCCAATTCTCCTATGCAAAGTCCTCTGAAGGCATACTTTGTTCTTCTTGAACACATTAGGCATCTTGGGGATGCCTAGAAGACAGAAGGCTTTCATCTTACTGCCTTGAAGTTACTCTAAATTCAAAACATAGTAAAATGTTTATGAAAAGTAGAGATTAAAATAACAACAACAACAATGATAAAAGAGAAAGCAGTTATTAATCTACTTCCATTAAGTTTGAATCCTAAAAGTATCATTTCTATTATCTACCTCATATCTTACCCCCCCATCACAAAGAAACTGCAATTTTGAAAACCATCTGCCTCAGAATACATCTATCAGAGAAAAGATTTTGCAGTGGAAGTGTTAGTTTTAATAGCTAATTTCTTTTTGAAATCCTCCCTTTTTGAAGAATTATTTTTCACTCTCTTTTTTTTTTTTTTTTTTTCCTTCTCTAGGACGTATCAAAAATCGATAGAATAATAAAAAATAATAACTATTTCCCTTTGAAAATGTTTTTTTGTTAAACCACAAACTGTCTTTTTGACTAGCTAGTTTTCATAAAGGAGAGCACCTCTCCATTGGTACGTTTCAGTGAGAAAAAGTCCTCTGTATTGAGTTTTTACTCTGCATCAGCCTGTGCAATGATGGCATGTTTTGTTAAAAAATAATTATAATAAACAAAATAAACTGCTAAGTGTCAGTAGTTCATTATTGACACCTCACTGATGTGGTTATAAATGACCACAAAGAGGTTGGAAAAGTAGCTTGGGATGATGTTTTTCTTTGTTTTGAGATACTGGATATAACACTGTTCAAAGATCTACTTGCAAATATAGATTGTTAGAATAAAGCGTGACTGTTTCCCACTCATTTCTAGGCTTCCAAATTGTGCTGACTAGCAAGAGTTCCATAAGTTCTGTTTTAAAACTGCAGAGAATATGGGTTTACTCACTGAGAAAAGAAACAAGACAAACGTTTTCTGTGGGAGAGAAACTTAATGGTGTATGAATCCAGCACAAACATGGATGTATGGCTGCTGTTATAATTACACCTGAGTCTGTGATCAGGTAACAGTGAATCCAATAAGTAAATTTGCATATATAAATGAGAAAAACAAAACAAAACAACAACAAAAAACATCTTGAATGTTTTCAGTACTTGTGTACTTGCACTAGGCTGCCTCTTACATGACCAGTTATACATGCTGACTGTAAACATGTAGATGTTGTATTTGTCCTTCAGCAGCATTTGAACACTTACATAGTCAAAGCTAGTTCTCATTTAGGAAAGTTTGCCTGATGTAATATTTTTGGTTGCATTCAGGTATAAAATAAAAGGTGAAGAGTTCCAAATCTTAATTCTGCTTGGTTTACTTTTATTTTCTTCCCCACAAAATGATTCTTTGATAAAGGTGCTTCTGCTTTCTCAGTATTGCAGTGGTGATATTACTTTTCATTAAGAAAAATGAATGCTCTGATAATCAATATTTCTAACATCATCCTTGAGATTGACAGGAGTCCAGGCAATTCTGTTATGAAAACATATAAGTCTTTAATTGCTAAAATGTTCAGAAATTAGTTTTAGAACCTGGAGGCCATTTTTTCCATGTTCCCTTTGTGCTAAGCATGCTCAAACCCAAAGGCAGAAATAACTTTTGATAGGTATGATTTTCTCAGCTGCTGAGGCTGTTTTGATCCAGACTTTGGAACTGATGGTAAAGTCTTCTTTCCTCTCACACTGTTAATTTCTTCTGATATGAAGTCAGGAAAGGGAGGCAGATGGAAATAGTTCAGCATTTCAGGATAAGAGATTTCCAGTATCTAGAATATGGGAAAAAGAAATCAGTAGCAAAGCAATATAAAGCAGGGACAGAGAAGCAGACTGAGCTGGGCAGAAATTACAGTACAACAGACATTTACACTAGATTGGAAAAACTGAAAACGTTTTTGTTGTTGTTGTTGATGATGATTGTTTTTGTTTTTGTATTTTGCCAGAAGTTTATACCTTGATCTCCCATATACCTTTATGATTTAAACAGTGACCTGCAGCTCAGAGAGTACGTGATCTCAGAACTATGAACTAATAAAACAGTGATCCAGAAAAGCTGCAGTTACGGACTTTTATGCGAACTAGCCTTCTTCCAAGAATCTGGAAGAGAAGCAGCATTTTGTAGGCTTGGAAACTTGTTCACTTTCAGAAAGAAACTTGCCTCCAAATTGCATATGTAATTCTCCCAGTGTTGATTTCTGCTTTTGAGAAAGGGACCTAAAAAGGGACCTAAAAACTGTGGACTTTTTGCTAGGGAGGAAGGGACAGATGAAAGATCTTCCAGAAAACAATATGAGCGTGAGAATTTATTTTTTTTAGAGGTAGCTATAATGGATAGAGCTTACAGTATGGCAACTGGTCTGCATGCTACAATCAGCAAAGTGCTCTGCCAGAGGGAGAAAAGAAAAAGGAAGAAATGTTACCAAGACAAGGATTTTTACCCTGTTGTGGTGGTTTTACC
>CM021766.1:99164307-99201968 GCA_011076525.1 Nettapus auritus | reverse complement strand
GGCTGCTGCAGGGAAAGTTAACATCCCAGCCAGACCCAGTACACCTGTGCAAGCAGGAGCATGTAGAAAGAAGAGTTTCTGCCCTATTTCTTTCATGTCTTTATTTTTATTTAGCTATGTCCTGGGTTGAATTAAAAAAGGGGTGGCCAGCAGGGAGAGGGAGGTGATTGGCCCCTCTACTCTGCTCTTGTGAAACCCCACCTGGAATACTGCATGAAGGCCTGGGGACCTCAGCACAAGAAGACTGTGGAGCTCTTGGAACGGGTTCAGAGGAGGGCAACTAAGATGATCAGAGTGCTGGAGCACCTCTCCTATGCAGAAAGGTTGAGGGAACTGGGCCTGTGTAGCTTGGAGAAGAGAAGGCTCTGGGGAGACCTCATTGCGGCCTTCCAGTACTTGAAGGGCGCGTATAAACAGGAGAGGGAAGGCCTGTTTATGCGTTGATAGTAATAGGATAAGGGGGAATGGTTTTAAAATAAGGCAGGGGAAATTTAAATTAGACATTAGGAGAAAGTTTTTCACTCAGAAGGTGGTGAGGCACTGTAACAGGTTGCCCAGAGAGGTTGTGGATGCCCTTTGGGTATCCAATGCCTGGAGGCATTCAAGGCCAGGCTGGATGCAGCTCTGGGCAGCCTACTCTAGTGGTTGGCAACCCTGCCCAGGGCTGGGGTGTTGAAACTAGATGATCTTTATGGTCCTTTTCATCCCAGGCCATTCTATGATTCTATGTCTTCATCCTTCAGTCATTTTATCTGCAATTCTGGTTTTAACAGGAGGGCATAGAAAATTTGGATGAAAGATAGATGTTCTGTACGAATCAGTTTACTGCACTCCTTATAATAATAGGATAATTTTATTCTTAACAAAACCTCTGAAATAATCTTTCCTTAATTATATCTTTAATGCAGAACTGAGTATCTTCAAATTAGTCTATAATGAGATGGCATAGACTGTACATTCTTTCTGAAAATGTGCATCTTTTCTTTATGATCTCCAGCTTCTTATACATTGCTAGGATTTAAAAAAATTGGAATGACTGTAAAAACTGAATGAAGAAAATCTCAGAATTGTTATGGTGATAGTCTCAGATTAATTTATTCATATATAATTTTCTCAAAATCTGAATGCATGTGTGGACTGATACAATTACATGAGTGTTCACTTCTGTTAAATTTAGCTGTCTCACAAAAAGAGGATGAGCTGAAGTTTCTTTTCTTCAGAACAGCAGCCTTCAGTGGATGAAAATGGGTGTTGTACTTTTTCTGCTTTTCTTTTTTCTTTTCTTTTTTATTCTGTGATGTCTCTGTTACTGGAAAAAGAAAGGTGCTGTTTTATTTGGCTTGTAAATATTAATTCTACATCTCAGAAATCTAAATCATCCAATATAATATTTATTAGAAAAATAATTTGTTAATAAAAACATTCAGAAAAAAAAAAAAAAGAAAATATAAAGGTTCTTTTTAATTTCCTAAAGACAGGCTGATCTTATCTATGCAATAGTTTAACAGGTTATTATTATTTTCCATTTTTTGTAGCTTAGGGAAAATAATAATAATAAAAAAAAAAATCATTGTCTGCCCCACTTAGTCATACATTACAAAGAGAAAGCTTGCCAAAGAAAGAAAGAAAAAAACAATAACTGTTTCTCAAAGAATTTGTCACAAGATCCCCTAAGACACAATAAGAGATATATACATACTTAGTCCAAGCTGCTAAAATAGAAGCAAGGAACGGAGAGTAAAAGCCCTTGCAAAAACCCTAACAAATGGATTTTATTAAGAAAATATTGCACAAAATGCAAGCAGTCTCACTGTAGTAGGCTGAGCTGCTGGAGAGTGTTGTATACAAGCTCTGGTGAGGGGCTGATTCTCACAGCTGCACCCATTTATCCAATAATGACTCTCTTCAAGCCAAGTTAAAACTTCATCATTATGGTAACTAGAAAGCCATTTATATTTTAATGCTTGGTCACCAGGGAAGTTGTGACACCACAGACTTCAATAATCTTGTAAGAAAGATGTTTTTCTCTAACTCCCATGTCCAGACTCTGAGTGCTGTAGTGAAATGTACAGTAGCAAAGACCTGCAAATATTTTTACAATCAAGTACTTCACTGGTCCTATTTGAAGTTTGTCAGTGCTATTTCAGAATGGCCGCAAAGGTGGTTCATCTTCATGGGTCCTTGACGCAGCCCTGAGGAGTGCCTGCTTGCCCCTGAATGATGCTGCTGACAGTGCAAAGCTGTGGCTCAGCCACCTACAGCCCTCCTCCACCCACTGAGATGAGAAACTCTGTTCTTTTTTAGCAGAGGCAGGGACAAGTATATCTGAAAACATTCTTGTCACCAAATTTAAATAAAGGTCAGCAAGCTCCTTTTCTAGGTCGTAGATGGGGTCTTGAAAATCCTTTTTGATGGCTCACAAAGGCAGGAAGGATGTCTGCAGGGAGACTGAGGAGATTCACGTAGTAGCTTGCATAGAACATTGCAGGAACAAGGTAATTCTTAAGTCTATTTTCAAACACAGAAGCCAAGAAAGTAAATGGTCTAAGGTTACTATGTGCTGAGTTAAGGGAAAGATCAGAGCACCATGATAGAATTGCACTGAAGTTTTCTTGAGAGTGCATGGTACAGGGTGAAGTGGAGAATGTAGTCAGACTTTTATGGTACATTCATACCGGCTCACTTGTGTACAAATGAGCAAACAAGCAATGCAATTCCAACAATTAGTGCTGCAAGAGCAGGAGATGAAGAAGAAAACAATTTCTTGATTTGTCATCTAATTCGTTAAGTTGGATCAATAAGATGCTAATGCCATGAGTTTTATGAAAATGTATTTTTGGTAGAGTGCATTCTCAGCTTACGATTCTTATTTGGATGCTATTCTGATACAGTACAAAATAGAAGAAAAAATCTGACTTGCTTATCCTTTGTGTCTAAATCTCATTTATTTGTGTACAGCAGTGACATTTTCTCAGATCAATAATGCACTTTATCCTTCACATGGCATATAATTTTGCCAGGCCGTGTTCTTCTTATTTTCTGCTTACATTGTGCTCTTCCATTACCAAACAGGTTTGGGAATATCAGGAAATAGGGTGGATACATGGAAGACTTTATTAAATATTGTAGGAAGAGGGAAGAAGAAGGAGGGAAGATCTTAAAGAGAGAAAATATTTTCTACCGGTCGTATCTCAGATTATTAAAATTCAATTCTCATAGTGTCTATTCCTTTAAAGTTTCACATGGGAGACTTGTAATGATACCTAGTGAATTTCTTTAATTTGAAATTGTGGTTATTTTGAAAAGAACTTTGTTCATTGTGCAAGGATAAACTAAACACCTGTTAATTGTTCTCCTCCCTGATTCAATTAAATGTCATAAAGACATTTCATTACAGTAAACTAGGCAGTTAAACTAATAAATTTAAGGGACAGGAAACTGTTTTCTGCCCCTTTTTATGCTGGTTCACTGGTGCACTTCAGTGCATTCAGGTGTTTATATTAGGCCCCCACCGGGATATTATAAGAACCCATGTTTTTCTCTGACTGGGAAGGATTATTAACCCCCCTGTGTATATAGCTGTAAAATTAAAGCTAATTTTGTGACCGTTTGGTTGTCTAAGGTAAGCCCTGTTTGGTGAACTATTCTGTATTACTGAGATTTGTATTATGTGATATGAACCCTGTCCTGAACGTTTGTAAATAATTTTATATCATGACAATAGCAGGAGGTTCATGTTCTTAACCAATGACTCTGTGACACACACCAAGGGTGCAGGAGGGCTGTCTCTTCAGTGTGGATTCAGATTCATAACTTCTGTCATGTGGTACAGCCATTTAGTCTGGAGAAGAGGAGGCTCAGGAGAGACCTTATTGCTCTCTAGAGCTACCTGAAACAAAAGTGTGGGGAGCTGGGTGTTGCCCTCTTTGCACAGATATCCAGTGATAGGACTAGAGGGAATGGCCTCAAGTTGTGCCAGGGGAGGTTTAGGTTGGAAATCAGGAGACATATCTTCTCGGAAAGAGTGGTCAAGCATTGGAACGTGTTGCCCAGGGAGGTGGTAGAGTCACAACTCCTGGGGGTGTTCAAGGAAAGGTTGGACTTGGTGCTTAAGGACATAATCTAGTGGGTGAAATTGGTAGTAGGGTTATGGTTGGATCATGTGATCTTGAAGGTCTTTTCTAACCTCAGTGATTCTATGTTTCTCATTTCTTCCTTAAGGCATTGCCACTTTTAATAGAATATTTAAATATTTGTTAGACCAGAGACAGATAGACAGAGATTATGTTCTCACTGAGTAGAAAGATGATTTTTTTTTTTTTTTTCTTGGTGATTAGGAGGAGAGTCAGTAGTGTTTCTATTTATTTATTTCCCTGAGGATTGATTAAACATCTTTATTCCCTCTGCTCTTTCAGAGGAGGTGGAAAAGACCTGTTTCACATTTCTGAAGTTCAGTCATAGTTAACTATAAGGATTCTGAAATTTGTGATTTCAAAATAGGAAATAGGTGGGATTTAAGCTAATGCTCTTTTGAGAGTATAAAATCTGCATAGAATTTTAGCTGTCAAAATATAACTCCTTCCATGTGCCTAATAATTGCAATTGCATCTATGAAGCTTTTCTGTAAATTTCTTCAGTACATACTGTGAGTTCACTTTTTGGTGATACTTACCTGTCAGTTGTCTTGACTCAGGGTCTTGATTCAGAATGTAAACAGACCATAGTTATTTCTGGAAATATGTAATTTAGCTTGACTATTTTGTCATGAGTTTATGTATGTCTTTGATTTGTCTGGAATTACAGAAACTGTCATGTCTTCTGCACTGACAGTAGACAATAAAATGCTTGATAGAAGCCTGGGGTACAAAGGAGTGGTAAATTTTACTTTATACATACATATATATATATATACATATATAAGGAATCAATATACTTTTGTGCTACTATCTGTTAGACCCATTGGAGAAACTCAGTAAAATCTTTACACTTAGTCCAAGCCTGACTGTAATTTCTATTCGGGAGACATTGATTTCTGACATTTATTTAAATGTAAAATGCATCTTAGATTGTTAAAGTTGCACAGATGTGAATATATGGTTTCTACCCCAAGTCTTTCAGAATAAAGTAAAAAAGAATAAACAACAACAAACAACAACAACAACAAAAAAAAAGTCATAAAAATACCAGAAACACTGTAAGTGTCAGTGTCACCAGTTATGCCAGTCAATGAATGGAAACCTAAACAAGGAGTTCTGGAACCTCCCTAAACTTACCTTTAAAACCTGAATCATTCTTTAAAGATCCACTTGAAACTACAGTTTTGGATGTTCCTTTAAATCAGGATGTCAGAGAAGTATTAGTGTATAGATTTAAAGATAAAGGGAAGCAGCTCCAAAGTGAAAATCAATGTCATTTTAAGCTAGCTTTTATTACAACTTGCTTTCTTTAGTGATTAAAAAGCCAAAGCTGTCTAAAAGAAAGAAAGAAAGAAAGAGTTTTAAATTTCTGCTATTAGTATTTTAAGTGAGCAATGTTTTGTCAAAAATTGTTTTAGCTACTTTGATGTTAAGAGGTTTTGGATATTTTGTCTTTTTTTTTTTTTTTTTTTTTTTAATGCCATTTTCCATGATATTTCATACATACATTTATTCCCTTTCTTCCATTTGTTATTCCTACAGAAATGTATTAGTTGTGATGGCAGAATACATACTCTGATCAGTACATCTCATTCCGAGAAATGTAGGCACTTCATAATATTAAAGAATGGGAGTCTTGTGATTTCTTCAATCCAAGTAAGTATCTTGCATGACATGTTTTAGTTCTACGGGGGATCAGATATTTCTGGTATCTAGGAATCTCTACAATAAACCTTGCATTTTGGAAAAATCTAGAAACTGCTGTCAGCATTCACTTTATGGTCTCATACTTCAATCTCTATTCTATCTGAGCTCATGTATTATTCTCAGTGTCTCCAGTGGGAGTGTCATTGCAGAGTGAGAGCTAAAGGAGAAAGCACTATGACCTCAGCCTAATATTCACTATAGTTTCTTGGATGCTTCCTACTGATCTCAGAATGAAGCACTAGGAAAAGACAACCATCATCCACTGCTTTTATAAAGCAAGGCCTTGTATAAACAAATATATAAAGCACTGGTAACACCCACCCTGGTCTTGAGCATTCTTAATAGACTTAAATAGACATAAAAATTCATTTTTTATGATCCACCCAGCACTGCTTGACCAGTATATTTATGAGGTCTAATTGCACTTACTGTAATGTTCAAAGCAGAACTGTTATTGCTCAGTGGCTGCAGTCCTGGTCCACACTCTCTGTAATTGAAGCATCTGAAAGCCCACTACAGTTCTATGCCATTCTCAGTTTCATTGGCTGGATTGAATATCTATTACCACTGCAAGGGTATTTACCAGTTTTCAAACACTTAAAGAGTTACTAGAAATGGTAGGGATGAAAAATTACTTTTCCTTTATTTTGATGTAGAAAGGAAAATAGTGTGCATTAAGTCATGAATATTGGTGGTTATATTCTTATATTGGTAGTGCAAGACTTGAAAGCATTTGATGTGGTTGTTTTAAAAACTCTCTACACACATGGAAATGTACTTGCTTTTACAAAGAGTAAGCCTGCAAGGCCAAAATGTATTTTCATCATTGCAGGAGAGAGGGTTGTACTGGCAGGAAAGCTCATCTCAGTTCTTCAGTTTTTCCACTTGTGGTGCATGAGAGCCATCTTCCAGGTAGTATTAATGGGATTTATCTGTATTCTGTCACTAAATGTGTTTGGTGAATGACTGCATGCTATATTCCATAATATAGGCAAACCTTGCATGAGGTTTGGCAGAAGAGGCCTTGTGGTACTGCATCCCCGTGTGTGTGAGTCAGCACAGGCAGGCAGCAGGAGCAGTCACAGACTTGCAGACAGAATTCAAAGAGTAGATTTATTCTTGTTATCTGGCCAGCTGGGGGATCCCGGAAGCACAGCACCCGAGTGGAGGCACCCAAGCAGAGGCACACAAATGGGAATGCAGGAACCACTAGGCAGGGTCTATGCTAGGAGACTGTCGGCCTGCTGATTTCACCTGTTTTTAAATAGGGTTCAAACAGAAACAGTTTTTACCACCATCCTATGATTCTCACTTTGCTTCTTTGATTGCTGTACCAAGGTCAGGAGATAAAGCACATCAAATAGGGTGCCTCTGAGTCCACCAAATCTATGTTATCTATATCTTTGCATATGTTATCTATGCACAGATGTGCTACTTGCCAAATACACAGAGTACAAAGAGCAGCCCGCATAATTTATGTGTTTTTCTACATTGCTGCTCTCCAGACTTTATGCATTGCCAGCTGCAAGGTTACATGAGTGTATTTACAATCCTCCTCACCAGTCTTCCATTCTTTTACCATCCTCCTTGCCAATCTTCTGTTTTTAACCCATTCCTCCCAACACCCTTTTTATCTGTTTTTCTCATTTCCTTAAACCTTGTGTCACAGGAGCCACTGGCTGAGGGGAGGACTGAATAATGAATGGAGGACTGACAAGATTATGAAAGAAAAATTACTTTTTTTGTTTGTTTTGTTGTGACAATTCAGCTGTGACATCAAATTAGATGATGAAGTTAGCTTAATTAAACTGTATAATTTAGGAAGGAAGGAGTTAGTCAGGCATTATAACAGGTTGCTCAGGGAAGTTGTGTTGTCACCTTCCCTGGGGGTATTGAAGGGAAGGTTGGACCTGGCACTTGCAGACATGTTTTAGTGGGTGACATTAGTAGTTGGGTGATGTTTGGACCTGATGATCTTGAAGGTCTCTTCCTACCTTAATGATTCTATGATTATTCTTTAGTATGATTTATCTCTGTTGCCTGGCCATATTTGTGTATGACTGTTCAAGAACGACCTGGAGAGGTATTATTGTAGATGACCCCAATTTGTTTCCTGAAATGAGGGACAGTACCTTCTGACTCCATTGACCTCTTGTGCCAAAGAATATTGAGACCCAGTATCATTTTTAAGAAGAGGACCAGAAGAAAAATTTCAATTGTCAGAAGTTAATGTAGACTCATTTTAAAGAGTGCTGTTGCCACATGGCATATATCATTATCTTTCAGCTGTTAATGAAGAATGTATTCTAACTCAAACAGGAAAACAATCAATCAGAACTTTATTTTATACCCTTCACATATCATTAATTACATAACACCTTTTTAATTGTGCTTTTGCCTATATATTTCCATATCGTATTCTATATGGCCTCTTAGACATCCCTCATTTTTCTAGACACTTAAGCATGTAATAAAATGCAATTTACCTGGGTAGAATAAAAATATTTGGTCTATA
Organism: Nettapus auritus; assembly: GCA_011076525.1. NCBI lineage: Eukaryota > Metazoa > Chordata > Aves > Anseriformes > Anatidae > Nettapus > Nettapus auritus. Next base: position 99,193,610 of record CM021766.1, on the reverse strand, counting down.
CATGATTTTATAATCATACATAGAGTACCATAAGGTATGCTTAGACTTTAGTGCTACATATAGTGTCAATTCATAGCACAGTTCAGTTTACACACAATACTCTGGTGAAAGAGCAGGATCATACACTGCAACTAATTTTCCAAACCAGAAAGCACTCCACTGAAATGGGTACCAGTAACATGAAATCCCTTTCAATAGTGGGACCTGAGTGATTCTGAAATACCATTCACCAAGGGCAACACCAAGGGCAATTTTTCTGTTCCTTTTTTTTTTTTTTTTTTTTTTTTTAAGTCAAACACAACCAAATATATTTATAAAATTTGCTCAAAAGATCTAAAACAATAACATTTTTCCTTTTACAGTATTTTTTTTCATTACTTTTTACTCCTTTACAAAAGAAGGCAAGGAAATAAGACAAAATAAATACAAGGCTCAAAGTTGCAGAATGAAATTATCTTACATAAAAGAGATGAAAAAAAGCTTGTTTGTTACAGCTTAGACAATAATTGATACTAGACTGTTTTAGTTTTTACTGGCATTTAATGGATGAAGGAAGGGATTGTGAGTAGTACATAATTAAAGTAATATATTTTTATTACACCTTTTGGAAACGTCTTGGTGGCATTTAGCAATCTTTAGAATGAAAACCTGTTCTAGTCTTAGATGTGAGCCTCTAGCCTTTGTTACTCATGCTCTTGACTTGCTCAGAAATAACATGTCAGTTATGTCAGTTCAAATTTTAGGGAGTTCTAGGTGTTTAAAATACATGGAAACAAATTCCCTACTTATCAAGAGTTCTCTAACCAGTTTTGGTCCAGTTTTCTATCCCTTCATCTGTCTCATTTAGTTCAGAACTTGTAATTTCAGGAAAAATAACAGTATTTTAGGATAGAGAACTAAATGATCCAAAGCTCTCATTCAGAAGACTATGAGGACTATTAGAATACACAACAGTTCATTCTGCCAAAGCAATAATGGTTACACAAAAATTACTGATTAAATACTTTGTGTTTGATTTTGATTCTTATACTCTTTATTTATTTATTTAGACATGAAAACAGATATGACTACATAAAAGACTTTTTGATTTTCTTTCATATGTGTTAGCTGATCCAATGAGAGATATTATTGCTATCTACAAACTTGTATTTTTTATAAAGTAGCCAATATGAATTTTTCACCTTGTGTGGAAAATATACAATCACTGCTTAAGAAATAATTATAGCTATTTAATTCCTGGATGGGAGTCCTTAACAACTCAAGGACTTATCCTTACTCCAAACATCTGCATCACTTTGGCTTTCCTCTTTTGCAAGATCACAAATTACAACTTCTAAGAGAACTCTACATATCCATCAAAAAAGAAAAAAAAAAAAAAAAGTTGAAACTACGTTCTTACATTCAGAGCTGTTTGTGTGTGTGAGAAAGAGAAAGGTGAGAGCGAGAGAGAGAAAAGTGTAAACCAAATATGTATTTGTCTGGTCTGGATTTAGACCGCTGGGTCGTTTACTCACTTCATCACACTACGGTATTTTATTGTTTTTCTGTTACTGACAGCATTACTAGATCATAATCAGGGAATATTTCAGGTAGAAAGCAAGATGTTTTTTTTCTTTTTTCTACCTTACAGCTGATAATTCCTTTCAGTGCAGCGTGTAAATGACTGCTAACCCAAAGCTTGTGAAAGTACACTGAACTACCCCTTGGCAAGGTTAGTTTTGGTCACACTGGGCATAACACACAAAAATTTTATCTGAGCACTCATTTCTGAAGCAGTTTGCTTTGTCAAATAATAGCAACAAAATCGGTGGAGAGTTTGAAATTCTAGTCCCAGAGGTGAATACCTCAAATATTATAGTTTTGAATGGTTAAATGGATTTTTATAAGTTTTTACATCATTAATAACCAAATTAGAATTCATAATGCTGCCATGGCGGTTTTCCTGTATTCCTGAAGTGCCTCTGAATTATATAGGGGTCTGAATGGTCATTTACAATTTAAAACTTAATTAAGACAACCAGGATTTCCCTTTCTCCATGGGATATGTGCTTAACTAAAATACATGGATTAGTCTTACCACATTTATACTTAGCTGATATATACTCTTATTTTTGTGATGGCATGATCACCAGTGAAGACCTCTATGTATGGAACCTAGAAAGTGTATGCAACTAATACAAAAAACACCAACATAATCAGTCTACCAGTTGCATGAAATGAATAGAGAAGTGAAAGATAGACCTGTAGCTAGAAAACACATCACAGTATATGTACATTTTGAAAGCAGCTAAATACAGACAGATGTGAAAAAAAGCATTAGTAATGCTAAAGAAAATAAACTCTGGAGTTGGTATGTAAAATTTTTTTGAAATGTTTAACTTCAGGGTGGAAAATAATTATTAGAAGTTCTTTGCATTATCTAAAATGTAATTTGTTAGTAAATGGATCCTTTAGTCCCACTAAAAATGATTTTCAATTCAATTTAATTTCTCCAGTTAGAGCCTACCTAAAGCTTATATTTTCTATGAAACTTAGTGTTAAGAAAGACCTTTTGTGAATCCATACATATTCAGAGTGTCAGATTACTAAAACAGAAGCAACTCTTTAGAAGATAATGAATTTACATCAATATATACCTGGTATCTGAAGTAAAATCAGTCTCCATCATACTGCATTATTTTGGATGTCACATAATAAATATCATGATGCTCCTCCCTTCCTCCCTTCCCTCTCTTTCTCTCTCTCTTTGTCTTATTTATTCAAACAGCAAAGTCCATAAAGCTACCTGACAATTTATCTGTCTTAGGTGGCATTGTAAGAATGCCTCTGTGAAATATTCAGTGTGCTAAAATTGCATAAATACTCTTTTTAGTGTTTAACATGAATATAAAATAAATAAATAAAAAGCCTGCTAATGAAATAGTGATAAGCACAAGTTATAATAAATATTAAATATTTTTTCCAACAATAAACACGGATTTTTAGAATGACAGCTAATGTCATGATTGGAATTTCCTTTATATTAAATAAAATTTGGTAATTATAATTAGAAATGATAGTTTTCTTCCACGTTGAAGAATAATTTATGGAACCTCAGCAGAGATGTTTTGAGATGAAGAGTATAAGTTAAATAGAGAGTTGCAAAGTGGCAGAGCATTGTTTTTCAAAAGAAACTGTGCTGATACCTTTTCTTTTTGTTGTTTATTGAATTAAGGGCACTTGGCTAATTACTTATATTTAAAGAAGGTCCCTTTGAGAAAACTTTCAGTTTCAAGAGCTTGTGCTTGAAATTTACTCCAATCTTTCTTTTGTACCAAATTTACATATTTTTCTTTCTTCCTTTTTTATTTACTTATATCATTTTAATCTATGCTTTGATACTTCAGCCTTTTGGTACTTCAGCTTTTTTCCTCTAAAAAGAAATTTTTCTCTAAGAAATAAGTTTCAACATTTTCCTTGTCTTAAGCTTTGAAAAAAGACCTGAACTTTGAAACTCTATGCTGACAAAAATGCCTTCGGACACTGTGTTCCAACACAGGTATTACAGTCTATTTCTCCTACCCTGTTGGCAAGCTATATTGTTTTCATGTTGAGCTTCTGTTTCTTTCTTTGGCTAAAGTGCAACAATGGAGCAAAAGGGAGGAAGCATCTTGAAATCAGATATGTATTTTTTCAGGTTTCTAATTGAAAAAAACAAAATTTTCACCACGTTTGTTTGTTTGTTTGTTCCCCTAATGGAAAGAGACAATATTTATTCTTTTAGTTATTCCACATATTAATTTTTCTCCTATTTTCCTCTTCTTATAGAAGAAAAAATAATCAGTTGTAATATTTGAAAACATTTGATTGATGACTGTGATATTCCAAATTATAAAATGTCTGTTTTTGTCACATAGATAAATAATTTCATACTGAAAGAATTTTACAGTACTTACTCATGTGAATAATGCTATTGACTTTTAAGCACTCTCAATAACTAAATGTATCATCGGGGGGAGGGGGGGGGGATCATTTTCTGAAAGGTTGATTTAAAGGTTGATTTTTTTTCTTCTTAACTAATATGACAAATAGTCCTGAAAAGATATTTGTAGTCAGCAAACTTGAGTCTGTGTAGTATATCACAAGCAGCAAAACCATTTTAGCAGTGCCAAGCACTTGAAGAGGGAGGTGAGAGAAAGATGTATTTTTCATTAAGACAAAATGATTCTTTGTTGCCCTAGTTGTGCTGTGCGCATTTTCTCACAATGGAAAAAAGCCAAAACCAAGTTTTTTCATTTGATGTCTAGCTAGATTTGAGAATGTTTTAGCGTAATTTAAAAAAGGAGTAAGAAACCTCTGCAGATAAGAGTATGTTGTTTAAAAGTGTTCCAAACAGGAAAAAATGTTATTGTTATAATATATTATGATCTACTTTTCAATCAGACTGAGACCCATGCAATCAGAAGTGTATGGTGATATTCCAACCTCTCCCTTTGATATTTGTTCTTATTGCTCAACTAATATTAACTGTGAGAGTGGACCTGACAGATTTAGCTTTTCTATTCTAGTTAAAACTATTCTTCAGTAGAACTAAAAAAATAATGAAGGGGTTTGTTATACAAGGTTTTATTGTATCTCCATCTCTACAAGAGTTAAGTTCCATTTAGTAATGTACCTAGTGTTTTACAGTGTTCATTTTCTTGTCTTATCTTATTGCTGTTTTCTAGGTGTCCCATGTCTACAGAATCCCATAAAGCCAACTAGCATTGAGATACAATGCTTTCAGACAGACCTGAGGTATTCTTACATTACACCTATTTCTGTTCAAAGCACACACACACACACAAAAATGTATAGATCGGTTAACTACTTATAAATGTATACATACTTATAAATGTATACATATACACAGTTGAAATTTTTGTGGAAGTTGAGTTTCTGTCTTTAAGGTGCATGCAACCATCCTTACACTATTTTTCTTCATTCAATTTCTCACCAAGTGCTATATCCTTTCAATGCATCCACTATAATTAAAAAAAACAAACAAACAAACAAACAAAAAACAACAACAACACTGAGACAGTATGGTGATTTAACCCTAGCAGACAGCTAAGCTTTACACAGTTGTTTGTTCACTCCCCCCAGCTGGGATGGAGGGAGAGAATCCAGAAGAAGGTAAAACATGTGGGTTGCGACAAGTTTGACAGTTTAATACAACAGAAAAGGAAGGGATAATAATAATGTTATTCTTCTTATTATTAATAATAATAATAAGAAGAATGTTTTATTATTATATATAAGTGATACATAGTGATCATAGTGATAGTAAACAAGTGATATGTAATGCAATTGCTCACCACCAGCTGACCAATGCTCAGCCAGATCCCAAGCAGTGGCCACGATGCTCTGTTTTTATTGTTCTGTATGGTGCCATATAGTGTGGAATATCCCTTTGGCCAGTTTGGGTCAGCTGTCTTGGCTGTTTCTCCTCCCAGCTTCTTGTGCACCCCCAGCCCTGTGTTGGCAGGGAAGTATGAGAAGTTGTAAACTGTAAGCTTTGCTCAACAACAACTAGAACATCAATGTGCTATCAAAATTATTTTTTCTCCTAAATTCAAAACACGGCAACAAAACAGCCACTATGATGAAAATTATCTCTGCCAAAATCAGGACAGACAGAATGATTATGAACATACTGAGATGACAATAAGCACTTAGCCAAGTGAAGAAACACTGGACAGTATGCATGGTATTGTCATTCTGAGGAACACATCTGTGTGGCAGTGACTTACAAATAAAAGTCCGTGTTTTGCTTAGATGGCTTTTATGGAGCTGACCCTGCTGCTAACATACTGTCAAAGCTTTGAGTGCAATCATTGTAATGAAACCAATACTTTCTAATTCTTCAGCTTTCACGTCTGTTGCAGTTCTACCAGTCATTAACCATATCATTCTTAATTTATGAACCTTTCTTTTACATAAATTTTAAAATTTTATTATTATTTTAAAATTATTATTAGGAAGCCCCCAGATGCTCTTTAATATACTTTGTATTCTCCTGAAATTCATTGTTGTTCCTTTGGTCTGTGATCTGCATATCATTCTTGTTCTGACAAACAAATGGTGGAGAATCTCCTGAGCCATTGGGCTAGGAGTACCTGGCTTGTTTTCAATTTTTCACTTGTCATGTGTAGCAGAGGCCTGGGACTATAGCTGTGTCATCCTCATGTCCATAGCAGTCTTAGAGAAAATGGTGTATATCTAACCATACAGACAAAGCACCAAATCATCTTCTTGCTTACGGGAACTGGGACTCGTTACCAATGAAAATACTTACTACTACTACTACTACTAAATAAAAAAATAATAATAATAAAAAAAAAAGGTGAAATTTGAATTGTAAAATGAGCTTAGACCTTTAAATGGTGACTTACAAGTCTGTATTTTTAGGGTTTTATGTTTTATGATGTTTTGATGTTTCATAGTGCCACTTAGCTAAGGGTTTAGAAAAGAAAATCGGGATGCTGTTATTGCAAAAAATAGTTTATTAATTTTAAAGTAATAAATTTAATTTATTAAACACTGCTGAAAACAATCCTGTGCATGAACATTCTGTAAAATAATGCTCTAAAATCTATCTCGAACAGACTTATTGGCAAATTTGGTAAGCATGCTTGGTTAAGACAGGCTTTGTAGTTAGAGAAGAATTGGCATCACATTCACCCACCTTCAACAGCTAAAGAAAGGCATTTGAACACTCTTTGACTGATTTGTTGTTTAAAGCAAATTTGAAACTAACACCCTTGGTTTACTAGTAAAATATGCTCTCTGCTATTTAATATGCTATTCCCTCTGTTAAGTGTTTTGTTGTTGTTGTTTGTTTGTTTTTAAAATTATCTGGAAGTGTAACTACGAGTGAATAGAGGCAAGGGAAAATATGCTGGACTACTGCAAACATTCAGTGAAGTATTCAAACAAACAAATATAGAGCATACATGTAACACATCACCTGAGCTGCTGTGAGATGGTGCAAGTGCTTTTGTGATGTTTTCACCGTGACAGAGAGCTAAACTCCACAAGAATGCTCTCTCACTTCCACTCCTCAAAGGAAGAGGAAAAGAAAATATGATGGAGAAAAGGTACAAGAGTTGAGATAAGGACAGAGAGATCATTCACCAATTACCATCACAGGCAAGACAGACTCAACCTAGGCAGACTAATATAATTTATTGCCTACAACTGAACAGCGAGAAACAAAAAGCAAACTAAAACCACTTTCACCCTCTATCCATCCCCTTCTATGTCCATCCATCAGGAGCAAACTGCTCCAGCACAGCCCCCAAGGGCGGCAGCTCTCCCCAGACCCCCTGCTTCTGCGTGGGCTCCTCTCCATGGGCTGTAGCTCCGGCTTGGGGCCTGCTCCTGCAGGGGCTCTCCACGGGCCGCAACCTCCTCCGGGCCACATCCACCTGCTCCACCGGGGCCTCCTCCACGGGCTGCAGCGTGGAGATCTGCGCCATGTGGGACCCATGGGCTGCAGGGGGACAGCCTGCTCCACCAGGGGCCTCTCCAGAAGCCTCAGGGGAACTCAGGTGGGAGCTGGCTCAGATCTGACATGGGGCAGCTGCTGCGCTCTGCTCCCAGAGGTCACCCATGCAGCACCCCTGCTACCAAAACCTTGCCAGGTTACAAAGCCAATTTGTAGTTATTCTTTTATTCCACAGATATTTTAAAATGTATCACAGACAGTAAATCAGAATTTGAAGGATTAATATTTCCAACCAAAAAATCCAGCACTGTAGCATAGTGAGGTCCATTTAAATCTAAGAAATTTGAGAATGTAGGTGTAAATTTTTTTCTGATTGCTAATACAGAAAAGTTTTTTTTTTTTTTTTTTTTTTTTTTGGGGGGGGGGGGGAGAAAAAACAGTATAAGAATACACAAGTGATTATATAAGAAATGGAAGATTTCAGCTATTGATGTTCCTGGAAATTTTGCCATCAGGTACCTTGGTTCTGTGGGTATTTTGTAGAATAATCCAGTATAATTATGGTTTATAAGATGACAATTTTTGATTTTTTTTTGTCATATTCTGTTTGTACCTTTGCTTCTGCAGCCTTATTTTTGATGTTTTTTTTTGCGCCTTTCTCTTTACAGGGAGATGTGTTTTTAACAAATCACTTGTAAAAAAACAAACAAACAAAAAACATGAAATAAAAGATTCCCATGGAGTCTTTCAGTGAATGACAGTAGTTGTATTGCAATCCTCTTCAAGAAACCTAGTGCGAGTTTATCATTGCCTTTCATTGAGGTTATCTACTATGCTATTATTTTTGCTAAAATAGATACAGCAATCATGTCTCAGAACTGACAATATTTATACCCTAGACTGTAATCGGTAAAGAGTTTCTATCGTGGGCTATCAGACAGCCCTTGCGCTATATTTATCGCGGGGGGGGGGGGGGGAACAATGGGGAATGTTTGCATTTCTACCCCAATTATGCCAGTAAAGCAATGAGCTTTATTTATAGCAAATATGTGGTCTTGCAAAATAGCACATTCCAAATTATAACTCCTTGCAGGTCTGTGGGCATAACTCAGACTGATGTCAGATCTTGTGTTTTCTTTCTGTTTAAATTTCTAACTGCTAGGAAAGATTTTCATCCTGGAGCAAGGCTTGAATATAAACTGTTCCCATATAAAAAACAGTTTATGTGGGGTCACAATCTCTCCCCAAGCATAGCCTATATTTCTGGTATGTGTTCTGTAGAGATTTGCTGGAGCCACGTATGGACCCTAAATCAAGAGTATTGGAAGAGTGATAACAAAAAGCACAAACTCAGAGATGCACTTCTTGCTGTAATCTTCTCTCTCACAGGAAGTGTCACCACGTCTACTATTATGAATACAATACATATTACAAAAACTGAACACAAAAGTTCAAATAAACTTTAAAGAACTCTGTTGTTTCTGCTCCTACCGTGCTTTTTTTGGGTGTTTGTGACTGGGATCATTGGAACAGTGGCGTTTAGTGGTTTGTCATTAACACAATCCACTAGGAGTACTACTTGGGAAGTGTGACTTACCTACAGATCTGTTGCAGGACTTTGGGCAAGTCATTTCTCTCTGTCTTTCTTCCCAAAGTATATGCTGGGGACTATGTTTCCCCCTTGATTAGTACAAAACTGAATGCAGAGATGATGAATGCCACATAAGATCCTTCACAGAGCAAAAAGCAAATAAATAAACAAAGACAAACAAGACAAACAACAACAAAAAAAGAGAGAGAAAAAAAAAAAAAAAGGAAGCACTGTTGGTACTCATTTTAATTTCTATGTCCCCTCTGGTGTTTAGAAGAAGCACTTATACTCCTGAATATTGATTATATAGATTTGGAGTTCTCCATAGCAAATGGCTCTCCCTGCAGTATTCTTGATGTTTTCAAATAGAATACATTTTCAAAAATAATGGGAGAAATGCAAAATGGGAAATGGGAAAAATAATGGGAGAAATGCAAATAGAAGAGGAAAATCTTTGTGCTTGTCTCTCTCAAAAGTACTTGACGTTAAGTCACAATTTTTGTCCCTGTCTTTTTCAGCAGTTTAGTTGTGAACAGAACATAATTTTGATATACAATTTTGCAAGTAAGAGAAAGCAATTGCATTTGTGTGTAACATAATGAACAATATCTATATGACATCAATACAGGCTCTATCTCCAGACTATTAATTTTTAATGCTGTGACATTTAAAATATGTTATATACTCTCTTGTTTTCCTTGGTGACTTTTAAAGAAATACTTGCAATTATTTAGTTGAAATGCTTTATTAAAAAACAAAAAACAAAACAACAAAAAAAAACACATAACTTTCAAAAAGGGACATTTAGTACGTGGTACTGTAAGATATGGCATTTCACTGAGGCTTTCCTTTATGGAGAAAAAGGGATGAATGTTGAGAATAGGAATATACTCCATACAACACTGCCACCCCCACCCTCACCACACCCCAGTTTAATCATCTGAAGATAAACTGCTTAAATATTTAATCACCTGTGGTTTCTAGATAGTAAATTGAGATGTTCTTTTACAGAAAGGTATACACCTTTCTACGTTAGGCATGTGTCTTAGAATGATATGATGGCTCTCAGGGATGACTATCTCTCTGTTGACTGTAGGCAGGCTAGATTGTTGCCTTGGACAAGGCAGCTTCCTACAACTTAGTGTCCTGGACATACAATGGTGAAATTGCATTTCACCTTAATCTGTGCTGTGAAGAAACAGCCTGCATATCCTGTCATAATGTACTCCTTAGAGAGCTTGTAAAACATGAGACAACTTTGTCCAAACAAAATTTGCAGAGTAGGCTCTTCAACAATGGCAATCGAATAACAGCTTTTCTCAACTGTCCATATCATAGAGAGCTTCATTGCACTTCTAAACAAAAAGGCTTTGCTTGGTTCTGTAGGAAATTTATTAGAAACTATACAAAGTTCTAAATGGGGAAGAAGGATGAATCATATGTCAGGTTTCAAAAGTGTTCTTTGCAGAAAAAGCAGCAGTACATGCTTCATACTTTAGCTAATGTGTCATTTATAGAAAGCGTAAAATCAAGGGACTGAGAAAAACACAAGACTTTGAACAGCAGTTCTCCAGAAGATTTATTTTTAGGTATTTTTTGAAAGTTTTCTTAGGAAATACAACTGCTATAATATCTTAATAAAGGATTCATTGGTAAAATGAAAAGGTTTCACCAAAGCCAGGAAATAACCCCCTTTTCTGTTCTATGAGGATAACACCCATCTCTGAAACTTGAAAACCTAGGTTACATGTAAGTCTTACATGGTATCTTATGCTGAAAGAACACCATCAAGATTACAAGATCATGAATTAGAGGTTAATAAATAAATAAAATTTATTTATTGGTGAGGGTAGTATTAATTCAGTTTTCCATCTGTAACAGATTGTCATGCCTTCCCTATTGTGGGTTTTATTGTTTTATTCACTACTTGGCTATCAGATTCTGAAAATATACAAGTTAAAGGTCTGACAAACACCTCTTTGATTATGTTCGTGTTTTTTTTGTTTGTTTGTTTTTACAGCATAATGCTTCTTACCCACATGCTGATTAAAGTAGAACTCCATGAAAAATAACAGGCAATCATTTAGTTAACTTCAGGATATATCTAGCTCAAACAGTTAAGCATCCTGTAGCTCTGGGACATGACTGCAAGAGGAAACTGTTCTTAAGTAATCTTGGCAGGGATTCAGAACACACGAGCTATCTTGTATTAATATCCTTTGTGAACAATTGCTAGTGAACAGTCAAAATGAAGCAGTTTATCCTATCTTTCAAAAGTATAAGTTACTGTCATACTCAGTGGTGCTAAAGGAAGCCCATTGCAGTTAGATAAAGCAAACTGCAGCCACAAGAAAATGGCAAATGATCTGAGGTGTGGATTATTTTGTGTGTATGCATTTGCATACTACTCATCTAAAGGAACTGTGAGGATAAATAAAACTATCAGAACAGTTCCCTAAAATCTCGGAAGTGTTCCAAGGTAAACAAAGAAACAGAAACGTATTGTCTCTCAATACATTAATTTTTAAAATTTCTTATTTTAAGACTTTGAATTTTATTGGTTTTGTATAAGAAATGTTACTGACACAAAGGACACTCTTCATGTTGAAGTCCAGTTCCTGCCTTAAGCAAGGCAATGCACCAAAGCTTATCAAAAATAAGTGACACACAGAAAAGACTCCACAACCATAGGGTTGTAAAGTAGGTATACTTTATTACGGTGCACCAGGCGCACTGGGAATAGCTTCCCCCAAAAAGTGTGCACCTGCCCGGTCGTCTCTCACAATTTTATACATGAATACTGTTACATATTACATGAGCTCTAATACATATTCATTATATTCCCAGAAAAGGCGGACCTCTTCCAAGTACTCATGTCCATACTCTTCACCCTTAGCTCCTTCTGGTTGCACCTGCGCAATGTAGCCTGGTGGTCGTGGGCAGGGGTCTTTTAGGATGAAGGCAATGAGGAAGAGGAGGTTAAACTTTTTACCTTTCTGGACTTTGACCCTCTGTTGGACAGCATTTAGAAGTTTTTTGTTTATCTTTGCCTTGTTTCCTGCCAACAAGTTGTTCATTCTTCTCTAGTGAGTTGTTCGTCCTCTTCTCATCCGTTGGCCTTGAACAATATCATCCTTTTACATCTGCTTCTCATAAGATTCTCATCTACATCCCTTATAATTACAATATTCTTAGGATCTTATCTACATCCCCGATAATTAGGCTATTTTACCATATATGTAACTGTAGCTAAATACTAATTTGGATAAGTTTCAGTGTCTTCCCCATCTCATAAGCTTGCCAGAATTTTGTAGTGGGAAAAAAAAATGCATTTTTGCTACCATATGCCTGGAAAATATTGAACCATTTTTGTTGTTTTATATTTTATTTTTAATGATTTCTTGGACAGATGCTGAATCAGAAGGACAGCTAAACAGTTTGAATTGTGTGGAGTTGAAATAAATAAAAATTGATTCTTATAATGGAAAATGTCTCTTGACTCCAGTGACAAAGGAAGCCATTTGTATTACTGAAGAGATGAAGGAATATCAGAGTAAAAATACTCTGATAATAAAAATACTAAAAGGTCTACTACTCTATCTTGCCTTGTTTAGAAGTCTTTAACTATAACATTTTTTCCCATTAATCCAGTTTAGACTACTTAATTGCAGGACTGATGCCAGTAACAGCATATAGTAGCAGCTATAAATGGAACTATCTGTAGCACAGAAATCTGGGTGTTAATGGAGATTCCAAATAGCTTGGAGTTTAAGAATAATAACAAAAACATAACATATATATATATATATATACACATACATTTGCTAATGTGGTTGAGAGACTTAATTGGAATTAACTAAATCTAATGCAAAGCTCATGAAAGCAAATATCCATTTCTTTTATAAAGAATGTCATTCATGCAGTCTCACAGACTTTTTTTACAGTTACATAGCTGTGTTAATAGAAATACAGATCCAATTTTCATTTGGAGTTTTAAATGAGTGCTAGAAACTTTTATACACTGTTGCATTCATGAAATAAAAGTGAGATTTTATTTTGGCTCATTAGAGCTAAGCAACTTAGTCTGAATTTGTAATATCATAGCTCCATTGTATTTTTTGATAAATTCTGTGTTGTTATTTGGGGAAAAATAAAGTGCTAAGTAATTTAAGTCATGCTGAGAACATTTGTGGGCCATTGATAGCTTCACAAGACAAAGACAATAGATTTGATATGTTTGAATGATGGAAGGACTGAAAGGATGACTTGGGCAGCTACATGACATTTTGTCTACCCTGTGCTCTTGTCTCTGGCACAGGAGGGGTGATGCAAGCAGAACTGAAGGTGGCTCTTACTGCCACAAGGGAGCCAGCAGCTCCTGGAAAGGAAGAGACTGAATAACCAAATGTCTTCTCTCTTTTTAACTAGGTTGTCACAAATACTATCAGAATGCTCCCTGATATAAGTTAAGGAAAGGTAAAAGGAAAGGGGAAAGGGGGAGAGAGGGAAAAGAGAGGAAAGGAGAGAAAAGGAGGGAAGAGGAAAGAAGCAAAGAGGAGAGGAACAGAAAGGGAGAAAACAGAACAGAAATGGGAGGAAAGGGGAAGGAAGTGATGATCTCAGAAAATTAACGTTCTCCTATACTATATAGCCCCCGGCTGAACATATTGTACTTTGATCACCATTAACACATGTTTTCAGCTTCAATAGAAAGTGAACTCCTCACAAAGGACCTGCAATTTCTATTGTCACCTGTGAAACTAATAAACGTCTGGTTTATGAGAACTATACTGTTATTTGTTGAATAATAAGTCACACACTTAAGTGTCCAAACACAATAGATTTTTTTTTTTTTTTTTTTTTGTAAATTCTCCAACATTCAAAGGAACAAAACAGTGGAAAACAAAAAGTGTGATAATTGTTAGATCAGACCTCAGAACTACATAGAAGTAAGCTTCAATGGGCTATTTCTTCATATAGAAACCATTTGTGCTAGCAGTGAGAATACTAGGATAATTTATAGGATGTACTTGATTTAGAATTTACATTCATTCAATTAAGGACATGAGAATTTGGTTCCTTAAAGATAAGAAGAATGTTTATTCATGTACAACCTGTTTCTGTAGATAGCCTGTGATCATCTGGTTTTTATGTAGAGTATTACTGAATGTGATGATACTCATCTGAGTAAATTCAGCTAGGAGCATTTTCATAATCAAATCTTAGCTGAAAGAAGTGTAGATAAGGAGTTGCATGATTCAGTCATTATGCTAAAATTGCAGACAGCACTATACGGTAACATCAGAAAGTACACATATTAAACCCGATGCTTCAAATATACCCCTTCTAAGGTTTTCTGTCAGTTATGCATACTATACAGTATAAATAGGTTTAAAATGTGTGGTTGGAACTAAACGATCTTTGAGGTCCCTTCAAACCCAAGCCATTCTATGATTCTATTAAAATGGACAGGAATTATGACCAGAGGTCCAAAAGAAGAGGCTACACTTCAGTCCTGAAGATGGGAAGGGAGATGACCAGAAATTATAATTAGAGGGTACCAAAAAACAACCAACCAACCAAAGAAAAAAGCAAACAAGCAAAATAAAATAAACAAAAGCAAAACCACCCAAACACATGCACACACACACACAGAAAGAGAGAGAGAGCATGAATACAGGAGAAAGGAGCAAAAGACAAGAAACAATTACTTGACACTGTTCAATTTTTATTATAAGGGAAATCCTTAAAAGCCTCATTTAAAAGCACTTGTCTCCATTTCTGTCATTGAGAAGATGCAGAAGAACTGCATTAGTAGCAACTGGAAGAAAACATTGGGAAAGGAAGATCAAGTCTTGAATATCAGAAGCAGCAATCTTCAGAAAACTGTAGGGACAGCATACCCCAAGCATTCATTAGGGTTTTTAGTTAAATAAAGCGTTTCAATTTTGCACATTGCTCACTCACTTTGAGGAAAAAGAACAAACCCAAAAAACAACCAAAAAAAAAAAAATGAACAAAAACTTTCTCCAAAATGTTTGCTTTGACTCTGTTAAGGAAACTAGTAATCTTTTCATTTTTCACAGTTCTCCAGTAAAACTTTTGCTGGTGACCTAACTTTTTCCTCCCATTTTTAATATACAGTTTCACTGCTCTTTTTTAAAAAAATGTCTATTTTTCTTTGCCATTACTCTTTTTCTTCTTGTTCTGCCTTCAGATTTCATTTATTAACATTTGACTGTTCGTGATGATCCTGTTTCTCTGATCCTCTGTTTTATTTGGTCATTACCTGAACCTAAAGAAGAGTTCAACAATGCAGAGACCTTATCAGTGCCATGCATGTGTATAAGGCGAGAGATCTTCTGCTTTCTGTTGATCTCTAGTGCACACATAAATGTTCTCACTGCTTCACTAGACCCAACAGCTTTCCATATTTTGTGTGTACATCTTATTTTTTCTGTATTAAATTTGAAAGACTTAAATTTGTTGCTTGAGCAGCTGTGCTTCTTTTCTAGCTTATTAAAAAGCTGCAGGTATGGACAGAAATGAAATACAGTGGGGAAAAAAAAAAAAAAAAATATTAAGGCTTTAGCCTTACACAGTCATAGACCTACAGAAAATGATGCCTGGTGTTCTGACTTGTTCACTGAGATGTTGTGAGCAGGCTCTCCTTGGTTGACCATTACTGAAAATATTGATTTATGGGGACACTACATGTACTCCACCACTGTTTGAGACTTTAATTTTGGTTTGTTTTTAGTTTTTGCCATATATCCTTTGGCCTTATATAGAGATTTCAAATTTCGTGAGACTTAGTAACAACTTTGAAATGTTTTTTCCCCAGCTGCTTGAAGCAGACAGAAAAAGTAACATAATGGATGAGCCTGGGTAGTATCACAATTCTGTCTCTGTAATATTCTGTCTACTGTAATATTCCTGGAGGGAAAAAAAGAAAAAAAAAAGGAAAAAAAAAAAGAAAAAAGCACTGAAATAAATTAAGATTTCAAATATACAATTGTATATTTGGTGTTCTAAAGCTTAGTTTGTAGACATAAGTAAGTAATTTGGAGACAGAAGACACAAAGTGTTTCATAAAAATCAACAGATTTGGTCTGGGACAAAAAAAAAAAAAAAAAAAAAAAAAAAAGGACAAGAAATGGCTTGAGGACTGTTCAGTTTTTCTCTCTTTGCTGCCTGTAATCACTCCAGTCTGGAAAATAAAAAATAAAAAAAAAAATGTTTTGTCTCTGTCACAGTCCATCAAGATTCAGCTGTAGAGTTGAATACAATACAATACAGCTGTAGAGTTGAATACAATAAGAGGAAAGATTATTTGATATCTCTTAGATAAATAATATCTCCAAATTTATTTCCAGGTTGATCTTGCCTTCACAATGTATTATTAGGACCTGCTTCCTGCCAGGCTGCACATGAGATGAACTCCTCTGATGAAAGTCAGGGATATAACTTCAGCCCTGAGACTTCACAGAAGAGCCGTGAGGGTGAAAGAAAGAGCAGAGGGATGGTTCAAATGGAATTGTAACTATTTTAATTGTGGAACCTACTTGGCAATGGAGAAAGGGACCCTGTGTACATGCTTTGGCATGTGCAATCTGTATTTCATATTTTAGGATAACATTCCCATACTAGATCCCATAGGCATGCTATGATGCAAGACTGTAGTCCTTACATACCTGTAATTCCCACAGAAATCAATTAAAGGTAAGGATAGATGACAAGATAAAGATTGTGCCATTGGGTATTACTTGTATGGGGATAAAATCTGAGATTCATTTGGATAAAACAAATGAGAATTTGAAGAATCTTGGATATTGAGAAAAATTGAAAGAATATGAGTGTGATTTCTCTCAAATATTTACATCGTTAGTTGTTAGGAGACAAACAGCAGGGCAGCTTTTATAAATCTTTTCACTTTATCAAGTTATGAATGAAAGCTGGAAATATAGATAGGGCATTTTCCTCTTAAATTTTGAGGTAATTAGCAAAGGTATTGGAGTTAAGTTTGTGTGTTTGTTTGCTTGTTTTAGTAATGCTTTTTTAATGAGAGAGAGAGACAAAAAAAGAGTTTAGTACTCATTAGTGAATAAAAGTTTTTGGAGACAAAATGAAATGTATAGATCACTTTATATTTTAATATCCAGATATGGGAAACTGAGCTTAGCTTCCCATGTGAGGTGAAATTCCTAAACCAATACTTAAGGCATTTCTGTATAATACTTGTAGCTAAAGAGTTTAAGTGATGAATATGGCTACTTTCACATCCTTGGATAGTTACTATGTTTCTTTTGGTTTGTTTGCTTGGTTTTGTTTTAAAGAAGTCATTAAACACTCTACATTCATAAAAAAGGAGCTAAAAAAATGTGCAATATTTTAAACACGTACATTAAACTCTTTCCATGATGAAGATCTTCACAACATTTTGTGGCACTTCCTGTGATGATAAAATAGTTTTCTGAAAGATATGGGATTAATGCCTTACTCTTTAATGCTGTTACTAAAGATAAATAAACTGAATTAAATGAGGATGTGTAAGTCTTATGTTTTATTCTATTGACAACTCTCTTAAAAAAAAAAAAAGTTGGGTTGATATGGGTTGCTTGTTTAGCTTTTATTCTTGCGTAATGCAAAAATAAAACATAGAACATAACCCTATGCATTATCTGCACGGAAATATAATAAACTTGTATGAGATATCTTTTGATAAGTACAACCTGATTTTCATACTGCTTGGCTTTTGTGTTCTTAGCAATTATAGATTAATGGGAAGGTATCAATTATAATTCAAGGAGAAGAAAAATCTAGCAGAAACCTTGCCCTTTTCTTCCATGTACTTTCTTGAAGGCCATGGGTCAGGCCAATTTTTGTGTTCCTTCACATGCTCTGAATCCTACTGGAATGGGAAACAGAAGTTCTGAAGTATGAGAAACCATGTTTAAGTTTCTCAAAACTTAAAGTAGCTGAAATAAAAACCTTTGGATGATGAATGATACTACATTTAGCTACTGCAGCTGGCAAATCAGTACTTTCATCTGTGATGAGAGCCAAATACAGCCAAAATGGTGAATGGACAGTGTGCCTGCTTTTTAATGCTAAAGCTTAACCTGTCTTCCAGAGGTTCCTCTCTCTGAGAGCCTAGGAATAGTGTCACGAAGCATAGCTTTTTATCACCCTGACTTACTTTTAAAGAGAAAATTTCTATTGAAGTGTATGACCTAAAGCCATGCAAGATAAGAGAAACAGTTATCTCTATATGCAAGTTTAAACAAACATAACTTTAATAGTTGAGATGCAGATAGATGCATCTCAACTAGCTCAGGGATTCATGAAGAAAAATGCTGAAATGAAAAATATGAAACCCTAATTAAAGCAAATGGAAGACAATCTGTAGATGGCAATATCCAGGATCTGCTTGCACTGTTGAGCACAAGAAGCTGACCCTTTCCCACCCCAAATGGCAAGTGTCTGGACAGGAAAGATCACTGGGTGTACCAAGATAAACTTATACATGAACACTGAGCCTCATAGCTTGCTGGTCCTAGCCCTTTTATGCATCCTATCCCTTTATCTGCCAACAGATTTACACTGTTAACATGCAAATATCCTGCTTTTAGAGTCTCTTCTTTTATGTTAAAACTTACCTAATATCAATGTACCCTGAGAAGAAGAAATGAAAAAGGTTGTATTCTAACTTATGCACTTAAGCTATTTCCTTCACATCGATGAATATATCTATAGTGTGCCCATATTCCAGACATTCAGAGGTATTTTCTTGGAGAGGACTGAAGAAGAGGATGGACAGATGAGTGGGATTAAGGTCACTTCAATCAAAAATAACTGTGTGATAGGCCTTGTAAGAGAAGTATTATTATTATTATTAATTATTTCTCCTAAAAAATAGGTACAGATAATCCTACAGTCCACATTAGCATATCATGGCCAAGAATTCTAGGTATTCAAGTTGATAGACTACTGCTAAACTCAGAAAATTATAAGGCTGTCAGCTATGCTCAATCGCTCTGACGCAAGACTATACTCCTTTGTAAAGCTCTGTAAAACTGTCTTGATATATACATCTTACATAAAACAAAAACAAACAAACAAACAAAAACTTTACTGGCATTAATATACTACAAGTAAACAATATAGAGCAACAAATGCAAATGCTACTTCAGTTTATTCTTAAGAAGAACAGTTATTTCGTTCTCCAAAGAAGATAAAGGTAATTAATACTTTTTAGCTTCAGCGGAGTAAGCTGTATAAATTTTGTGCCAAGATACTTCTGTCAGACTCACTTTGTATACAAAATAAGAATTGTATGCATGTATACATATATGTGCACAATAAATGCATGAATGAGAGCAATGTTTCAACAAAATCCTATACAAACACTGAACAAAGGCATTTGCTGTTGATTGTGATGCCATAGAGAGTGAACAGGCCGATGGAAAAAGATGCCTTCTGCAGCTCCACAGTCTGGAGAAAAAAAATCAGAAACAAAAGAAGTGAGGAAGCACCAAGAAGAATCTGCTTCCAACTCTGATGGCAGCTCTGCTGTGTGGACAGCCAATTAGGGACTAAAGAGAAAAAACACACCATGAAGCAGAAATGAAGAAAATGCTATACCATGGATGCTTACTCAAAGATAATGTTGAATATTTACAAACCTGCATTTATGTATGACCATGTGTAGGAGAGTCTTGAAATTATGATGCAAGTAAAAATAATGGCTTTCAGATACTTTATGCATGACTCCATGACAAACCTCTTTATTCTGTTTGGGTTGTGGTGACAGGTACAATTGTGCATGGAGGTAACCTTGCATCTCTGCTCCACTGCAATGTGTACTGATATCTTCAATATATGCATATTCACAGAATCGCAGAATCACAGAATCACAGAATTGTAGGGGTTGGAAGGGATCTCGAAAAATCATCACGTCCAACCCCCCTGCAAAGCAGGTTCCTCAGAGCAGGCTGCCCAGGTAGGCGTCCAGATGGGCCTTGAATATCTCCAGAGAAGGAGACTCCACAACCTCCCTGGGCAGCCTGTCCCAGTGCTCCGTCACCCTCACCGAGAAGAAGTTCTTTCGCATGTTGGTACGGAACTTCCTGTGATCCCTTCTGTGGCCATTGCCCGTTGTCCGGTCCTCAAAAATCACTGAAGAGAGGTTGGCCAAATCACTCTGTCTTCCACACTTAAGATATTCGTAAACATTGATAAGATCCCCTCTCAGTCTTCTCTTCTCCAGGCTGAACAGACACAGGTCTCTCAGCCTTTGTTCATAAGGAAGATACTCCAGGCCTCCTATCATCTTTGCTGCCCTCCACTGGACTCTTTCCAGAAAATCCCTGTCTTTTTTTGTACCAGGGAGCCCAGAACTGGACACAGTACTACAGGTGAAGCCTGACCAGGGCAGAGTAAATGGGGAGGATCACCTCCCTTGACCTGCTGGCCACGCTCCTTTTAATGCACACCAGGATTCCATTAGCCCTCTTGGCCACCAGGGCACACTGCTGGCTCATGGTCAACCTGTCATCCACCAGGACCCCCAGGTCCTTCTCCTCAGAGCTCCTCTCCAGCAGGTCGTCCCCCAGCCTGTACTGGTATTTCCAGTAATATTCCTTGGCTCAGACATTTTTTGGTCTCTTTCTTCTCCTCACACCAATAAAATATAGGAGGCTTAATAAAACAATAGAATTTATGTATTTTTTCACCTAAATTTGTACCATCCCTTCATGCATGAACCTGTACAGAAATGAGTTATGGAATTACACACATCATCCTCAATCTAGACCAAATATTTATTCCATGTGAGTTAAATTAAATCAGATCTTAAAATTCTATTCATTCCAGTGGGGCAGAAGTACATCTTTTTAGTAAAATAATATAATATTTGCTTTTCTATCAATTAGTAAAAATGAATTAATGATTTTCATTAAACAGAATGCATCTCTCCAGTGTCTTGCATACAACAGAGTTTTATTGCAAAAAGTCATACAAGCTTGAGGAATACTGGTCCATGTCTGTGGGTGGAGTTATTTTTTGTTTTTGTAAATAACAAGGACAATTCCTATACAGTGATAGGAAATTCTACAATGTTATTATTGAAATGGTTATTGACCATATTACTCAAAAAAGAAAGTATGGCAGTGCTGCTATTATACTTAGAGAGGGGCAGTTTCATTACCAAATAACATCATTGCCTTTACTGTAAAGTTACCTCTAAATACATTCTGTGAAAGATTGGATTATTAAAATACACAGCTCTTCAAATCTATTTTGTATGCATGACTCAGCAAGGTAAAAAAATCAATGGCTAATGCATGATTTGAATATACTCATAAATAAACTTAGTAGTAGGTTAAGATACTGTGGCAAACCTGGACTGCTTTTGCTACTTACATTTTCAGTTAAGGACATGGCTGCATTTTACAATGAATGCACTATGCAGTTCAGGATTGAGTACATATACAGGAGTACTGGAAGGATAACTGTTTAGAAAGTGTGCTTGGGAAAGTACACAGTCTTGCATAGAATAACAGCAGCATTTTTAACCACTATTTTCTATAGTCAGGAAAACAAACATATATACAAACAGCTAGATCTGTAGCTGCCGGAAGATTAGGAAAATTATGTGTAAGATCTTTTATTTATCTGACTTAGAGAGTAGGTCAGAGAGTAAGCAAAAGTAGGCAGGGTTTCTAGGTGTAAAGATATTCTCTGTGGCTTTATGGAAGTCACACAATTCCTTTGTGGTGTGCATCTACAGATGCATCTACAGTAATTAAAGGCTCTTAGATGCCATCTAAGTGTACATATTTTTATTATTTTTTGATATATATATATGTATTTAATTGTCTGTGACTAGGCTTCAGCAAGATTTTAGAAGTTTCATTTCAGGGATTTTGTTTGCATTCACCATGAAAAGTAGAGATAATTAACTGGGTTTAACCTAGTATTTTTGAGAACAGGCATTTAATGATTAAAAAGCATTGACTTTTAACCAAAAACTACACAGAACTGTCACCTCACACTGTTATTTTTATGTTCTTTCTAGTTTCTGATGCCATGCTACCTCTCACCCTTCTGTATGTATTGATTTATTTCATTATTGTATACTTTTATCAATGTGCTTGCTAATGTGAATGGTTAATATCTGCAATTAATATAAAAACTCTCCTATAGTATTCTCTAATCTGTCTTCTGATGTGACATTCAGCACATACATAGAAATCAGAGGTCTAAATATATTAAATGATTGGGGTAATCATGCTAATTTAAGGAAGTACAACATAAAATTCCTTAACCTATTGAGGCAAAAATATATATATATATGTATATTATATATATATTATATAATAAATAAATATAATTTATATATATTATATAATATAAAAATATATAAAATATATTTGAATATAAAATATGTTATATATATATATATATATATATATATATACAAATTCTATACTTCCTTATCCCCAGGCATAACTTCGAAAGGAAGAAAAAGTGAGTTGCAGTTTCAAAGTTCTGGGACTCAGCATGAGTCTATTGTGTCAGCATTGCTTCGTGCTATAATTATGAAGTTGCTGCTCACTCAAGGAGAATACCCAGATCTATTGTATTCTGTCCCAAAGCAGCTCTTGTCATGAGCTCAGTGACAGAAGAGCCAGACAACAAAGCTGTGTTTCATTTAGAAACTCTTTTCTACAGTCACTTTGAATCCACACACTTGCTCATGTGGTTGTACCCAAGGGGAAGCCTTTCTGCCTTACCAATGACTTAGAATAATGTCTAACAGAAGTAATGTAAGATAGATATCTGGAGAAACTCTTGATTTCAAGAGATTCAAAAACCTTTAGCCTGCATGAGAAATCCACTGGTATTACACTTGGAGTAAACTTTCTGTTGCAATACAATTCACCACAGCATGGAAAGTCCATCCATCAGGTTTTCTAGGCAGAAGACAAAACTTAAGTTATCTTGCTACTCTTCATTTAGTACTATAATATACTACTATTCATTTATGTCTACTCCTAAGGCGAGATAGGCATTGTAACCTCAGGAAAATGTCCTTTTCTCTATGCCAAACAGTTACTGATGTAAAATACTATTCTTTATTAAGAAGCATATAAATTATTAATCTTATAAAATTAACTAAGAATTAATTTTATATTATTATTATTATAATTGTATATACTATAAAATAGTATGATTTATTAAGAAGTGTGTGTGTGTGTGTGTGTGTGTGTGTTTGTGTGTAATTTCAGTTTTACTGTCAGAGAATTTCTAATACTTTCAAATGTTGCACCACAGTTCCAAATGCATGGACTATTTGATTCTCAATCCTTTTTCAGGACATTCCAAATTATAAAATAATGATGTCCTCACGAGCAAAACATGGTGGTTATTGTGCCCATGCTTGTCACTGAATGTCATTTAGGTCATCGGTTCTGAATACAGCTCCAGCCCTATTCATACAGTGGCCACTGTGCTTAGTTCTTTGAGCCGTTTGTCTTCATTACAACTAGGAAGAAGAAAGTCATTGAAACAAACCAACAAACCAGAGTGCAATTTATGTGTTATCTGCTGAGATCTACTGATGCAAAGTGAAAGCAATGCTTAAAGGATTTAAGTACTTTCAGTGAACTGACATATTTAACTTGAATTGGCATTTTTTTAACTTAAAAATTGAAATCTGGAGATAGTCTTCCATTTTGTGGTGGTTTTATTAAGACAGGCAGCTAAACTCCACCACAGCTGTTCCCTCTCTCACCCTGCTCAAAGGGAAAGGAGGAGAAAATACAATGAAAAGGGATCAACGTTGAGGTAAGAGCTGGGAGATCACTCAACAGTTTTTGTCATGGGCAAAATAAAGTCAGCATAGGGTGATTAATGGAATATTAATAAACTTGAGCAGTGAGAAACTAAAAACAAACTAAAAACAAACTAAAAACACCTTCCCCCCATCCACCCTCTTCTATGTCCTCCCCCACACGGAGTGGCG
The DNA here is from genome assembly GCA_011076525.1 of Nettapus auritus. NCBI lineage: Eukaryota > Metazoa > Chordata > Aves > Anseriformes > Anatidae > Nettapus > Nettapus auritus. The sequence goes on along the minus strand of CM021766.1, from coordinate 99,169,523 downwards.
CAGGGAAATAGGGAATGGGGGCTGCGGTCAGTCCTTAATGCTTCATCTCCGCTGCTTCTGTCACAGTCACTCTGCCCCTGTTCCACATGGGGTCCCTCCTATGGGATGCTGTCCTTCCCAAACTGATCCTACATGGGCTTCACAGGCGTCAACATTCAAGAACTGCTCCAAATATAGCTATTTACCACAGGGTCCATCCCCCAGGAGCAAACTGCTCCAGCACGGGTCTCCCATGCAGCTCCCCCCAGACTCCTGCTCCTGCATGGGCTCCTCTCCACGGGCTGTAGTTTTGGCCCGGGGCCTGCCCCGGGCGGCTCTCCATGGGCCGCAGCCTCCTCCAGGCCACATCCACCTGCTCCACCAGGGGCTCCTCCACGGGCTGCAGTGTGGAGATCTGCTCCATGTGCGACCCATGGGCTGCAGGGGGACAGCCTGCTCCACCAGGGGCCTCTCCACAGGCCACAGGGGAACTTCTGCTCTGGTGCCTGGAAGCACCTCCTGCCCTCCTTTTGCACTGACCTTGGGGTCTGAAGGGCAGGTTCTCACTCCTCACTCTCCCAGCTGCTGTTCAGCATTTTTTTCCCCGTTTCTTAAATCTGCTCTCACAGAGGCAAAAACAACATTGCTTGTTGCCTCGGCTCAGGCCAGCAGTGGGTCCCTTTAGAGCTGGCTGAAGCTGTCTCTGATCTAACATAGGGCAGCTTCTGCACTCTTCTCAAAGAAGCCACCCCTGTAGCCTGCCACTATCAAAACCTTGCCACGTAAACCCAGTACACATTTTTAATGCGTAATGTAATCATATACTAAAGATTTTACACCTTCTGTGTTGGCAGGACCCCAAAGCAGAAAAAGCTTTAGGAAAAAGAAAAAAAAAAAAAAAGAGTCAGAACATGCTAAAACATTATTAAAAATAAGTAGTCATGATCCCCATATTTTATTTCAGGACGATATAGTGAGCTATAACTGATGCACTAATTAAGCTATGCACTCAGAGAATTGGTTTGGGATAGAGAAGGGGGAAAGTGGAAGAAAAAAAAAATGGAAGAAAAAAATCCTGAAGACAGGAGAAAAGAAAGCCAAGTTGCTACAGCTGTATTTGAAGAGAAGACTGTTTTTCAGATATGAATTCATTTTACAAAAACAAAGTTAATAATGTGGTAGACAAGTGTACAAGTGGTAGACACAAAGGGGCATTTTAAAAGGCATCAACATAGATAATTCAGATAACTCTCCAGTGTGGACTATATTTGAATGAGAGAGCTGAACTGAAAATAGATCAGCTCCATCTTTGTGTATTACAGTAGTGTTTTTTTCAATTCTTTGTTGTGTATAGATGTTTTAGTTATATTAGTGTTTAGTCAATAATTTATTTTACCAAAGTAAATAATAAGATTGGGATGGAAACTTCTTTGAAATTTGTCTGTTTAAAACTCATGTCAAAGAAATATGAGATACGTGAAAAAGTTTAGTGGAAATAATCACAGAATCACAGAATGCTTGAAGTTGTAAGGGACCTCTGGAGGTCATCTGGTCCAAAATAGAGAATCTTTTATCTGGATCTGGGTGACATACTACTTTTGAGTTCTTTGCTCATTTAAATCTTAAATTCAAAGTAATTGTTTAATGGTTCATATTAGTGAACACCATCAAAACAGAAAACATTCCTTCATTTTGATGATGAGTTCTGTATGAATTCACAGTTTCTTTGCGAATGGCATTAGATTTACATACAGGTAGAATACTGACTTACACCTACTGGATTCTGTGACTGATACTGACACATTCTATGACTGATTCTGATTTAATCACTAGGAAATGCAATTAGGTTGTGATCATATACATTGTGGCTCAGTAAAGAGACTGTTTCCTGACTGATCTACAAAAAAATTTGGAGAGGTTTTCTACCCATCTATACATAATTGATTAAGTTCTTCTATCTAAAAATACCAAACTAAAAAAAAAAATGTTAACATTAAAATGAAGAGAAATATCTAGCATGCTATCTAGCCTAGACTTTTGCAGTGCATCATCTAAGTTGCATCCTCTGTCAGAGGAAACAAATATTGTTGTGCTGTAGTTTAATGTTTTTGCTACCAGAGAGAGCAGGGAGCTTTGAAAACCATGTTTTGTTTTTGTCTCAAAGGCCAAATTTATTCTGTCAAAGCATTTAACTTCATCAAAACTTTGTGCTGAATTCTGTATTAATATGCAAGGGGAGTTCCATAAGAGTTATGGCCTGTCATATTTACAACAATACCCTACATAATGGATGCAATATGCCTGTCATAAGCTTATCTTGTATCAGCAATGTGTGCAGTAATGCAGGACTCAGACCTTTTAAATAATTAGATAAATGCGTATTGTTGACAGGAACTGCTGGTTCTAACTTTCAGAAATAACTACTATAACACATGATCTCGAGTGACTGTCTTCTACACACGTATATCTTGCTCCCCTTTCTATATGCTTTCATTATTAATCATAATATGATATATTTGTTGTGGGTAAGATGCTATGCAAAGCTATATATTTTTTTAACTTGTATGTGGATTGTATACTTAAGGAGAATCCCAGAAGTCTTCCTGCAGGAATTTATGACAATATTCCTTTTGATTTCAACAAAACCCGGAACAGCCTAGTTGTTTAGCAGGCTTCTGCAGATGTGTGTAGTACTACTTCTGAAATAATGAGTTTAGGTCCAAAAAACAGTATAGCTACATCAGCATGTCATTTTGCTAACATGCTAAATTTGCTCTTCTGGACAGCTTTTTTACCCCAGATAGAACTCAAATGTTGTTGGGTACTAAAGAGCTTCTAGTGTCCAGCCAACAGTATCCACAGCTAGCTCAGGTATTGCCATAAAGCACAAACAGAGGGCAGATTTATTATAAAGTAATCATCCTTATAAACACTGCCTGGTGTAATATATATATATTTGAATCATGTGAGTTTATAGCACGGAATTAATTTTGTAAATTTGTTTCTCACTTCATGTTCATTTGCCCTTATAAACATGTAGATATAATGAGTGTAATGATTTTGATGTGAAAGGGAAGATATTTATCACTTCTTTCTGATCTAGGACTGGAGGGAGGAAATTCGTATGTGCCACTGTAGAGAAAATGTCTAGGAAAATTTTTCAAATACTTTGGGTAAATACTAGCTGTCAAAGGAGTATGCCAGTACTTAACCACATATAAATTAATCTCAGCATTGTAGCTGTAGAGTTCCAACCTTGTATGATCAAGTAGGCCAATACAGTATTCTTAAGAATTTATTTTGTGATGTTCACACTGAGTACTAGATTGTGGGGTGATTTACTTCATTGAATTGCAGTGACTAGCACCTGAGGTAGTCACTTAGCCTCTCCTTAAAATCACAGGCGTTGATTGTAAGACATGATTCATCTCATCTTGAGTTTTATATATGATTAACTCTTGAAGTGCTTATTTCTTTCCACTGATTTTAAAAGAAAATCTAGGCTACCAGTTCAGGTATAGATACTTTTGTGGTAAACATCTAAAGTTGTGTGATATCTCACAGTGTGGATATCTTGAAAAGACTGAAAGTTTTTATGCAGTAAAATATATACTATATTTAAACCCAGTAAGTACACCCCCCCCCCATTTTAAAACAAGCAAACAAACAAAAAACAAAGAAAACAAAAACAAAAGTGCTATGAATATTTGAACTTTTTTTCCTACTCCATCTTCTATGCAGTTAAAGGAAATTTAAGATTTATTTTTAAACTAATGCATTGCTTATAGCATTGTGAATATCTGCAGTTACAGTTAATGAAGTTTTTTTTTTTTGAGTATTTATTCAATACAATATAATAAGAGAGAAAATGGAGACAACAGCTTTTGAGAAAATTAACTACATAGGATTTTTGCTTTTGTAGGAGGAAGGAAAGAAGATAGTATATTAAGCATGATTTGGAGGAGTTTTACCAGGAATTTTATGGAATGATAAAGAAACAGAGGTATCCTACCTTTCCAGCAGAAAAACAACAACAACAAAAAATGAAACAAAACTAAAACCACTACCACCACCACCAAAACCACACCTAGAAACAACTTGCCCAGCTAACTTCTGATGAGCCACAGAAATTTCCAGTATTTAAGTTCTTATATAATTTTAAACCTCTCACATACTCTCCCTAGTGCTTCTGTCTCATCCTAAGCTTGTAGCTCTTTTTCTGTTAAAGTAAAATGGAATACTAATTAAGAAAATACAATAACGTTATTTATCAATCATGAATTTTGGAGGAGAAAGTTAGAACTGGTGTAAATTTATTAACGTTCATTGTCAACAGAGCTAAACAGATGCAGTTTACTCAAGTTGGAAGCACTAGACTTTCTCCTATCTCAATAGTTTATGGACATAATGCATCTATTATTTTGGTATTTAAAATATGTGAACAATTTATTTAATATACAGCTACTTACCATTATATGGATTTTTCCCCTTCTTCTCTTTTGTTTTTCTCTCTGACATCAAATATGATGACATTATTATTACAGAATTAGCTTGCTGAGGTCATACACTGAATTTGTCATATTCACGCTGGTAATTTAACTGTGGTACATATCTAAAAAAGTATATTTTCCTCAAAAAGTGCTTGTCATACTTTTCTTCAAATTCTCAAACTAGGAAATTCAATGAATTCTGTATATTTCATTAATATGATAAAATGTTTGGTAAGTAGTGATGATAACTACAGAGAAATCTGTAGGGATTTATTTAGTCTTAATGCATGTGATGAGAAAATAGGGACATGTAAATCACAAGGGTACTAATTTCTTCAGCTTCTAATTTACAAATTAATGGCAATGTAAAACATGAAAATTTAAATTAAACAAGAGTAAAGATAAATCATAGCTACCCTGGAGCCTTTTCTGAAAATAGTCTTTTGGTAAAAAGAAGATAATCTGATTTTCTGTACTTCTTGAATCCTCATTTGTACTCCTGTTGTGATAATGTTTTCTAATCAAGCACATGAAGAAGATTTTTTGCAGTCTTTGAAAATGCACAAATGAAATATTTTAATGTTTAATGAAGGAAAAGGCTGTATGAATATCTACAGATGTTGGACTAACTAAGTTTTCGGGTAGTTTGAATTTCTCAGATTCCAGACTTCAAGGGGAAAACATGATTCTACTTTGTGTATGTGAAAAAAAAAAAAAAAAAAAAAAAAAAAAAAAAAAAAAAAAAGG
>CM021766.1:99131914-99164207 GCA_011076525.1 Nettapus auritus | reverse complement strand
TTTTTTTTTTTTTTTTTTTTTTTTTTTTTTTTTTTTTTTTCTCTCTTGAGACTTTATTTCCCTTTGAGGAAGGCATATTTGCATGGTACAACATTTCAAAGCAGAAAATATACCTATTTCCTGAATTTGGCGTAAGGAATTTTTCATAGTTCTGGAGGCTACATGGCTATCTGGTCTTTGGTAGCACCTGTACGTGTTCCATGCAAACTACAATACAGTACTAAAAATCTTATCACTCTTTGGAAAGATTTGCCAAGACATCATGTTTAGTAACTCACACTGGGAGAAAGGAGAAGGAGGCTAAATAGGAGGAGTATTATTTCTGTTATTACAGAGTCTATGAGTCTGTATGCTAACATATATCTCTCAGCCTTTTGTGTTTCTTCAAGTTGATTCTGCCTCACAACCAGCTGTGGAAACTGCCATTAGTCTCTACATTGGAAAAAAGCCAATTTTTGCAATGTTTGCTGTTGGATGCTAAGTTTTCTTACTTAATTACATTGTGTGCTTAATTGTTTATGTTAATAACTCAAAATAATTTCAGCAGGCATTAAAAGAGCCTCTGATTGCTAGGAATTTGGACATAAAAACATTACAAATCGACATTTTTGTGCACATACAGAAGCCTACAAGAAAAAAACTTACTTCAAGTTTTCGGTATTTATATAAGCAACCCCAAGGAAAAAGGTTGGTGGTGTGGGATTTGAGATTCATATAATATAATATTTTTCCAGAGACACAATGTGATTTTTTTTTTTTTTCAAGAAGTACATTTATTTTTGTGAAACTCTACCTATAGATTTTAGAAAAGTAATCAGAACTTTATTATCTATTGGAAGCTGACCTTTTTCAAAACTCAACTGCTTAATCTCCCAGAAGGATTTGTCCCCACACTTTAATTATTTATCCTTAATGTTTATGTGGCTCTAAGGTTGAAATACAAAATCAATATTCCTCTTGTATATTAAAACTAAAACTCAGAAGTAGTTGATGACTGGAATACCCTAAAATGTTGCATCTAACATTCTGCAGTATAATTATTGTCTTTACCTTTCCTGTATTTCCTAGCAAAAGATCAGTTAAGATCTAGGCTAGAAGTACTTTGGGATGCCTAAATCTGGAATTAGACATTTATTAAAGTGATGTTTCCTTGGGAAATTTCTGATATTCAGGATCAAATCAAGTATTTTATTCCACTATTAAAACCAAACAAAAACAAACAAACAAACCAAACCTGTAATGTCTTATGCACACAGGAAATCATAAACTCATGAACATCTATGTCTGACAAGTGTTAGCAAGTCTTACATTACTATTTCTTCTTCAAATGGAGCAGTCACACTTAATATTTTTTTTCCATAGGTCTCATTTTCTAGGCCTTTGTTCTTATAGCAGAACTCAGTGCATTGTTCATGCTTTTTGCTCCTACTAGGTTTGCCATATCATAAATTAAATATACAGGTGACTTGTGTTCAGCTTGTGATTCATTTCAACGTTCACACCCTTCTTGTGCTTGATCTAACTGAGTAATCTCTATTTTCTATTTGTACAGATATTCTCATAATTGTAAACCATTTGGACTCTCCAAGGCCCAGACACTAACTCTGGGCTTGCTGGATTTATTGCACAGACATATAATTATTCTCTCTATCAGCTCAAAGGAGAAAGTGAACACTGAACAAATACTGTATATTTGTTTGTTTTTCCATGTTTTGCACCTGACCTTCACAAAGGAGTATGAGTTGTAACATACATCACTTTATGAAGTAATCTCAGGTGTTGCAGGATTTAGAATCAACTACATACTTATGTGGATTCAATCACAAGGTAGAAAAGAATCTCAGATTTGTTCAGTCAATTATTTTAACTGAAATTTTCCTATTCAGCTATGACTTGATGTGTATCCTAGCTTTTTTATTACTGAGTTTCATTCATCTAAAAATCTCCCTCTCCAAAATATCAAGGTAATGTAAACTCTTATTCCATCCTCTAATGTAATTATAAACTCTACCAACTTTTTCAACTGCAATGTTAGGAAGAATACTCTCTTTTTGTCATTTGTGATGCAAATGAGAACATTCAGTCTTAGACAGTGGATTCCGTAAAACCACTGAAAATAAATGGATAAATGCTCCCTTTATTGTTAGGTGGAGGGTTCTAGTCATTGTTCAGTGGTACCATAACAGTTAATCTATTTGGTGTATCCTAAACACTCAACAAAAAACTTTTTTTTTTTTTTTTTTTTTTTTAAGTGCTGAAATGCAGTTCATATTCAGGATTCCCTGACAGTTAGCCAAAGAAAGAATTGGATTATTATTGGAAACCATTTTTTTTTCGCAAGGAAGCAAAAGAAAAGGCTGAATATTAAAACAGAAAATTCAATGAAGCAATTTCTCTTTTGGAAATTATATCACTCACGCTTGCAAAACTGAATATGAATGTACAAAACCTAGCAAAATCTGACAATCAGAAATACTTGCTTTGCAAACTTAAAGAAACATATCTTTACAGTAAAGTACAATACTTAAAAGCAAGCAGGTAAATATGGGGTCATCTTTGAGAAGAAAATAAAAATAAGAATTTGATGACTGGCATGCAATGCCTGTAGGTCTATGCCTAGAAAAACATGAAGTACATATTTATAACAGTCTGAGCATGGGAAATTTTTTCTCTTTTCTAGCATTAAAAAGAGCAGTGTACTGATTTAATCTGAAGCACAAAGTTTCATTCTGCTTCGTGTTTCCAGAACTGCCTCAGCTTCCCACAGTAGATAGTAGGTTTTGTAATTACTCCAGCGGTTCCATGGGGGGAAGACGCCCATTCAATCACTCTGAAATACCACATAGGGACAGAACCCCCATTCTGCAGCGTGCTTCTCTCTCCAGAGGAGCTCTGTGCCTCACAAAAAAACAAAACAAAACAACAACAACAAATAAAACAAAACATAACACCACCACCACCGCCACCAAAAAAAACCTGCTGAAATTGAAATTAGCAAAGTTGCTAGTGAATGTACGGAGCAACTTTCAGAGCTCTACTTCCATGTCTATCTCATAAATTGTGAAAAGATAACTGGTTTTCTGTTTCACTAACCACTGTAAGTTTTTGAATAAAAAAAGGAAAAAGAAGGTAAAGTATGGCAGTCAGTATTCTTGTGCACCACAAGATACTGCTTTTTATCGTGTGCAAACTGCAAATTAAAAACAAATTGTATTGACAAAACTTTATTGTAATAGTTACTCAAGAGGAACCTTTCTTAAATCTTAAAGTAATTATCATGATGCATCTTCATAATTACATGAGACTGATACAGAATTAACAGTACACATGTTTTCAACTAAAACATTCTCTCATCAGAATTCCTATACTCAGGTAAATACATCTTTAATATTTCATGGTAAGGAAAACAGAGAAATCCCAACCCTGGCAAAAAAAAGTTTATTTGTACATGTGTATCTCTAACTATACATATAACTGTGTGTGTACAGGTATGTATATATGTATGTATATAAAGAATCACTTCTGTTTCAAACTGAACTAGTAAAGCAGATTTCCTCTCTGTATTTATTTGTGACTATAGCATAAATGCATAAACTAAATGAGGTTTTAGACTGCAATTCCTTTCTTTGGAATTATAAGATTGTTTTATTTTATTTTTTTACTCCAAGTTATTTGGACCACTAGCAAGTTTCCATTGTATCAGGTGCAGGTGCACCAGCGCTGGTGGCAGAGGACCGCAGAGCTACTCCACAAGGCAAGGCTTGGGCTGCCCCATGTAGGACACAGCCGGCTCCAATGGCACCACCACCATGGCTGCTAGGCCCAGCCATACTCTGTGGTGGTGCCTGTGTGATTATCTATTTAAGAAAGTTTAAAAAACAGTTCACAGCACCTGTGAAACAGAGGCATGAGGGAAAAGAAATATATATTTATATATATAAATATAAATGAAAGAAACAACCCTGCAGACACTAAGGTGAGAGAAGGAAGTGGAGGGGGCCGAGGTGCTCCAGGCAGTGGAGCAGAGATTCCCTTGCAGCTAGCCCATGGAGAGGACCACGCTGAAGCAGGTTGTTGCTCTGCAGTGCAGAGGCTGTGTGCTGGACGTGGATATTTGCTGAAGCACTGTAGCCCATCTTGGAGCAGGGGAAAAAAATGAGGAAGGAGAAGCAGGGAAGAACAGCAAAGGACTGTCTGCAGTCCCCATTCCCCATCTCCGTGCACTGCTTGGGGTCGGGGTGAAGTGAGAGAGAGGGCACGAGCTAGAGAAGATAGACAGAGAATGGGGGTAAAGGAAAGAGTCAAGCCTGGGAGGAAGGGGGAGGTGGGCAGTGAGGGTATCTTTGTTTTGTCATTGTTCTCACCATCCAGCTGTATTGTTAACTGGCAATTTTTCCCAAGCAGAGCTTCTATTGCCCATGATGATAACTGCTAAGTGACTTCCCTGTCTTTATACCTTTATATCTACGAACATTTTCCATTGTATTTTCTCCCCCTGGCCTACTGAGGAGGTAAAGTGAGAAAGCACCTAGGTGGGGGGCCAGGTTTTAGGGCCTCTGATTAATAAAGGGACTATTGTGTGAATATTGTTTTGGTGTTTTAAATATATATATATATATATATATTTTCAAGGGTTCCAATAATAAGCTTGTTAATTTAATAATTTGATAAACTTGTTAATCTTTGCTAACTTGTTAAATTTTGTTAACTATTAAGCTTAGGTTTCTGCAGGGTAAATACAAAAATAGAATAAAATAAATGGATCATTCTCCACATTTATAACACATTTTATTGAGAAATACTACAGCACAAAGTCTGTCTTGATTCACTGGGACCTGGCTTACTATAAAGCACAAAATAATTAATACATTCAATTAAATGAGGTAGGGAAGTAGTCAGCATAATCTTTTCTAAGATGTAAGAGCTTGCTTCCTACTTATCACTATCTATACAAACTGAGTAAATTATAGCCACTATTTTAAATATTATCATGCAACTTTAATACTTTTTTTAGAGTTGTCCTTTTCACTTTCAAAATATAATTTCCTCTCTATGTTATATTTTTTTTAATGCTCATTAACTAGAAAGCTGAATGCATTCAAGCTATAAGTAGTAATACACACTTCCAAAACCCAATAATAACCAGTTTCATTATTTAATTATACAACTAGTTCTTTTCTGACGTGTTTTCCTAAGTATGGTAATGTTTTAGCTATTTTCTTATTTACTTTTAGAGTATCTCCATAACTCAAATATACAATATTCTTGTATAGGCATGAAGCATTTCAGTGTAATGAAGTCACTGCAATTTAGTATCTATAAGAAATTAAATTTAAAAGTATGATTCCTTCAGTAATTATTTCTGTCATTAGAATTCAATATTGTAACTATTTGTATAAAATGAGAGAGAAAGAAACATACAAAAAGGTGAAAAAAAAAGTTGATAATGGAAGCTATGAAGTCTTTTATTTATAATGAAGATTTTTGCTTGATCTTTTTTGCAAGACATTCTGGAAAAACTCAGATCAGCAGTGATCTTATGACCAAGACACTAACTACTCATTCTTTAAAACTGTAGTTTTCCAGTTCCTTGCATTGTTATATGCTTCATTAGGGACCTGAAAGCTAATGACTGATTTAGTTACAAATCTTCAAACAAGTAGCTCAATGCAGAGATGCAATTGTAAATATATATATATATATATATATATATATTTTTCCTATTTACTGTGCTACTTATTTTTGTCTTTCAAGATTAATCAAAGTTGTTTTCCTCCTTTTGCAGGAAGAGAAGTCATCAATGGTACGTGAATACATGGCCATGGTGTAGGTTCATTATGCCCAGTTATAACTCCACTGCTGAGTACCAGCGGATGCTTAGAGAAGAGCATAAGAACACAGCAAGCTTCAGTGATGCTTCACAGAAAATTCATGATCAGCATATGTACTTTTTTTTTTTTTTTTTTTTTTTTTTTTCAAAAAAAAATGCTTTCAATGGTTTAGTTATGCACCAGATAAAAAAATTAGTTTTGTCCTGACAGTTTTTTTTCTAGTGTTAGTTTAGTTCTAGTGTTGGAAAATTTATGAACATTCATTTAAAATAAATAAATAAATAAATACAAATATTTTAAAATGTTAAAAAAAATAAATAAATTTATGAACATTTATGAACATGTATTTCCTATTTACTCCTTTTGTCTTCTGGTTTTATATGCTGTCATCTCATGTCCCTTCTACAGATTGAGAAGTTTTAGTCCATTTAGTTAAGAGAAGTTTACACCATCTGTGGGTCCTTTGCATGTATGATGCAACCTGTTTTGTCATCTTTTGTTACCCTTCTCTGGCTTTTCCAAGCTGTGTTGCATCTTTTCAAGATAAGGGTGCCATCTTCACACAATATTCTAAATGTTTGGTCATGTAATGTTTTAATATTTTTTTCCTATTGCTTTCTTAATACTTCCTTTTTTCTTGACCACCTTTGAGCCCAGTCCTGTTATTTTCATATATCTGCTTAGTCTTCAGTGTTAGAGGACAATTCAATGATCAGTACTATTCATACAGATTAAGGCAATTTTTCTCTTATGCATCATGTATCTATATTAAATTTTACTTGCTGTTATTATTAAATTTTTCTTTGTTATCTTAAATAACTTAATAACAAATTTTATTACGGTATTACTCACCCCCATCCTTTTCTTAGATTCATTATGAAAATGCTGAACAGTAGAGGATACAGGAAAAAATTGTCTATAACTGTACTTGTGAGCTATTTCTGAATGTTAAAACTGACAATTGATTTCTGGTGCCTGTTTTCTATCTTTTAACCAATTACAGTGAGTTTCTGTTTCCAGTGCGACTTAGTTTAAGGACCTTTTTGGAAATCTAAGTAAACTATATTAATTATGTTTCTCTTTTCCAGGGACTTAATTTCTCTTTAAATAAATAAATAAATAAATAACTTTTTAAAAGATGGATTTAAAGAAAAAGAAAAAAAAAAAAAAAACACCACAAAACAAAACAAAACTAAACAACAACAATAAAAATACCACTCCATTAGTTTTGTCAGAAATAATTTTCATAAGAACAAACATGCCAACTCTTCCCCAGTAGAGCACGTTTATTCACATGCCCATCAATTCTATTTTCGGTATACTTTCTACAGAATGCCAACACAGTCTGTAAACTTCAGGTTCTTAGTTTTGTTGATCTTCCCCAAATCCTTTTCATAACCATGTTGCCACATATCTGTCTGACTTAAAAAATAATAATTAAAAAAAAAAAAATAGATTTGTATGCTACAGTTTATAGTTTGCCTACATCGTCACTTTTCGTCATTCTTCTTGTCTGAAAGCATCATGTTATTCTGTAAACTTTCTAGTGACCCATTAGTATGGTGCAGGCCCTATGATAAATCTTCCAGAAAACAGCTTTTGGTGGCTAGAATCTCCTGAGTGTCGCCCTTAGTGAATGTGAGTTTAAACAATGCATTCAGTATTACTGCTACTGTCTTACTGACCTTGAGTGCTACTTTTATATCATTGAGCCTACCACAGCCTTCCCACTCCTGATGCAGCTGGAGAAGGATGTATTAGTTGAAAACCTTCAAATTGTTCTTCCAAGTCTACTAGGTGTTTGCTGAAATCCTTTTTTCTTTTTTTTTCTTTTTTTTTTTTTTTTCCTCAGTCTTGGGAGGAGAATCATTAGGAGAACTTTGTTTACTGAATCACCACTTTCAGCTGGTCATAAGCTCTCATTTTAGTTTTTGTTTTTCTTTGTCTGATACCAGCAGTCCTTCCATAACTGTGTATGATTCTTTGTTTTCTCTTCAGTTTCCTTAGTCTTTGCTATCTCTCTGATAAATTAATAAACATAGTAAAGATGAGTCACTACCCATGGCTCTTTTGTGAACCCATTACAAATTATTCACAAAAGAATTGTCTTGGTCCCTACCTTCTGTTCAGACTTTGTCATGTACTCGTATTTTGAATGTTTGTCTTAATAACTGCTGATAAGTCAGCAGTGTATTATCTCTTGTAACTTTCTTTAGTGTGTTTTAGTAAAAACAGGTTTTATCCAAACTTTAACAGTGTGAAAAAAAAAAAGATATTTCTTTTTCCTGCAGTGAGAAATAGCAGTGCTATACAGTGTTTGAGTTCTGGTGGATTACAATTAAATAAGCTACATTCCTGTTGCAGACCAGGTGGCTTAGCAGCTGTTCAGAGTATTGTGGAATGGGAAGCTTGGTTTGAAAGCAACCTCATCTGTCTTTCTCTCTTTCTCAGCAATTCACTTGGCTGGGAAAGCTCAGCCATGCTGGTATTGTGAAGGTGATGCAGTTATGTGGCCTGACCTTGTGTCCTCTGCAGAGGATGACTAATGATGAGGGATGTGAGAAGAGGTCCAGGGGAAGTGACAGCTGCTGAAGGTGTGAGGACCTCCTGCTGATCAGCTGATAAAGTAACATAGAAGCTGCTGGATTGCTGCTTGCTTTTCTTGCTGCATTTATTTTTCATAGTGGCTATAACACAATGATTTGCTCCCACTGCAGTCCAATGACATATCTAAATTAACAGATTCAGACAAACCTAGGCTTCCACTGACTGGGCTATGCTAGTGGTGAAAATGCAGGAAAGAAGGACCTGAGCATTCTTGCTGTTAAATGCAATATAATTTTGTCACACGTAATCACTTATTTAAAACTCTACAAGCTCTGCCCCCTAACTACTTTTCTCCTAGAAGAATGTGGTCTCTTTTTAAAAAAAACAAAACAAAACAAAACAAAAACAAACAAACAAACAAAAAAACTCTCTCACTTGTTTTTTAAAAAAACTCACTCTCTTGTGCCTTTAATTTAAAGATGTACAGCTCCAAAACCAGACCACTTTGGAGTTCCAAATGGTCTACAGCAGCAAGTCCATACCAAGAAAGAATTTTTTGTCTTAGGTATGTTTTACAGAAAACCATGGTTCAGGTTATGAGCAAATTATTGCATTTACATCTAGTGTAGGGGAGGAAAGAAGAACTGAGGTTTCTGTTAACACAATATTCGTTCTTCCTGAGACTGGCCAAGGTAAGTCCACAATCTATTCTGCCTTCTGGAGATGGTAATGACTTCTGCTGTCTCTCTTTCCAGTATAGCAATATAAATAGCTCCAATTTAATAGGTATAAACATGTCTGTGCTTCCTAAGAGTATACAGTCAATTTGATTTGTTGGTTTAATGTTCCTGCTAATGCCCATAAGAATACAAGATAACCAATTTGTGTAGTCTTCAGTGACTCCAACATCATGTCTTTAATTTACAAATAAGAACAAATTATTAATGGCAACCTTGCAAATCTGGGTAAAATTTGGAAATCGAGCTGGGATTTCTCTTCTCTTCTTAGGTGAGAAACTAGTCATTAATGTTATCAGTGAATAACATTCACTCTATATTATTTATTTGCTAGCCAGAAAAATTCTTCTGAACTTTGAAGTAAGAAAATCACACTATATTGAGGAACAAGGTGTCTATTTTAAGTAATAATTTTTTAAATCATAAGAGTGCCTTAAGAGTTTTCTTATCCTGAGGAGCAGTCAGGAGTTCACAATTTATTTGCATGCACACTACGTAAAACAAACATACTATAAACTATGTGAAACAAAGCCAGTATAAATTAAATTTTTTTTTTTTTTTCCACTTGGCAGAAATTGGGTACAATATGTGAGACAAAACTGACACTTCAGAATAATCTTTTTAGTAATGATAAAAATGTCTACTTCAGCTGCTTTACTTTATGCATTTCTGAATTAACCTTAAATTCATTTTAACAACTGCAGCTTTAGGAAAATATAAATAGGACTAATGTTAAATTATTTTCTAGTTATACCAGCCTTTGTTTTTCATTTTAAGAACATGAAAAAATACTTAATGAGGATTTTTTTTTTTTTTTAACTGGATACATACATACAATATATAGAAAAAGATTTAATGTACTTGTATTCACAACATTTAGGCACTTGTTCAGAAAGAGCCTAAATGTAGTCCAACAGTAGTAGTCAGACAGCCACAACTGCCAGCACCATCATGAATGTCAGCAAAGAAGTATCACTCTATGAAGAAATTTCAGAAAATTGTTTATTTAAAAAGAACCACCCTTCACACAATCTGCTATTTTTAAACAGAAAAGAGAAAGATACCATAAAGTAGCAACAATCAGAACTGTAGTATTAGTACTTATCCTCCCATTACATGTCTTTTGGTGTCTCAGTACTGCATAACTTCTGGGGAACTTTTGTTTAAACTTTTTCAGTGTGTTTTTCAGCATGTATCTGTTTGCTAAAGATGTCAATGAACTTAGTTTCCCTAACCCTTTGTGGGGACTTTACTTATTTTCAAAGAATTAGCCACATCAGAGCAAGACAGATAGATAAAGAAGGAAAAATAAAACCTCTGCTAAAAGTGTCCTCTTGCTTTACCATTCATTCAGAATGAATCAGATTTTAATGAAAATTTATTCCCAGAACTTCTAAAATCCTATTAGTGTGTTTATTGGGGTTTGAAGAAACAAACAAATAAAACCTTTTATAGTTTTACATTCTTCATTATTTAGCTTTTAATGAGACTAAGATGTATCAGTGCAAAACAGGTACACATAGCTGTGTCTTTAAGACAGTGGATGATCCTCACCCAAATAAGCATATACATGCCAATAATACATCACCTAGAACAAAATGAATAATTGAAAAAACGTCTGATCTATCTTGCTATAACTCGTTACAAAGGACAAAACTTCACAATACTTGAGTTTCTACTACCTAGTATCTTGAATAGTTGTCATATTAGTGCAAAAATGAATCAAAGCCCAACTTCCATCTGTAGTCATGTAGAAGAGTAAGAAAAATATGTGAGGAATACAGAGCATGTGACAGGCAGTAGATTATATTAATGAATGTGTAATTTACCATGTCAGAGCATGAAAGAAACAAAAACACTTCAGAAAAAGCTTTCAGACATTTAGCTATGAAGGATTTATGCTTTTAATCATAATTTGTCTGTCATTTTATGGGTAATAATTTTTCACTTGAGCCACCCTTTTATTTGCTATAGCTCCTAAGGAAAGGAAAAGCAAATCATTACTAAACACTTCAGCTTTCTGTGTTTGCTTGTTATTTTTAAGTCTGAAATTGCTGAACTTGAAGCTGTTTTCTGGCTTCAAGCAAAATACTGTAAGAGAACAGAATTGTTTATTGTATCACTGTCAGTGTCCACCAGGCCCCGGGGTGTTATTTTGTGATTCGAGTTGAGTTTGGCTTAGTGTAGTAATTCTCAGCAAATTAGAATGTATTCTTAACACAAGGAAAGGAAGGGAAAAAAAATCGACACCCTTATTGTTATGAAAAGAAGGCACATTAGGTAAATATTTTAATGTAATGCAGCACTGTGGTCAAATTTGGTGGTATTTTTCATTCAAGAATAGAAAGAAATGATATGTTTTTTACTTTTACTTCTGAACATTTGCTCTAGACAAATGCTTCATCTCAATGTCAAATCGTGAATTACACTGATGTCTAAGGTGATATACTTAAAAAAAATAAATAAAAAAAGAATGACTACTAGAAATAATTGTATATGAGGAAT
Source organism: Nettapus auritus (assembly GCA_011076525.1). Taxonomy (NCBI): domain Eukaryota; kingdom Metazoa; phylum Chordata; class Aves; order Anseriformes; family Anatidae; genus Nettapus; species Nettapus auritus. The sequence goes on along the minus strand of CM021766.1, from coordinate 99,152,587 downwards.
TCAAATACTGAATTTTATTTTGTATATGGAAAGCCTTCATATTCTGAAAAATTACTTGATATAATTGAAAAGATAAATTTGTGACTTAGATGACAAAAATGAACAAGAAAACATATTGTCTATGGTGCAATGACTGAGTTTCTGTTTCAGGAATCAGAAAAAACTCAGGCAGGCAACTTGAGAAGAACAAGGAAGATTGGACATACTTGCCAATGAGAGCAATATTAATATTATGTTCTGTATTCGCAAAAATGAGATAACATCCATTAAAATTGATATCCACCCCTGTGGTTACACAGTAAAAAAAACAGAACGAAGGAATATTGCTATTATTAGGTATATGTTGGTTATGTAGTGATATATCATCATTGTTTTTAGTTAAAATAAATTATAATATCTTTTTTTAGAAATAATATTAAGGCTTCAATCCACTGTGTATTGTACTGATGCACTTGTAAATCTCTTTTAAAGCTTATCAGCTGTCTCATCTTCACAATCCCCATTTATAATGTATTTCCATTATTCAGATATTGATATTGTGGTTGTAGTTCAGTTTGAACAAATATTAAATAGAAACATAAGGAGTAAAACTTCTTAGATGTCAGTTTTCAAGAAGGAAAAGAAGGATGGACAGTTAACACAGAAAGTTTTGCTAAGTAACTGAATTGGATTCTACTACAGTTGCTCCAGACAGTCCCATGGATCCTGCTGTCTGGAGTAGCCCTCGCTGTGTAAGCTGGCTGCCTTAGGGCATGAGAACCTGAGGACCTCTTTAGAGCTCTCTCTAGCAGTCAGCTAGCCTTTCCTTACTCTGTCTACTTTTTCAGAATGTTTCTTGTATTAGCATTTTTCTACTCCTGCTGAGCAAGGTTGCATCTGCTCCTCCCCTTGCCCCCCCCCCCCCCCCCCCCCCATTAACTTTTCTTTGCCTTTCACTGTTAATGACTGTGGAGCACCCAGGTTATTCATACAGGTCCACAGATACCCTTACCTGCATGGTGAGAGTGGCCCATCTGTTCATTATTTCTGTTAAACAAGAATGTCACTACATGCAACTACAGAGGATTTTTAATTGTGTTAGTCTTTAACAAACTCTAGGTAGCCATCATATCTACATATCTACAGCTCCTCCACAACAGGTTATAGGCATGTTTGTTCCTGTAAAAAAATTAATCTCTGGTCAAGATTTTATTAATTTCTCATAAGCATCCCTTAGCAAACAGTTGTCTTATTCCAACTCTGTCAGCTTCTACTCCCTGGCTGAAGTGGCAGAAATAGGTCTTCCAGGCAACAGTAACATCAGTAGGAGCTAGGAAGCCTACCTTTCTCTCAGTTAACCTTGATTCTTTCACCATCTTTTCAATGTAATCCAGGCTGTACACCTTATAAAATGTTACTTCAGAAGCAGTGACTTTGTGATTCTTTTTTTTTTTTTTTTTTTTCCCCTGCAATTCTCTTGCTACACGTAGTTTCTGTAGGCAGATCTCAGTCAGGCCTCCTGGTATAAATTCAATGGGACACTTTTTATTTGTGACTTTGCTGACATAATAAAACAGTCCTAATATCAGAGTAGTCCTCTTTATTCATTAACACAAGCTTATCTTAAAGAAGACATAAAGAAGAAGTAAGTTTCTTAAGGTGTTTGGGAATCTAAGATATAGCTAAGCCCCTAAATCCAATGGATTCCAAAGCAAAATTGACAAATATGTATTTTAAATACAAAAATACTCTGTGTTATATAACTTGTCATTTAATCATGCTTGACATGCTTGTTGTTGATTCCCTACAGAAATGAAATGTGTAAAAATGTATACAATATATTTTTAATATAGTAATTTACTATGTTACGATAAACCTAGGGTTCCACTCATCACCCACAAGAAAAATCCATCAGTTACTTAGTCATTTAGTCTCACTGTATGACAATCATAACTTGGATTGTTGTCAATATTTCCAAGGGAGTTTTTTTTTTTTTTTTTTTTTTTTTTTTTTTTTTTTTTTTTTTCTCCCCAATCTCCCCCATGGAAAAAGTTTGCTAAATTAATTTTAAGAGAATAAATTAAGTAAATAAACAACCTTGTGTTAGAGATGGGAAGCACCTGGCTGAGGAATATGTTTTCAAAAAAATCAGAAATATATGAACTGGTTCTTGTGTCTTTGACAAAAGTAACATGAAACTGTAGCAGCATGAATGGAAACACTTCAAAGACCAAAGAAATTGACAGTAAAATATTGTTCCATCAAATTTGTCAGGTAGTGTGATATGTAGAATCATTAAGGTTGGAAAAGACCTCCAAGAACATCTGGTAGAACCATCACCCTACTACCAATTTCACCCACTAGACCATTTCCTTAAGCACCAAGTCCAACCTTTCCTTGAACACGCCCAGGGACAGTGATGCCACTACTTCCCTGGGCAACCCATTCCGCTGCCTGACTACTCTTTCTGAGAAGAAATGTCTCATAATTTCCAACCTAAACCTCCCCTGGTGCAACTTGAGGCCATTCCCTTTAGTCCTTTCACAAGTTATGTATGAGAAGAGGATGACCCTGAGGTCCCCACAACTTCCTTTCAGGTAGTTGTAGAGAGCAATAAGGTTTCCCCTGAGCCTCCTCTTCCCCATACTAAACAACCCCAGTTCCCTCAACCACTCCCCTTTAGAAAGCAAAAAGAAAGCTTAAAGTGAGTAAAGCAAGCAGACTCATATGACCCTTATATTTTAAAGTGTACACAATTTGTTACCTAACTTAATGTTTCATTTTTTCCATCTTCAAGCACTCTGACTTAAGTACTTTAAATACTTTGAAGTATCGACTTAAAAGTCAATATAAGGAAAATTATATTTTATCAATAATTAACATTAGTTGAACAATCTGATCATTATTTTTAGACATAAGCTGTTTAGACTTTATTAGGTGAAAGATGGAGATGTTGTTTCCATCTGTCTTCAACAGCTACCTTGATGTTGCTTTTCCATTTGATATTGTTTTCAATTTGCATATCTTGCAGGGCATCCAAGAAAATCATTTGGATGACTGGTATCTCCACATCTAAGGAAATGTGGGTCTATAGCCTTTTATATTTTGGTCCCCTTGCAAATGTGGGCTTTTACTTATCTTAACATTATTTCTGTTTACTGCACCAATGTTATCATATCACTCGAGAACTCTAACTAGAGGAGGTAATTTTGCAATTTCCTTCATTTTTTCTAACAAACTCAGAAGTCCTATAAAAGGTTAAATTATCCTCAGTTGGTATTAATTTTAGAATTATTCTTTACAATTGTTAGGTCACAAATCAGTTTGTCAGCTAGGCAATAATTCTTTGAGCTGTGAAGGCAAAGTCATGGCAAAAAGCTCCAAATCACTGTCCTTTTTTTTTTTTTTTCTTTTTCCTTTTTTTTTTTTTTCTTTTTTTTTTCCCTGCAAAAGGAACATCTCCCACAACATTTGTCAAGAGCTTAAGTGCTTACTGCATATGTGAACTTCTTTATCTTAGTCCGTAGACTGAAAGGAGCATCTGTTATGTCAGGTAAGCTGTAAAATGTCCCATGTCATCAAGTTCTACGTTATGCAGCATTTTTATTTTTTTTTTAAGATACAGAACTATATATTATATATATATAGACTATATATTATATATATATATATTGATGATGTCTCATTGGCAGGGTTGGCAGTCAAGACCACAGTCATGGGACTGCGTCACATCAGTCTAAGTATTGTCTTGTTGTAATGACATCCTGCTGGAAAGATTGCAGATTCATTGCAGATTGATGTATTTAGTGAATCACATGTAAGAATAAACTTTTATTACTCCTCTTCTTACTTTACAGCTCCCTTTAGTTTTTCCATATTCACAGTATGTCTATTTACTACTACTACTGCCTTGTTGCGTTAGTATGAGAAATATGCAGTTTATGCAGTTGCTTTTACTTGTACCAAAAATTCCTACTTCTTTGCTTCATACAGCACCTCCCCTCCAAAAAAAACAAAAAAAAACAAACAAAAAAAAAAACAAAAAGCTTATACTGACTCATACCACATGTACATGTTACACAATTAACCCATACCACCCATACCACAGAGCTAACCATACTAATGAACGTATTTTAGGTGTGAGATCACTCCAAGCTTGGCCCAGTAGGGATATAATACAAAATACTTTTTCCTAGGAAAATATTCACATAAATAAAAAACTTCTGCTTAAACTAGGTTGTTTCTTTAACGATATAATAATAGATATTTTGCCTATTTTAACCTTTGAAGTATATATATATTTATATAAAAGTGAAAGAATACTGTCAATAAATATTCCAGAGATGGTACTTGCTGAGAGTCTTTAGGAAACATCTATCTGTTGTGAAACAGGGGCACTTTTCAACTAATAAATAGTTAGCTAACTGAAAGTTTCTTCAGGCAATTGGTATATTCCACTCCTTTCATCAAGAAAATGGTACATGACAGTATGTCTTTAATAGTCTGTGTAACTGGAAGAAACCAGAAGGGCTTGAGAAAATGTTTAGTTTGGTAATATTTCTTGTTCAATATGTACAGCCAAATACCATCAACATTCCATCAACATTCTATGATTTTAAACAAGAAATTACATTTTTTTCCCAGATTTTATTTTAGTTTAATTTTACTTTACTTTTTATTGTGGTTAACTTTATTTATTTATTTATTTATGTATTTATTTCCTCTGGACAGTTTTTTCCTGGTTTGCAGGGAACCTGGTCTATGAAGAAGGTGGAGCACCCATGCCAGGCATGGTCCACCCTTCTTTTCAGAGAAAAAAAAAAAAAAAAAAAAAAAAAGGAGAAGTGCACAGCATTAGAGTCTGTGCTTAACAGCAGGTCCTCTGAAAGCAGGAACAGACTATGAGTTCTGTTACATCCATAAACTGTTTTAATTAAGGAAAGTAACTACACTGAACTATAAGACCAGAGGAAAAGAAAGAGACGTTAAGGTTATAGGCAGTCTTTTAAGATCCTGTAAATCCTTTCAAACAGGTGCATAGAAGAGACATTAAGGTTATAGGCAGTCTTTTAAGATCCTGTAAATCCTTTCAAACAGGGGCATAGGGCTAGAGACTGGTGGCCAAGTAGTCCAGGGTTTCTTCAGTGTTCTAAAACTGGGAATTTTTAAAAAGATGTTAGTTCTGTTCTTGAAGAATAGTATCTATCAAAATGATATGGTGATCCCTAAAGTGTGAGGAGAACAGAGAAATGGGGAGGTAAGTACTCTTCAAATAGAAGAAATGTAAAGACTTGGAGTCTGAGAAAGCAGAGCTTGAGAAGGAAGCCTAAAACTGTACGACAGGCAAATCATGTAAGTCTGGATGTTTAAGATATTTTAACCATTGAACTGCTCTGAATGTGAAGCACAACAAAAGTGATGTGAAGCTGAGGTGATGGTTTCACCTGAACTTAGACTGAGTATGACATAAGCAAGAAATTGTGAGTGAATTTTACTTCAGTGTAGAAGGCAGGTGCAAAAACCTATTCCACAGAAATTGTCATGAGATTGCAAAATAAATGAATTTGGAGATAGGTAGGAGTAGATGAATATAATAGGTCTAGCGTTTTGGCACCCTAGTAAAACTTCTCTGGATTTTAAAGTCTAAGCAGCACAATGACCCTGAATCAGTGCAAATACAGTAACTGTTTTTTACAATGAATATGGTTTAATCAGTGTTAGTTCAAGCTTGTTAGATATGCACAGTGCCTAGCAGGTTAGATGCTTGGCTTCTGAGATCATCTATTGTAATTAATGCATAACCTCCTAAACTGTTTCCTAGCCACCAGTGCACTGGTATTTGGTGGGTGTGAGAGTGAAGAGTTGGAGAGATCTGGAAAGAAAACTTTGATACTGGGCGAGCCAAAAAGTTGGTACATTATCAACACCTTTCTAGACACAAATGTAAAGCATAACACTATTTGGGCTGTTAAGGGGAAAGTTAACTTCATCTCAGCCAGACCCAATAAAATTAAAAACCAAGTTCCCATTTTTGTTGTTGTTGTTTTTGTTGTTGTTGCATTTCCATACTGTGCCCTCACCAAAAAACTGAAATCCTTAGGGAAGCATCTTCTGATGCTCCCTTGGAAGCAGTGTGGCTCCACACCATCCTGTCTGTCACAGGTAGTTAAATACCACCACTTTGCCAACAGAATATAAGTCAAGGTTTCTGATACATAGGAGAAATGGGCAAGTTAGAAATCTGTGTACTGACATGTAGAAATCTGATACTGTCAAGATTTTGTATATATTATTGAAGAGAAAATTGCAGCACTGATATGTCTATTATATTTTTAATATTCTTAAAATCAAGAAAAATGTTGCATTGCAATGCATGTTACTGTAAAAGGAAATATCAACTTGGCAGGAGAAGCAAATCTTGTTAATATAAAATGAGGAAAATCATGCTGTATCTAAATCAACTACGTACATAATATATTAACTCCAGCTATAAAATCTTGATCAACAGCAGAGGTAGAAATGTTTCCATTTAAAAGCTTTATCAAAAGCCCTAGGGCTTATTATGGAAACAAAACCCCAAACCAATTGCATTAAGCTTTTGTTAAAGAATAAAATAGAGTACAAATGCATAAATCACCTTGTTGGTCCAAGTTGAAGTTTTAACTACTCAAAGAAAACCCCTCAGGTCTGAATACATTTTCTGAAAGATAGTCTTTATTTTTGACATTTCAACACTACAGTAAAAGTTATTTCTAAAGAAAAACTCTTAAGATATGAAGCGAGCTACTCTGAATGTAGGTGATCAAAAATGTTTATTATGATATCTTGTCATTTGTATCTTCCTGCAGATGGACATGAATAGAGATACAGAGCATTGGTGGGTAGGGGAAGAGCAACGGATGTCATCTACCTGGATTTGTGCAAAGCATTTGACACTGTCCCACACAATATCTTTGTCTCTAAATTGGAGAGACATGGATGTGATACATGGAACACATGCATGGTGGGTAAGGAATTGCCTGAATGGTCACTCTAAAAGAGTTGGAGTTGACAGCTTAATGTCCAAGTGAAGATCAGTGACAAGTGGTGCACCTCAGGAGTCAGTATTGGAACTGGCACTGTTTAAGATCTTTGTTGGTGAAATGGAGAGTGGGACTGAGTGCACCCTCAGCAAATTTGCTATGACACCAAGCTGTGTGGTGAAGTCAGCATGCTAGATGGAAGAGATGCCATCCAGAGGGACCTTGACAAGCTTGAGAGGTGGGCTTGTGCAAATCTCAACAAGGTTCAACAAGACCAACTGCAAGCTCCTTAACCTGAGCTTGGGCAATCCGCAGCACTAATAGAGACTGAGCAAAGAATGGATTGAGAGCAACCCTGGGGAGAAGGACCTGAGGGTGCTGGTGGATGAGAAGCTCAACATGAGCCTGCAAAGTGCACTTGCTGCCAAGAAAGCCAATCATATCCTGGGCTGCATCAAAAGAAGCATGACCAGAAAGTCAAAGGAGGTGAGTCTCCCCCTCTGCTCTGCTCTCGTGAGACCCCACCTGGAGTACTGCTCTGGGGCCCCCTGAACAAGAAGCACAGGGACCTATTAGAGAAAGTCCAGAGGAGGGCCAAGAGAATGATCAAAGGTCTGGACAGGCTGAAGGAGTTGGGGTTGTACAGCGTGGAGAAGAGAAGGCTCAGGGCAGACCTTACAGCAGCCTTCCAATACTACAGGAAAGCTGGGGAGGGACTCTGTCAGGGAGTGTAGGGACAGGACAAGGAATAATGGCTTTAAATGAAAAGAGGGTAGTTTTACATTAGATTTTTGGAAGAAATTCTTTACTGTGAGGGTGTTGAGGCACTGGCACAGGTTGCACAGAGAAACTGTGGATGCCCCGTCCCTGGAAGCGTTCAGTTTCAGGTTGGATGGAACTTTTAGTAACCTGATCTAGTGGAAGGTGTCCCTGCCCATGGCAGGGAGGTTGGAATTAGATGATCTTTAAGGTTCCTTCCAGGATTCTTTAATTCTATGGTACACAATCTACATAATTTTTGGCCATACTATTAAAACACTGATAATTCATAACAACATATGCATGTAAAATAATTATGATCTTAGTTTGTTCTGATGTGGATAGGTTTCCTTTCTGTCTTTCTAATGAGGTAAATAAATGGTTTTAAAACAGGAGAAAAAAAATGAAATCAAGTATTATTATAAAATGAAATATGAATATCCTTGAATTATAGCTGAGAACTTGGATTACAATGTCAAATCTAAGTTCCAGAGACCAGTCCTTCTCATCTATTATCAATCGTACTATTATTTATGTGGGAAGGTCATATGTTCTTATTAATGTTTGTTCATGCTCTTAATCATAAACTGTAAGTCCAAACACAACCTATAACCAAATTTTGTGCCTCAAACTCATGGAAGCTACAAAAGTTAAATTACATGCTTTCATATGAATATGCACTTACCCTAAGCATATGCATTCTTTAATCTTCAATTCATTTATTTTATAGGCACTAGTGCAGTCGGTGAAATCTTCATGCTTAGTTTCTGCACTGGTAGAAATAATAGACTAATAACCTCTCTTAACATTAGTCATTTCAATGAACTAATGATCCCTTTTCTTGGAGGAAATCATATTTATGAAGCTCTATCACAGCCTTGAATGATTGTAACTTCAGATCAGGCTGTTAAACAGTAATGGATCGCTTGTAACACTTTTATTTATTTATTTATTTATTTATTTATTTATTTATTTTTATTTGCCTCTATAACCCGTCTGTTTTCCTTTCATCCTGGACATTCGTAACAGACCAGTGGGGTAGGTGGGAAATTTTTAAAACACATCAACAAACAGTAGAGGGGAGGGGGGGGCGAAGGAAGGGAAGGGAAGGGAAGGGAAGGGAAGGGAAGGGAAGGGAAGGGAAGGGAAGGGAAGGGAAGGTGTTGTGGTTTAACCCAGCCAGCAGCCAAACACCACACAGCCGTTCACTCACCCTCCCCCCTCCCTCTCTGGGATGGGGGAGAGAAACGGAAAAGTGAAACGAGAGTTGAGATAGAGACAGTTTATTAAGACAGGAAACAACAACAACAACAATAATAATAATAATAATAGTAATAATGATAATAGTGTGTATGAAACAAGTGATGCACAATGCAATTGCTCACCACCTGCTGACCGATGCCCAGTCTATCCCGACCAGCCAGCCCCCCCATCCTGGCTAGCCACCCCTATATATTGTTTAGCATGACGTCAGATGGTATGGAATACTCCTTTGGCTAGTTTGGGTCAGCTGTCCTGGGTCTGTCCCCTCCCAGCTCTTGCTGCACCCCCAGCCTGCCCGCTGGAAGGACAGAGCAAGGAGCTGAAAAGTCCTTGGCTTGGTACAAGCACTGCTCTGCAATAACCAAAACATCGGCATGTTATCAGCATTCTTCTCATCCTAATCCAAAACACAGCAGTCTACCAGCTACTAGGAGGAAAACTGTCCTAACTGAAACCAGGACATAGGAAGGGAAGGGAAGAGGGAAGGGAAGGGAAGGGAAGGGAAGGGAAGGGAAGGGAAGGGAAGGGAGGGGAGGGGAGGGGAGGGGAGGGGAGGGGAGGGGAGGGGAGGAAAAAACTCAGGAAGCTTCATGTTAGGGTCTTTGCTTGTTTGTTTTACGCTATAGTAGCTACACAAATATGGTGTGGTGGTATTACTTGGCTGAGCAGCTGAACTCCACCACAACTGCACTCTTGCTCCCCCTCCTAAAAGGTACAGGAGGAGAAAGTATGATGGAAAGAGCTTATGGGTGGAGATAAGGACAGCAAGATCACTCAACAATTATCGTCACAGGAAAAATAGACTCAGTATAGGCAGAGTAATAAAATTTTTGCCTACCACTAGCAGACCACAACAGTGAGAAACTAAAAAAATCTAAAAACACCTTCCCCTCATTCACCCTCTTCTATGTCCTCCCCCACCCCAAGCAGCACAAGGGAATAGGTAATTGGGGCTGTGGTCAGTCCCTAATGCTTGGGGAAAGGGGGAGAAAATATGATGGAAAGGGCTCAAGGGTTGAGGTAAGGTCTGGGAGATCACTCAACAGTTATAATCACAGGCAAAATAGAGTCAGCATAGGGAGATTAAAATAGTTTATTGCCTATTGCTAACACGCTAGAGCATGGAGAAACTAAAAGGGAAATAATATATATCAAAAACACCTTCCCCCCATCCATCCTCTTCAACGTCCTCCCCCTGAGTGGTGCAAGGAACGGGGGTTGAGGTCAGTCCCTAACACTTCATCTCCACTGCTCCTTCATGGTCACTCCCTGCCTCTGTTCCAAGTGGAGTCTCTCCCATGGAATGCTGTCCTTCCAAACTGATCCTGTGTGTGCTTCCCACAGGCAGCAGCTCTTCAAGAACTGCTCCAACATGGGTCCATACCACCGGGTCCATCCATCAGAAACAAACTGCTCCAGCATGGTTCCCCACACGCAGAAGCTCCCCCAGACCCCCTGCTCCTGCATGGGCTCTTCTCCATGGGCTGCAGCTCCAGCCCAGGATCTGTTCCTTCAGGGGCTCTCCATGGGCTGCAGCCTCCTCCAGGCCACATCCACCTGCTCCAACTGGGGGCTCCTCCACAGGCTGCAGCGTGGAGATCTGTTCCATGTGGGATCCATGGGCTGCAGGGGGACAGCCGGCTCCACCACGGGCCTCTCCACAGGCCTCAGGGGAACTTCTGCTCTGTGCCTGGAGCACCTCCTGCCCTTCTTCTTCATTTCATTGACCTTGGTGTCTGCAGGGCTGCTTCTCACTCCTCACTCCCAGCTGCTGCAATTCCCCCCGCCGGCCCCCCCCCCCCCCCTTCTTAAATCTCAAATCTCTCACAGAGATGCAAACAACGTGGCCTATTGTCTCAGCTTTTGGAAGTGGTGGGTCTCTTTGAAGCTGGCTGGAGCTGGACCTTTTCTGACATGGGGCAGCTTCAGAGCTCTGCTCATAAAGGCCACCCCTGCAGCATCTACTACCCAAACTTTGCCATGTAAATCCAATACAGACAGCTGAAGCTTAAGCACAACTGCTGGAAAGCTTATTTGTGCTTCTTGTAAAATATAGTTAAAACATCCTATTCTGTCTCATGCAAGTTGGGGGATTAAGTCTTCTAAGGTGGGCTTTGCCTGGTAGGAGACAGGCTCCCTTTTCATACATTTCGCAGGTCATATTTGTCATCAGTTAGTCTATTTTATTTGCCTTCTCCTTTTTTTTTTTTTTTTTTTAGTACCCTGTTGGCTCTCCCTGGTGTGCTCACAGATTATGTATGCTTGCTATATTTGAACTACATAGCTTTACTGGCTTGTTTTAAACAAAGCAATACAGACACTGAGCAGTGTAAAGGGATCATTTTATGGAAGATTGCATAGCCTGTAATGCAGTGCTGGATGTCTTTAGCAATGGTTATCACAAGTTTTCAGGCAAGCTTGAATGGGCCTCCAGAGTCTCAGTGTACCTGCGGTTTTATGCCACAGACCTAAATTTGTGTTTCTGGTGGATTTTGTCAGAGTTCTGATTTAAAAGCAACAGCAACAATCATACAGTTCTTCAGTGTTGCAAAGAAAATATACATCTGTGGAAAAATATCCATAGTGGATACTGCATAGTGATTCGAGTAAACCAGAAAGAAAATTTCTCTCTTTTCTTCACCATTAGACAAATGGAATTCCGAACACCCATAAACTGCAAAAGCAGAGCATAAACACTTCAGTATGACAGCACACACCATCTTGTCTGAGATATAAAATTGTTCTTTTGGAGCATCTACATACAGAAGCAGTGAATCAGTTCTAAAATATCACTTTTTTATTCTTTTCCTGCATACACTACAGCATGCAGAACAATAACAACAACAACAATCTCCCTCCCATCTGAGCACAGGTACAAGCCAACGTGTTATAGACTTATAAAATTGGTATTAATCTTTTTTTTTTTTTTTTCTGACATAGATTCTTTTCTATTGCCACAAGTTGCCATAAATTGCTCATTAAGCTTCAAGCAATACAATGTAATGCTTGCTACCATTTATAGGCAATGCTCTCCAAAGTATAATTAGAGGGAGTATTATGACATAGAACAATGGAGACAATTATTTCTGAAGTTTATTAATGCTAATTAGCATATGGCATCTAAGACAGCTGCTGATACTTCATTGCTAAATACTGAGGGACTAATTAGAGTTTGATGTTAATTAGCTTCTTCTGCATGTGCACTGTCCTTAGATGCATATGCACTGTCACCACTGGGCTATTAAAAATCTGGCCTAAGCCTTCTTGCAGTGGTAGGATATGGCATTTAGGAGATTTTGCAGACTGTACAGTACAGCTCTCTAATGTGTCCTTAATAGCCATCATATGATCTTTAACAAGCCAAATTCACAAATTCTCATTGCAGTATAATAAAAATTCTATTTTAAAAGGAGTGAAATCATATAAATTGTTAAAAAATGACAGTTTTGTACATTTTTAGTGGTAAAGTAACAACATGAGAGGTCAAAAACACATATATAATAAGCTGAGGAAGAGGGAAACACAACAGAATTTCCCAGGCTTACACTATGCTATCTGCTAATTAATCTTTTTCTTTCTGAATATAGATAATATTTTTCTTTTTCTTTTTTTCCCTTCTTGCAGACATCCCTGTTTACTGTATATTATCAAACATGTCTGCCTTAGACAACTTTTTGGAAGCTTAAGACTATTATTGAAAAAAAGAAAAAACAATAAAGCCTTATCTGTAGCTAGCAAGCAGGAAATGAGCATATTTTCTTTACTTTTTAGCAGATTACTGTTGCTTTACATGGGTCAATCAGAAATTTTATTGTTTTATGTATTTTATTTGTTTGTTTGTTTGTTTGTTCTAAAACATTTATTGTGTTTTTCCTGTATAGATTAAGAGTATGCATTTTTTTAAATGAGTACTAAAGTACTAACTAGCAAAGATTGTTAGTTAAGTCTCTTTTGGGGAGTCTTGGGGGGGAGGGAGGAGTAAAGTTGCCCATTATTGCCCAGAAGATGCTAAAAAGAATAGGAAAAAAAATGTAAAGTAAGGATGATAACATAGGCCCTCAGCTAAAATGTGAGAAAGATGTGAAGGGGATTACCAGTGACAAGAGCAGTGGAAAGTCTGAAAATGAAGATCAAAGCTAATTGTGAGCCCCAGCCTGACTTTCAGATAGGTCCACTTCCTTACCCACTTTCTAATCTTGATCAAGAAGGCCTTTGACTTTTGAAATCTTTATAACCCTAGAGCTGGTTTGTAAGATGTCAAATGCATATTTATTGCTTAACTCTTAACAAGAGTTCTGCAGCGGCAAGATCTTCTGTTTTGTAAAGTTAGCTAAAAATAGTTCACTGCACAGAAGGAATCTTTATCACACAAGTTGAGTCTAAAATGATGCTTAAGAATTTTTGGATAAAGTAGCTTGATTAAGAATGCGTATATTAAATATTGTTGAGGCCTGTGCTCTATGTAAAATCTAAAGTTGCTAAAATTTGTTGAATCCATGGGATAAAAATGTTAAAGCTGTAGGAGCATTATGATCCACAACTGAAAAATCAGTCTTGCTATTCCAAGTGGATAACCATATCTTGATGGAAGATTATGACTGAAATACTAAAGAAATAAAAATGGGGTCCAAGAGGAAGTGTACTGAGCATGGGTGACTCTATTGACCTAATTGGGAAATCAAATATCAATAACAACAAAGAAAGACCTGTTCTGAAAAACCTAGTGAAATTCAAACTGAAAATCTGGCAAGAATAATGCGGGGAGTACATATACTGGAACCATAACAAAGATAATGCTAATGGGAAAGATGAAAAAAATGCAGTAGATCAGCTCCACACTTAAACATTACAGATTAAAAGGATTTGTATGCATTTGGCTCTTCATGTGTTCTCAGACTGACTCCTCACAGGAAAAACAGACAATGTTATAGTATAAGATAAATGGTCTGTTAGTCGAACACAAAAGTGACATACTTGTTTTCATTTGGATGCTGGTGTATACAGTAACATGTTGCCATAAACAGTAATAACAACTGTGTTAAACGGATGATATTTAAGGGGTTGTAAGGGCAAGTGTATTGCCAGAGAAAAAAAATGCAGCTAGGTAGATAAACAGTAAACTGCAAAGGTTAAAATTCATATCAGCCCCATGAAAAAGAATGAGCCCTGCTTATTAGATAATCATATGATATTTTAAGACTAACCAGAAGCTGGACTTCCTATACAAACAAATACCAGACTAATTCAGAAATTTCCTCCATGGACTGAAGAAACTCTCATTGCACACTAAACAGAGCTGTGATACCCATACTGCCCCAGTTCAAGTCCTGAGGAAAGCTCCTTTTCGTAAGGTTGTTCTTAGTTGGAAAGGCCAGTTACTCTTGGATTCCATCCAGGTGGATAGAAACATCAGGAGTTTGTTCACTGATTACAGAAGCAAGAAGATGGTAACCCTTCCTTATGTATAATCTAAAAGGAAATATTTTCTTCTGGATGGTTTTGAGATGCAAGAAATCTCAACTAGAAAAGTCACATTTGTGCTTTTGCCTCGATTCTTTGCTGAAAATAAAGTTGGGTCTATACCCCTCTAAAATATTAACTTAGTAATTAGGATGCACAGGGCACTGTTCTGCCTATGTAGATATTTCCTTGCCTCACCAGCAGCTAGGCACACAGTTAGATTTGCCAGTTCTGAGCATGTAGATGGGATGAGGCCTTGAGCAAAACCCGTGTAGAGGAAGGTTTTGCCTGCTTCTAACTGATACCTGACACCAGTGACTTTTCTATCTGCTGGGTTAATGCTCTTTGGCAGATCAGAGGGGTGATCACTCATGTTTCTTGAGTCCCATATTTCTGGGATCAATAATTCACAGAGGCAGAAAATAAGGAGAGGGAAAAATAGTATACCTATGCCATAAAGTGATAAGTGATAAGGCTGTTAAGAAAAAGGACGGTACTATTTTGTCTCCCCAACCCAATGAATACATTTAGTTATTTTTATGAAACAAGACAAGGAGCTTATAACTTTCATGTTCACTGAAGAAAATTTTTCAGGGTAGTCTCCAGGGGTCCTAAAAGAGTTAGAAAACATAAGGCAGATATAAATAAGCCTAATACTTTCTAATTTTCACGTCTTCCTAAATTATGAAATTGGTCTCCTGATTGTTTTGAGGACCTCCCATACATTTTTTAATAGCTTTGGATACTTTCAGCCTAGAGAAAAGACGTGACATGACAAAATTGCAAGAACAATGGAGAAGGTGGAGTCAATTATTAACTGTCCATTTTATAAGTGTATATGTATGAATTAGATGGCATGGGTCATTCAAATTAATACAAAGGAATAGTTCTTTACTGCTTTTCCCCAAGCCAAACAAGTATATCACTTATGATAATAATATTGCTAGTACCAATGGTCAGAGTCAAGCCTCACAATAGTGTCAAGCATTTAACAAATTGTATTTTTTTTTGATCTAATGTTACCTACCTCATTTTGAAATTAAAAACAAAACAAAACAAACAAAAAAAAAATGACACACACTCACACACACACAAAACCCACTCAAAATTATTGTAGTATTTGTTTTGAAAATAATCTTGTCATCATAAACCTGCTCATGATCTGTTTAGTTAATTCCTAAACTCTGTAAACAACTTCATATGACAGTCAATTATGGTTTTTCATAATCTGGAGACTACAGTAAATGATTGCTGAATAACTGGGAGACTGTAGCTCAACAATTGATCTACATGAAAATTTTCATCATTTAACTTGAAAAAAATATGCCAATCTCTCCTAGAAAAATTACACTACCCTTACACCTATTAAGTGTGAAAAAATAATATTGTACATAATTTTGCTGCAGAATTTAAACTGGAAATAGTTATGTGCTACTGGATTTACTAAAGAACTTTACACAGATTTTTATGACTAAATAACTCTCTGTATAGTCAGAAACATTATGAAAGTCAAATTACCACTCAGTTTTTTAAATAAGTGTTGCCAGAAACAGCCTAACAGAATTATGAAACACTGTGAAAATATGGCCTAAAGAAGAGCTGTCCGGGGGATGATTTGATTTAATTCAGTAGAACTGGCTAGTACAATCATAGCCACTTCCTAAACTACTCTGACTGCAGTTCGCATCAGTATTTCAAAAATTGGGGACTGGAAGAGAAGAAAAATAAGGCATTTGGGATTAGACCCAGGAGTCATTGTCATTGTCATTGTCATGTGAACCCTACTTTTGTTCCTAGAATTCTTTTCCCAATTAACTTTTTATCACATTATGGATTAAAAACCTCTTTATGACTGAAATATCAAAATGAGGAAGTACTCAACTTTGACATTCCATTTTGTTTTGTTTATGTGAATCATGGAATCACAGAATTGTAGGGGTTGGAAGGGACCTCGAAAGATCATCACGTCCAACCCCCTGCAAAGCAGGTTCCTCAGAGCAGGCTGCCCAGGTAGGCGTCCAGATGGGCCTTGAATATCTCCAGAGAAGGAGACTCCACAACCTCCCTGAGCAGCCTGTTCCAGTGTTCCATCACCCTCACCGAGAAGAAGTTCCTTCGCATGTTGGTACAGAACTTCCTGTGATCCCTTCTGTGGCCATTGGCCGTTGTCTGGTCCTCAAAAATCACTGAAGAGAGGTTGGCCAAATCACTCTGTCTTCCACACTTAAGATATTCGTAAACATTGATAAGACCCCCTCTCAGTCTTCTCTTCTCAAGACTGAACAGACACAGGTCTCTCAGCCTTTCCTCATAGGGAAGATGTTCCAGGCCCCGTATCATCTTTGTGGCCCTCCACTGCACTCTTTCCAGGAGACACTCTGTCTTTTTTGTACCAGGGAGCCCAGAACTGGACACAGTACTCCAGGTGAGGCCTAACCAGGGCAGAGTAAATGGGGAGGATCACCTCCCTTGACCCGCTGGCCACGCTCCTTTTAATGAACGCCAGGATCCTATTGGCTTTCTTGGACACCAGGGCACACTGCTGGCTCATGGTCAACCTGTCGTCCACCAGGACCCCCAGGTCCTTCTCCTCAGAGCTCCACTCCAGCAGGTCGTCCTCCAGCCTGTACTGATACTTCTGATTGTTCCTTCTTAGGTGCAGGAATCTACACTTGCTCTTGTTAAACCTCATTTGGTTACTTCCTGCCCAGCTCTCCAGGTCTCGCTGAATGGCAGCACAGCCTTCTGGCATGTTGACCACTTCTCCCAGCTTTGTATTATCGATGTACTTGCTGAGGGTGGACATTATTCCCTCATCAAGGTCATCGATGAAGATGTTGAACAAGACCAGACCCAACACTGACCCCTGGGGAACACTGCTAGTCACAGGTCTCCAGCCAGACACCAATTACCACCCTCTGAACTCAGCCAGTCAGCCAGTTTTCAACCCACCTTACCGTCCACTCATCTATCCCACACTTTCTCAGCTTTGCTAGCAGGATGTCATGCTAAAGTAAGGTAGATGACATCCGCCCCCTGTCTACACAGCTGGTGATGCCATCATAGAAGGCTGGAGGCTACGAGGTTGGTTGAACATGATTTCCCCATGGTGAATCCATGCTGACTACTCCTCATAACCTTCTTCTCTTCCAATTGCTTGGAGGTGTTATCCAGAACAAACTGTTCCAACACCTTTCCAGGGACAGAGGTGAGACTGACAAAATATTGTCAGTCACCTGGCCCAAAATATTGTCTCCTGGCCCATGTGTACAATATGAAGTCATTAGACAAAATCTAAACTCATTGTTACATATGTTAATTGACATCTACCAAGAATAATAGCTGCATAAAATTAGATTTTGCTGATACATATTCATTCAAAAAGTACTGAAGCCTAACAACTGTCCTTTTGTTGTTTATACCCTGATTGTACCATCAACAAACTGTCAGAACTGTTAAGCCTGAGTTTAAGCATTACAGCTACTCAGACTATAGTTGAAAACAGAAGAAAGCTTGCAGTCAAAAAATAATATTGCCAGCTGTGAATTAGTCTTACAGATTGCTTTAGAGGTAGCTTCTCATGTATCTTTGCAGCTGGAAATAATCAGATGATTGGGAAAAAATAAATAAAAAAAAAGCATAATCCAAGATTTTAGAGATGTTAAAATGTTTGAGAAAATATCATTTATAAGAAAAGGGCTTGTAAAATAATGCATTTAAAATTCAAGAGCAACTTCTAAAATTCACATTTGACACCTGTATACTGTATTTTTCTTTTAATGGGAAAGGTGTTTTTCTTGGTTTTATGGGTCTGGAAAAAGAATACTGTTATTGAAAATTAAGACAAGAGACAGGACTTTAAAAACTTGAGGGAAAAAAAAAAAAATCTACTTTTTAGTAAATAAGCCTTTTTCTTTTTCTTTTTTTCTCTCTCTTTTTTTTTTTTTCCAAATGGCAACTGAAAGTGGAAAATAGCTAATGAAATACCAGGCACCTTTGCCAAAAAATGTTCCATAACCAGTAACTTATCTTCCTAATTTATTTAGCAGCTTCCAGTTCTTAAAAAAATACAATACAATACAGTACAATAAAAAAAATGAAATGAAATGAAAGTCACAGTTTCTAAGGAGAAAAGACTGCTAGAGAAATCCAATGTACAAGACAGCAAATTATTTTACATGGGCAACAAGTAAACTAGTCTGGCTAAATTTTTTGCTTTCTAACTCTATACTTACATCAGACTTTATTCAGAGTTTTGAGGGAAGCTGTATGTGTAATGAGATGGATTTACATTGAGTTGGATCTCTCTCTTTTTTTTTTTTTTTTTTTTTGGAAGAATTTTATATGCTTATTAAAGTGGCAATGTTTTTGTATTGATATTATATTATAGAACAGAATGGCTGAATCTGGGCTGATCTGTGGATACCTCCTGTTGTCTTGTCAGTCCACTTCTGCAGATTTTGGACCTAGTCAATGTACAGTTTGGCTTCTATCTGCTCAGTGTGCAAAGGGTGGACTGGTAGAGTCCCAGATTTTATCCTAAACTTAATAGGGTCATGACCGAATTGTATATATCAAGAACAAAGAGCTCAAAAGATACCCTAGAATTTTCACCCATTCTATATGTACAATCCTATCCAACTGACTGAAACTTCTCTGTAAAATACTCAGAAATTTTGGCAAAATTCAAGATTAAAAAAAAAAAAAAAAAAAAAAAAAAAAAGTTCTCTTAGTCATTCAGCTCAATCACAAATTTCTACTTCTTATTTGGTGCCTGTGTCTTATTATTCCAATTTCACTGTGTTTTCCTCTACTACTTCTGTTCAATTTTTCTCCATCCTCCTTTACCTTCTAATGGTGATGTGGTCTTGCATCTAATGTGATAAAACAGAGCACAGGGAGAATTGTTTACTGTAGCTGCAGGTTCTGTTAACTATAACATAGCAGTCAGAAGGACAGTGAAAACCAAAATTGTGGGAGATAAGATGGCAGCAGAAAGTTCATGGAACAATAAATTAAAGTAAGCACTAAAAGGATGGCAATTTCTAGGGGAAAAGGAAGAATGTTTTTTATATTAATTTTCTAGGAAAAAAGTAGGCAGGTTTCTACTTTTTCACTTGGTGTGACATCAGCAGTGAAGAATAGGTTTTTAAAGTGCCTTGTATCTTTGCTGCACCCTACAGTTGCAGCTATAACCCTGATTCTCCTCAGGCAGACATAAAAATGGGACTACCAGAGAGTAATATCAGTACAGGCTGCACTATTACAATTTTTAACAGCAACTTCCCTGAAGTTCTCTGCAGCAGAAATGCAAGCTGTAAGTAGGACTGACAGGTTAGTACTCAGTGGGATCTCAGCACACTCACACAGTAAGAGGAAAACACTTCTGATTTAAGGATATTTTTCCTTAACCACTTTCAAGTCACACAGAAGATCACTTTATATAAAGAGCTGGAAAATTTCTTAGGTAAATTTTAACTTTGAAATCATTTCTGCTTCTTCCTTGTCCTGATATTAATGTTACTGGGGGATGGAGAAAGAAGTAAAAAGAGTGTGAAATAGAGTATTTAATAATATATGTGCTAGAGTCATTAATAAAACATGGTACATCCCTGGAAAACCCAATTCATCCTCATACCAAAAAACATTAGACAAATGTTCATTTCTAAAAGACATTGTTAAACAAATGTTCATAAAGTACTTTAAAAGTAATTTATTTAAAAAGAATATTCACATGAGTAAGATAAGCAGTGGAGCCAGGCCTTTCAGGAGCAGGTGGAAGACACCCATTTTCCATTCACAGTATGGAAATACAAATATGTACAAAATAACTTGGATATCGACTGGAAAACATTTCACTCACTATATGGATGTAAGTCTTAAATGCAGATTTACTTCACAGTTTCAAATACAGGAGTTGTAATTAAGTTTAATAAAATTAATCTGGTAGGGGAGGTTTTTCATGTGTAATCACAGATCTTTATTAATATGTATGTGATGGGTTAGAGGGAAAGGACAAATCATACCCTGCTTTCAAATACATCTATTCAATAATCAGAGACAGTGAAAAGGTGCTATCTGATACATTCCCCGGCCCGGGGGGGGGGCGCGGGGGGGGGGGGGGCGTGATGAGGGCGGGGAGAGCGGCGTGTTGTGCAGGGGGGGGGGGGGGGGGGTGGGGGGGTGTGGG
>CM021766.1:99065327-99131814 GCA_011076525.1 Nettapus auritus | reverse complement strand
CCCCCCAAGTAACAGATTACTTTCGTGTTCTTCCAAAAGCTATACAAGGAAATACGATTTTTCATGTTTTTTTCACTTACTCATTGAAAGGGCCCATTTTAGTCACTATATATTAGATCAAAATTCCCCATTATAATCACTTTTTTTTTTTTTTTTTTTTTTTTTCTTGCAGTTTTACTCAGATTATACCCTACAGCTGTAAATAATGATTTTCAAATCAACTACCTCATTAACAAATCTAATTACAGAAATACCTAAATTTGCCAGGAGTGGTAAATAATAAAAAATGCCTACAACTGAGCTTTAAAAGCAATATATTTTTGCATCACTAAAAAGAAAAAAAAGAGAAATATTTTAAAGATACAGTGATCAACTGAATCAGTGTTTAACTGAATCATGGTATAAAACACCTATGCAATGCACCAGCATTCAGGTCTTAACAGATTTATATATCCCAGACAGCCAGTAGTCTGAACTGCTCTGCATATGAAAGTATTAGAGGTTGTTTGTAAATCTGTTTTATGGTCTTCATTATTAATGTTGAGAGTTTTGTTGTTGTTGCTGTTTTGTTCTGTTTTTACCTTAGTTTGGAATAATCAATGAGAAAATAATAAGGCAGGGGACATTGGCTACAGAAATCTTTCTTATGCAAGAGCTAGTTTTTTGTACATTGAGAATAGGAGATTTTGAGGAGGAGGAGGTTAATTGGCTACTAATCAGAAGTACAGAGGAATAATAGGGAAAAATAGTTCTCTGGGGAGAACATGGAATATTTATTCATCCCAAAATACCCATTCCTACTTCTTTCTCTTTTTCATTAACTCTATCCTGCATCCGAGCTTACTTCCTGAAGGACAATCTGCTGCCATGCTCTTTGATGGCCCGTGTCTTGTGAGCAACCATTCTCAGGCAGGCTCATTACTGAAAAACATCTGCTACAAATTTATTCATCCTCCCCATTTCATAACTGACTTATCTGAGGATAAAACCTTCTATTTCATTGCTTAGAATTTCTAAATAACAGAGAAAAAAAGGCACAAAAATGTTCTACTCCGAAGGAAATGGAGTTAAGAATTTTTGGGGCAGTATTAAAACATTTTGTAAGGAAGTGTATGAGCTCCAGTTTTAGGTTTGAAGAGTACCAACTATACTGACAAACACTGTAGACTTGTGGTTTCTTCCTAAATTGCTTACTTTAATTTGAACTTCTTAAAACAAAAAATAAAATAAAATAAAATAATAAAATAAAAGTGAACACAGACATATTTAGAACTTAGTATGAAATAATTCAGCAAGAAGGCTACAGTCATAATGTTCCAAACTTGAGAACTTGGTGTTTGAAAAAGAAAAAGAATGTTCAGATAGAGTTTTGGGTAATCTTTTGGAAAACAATATTACTGTATTATTTCTATGGCAGGCTCTAAATTGTCTCAAAACAATTAAAGATGGTAGCATTAAGGTAGATGAGCATAATGCATTTAAAACCTTTTGGAGGACAGAAGGGTAAAGAATACAATAATCTACCTAATGATTTAGAGCATTTCAAAATACAGAGTAATTTTTCTCTTTCTTGAAAATGGAATTATATTGCCATTGATATTAAATTGATATTGATTAAACTGAAGCTGCCTTTGCATTGCCAAAGCACTGAGAAGCCAAAAGAATGTAGGAGGAGAGGCTGAGAGCATTGAGATTGCTTGGCCTGGAGAGGTGAAGGCTCTGGGGGTAACACCTCAGTGTGAGTAAATACCTGATGGGAGGGAACAGTGAAAAGGCTGCCTGACACATCTCAGTAGTACCTGGTGGCAGAAAAAGAGGCAATGGGCACAAATTAAATCTCCATTTAACCACAAAAAAGTTATTACTGTGAGGGTGATCAAACACTAGAGGAGGTAATGATTCCATGATTTCACCTGGTTACATTTAAAAGCCAAGTATCCATAGATTAAATAGCCTTTATTTCAATTCCAGAGGAGGTTAGAGAAGAAGGAGGATCCATTCGGATTAATAACTTAAGAAAATACCCCCCTGCCAAAACAATGGAAACCTTGCTAATTTACAATTCAAAAAACTGTTTTGCAGTTCGTGAAAAATTCTGATCAAATGACCAGTTGATCAATTATTCCTGTATCCTTCCTAATTTACTTACTGCTCACCCATGACATCATTGAACCATTGAATTTTTATAGAGAAGGAAGAAGAATACTTATGTCAACAGATCTGTAGAAAGTGATGAATTTGCTCTTTTATTTTTATTTTTATTTTTTTATTTGGGGGGTGAAGTGTTTCCTGTGATGCAGGTTTTGTACATCAATTTCCTCTTTAATTTAGATAGCATAATATTATTGTAGTGTAATAATTCCATGTGTAAAGTACTGATGAAACAATGTTTATTAAACACTCGAGTATCCTTGAAAGCATACATAACTGCATAGAATATTTATGATTAAGTAGTTTAATAGTTTGTTTTTGCATTGTAAAGAAATAGGAAAATATAACTGACCTTGCAATACCTCTTCTTAACTTCAGGAAAAGACAATTCAGAATTACATAGTAAAGGCAAAACCCACCAAACAAGGCTTTCTGTTTAATTTTCAAGAAAAAAATAATAATAATAAAAAAAATCAATAAAATGTAATGTCTCCACAGTAGGAAAGGTGTTACCATAACTGTGTGTGAAGACTGGTTATGAAAATCTTCCACGAAATTATCCAAGAATAAAATTATTTTTTTTACAACTCTTCTAAAATGAATCTTCTTTTAAAGTGGTTAAATATTTCTATAAGGGCTTAGAATAATAGGGAAAAAATGTAACAGGTAAAAAGTATGCAGAAAACATGATGTATAACTGCATCTGATTCAAAGTTACAATGCAGAGTGCTTGGCATTATGAACAAAATGAGATTGTCTATATTAAAACAGCATAATTTGGACTTGTTAGAAGTAGCTTGATGCTTACAAAAGTATTAACTGAACCTCAAGGAAAAATTGTGTAAGACATTCCTTTCAGCTTCATCAAGGTAAAGAATTATCACCCACCATGCTGAATTTAATCTTTATTCCCCCCAGCAAGATGCCAGGCCTGTACTGGAAGTACAAAGGTGTCCCTCTGTGCATAGAGTTGTACCTGGTAGCACTTGTCTGAGCAGCAGGGGCTTCCTCCTAGCCTAAGTGCTCTGATTCCCCTTCTCTTTCGCCACCAGAGGAAGGCTGAGTACCATCTCATGGCCTGGTGTGCTGCTGGGGAGCTCCAAAGTGTCTAAGTTGCAGTCTCTTGTCTTTCATGTGGTTTACTGGACCAAAAAAAGGACACTTTGTGATTGGAGTCTACTACAGGTTGCCTGATCAAGGGGAGCATGCTGACAAGGCCTTCTTTCTTCAGCTACAAGAAGCATTGTTCTCACATGCTCTAATCTTGATGGGGAATTTCAACCATCTGGATGTCAGCTGGGAATGCAACACAGCAGGCTGTAATCAATCCATTGGACTCCTGGACTGAGGATAGCTTCCTGGCCCAGATATTGGACATACCAAAGGAGAAGTGTTACTAGATCTGG
This sequence comes from Nettapus auritus, assembly GCA_011076525.1. NCBI lineage: Eukaryota > Metazoa > Chordata > Aves > Anseriformes > Anatidae > Nettapus > Nettapus auritus. The sequence goes on along the minus strand of CM021766.1, from coordinate 99,128,257 downwards.
TGTCTACCAATGCAGATGAACTCATCAAAGAGGTTAAGATTGGAGGCAGTCTGGGCTGTAGCAACCACTACCTGGTTGAGTTTGTGGTGCTGAGGGATATGGGCCTGGAAAACAGCAAAGTCTGAACTTTAGAAGAGCACTTTTCCAGCTCTTTAAGGACCTAGTGGATGAGATCCCCTGGGATGCTGTCCTTAGGGATAGAGGAACTGATCAGAACTGACAACTCTTTAAGGACACTATTCTTAGAGCACAAGAGCTCTCCATCCCCATGTGTAAGAAGTCAGGCAGGGCAAACAGGAAACCAGCATGGCTAAGCAAGGACCTGTTGTTCAAACTGAAGTCTAAGAAGGAAATGCACAGGCAGTGGAAGCAGGGCTATGTGGCCTGGAAAGAGTACAGGGATGCTGCCCAGATGTGCAGGGATGGGATCAGGAAAGACAAGGCACAGATGGAACTGAGCTTGGCAAGGAATACAAAGAATAACAAGAAGGAATTATACAGGTACGTTGGTCAAAAAACAAAGGCCAAGGAGAGTGTACCCCTTCTGATGGATGAGAAAGAAGAACTGATAACGACAGACATGGAGAAGGCTGAGGTACTCAACAACTTTGCCTCAGTCTTCACTGCCAGTCAGGCTTCCCACATCTTTCATTTCCCTGAAGCTGTAGATGAGGGCTGGGGGAGTAAAGTCCCTCCAACTGTAAGCAAAGAGCAGGTTTGACATCACCTGATGAAACTAAACTGGTACAAGTCTGTGGGACCTGATGACATGCATCCCAGGGTCCTGAGGGAATTGGCTGATGTCAATTGATCATCAGTTAACATAAATCAGTTGATGCCAAACCTCTCTCTATCTTGAAAAGTCATGTCAATCAGGTGAAGTCCATGGTGACTGGAAAAAGGGAAACATCACTCCCACTTTTAAAAAAGGTAGAAAGGAAGTCCTGGAGAACAGAGTGGTGAGCCTCACCTCTGTGCCTGGAAGATCATGAAAAAGATTCCCCATGGAAGCAATATTAAGGCACCTGCAAGACAAGGAGGTTCCAAGACGGCTAGCATGGCTTCACCAAGGGCAAATCATGACTGACTGATCCTTCTAACCTTCTGTGATGGAGTGACTGCATCAGTTGACAAGGGAAGACTGACCAACGTCATCTACCTGGACTTCTGTAAGGCCTTTGACATGGTCCCACATGACATCCTGCTCTCTAAATTGGAGAGAGATGGATTTGAAGAGGAGACTGCATGGTGGATAAGGCTTGAAGGTTACACCCAGAGAGTGGTGGTCAATGGCTCCATGTCCAGGTGGAGGCCAGTGACAAGTGGTGTCCCTCAGGGGCCCATCTTGTGACCAGTACTGTTTAATATCTTATTCAATGACAGACAGTGGGATCAAGTCCTCAGCAAGTTTTCAAGTGATAACAAGCTGAGTGGTGCAGCTGATACAACACAAGGAAGGCATACCACCCAAAGGGACCTGGATAAGCTTGAGAAGTGGATCCATGTGAACCTAATGAGGTTCAGCAAGTCAAAGTGCAAGGTGTTGCACAAGGGCAGGGGAAATCCCAGACATGAGAAGAACTCACTGAGAGCAGCGCTGCAGAGATGGACTTGGGGGTTCTGGTGGACAAAAAGCTCAACATGAACCAGCAGTGTGTGTTCACAGCCCAGAAAGCCAACTGCATCCTGGGCTGCATCAAAAGAGATATGGCCAGCAGGCCAAGGGAGGTGATTGACCCCCTCTACTCTACCTGTGTGAGGACTCACTTGAAATCCTGTGTCCAGGTCTGGGGCTCCCAGCACAAGAAGGATGTGGACCTGTTAGAGCAGGTCCAGAGGAGCGTCATCAAGGTAATCAGATGGCTAGAGCACCTCTCCTATAAATAAACAGTGAGAAAGCTGGATTTGCTCTTCTCTGAGACTGCAGAAAAGAAGGTTCCGGAGAGACCTCATGGTGGCCTTTTAATACTTAAAGAGGGCTTATAAAATAGATGGACAGAGGGTGGTGAGGTGGTAAATCTACCCTTAAAAGGGTAGACTTAGATTAGATATTAGGAAGAAATTATTTCCTGTGAAGCTGGTGAGACACTGGCACAGGTTACTCAGAGAAGTTGTGGGTGCCCCATCCCTAGAAGTGTTTAAGGACAGGGTGGATGAGACTCTGAGCAACCTGGTCTAGTGTAAAGTGTCCCAGCCCATTCTGGAGTGCTGGAACTAGATGAACTTTAAGGTCCCTTCCACATAATCCATTCTAAATCCATTCTATGATTCTATTCTATGGTGTTTTTTTTTGTTTGTTTGTTTGTTTGTTTGTTTTTTGTTGTTTTTCTTCTTTTTTGTCTGACAGCCAACCCTTTTGGCTGTCTTGTGTAAGCTGAGCAAGAGCCCCTCTTCCTGTGTATTTAAACCATTGTATGCATATGTTCACTGACTAAAATAAATCGGAAGGGACACTTAGGTACTGGTTTATTATCTGTTCAGTAAACAGTTTTTCATTATTTATTTATTTATTTATTTATTTATTTATTTCAGATGTTCAGCACGTTACACGCAGAAGTGGTCTAACTTTTGTTGTTCTATTTGGTATGCCCTGTCATTTGAGGAGAATCTGCGCACAACTGAAGTGCGTAAGAACTGTGTGGTACCATAGGGGAGGAATGTAAAATAGAGGACTGACTGTGACTAAGACAGTCCACCAGGAACTAGGTGTGAAATTTTAAAAGGTATGTTAGCAATGTCACACAAAAATCTGCAGTGTTCCCTAAGGAGCCTATTATTTCCATATTCACTTCTGCTTGCAGTTATTTGCAGCTCTAAATACAGGGTTTGTTTTGGAGGTGGGCAACTATGTAGCTGTTGGAGGATATTTGTTTGAATTTCTATTTCAGTCCTTCATAAATAGAATACATTTTGTTAGTAATAGCACAGGCATGCTGTGGTCCTGAGATTCTGAATTTGCAACATAAACTAATCATAGGAAAAGGTATTGCCTTCTAAGACTGGGAAACACTTTCTTTACAAATTTTTATTGATAACAGTCCTAATTAAAATTCAGGTAGGTTATAGTGCAGATAGAAATATGACACAAGTTTTTGAATTTCAATATGGACACTGTATGCCTTCAGACACTATAAATATATATATGTATATATCTGTGTGTGTTTTGTTTGTTTGTTTGTTTGTGTTTTCTTTTAAATGGAGTACTAACTCTTTACAAAACTCATACATTCTTCTGGAAATGTTATTTATTTTTATTAATTTTACTTTTTTTTTTATTTTTTTAATTTTTTTTTCTCCATGCAAATCTAATACAATAATCAGTTTATCCCTAGAGATATGTGTTTCTATGTCCTACTGTCTTTAGGAACTGTATAACTGTTCCTGTATAACATTTGAAAAATAAATAAAGACGTATGTTACCTGCTGTTCCCTCCTACAGATAATTCCTGTGTTGCTGCTTCTGTTCTTGTTCATATGCAACTTTGACTTAACTTCTGACTTCATCATTTTTACACTACCTACCATTTAATCTCTTCCTCTGGTATAGGATTAGAATTCAGACATACCTTTTGCTTCCAAATTACAGAATAAGCCACCGGATATGTTATAGATACTTGTTGATACAGTTTTTGTTGAAATCATCGTGGAAGAAAAATCATCTATATTTTTGTTACTGTGAATTATTTAAAGGTGAAAATAATATCTCCACATGCAAGTTGCTTCATCTATAAAGAACTCAGTGAAAATTTCCCTAATTCTAGATGGACCAGCTGGCTTTTTCGTTCCTTTGTTGATGACTCGTCTGTTTTTGCCTGTTCAAGAACTTTGTATATGTAGGCTGACAGTGAACCTATTGCTGTCATTTTATTAAGGAGGACTTGTTTGAAAAAAACAAATTACCATCATATATATATATATTTTCCTACCTATAGCATTTACAAAGGTGAAAGCAAGAAAGCAACCAACCAACTGCTCCATGCTTGAAATATATTTATGTATGTGTGTATACATATATATATATATATAGTTACAATATGATGTAGGAGTTTTACCCTGCTCTGAAACTAAACTCCACCTCAACTACTCTCTCACTCCCCCCCCTCCTCAGAAGAGGGGAAGAAGAAAGTATATGGGAAAGAAAAAAAAAAAAGGCTCAAGAGTTAAGAATAATTTAACTAAGAGGAAAAGGAAGAGGAAAATACACACACACACACACAACAACAACAACAAAAACAAACAAACAATCAAAAACATAGGCTGCACAGAAGACCAGACAGAGGAGAGAGAAAAAAAAAAAAAAAAAAAAAAAAAAAAAAAAAAAGCCTAATTCCCATCAATGAGCAATATTTGGCCATGTCCTGAAAAGAAGGGCCTCAATATGCATAGAACATAGAAGTTGTTTGGGAGGACAGATGTCTTCATAATGAGAGCCCCACCTCCTTTCTTTTTCCCACCTTTTATTGCTGAGTGAGACGTCATATGGTATGGAATAACCCTTTGGTCGGTTTAGGTCAGCTGCCCTGGTAATGTTCCCTCCCCACTTCTTTCCCACCCTTGCTGGCTGGGGGTAGGTTGGTGGGGGGAGGTAGGGGGCTGTTGACTGGAGTCTTGGTACTGTGCCAGCACTGCTCAGCAATGGACAAAACACTCATGTGATACCAATTCTGTTCTAGCTGCAACTGTTCCAGTACGGTACTGTATGGGCTCCTGCAGGAAAAGTTAACTACAGACCTAGTACATATGAAAAACTGACCATGTTATATGTGAAAAATTGACAATTTTATATGTGATTTAGCTTAGTCAGAAATGGATACAAGAGTTTGATGCAGGAATAAATGATCATAATGGTTCATTTCGAACTCATAATCCTTAAACATAAGAGAACAATAGTCTTTTCAGACATGTATGGTTTGTATATTGCCATCTGTTTTAAATCTTTGAAGACAGTATCTCACCTTTCCTGTCTTCATTTTTGTTTTTTATTTTTCTTCAGTGATGGAGAGAAATGTGGTTTTGTTTCCATTTTAATGTAATTTTTTCTTTTTATGAACTAAGTTACAGGGCAGACCATATGTCTCTGATATCCATTCTTTATCTTGTCTTTTTAAAGCCCCATCTCTTGATGCAATCAAACTTCTGAGAAGCCTACAGATTCCTGACACTCCTGAGCTTTTTGCAATTTCTGGCTGTAGGGAAGAAATGCCTGGTTTTCAAACATCCCTGGATAATTTGAATAAAAAATTCTAGATACCTCTACAGTGAATCCACAATAAAATCTTCTGTGTTTTATATCCAGTTTCCTAGATTTGGTCTGTGCTTTAATATCAGATTTTAATGCCTTGGGATGCTTACATGCTATGTTCTAATTCATTTAGTCAGCTTTCATTGCTACCTTGCTAACTTTAAATTCTTTCTGTTCTGCAATTACAGTTCTTCGTTTGATTCTAATCCCTGTGTGGTTTCTTTCTCTATATGTATGAAAATATTATGTTCAGTTTTTCACCCTTGAGTGTTTTTTTGCAGCAACTAGACCTTTAAGAGCCCAACTGCATTCACATATTAAGAAAGCACACACCCAGTTCCACAGCTGGTAATAGAGGGGGCAAAATATTACTTGCAGTTCAAGGATACAAAAAGGAAATATCTCAAAAAACTGCATTGAGGATTTTGTTATGCAAAACAGTCCATGGGTGGTGTCTGGAGAAACTTCGTTATGGTCTGACTTTGATCATTAAAGACACATCTAAAGCACTATTGATGACAAAAAAAAAATTAGACAGTAGGGAATGTCATCTAGAAGTTTAGAGAGAAATCTAAGCTGTGAAAATGGACCTGGGAGGATCTTCTGCCAGACTGTGTGTGTGATTAAATCTGTGCTGCAAAGGGCGAGTAAAAGTAGCAGCATTGCTACCCTCCCCTTTAACCCCCTAGGAAGGAGCACTTGGTCTGGAAGGAGAAAGATCAAAACACCTGGCAGAGGCTTTGTAAGACTGGAGCAGAAACCCTGTGAGGAAAAGATAAAACATTTAACTGAAAGGTGATGAAAGCACTAAGTATTAAACTTCAGCCAAAGAATTTTGTGAGGACATATGACTCAGTGAGTGTCAAATAAAAGTTTCCTCCCCTTACCTCTCACCTAAGAAGATGTAAAGAAAGATAATGTAGGACAGATGAGAGAACTGGCTTCTGCAAACTTTTCTTGTGAATCCTGTTTTATTGGATTGTAAAATAGGCAAAGAGGAGTAATTTGTGACTTCTTACATAGTCAGTATTCTTTTTTTTTGAAGTATATTATCTGTAAATTGAAAATTAAGATGTATGTATAGCTGAAAAATTAACATGAAATCACAGTTGTATAGCAATACATCTAAGTAAATGCTGTTAATTCTTCTCAGTGTAGCATTTATTAATTGGCCACTCAAAAATATGCAGTTTACACAGTTTCTAAGCCGTGTTACCCAAACAAATTTATCTAACTAACTGCATGGTTCTATTTCTCTTAACAAGGAAGGCTAAAACGATGAAAGATTACATTATGTTTTCCAACTGAACTATTGTACTGGGTTTAAGTGGCAAGGTTTTGGTAGCAGGAGGCTGCAGGTGTGGCCTCTGTGAGCAGAGTCCAGAAGCTGACCCAGGTCAGATCAGAGCCAGCTCCAAAGGGCTCTTGCCACTAGCAAGAGCTGAGATAATAAGCCATGTTTGCACCTCTGTGAGAGCAGATTTAAGAATGAGAGGGAAAAAAAAAAAAAAAAAATCTGCTGGGCAGCAGCAGCTGGGAGAATGAGGAGTTAGAAACAGCTCTGAAGGCACCAAGGTCGGTGTAGAGGGAAGGCTGAAGTTTCCCTGTGGCAAGGCCCATGGTGGAGCAGGCTGTCCTCCCTGCAGCCCATGGGTCCCACATGAAGCAGATCTCCATGCTGCAGCCTGTGGAGGAGCCCCCAGTTGGAGCAGGTGGATATAGCCTGGAGGAGGTTGCGGCCCATGGAGAGCCCCTGCAGGAGCAGGCCCTGGGCCAGAGCTGAAGCCTGTGCAGGAGCAGGGGGTCTGGGGGAGCTTCTGCCTGTGGGGACCCATGCTGAAGCAGTTTGGTCTTGACAGATGGACCCCATGATATGGAGCTATGTGGAAGCAGTTCTTGAAGAGCTGCTGCCTGTGGGAAGCCCACACAGGATCAGTTCAAGAAGGACAGCATCCTGTGGGAGGGACCCCATATGGAGCAGGGGCAGAGACTGACCATGAAGGAGCAGTGGAGATGAAGCGTTAGGGACTGACCTCAACCCCCGTTCCCCTGCAGCACTCGGGGGAGGACGTTGAAGAGGATGGAGGGGGGAAGGTGTTTTTGATATATATTTTTTTCCCTTTTAGTTTCTCCATGATCTAGCATGTTAGCAATAGACAATAAACTATTTTAATCTCCCTATGCTGACTCTGTTTTGCCTGTAATGATAATTGCTGAGTGATCTCCAAGTCCTTATTTCAACCCTTGAGCCTTTTCCATCCTATTTTTGTCCTCTTTTTTTTTTTTTCTTTGAGGAGGGGGAGTAAGAGATTGGCTGTGGTGGAGCTCAGCTGCTGAATAAAACCACCACAACTGTCAATAGTGTCAGTTAGTTTCAGACCACTTCTTCCCATTTGCCTCTTGGCAGTGCACACACCTGTAGCTTATGAAAACACCAGGTGCTACTCTATCTGGAAAGAGAGGTTCCAGACCAGTAGCCTTTTACAACCTGTATTCACAGTGGTGATAGAATGAGTTCCCAGCTGTGTCTTTGGTGTTTTTGTTGGTGTTATTGTTTGTTTTTTGTTTGATTATGTTTTTTTGTAGTTATTTTTGTTTGCCTTTTTTTTTTGGGGGGGGGGAGTTGTTTTACTACATCAAGCCTGAACAATGATGTGCATTTCTGAGCAATATCTGAAGGTGACCTGGCAAAGCTGAAAAGACTGTATGAAGAATTACTGTGTGGGTTCGTAAGTTTCCTCTGTTACTACAAAAAGAAATTCATATCATCACTGTCTGACAAGATTATCTCTCCCATTCTGCTATGGGCAAATTAGAAACATCAAGAAAATTTTCATGTTTGTTAAAGAGAAAGAAACTTTGTAAGTTGTACTAAAGTGCCTACAAGATATCAGAAATAGTACGGTTGATGTGGATATAAGAATAAAACTTCCTTGAGTCCTCTAGCCATCTATTAATTTCCTATACTGTGTGTTCTGCCTTTTTTTAAGGTGCCAGAGTTTAATTTATTTTTCAAAAAAGAAAACAACAGAGGTGAGGGGGGATGGAGAAGTAATGGGTCCACCTAAAGCTCAAAATACAACTGTCTGAATGTTGAAATTATATTCTGCAGTATTGAAAGGACATAATGCTTATTCAGATTGTGCTAATTAACATTTTCATTATCCAGAACAGGACTATCATAAGCCAAATGGGAGAATGATTTTCTTTTTGAGGATTTTCTTTGCCTATTCCTTCCTTTAATTACTCTTACTCTAGATAAAACTAATGGTATAAGGCCAATAATCATATCAATTTCTTCTTTTTTTTTTTTTTTTTTTTTTTTAGTAATGTAATTTGCATTGAACTATACCATATGCTATTTGATCTCATGATATTAAATAGTGGTGTTTATTTGCTTTGCCATGTATATAAATACAGATTATTAGTTTCATTTTTATATTTACAATGTGGATGAATGAGACATATCTATCTAATCTGGGAGCCTAATTACTAGGCAGCCATGTGGAAGAGTGAGCATTGACATCGGCTATTTCATGACTTGTTATTTAATTCTAGAGAAGATATTTACATGAAATGTTAACTTTGAAGTCAGGACAAGAGATAAGACAGATGAAGCCAGAAGTTTACTGTTTTTTTTGGAAGACGTGATCAGCTGATTGTGTTTAAGAGTCTACCAAAACTAATGGGAGTCATTTATATATGCATCTATATGGCATACTGGTTTGTTTTGATGGGAGATCTCTTTTCTGGACAGCATTTAAGATGATGTTGTTGATAACAAAGAATTGGTTATACCTGATAACTTTTACTATGACACTGCTGTTAAAACATGTAAGACTGTTTTGAGCAGGAGTTCTCTTGCATTTTAAAATATTTGTACCATTTCTGTCCACTGGAGAAATTTATGTATTTCACATTTGTGTACACACTGGGAAAGGGTTCATTGCAAAATATTTTACATAGTTAAATTAACATCTGCTCTTACAATCAAATAGCTTCCTTAGGCTTTAGGTAGCTCTTGTGGTCTATAAAAGGTATTCAAATTCCTGTCAACAAGAATATTCTAGCCATGATAAAAACCCACAAGCACATGTATCATCTTTCCTTTAAGAATTAGTTGGGGGGGGGAATGGAGAGGAGGAAGTGCACAACAACAAAAAAGGAGGCATGTAATCTACTATATCAGAAGCTCTCCCTAAGCGTTAAACTCTCTTACAGAGGTGGGAAGGCAAGCATTGTGTTACTCCCTTAATGGATGTTTGGAACGCGTTTCCATGATACTGCTTTAGGTATGCTGGCTGGTTTTCTTTTGCTGTTCATAAGGTACTCTTCTTTTTAAACTTCTTCTACTTGTGAGCCATTTTGATTGTCCCTGTAAGGACCACATTAAACCAACTATACCCACAAAAAATAAAATTAAAAAAAAAAATCTCTAGAGGGACTTGAAAAGCTTGATAGTAGAGGTTTCTTTAGTTTATATGGTACACAGAAGTTATTTTGTCCTAAGGAACTTGGCTCTACTATTTCTTCTTACACTATACAGCTTCTTTTTAAGAGTAAATGTGTTTTTCATTTTTGGAATAAGTATTTACAGTCAGTATTAGCAACATCATCACTTAAGAGTATGCCACTATCTATGTTCAGAAAGCTCCCTCAGTAAGATGTGCTAAAACCCTAAACAAAAAAACAAACAATATTAGTACCAGTTTCGTCTCCTGTTCGTGGCATGTCTAGATCAGTGATCTGAAGGTCATAAAGATAATAATCCTGTTAATTATGATATTTTTTTTTCTTTGAAAGAGCATACATATTTATCAAGGAAAGTAAAAATCAAATTTTTTGAAACTAAAGAAAACATAAATACATTGCACCCTGTGGTTGAGTGAATAAATATTTCAAAGCTTACAAATAAACACAGAAAAATGCATATTTATCTCTTGAAAGTTCCAGAGAAATCCTGGATTTCAGAGGAGACTTTGTTTGTTCCCTTCTCCAAGCAGAATTTTTCACTCAATAAAGTATAGAGGACCTGTTCCTTGACAGGTTTGACATTAATTTGATTTCTTGCTTTCATGCTATTTACCAATATCTATGTATGCTCTAAATGGGATCTCTTAAAAAATTTCCAAGAGTGAGAAACACATAATTGGTTATCAGTGAGACAGTTCAGTCTCTCTGAGTTAGTGGTAGCTGTTCTTCCCTTTTCTTCATGTCTCTCCAAAGAAAAACTCATCAGAATACACATTACTGAATTTAGGAATATGAGCTCTGTGTGTGGGAACTCTACTGAATTTTCAGCCATCCACAAAAGCAGAGCTAAAATTTTGTTTGCAATTTGATTTGTTGTGTACAAATGTCAACTATAAATGACAACTGAATAGCCTCAATTTCACAAGGGACTGAAGACTTCATACAATTTATATGGATTAATGAATCACACATATATAGATCCAAGACTTTCCTGTCAGTCTAATTAAGGTATAGTAATCTGATAAAATGATTGTTAGTCCAATTATAATTATACTAATACTTATGTTCCAAATGATTCCAATATTTGCAACATCCAATAAAAACACCATGAAAACTGATAATCACAACATTTCTAATACCTACCCTTTTCCTAACTCTTATGATTATCCAGCCTGTAAACTGCACTTGTAAAAACTGGTTGTTTGCCTTCATGAATTATTTTACCTTCCATTCAGAGAAACATATAGTTTTTATTTATTTTTTTAAAGCAGTCTCTTTTGTTACATAATTTTAGTAAAAGATAAACTTCTTAGTGTTATTATTTTTCTTTTAGATTTTATTCTGATTGTTTTAGTTTTCCCTGAAAATATGAATACTCCATATACAAGTTGTTAAATAAAACAAGTCTCTCCTGAAATAAGGATAAACAACATGCTATTTCAGGGGTATTGATGCTCAGGTGTGGAACGACACTATAAAAATAATTCTTGGAATCACTATTATGGGGGATGGAGTGAAACAAAGAATAAATTTGTGCACAAACTTAACTTCTTAGGCCCAGAATCAACTTTTTTTCCTTTTGATTATCTAAGTTTAAAAGGTAGCCTACAAGTTGCAGAACAGCCAACAGATTTGTTGGCTTATTAACTTCTGATCTGACAGTCACGATTGAAAATGCCTGATTGTTTTTTATCATTCATGTTAGTTTCTCAGTCTTTTTTGTCTAAGTGAAATATTGTGCTTTTAGGATAGTCTTTGCTGGGCAAAAGCTGTCCAAGGAGAGTTTATAAATGGTGCTTTTTAAGCATATTTTAGAAATAATTGATTGCATTTCCATTTCTGCAGAACAAATAGTTCTTTGGTTTTGTGAAACAGTAGTTCAAGTTGGATACCAAGTTTCTATAATATCTGTCATTTTGAGGAAAAAAAAAAAAAAAAGTATGTAGGGGTGATGTTATCCCATTCCTTTCAATTTCAGCAATTCAGAACAGCACAGGATATTACTTTATCAGTTGAACTTGTGGCCTACACAGAGGAGTGAAGATATATGGCCAGTTTGAGAGAACTTGGAGCTTAAAAAATATATTTTTAAAGCAATGTAGGCACAGACAGATAGTCTCTGGATAGAAAAGACTGCAATGATTTTTTCTTTTTCTCTTATGAGTAAAAAAATCTCCCCAATTTCAATTGTAATTGACATGTAGACATGTATATTGGTGACCGAGTTGATTTGCCCTTGGTTGACTGAGCAAACTGACTGTATTAATCTCAGATGGCAGGATTTTATTTCCAGCAACAGAAAGAATTGTCAACTTTTTCAATTCTTTGTATTTATTTATTTATTTTCAAAACTTTACTGAAGCTTGTACAGACAATATCTGATAAAATATTTGAGTGTCTGTGCTGTGCTTGAAGGCAAGGTCACCTCACTGTTTTTGTTCTGCAATTCCTTTAAGTACATTCAGGCATCATATTAGTATTGCCAGCCACAGGATTGCTATATGAGTTCACATTGAACGACTGTGATTTTTCCGATTCATTGATTTTGAGAAAAAGAAGGAAAAAATAGAAGACAGGAAACAACATTACAGGAACAATATGCTGTATTTTCTTTCTTTGGAGACATACAGAACAGGAGAAGTTATAAAGTAAATAAAGGGAAGGTGAAAATCTTTCTTTAAGCAGCCATCAATTGGAAGGAAACATTGTAGTTTTCTTCAGAGATGCTCCTTTTTGTCAATGCTGGCTTTGTCACTTCAGACACCTCTCTTGAAAGTTCTGCTAGCAGCAGTACTGAATTTATTCTGCCTGATCCTGCTGGTCAGTATTCTTCATCTCACTAAACAGTCTCTCATCCTTCTCCATTTGTTTAATGTAGAAAAGAGTCCTTTCCACGTGGTTGTTTTCTTTGTGTGCTCTGATCACTCAAGACAAATTATTATTATTATTATTATTTTACTATCTTTGTCTTACAAGGAGGTAAATGCTAATGGTTAAACTATGTTTTGAGACTGTCTCCTTCACCCTGTGTGAAACTCTTTGATGCTCTGTGAGGCTATTTAATGAAAAACAAACAAACAAACAAACAAAAACACTGCATTTAATCGTTGCTTATCATATAGGATGTTATAGTCTGAGAATTAAATACTAGTCCATTCTAATTTGTTTGTCTATTATGTTTGCAATACTTGCAGTGCAGTGTTCAGCAATGACACAACCAGTCATTGATACTGAAAATTATAGTCCTTGTCACTTTAATCAGCAAAATAATATAGTAATTGTCCTCAACTTTTTCAAGCACTTATATTCACTACTCCAGAGTTTGTATTCCATAATTTCAACTTGCATTACTTTTCTTTTTTTTTTTTTTTTTTTTTTTTTTTTTCCAGAAAGTGTTTAGTCAAAGGATAGATCTCAAAGTCATGGGAAACAAATGTTTTGTTTATGCATTCCTACTATTCTGGCTACTTAAATGTAATGATGTTTCTTTTTCCTCAGTACATAACTGCAACATTTTACAGAGGAAAAACATCATATTATAAGTAGCGAAAAATAATAAATTTAATCAAGAATATCTTATTAAATAATTTTCAGAAAATTTATGATGTAGGATTCAGGAATATTTCCATTTAAAAAAAAAAAAAAAAAGCCCTCTGAAAATTTTGTAGTTTTGTAAAAAACTGCGAGGTTCCATGAATCTAAAAAAATTAATCTTATAACTAATTCTATAACATTGGAAGAACTTATTTTATTTCTTAGCAAAATAAGTAAGTAAGTCACTTGTTTTGCTGTAGAGAGTAACATCATCATTAGTAGTGTAACACATTAAAATATGGATTATTTATAATTTTAGAAATTTAATTGTTTGACTAATAAATAAATTTTGTTTTGGCCAGTGCTGCTAAGACAAAGCAACTATGCAAACCTATTCTGTGTCATTTTCTGTCTCATACATCAACAGCACATAATTGGTCAGTAATTCCAGACTGCAAGGTTATTACTGCTGATGTTGATGTATAAACCAGTAAATGTGTGGCTTGTTTTTCAGATCTTAGGTAAAACTGCAGTTTCAGCAATCATAGAAATCACCTTTGACTTACAAAGAAAACAGATGTGATGTGGTAGGCTTTGAGAGAAGAATAAATATGGAACGGCATGATGTCATTGTCACAGGTTCACTTTCCAAAGTACAGCAGTGCTCTACTCAGAAATACATGTCCAAAGGGCTTGTAATTTTGGAGGCAGTCTAGTTAAATGCTCTAAATTACATTTGTTGTCAGATGTATATTACTTTTATTTTCTGGTATGAAATATTTTTATTATGATTATTTTACTATAAAATTAATAAATTTATCTTAATTGGTAGGAAATAGTTATAGTTAAAAAAATAATTCCTGGCAAATCTATATGCAAATAAAATCATTTTTTTCCTACATATATGACATCAAAAATTTTGACATGTTTCTGCACAAAAAGAATCTGTGAATTTCTCAAGTTCTAACAATCTGATTAATATATATATATATATATATATTCATTAGTACCATATATAAGACTTGAAGATATTTTGAGCAAGTTCACTGATGATACCAAATTGGGTGGAGCTGTGGACTCTATCAAGGGTGTTGAGGCCTTGCAGAGAGACCTAGACAAATTAGAAAGCTGAGCAATCACCAACAATATGAAGTTTAACAAGAGCAAGTTAATCTCTTCTCTCTTGTGATCAGCGATAGGACCTGAGGGAATAGCATGAAGTGGTAACAGGGGAGGTTCGTGCTGAATGTTAGGAAAAGTTTCTTCACTGAGAGGGTGATCAGGCACCCTCTCAGATCAGACCACTCCCCAGGCAAGTGGTCATGGCCCCATGCCTGACAGAGTTCAAGGAACATTTGTACAATGCTCTCAGAGAAGTGGTTTGGGTTTTGGGTGGTCTTTTGTAGAACTGGGAGTTGGACTTGATGATCCTTGTGGGTCCCTTCCAGCTCATGATATTCTATGATTCTATGTTACGTTCTTAGAGCCTAGTTACTGATCTTTGAAGTTGTTTTTTGTTGCTATCTCTAAACAAGGATTTATGTTAGAGCTTGAGAGCTTGATGTCCTTCGGTAGGTAGTATCCACTAATTTCATCATGTTAGGACAAATAATAGAAGATTCCTCATTGTTATTGGAAGAAATATCATCCAAGTCTTAAAAAATAATAATTAAAAAAAAAAAAAAATGCAGTAAGTCATTTTTTTCTTAAAACATGCAGTGGGCACTTTCACAAAAAACACTTAAAATTGCCAGTATTTGATGCATTGATTTACCTAAGTCATAGATGTACCAAAAACATCAAGTGCTGTCTTGGACATTGGCAGACAGAGAGATGGTAGATGGGCAAGCATCTGCTTATTCTAGTTAAAGAGGTAAATCAGTGCCATTTTAAAAATACATTAGTATGTATTATTAGTATATTAGTATCCCAGTGCTTTCGCCAGTGAAAATCCCTGAGAGTGAAGGAATGAAGATACTCCTTATTACCATAACTTCTGGAAAGCTCTGACTTTTTGTTTTCCATTTTCCTTTTTCCTATGACAGTCTCCTGTAAGGCTATTCTGGCCCATTACACTAAGTAGGGCATAATTTTTAAGAACTTCTTGCAAACAGCTCATAATTTTTAGCTGAATTCAGGAATATCTTTCAGGAATACATAGGAAATCAATTTTATTTTTCACCTTCTGTTTTTATTCTTTATCGTGAAACCAGAGAGAACTCTTAAAAGGTTTCTGGAACTTTAGAATAGAATTTTTTTTAGAGGTAAAAAGAGACAAAAATCAGCATATCCTGTTTTTCCACTGTTCTTATAAATTTTGTAACAAATTATGTTACACTGAAGTGGAATGAATTACATACAGGTTTTAGTTACATCTGGGCTTCATTCCACATCTTTTAGTGGAACAGTTTGAAAATTGTCATTGTTGATATGTTTAAAGTTAAGTGTCATAGTTCTGGAATATTGTGTGGCTTGGTGCTGGGTCATTTTCTAGAGAAAAGGAGACAGTAATTTATATTCATGTAGAAGATGGAGCAGGACATAGTTTTTCATCTTTACAGATGGGTATTCCACTACAAAATGTTCTTCCTTAGGAACTGAGACAGTTCATCGGATTCACCCCCCAAAAAACCTGCTTCAGTATCACACAGCTGTATTAACCAACTTAGGGTTTATCTAAACAACTTAGTCTTGCTTATCTAGTTCTTGTTGTGGTTTTTGCATAGGAGAGCACATTTTTGCATATCAAGAACATGAAAATGTACGTGGACGTGGGATGCCATGAAGTAGAAAGAATAGAGACACCTGTAAGAACATGGAAAAACTGCAGACTTTAATGTAGTAGTAACAGCAGTCTAAATAGAGGGTTGATTTTTATTCTCTACTTGTGCAATTGAAGATGTTTCCTTTTTGAAGAAAGTTGTGTTCCCTAATCCTAAACCAAAATATAACCAAACAATCCTTTGGTTCTTTTCCCTGGAGATCCTGAGAAAAGTAAAGTAGACAGCAGATCATCTAAGGAAGGGACAGAACAAAATTAAAAAATAGAAACGACTAGCATAAAGTGACTTAACTTTTAAGGAATGTTTAAAGAGAGTATAAGTGTTTAAATGTATAATTCCAATTTTGTCTAGTGGTGGCCTGTCCCTAGAGGAGGAATGCTGTATCTCTTCTGAAAAGGCATCAGATGAGCATACCAAACCGACATACTAGACTGTGGTATGGATAATGAGGTTCAAGAACAATCTGAAACCTTAACACAGCAATTGCAGAGAGCCTGAATCAGAGGCAGTGGCTACAGGGGAAGATTAAGAAATGTCTCTGAGAAATTTCAGCAGTCAAAAAGGTTAGTTACGTTTGGTGGCATCCATCTGGGTCCTCCTGAAAAAAATGTAAGTTCTTGTGTTAGGCAGAAGGTGACAAGTAACATGCACAGAGAAGTTCAGGCTAGGTTGAATGGAAACACCTCCACAGCTGAACACTACTGGAAGAGGTTAAAACTCACAGTGATATTAGAAGATAAAAAGAGAAAGAGTGTCTCAATTGAGAATAAGGAATCTCTTGTCAATATCTTTTCTTGATCTGTATCTCATATGATGCATTTTTCCTCTGACTTAGCCAGAACACTAAATTTAAGTGATCTTAAGACCTTCATTATAATTAGAAAACACGTCTGTATTGCTCTCTATCTGATCTCTAATTAGAAACTGTCAGGAAGTTTTAAGAATATTCTTTCATTCTTTCTACCAGTTTTTCAGTATTTTTAAAGGGTTCTCCAAATCACTTATTTGAAGACTGTTGATCACACTTATTCGGTGTTGTTTCTTTCTGAGGCTTTTAGTCAAAGCAAATTGCCTATAATAGAATATTGGTGAATATTCTTTCTAAAAATAATATCTGCCTACATGTAGTATATGTAATTTTGTGTACTTAAAAGTCATATACATGTCCTCTGCTTTTCCAGATGCCATTAAAATCTTCCTTTCAATGTGTATGGAAGGCCTCTTGACTGCAGGACTTAGGCAACTGGAAGTAGTGAAGCTAACATTGGAGGACTCAAGCATAAACAGCAAATGGCCACTCAAGTTTCATGTTTCTTCATCTTCCCAAGTTTTTTTTTTTTTTTTTTTTTTTTTTTTTTTTTTTTGAGATCATATTTTTCTTATTTTTATAGGTGTTGTGTCACTAAAGCGTATGTTAAGCATAGGAATGTTTTACCTGGTGAGTATTGTTTCTGCTGAATAAATCCATGGCTTGTTTTCACAGTTGTTACTCTTAGGAAGTGATATGCTGTTAGGTTTAGAGGCACTTAAATTAATTTAATTGCACCATGGGTTGTGAAGTGAATGCTGCTTTAAATCTGCACTGGGGTCTTATGGGTGGTCTCATAAGACCACCCTGAGACTAGGGTCTCAGGGTGGTGATCGGCAGAGCAGAGTCTGGCTGAAGGCCTGTGACTAGCAGTGTTCCCCAGGGGTCGGTGCTCGGTCTGGTCTTGTTCAACATGCTTGGTCTGGTCTTGTTCAACATCTTCATTGACAACCTTGATGAGGGAATATTGTCTGCCCTCAGCAAGTACATCGATAATACAAAGCTGGGAGAAGTGGTCAACATGCCAGAAGGCTGTGCTGCCATTCAGCGAGACCTGGAGAGCTGGGCAGGAAGTAACCAAATGAGGTTTAACAAGAGCAAGTGTAGATTCCTGCACCTAAGAAGGAACAATCAGAAGTATCAGTACAGGCTGGAGGACGACCTGCTGGAGTGGAGCTCTGAGGAGAAGGACCTGGGGGTCCTGGTGGACGACAGGTTGACCATGAGCCAGCAGTGTGCCCTGGTGTCCAAGAAAGCCAATAGGATCCTGGCGTTCATTAAAAGGAGCGTGGCCAGCGGGTCAAGGGAGGTGATCCTCCCCATTTACTCTGCCCTGGTTAGGCCTCACCTGGAGTACTGTGTCCAGTTCTGGGCTCCCTGGTACAAAAAAGACAGAGTGTCTCCTGGAAAGAGTGCAGTGGAGGGCCACAAAGATGATACGGGGCCTGGAACATCTTCCCTATGAGGAAAGGCTGAGAGACCTGTGTCTGTTCAGTCTTGAGAAGAGAAGATTAAGAGGGGATCTCATCAATGTGTACAAATATCTGAGAGGTGGGAGACAGAAGGATGTAGCCAACCTCTTCTCGGTGGTTTGTGGGGATGGGACAAGGAGCAATGGCTGCAAGATAGAGCACAGGAAGTTCTGCACTGACATGCGAAGGAACTTCTTCACAGTGACGGTGACGTAGCACTGAACAGGCTGCCTAGGGAGGTTGTGGAGTCTCCTTCTCTGGAGATATTCAAGGCCCGTCTGGACGTCTACCTGGGCAGCCTGCTCTGAGGAACCTGCTTTGGCAGGGGGGTTGGACCCGATGATTTTTTGAGGTCCCTTCCAACCCCTACAGTTCTGTGATTCTGTGAGTGATATTATTTTACATTTATATAGTTTTTAAAAGATATTCTAAGCAAAGCATTTCTGTCCCTTTTGGAAACCTCTCCTAAGGTTTTTACAATGGCTGGTTTGTCAGCTTTTCATCTGCTAGTGAAAGGAGAAAATGTATTATTGCTATATGCAAGCCAGCTTTGTGCGTTTTCTTGACTGATTCTGTTTCTACACCACAGTGCACTAGATAAAACAGTTAAAGAACCATTTTTTTCTCCACAGTTGTTATGAATTTGGCTGTAGTTTGGCTGTAGCATGGTGTCATGGTTTTGGCTGAGACAGTTAATTTTCTTCATAGTGGCTGGTATGGTTCTGTGTTTTGGATTTAAGAGAAAAAAAAAATGCTGATAACACGCTTATGTTTTAGTTGTTGCTGAGTAGTGCTTACACAGAGTTAAGGACTTTCCAGATTCTCATGTTGCCCTGCCAGTGAGGAGACTGGGTGTGCACAAGAAGCTGACAGGGGACAGACCCAGGACAGCTGACCCAAACTGGCCAAAGGGATGTTCCATACCATATGTCATCATGCAGAACAATAAAACTATTGGGAGTTGGTGAGGGAGGCTGCTGATGCTGGCTGGCTGGGCATTTGTTGGGGGGTGGTGAGAAATTGCATTGTGCATTACTTGTTTTGTATATTTTATTATTATTATTATCCATTCCTTTTGTTCCTATTAGACTGTTTTTATTTCAGCCCACAAGTTAACCTCTTTTTTTTCAATTCTCTTCCCCATCCCATTGCAGGGGATGAGTGAATGGTTGTGGGGGCTTGACTGCCTGCTGGGTTAAACCACAGCACATGGTTTCTTTGTTTCATTTTCTTAGAAGAAGGATGTGAACATTTCAAACAGATATTTTATGTATATGATCACAGCAAAAATTTCAATTTTATATGAATGTAGTAATGTCTGGTCTGGACTACTATATAAATAATTTTGTAATAATTTCAAGTTGCTTTTATCGTGTAATTCAAGTGTTACTACTAAGTAAATCATGCTTAGCTGTGACACTACTTGGTAAGGCTGTGAAACGTAGACAAATAATGTGTGTAAGATATTTTAAAATGAGGAATATTTATTATTTCATACAGAATGACTATTCTCTACATTAAAATGATTCAAAAAAGTAGCTACAACTAAATATATAAAGTTGGCAGAAAAAAAGAATGACAAGATACAACAAATACATGATAATGCAATATAAACTGCCTGCAAACAGTTGAAAAAAACTTAATCTGAATCTGTACTATTGATGATCACAGAGCACAGAGTGATAATACAGGAAATATACTTCAAAAGTCAAACATGAATAATTCTATAAGAAAAAAGTACTGATAATGTGTCAGATTTTTCTCCTTGGCTGGGTCTTATAAATGAAATTCACCACAGAGCGAAGCGAATCCTATTAGCTTTCAACTAGCAGAAACTTGTCTCTGTAGGTGAGGTGAAGTAAAGCAAAGGAGTCACACCTTTAAACATGGGTTTTTCCCTCCCCCTCTCTTCTTTTCTTGACCCATTCCTCACCAAAAACAAAACAAAACAATCCAACAACAAACAAACAAATAAAAACCCTACCACCACAAAACCCGAAAAAAACCTCCCACTAAACAGCTACCTTAAAGATTTTTTTTGAGAAGTAGTCAAGTTTTCTTTGCAAAATTCCTGTCCTATGAAATAATCTATTTTTTTTTTCCTATCGTGCTTTTTTTTTTCCCACTGAAATTTTAATACTATTCATGTAAAATGATACTTTATAATTTACTATATTTATAAAAATTTATAGATGCTGTATTAGTATACTGTACATATATATATGCTGTATAGTTGCTGTATTAACTGCATTTCCTTCTAATCTGATCATGTGAACTGTTCTGCTGTCTTCAAGCAAAGCTGTTTTAAACAGTTCTTAGAAATCTAAACTTACAGACGAGACATTTCTAATTTAGATTGACTGGTTTGACAAAATGTGGTGTCATCTTCCAGTTATCTAGAAACAGGTTTACTTCAGCTGTTTCAAAACACCATTTACAGTTCTGTTTCATTTATGAGTCAAATCTTATTGTTGAAAAAATATAGCATATTTCCCTATATGCTACCTCTCAAAATTTCTCCTTAATTAACAACAACAACAACAAAACAAAAAAACAAAAACAAACAAAAAAACAACAGCAGCAGCAGCAACAACAACAAACTTTGAGAGCATTGGGGATGACTTATCTATTTAATAGTTTAATAACATTACTCTCCAGTTTATTGTGAAATAGATACTGTTCTTATTTATAGGAATACTGAGTGAAATCTAGTGGATTCACCAGTCCACCAGTGGACTGAAAGAGATTCATATATTCTTGTCATCAGTAAGGAACAGTTTATCGTCCTCTCTTCCCAGTGAAATAGTTGACTTGTCCTTGTTTAAGATCATAGAATCATAGAATATCCTGAATTGGAAGGGACCCATAAGGATCATCAAGTCCAACTCCTCCCACCACACAGGTCTACCCAAAAGTTTAGGCCATGTGACTAAGTGCACAGTCCAAATGTTTCTTAAATTCATACAGGCTTGGTGCAGTGACTACTTCACTGGGGAGCCTGTTCCAGTGCGCAACCACCAGTGAACAATCTTCTCCTGATGTCTAGTCTAAATTTCCCCTGCCTCAGCTTCACCCTATTCCAAGGGGTCCTATCACTAGTGTTTATGGAGAATAGGTCATCCACCCCTCCACTCTCCCTCACGAGGAAGTTGTAGACCGCGATGAGGTCTCCCCTCAGCCTCCTCTTCTTCAGGCTGAACAGGCCCAGTGACCTCAGTTGCTTCTCATATGTTTTACTCTCCAGGCCCTTCACCATCTTTGTTGCCCTCCTTTGGACCCTCTCCAACAGCTAAATGTCCTTTTTGTACTGTGGTGCCCAGAACTGCACACAGTACTTGAGGTGAGGCCACACCAGCGCAGAGTAGAGCAGGACAATCATTTGCCTCGCCCTACTAGTGATGCTGTGCTTGATGCACCCCAGGATACGGTTGGCCCTCCTGGCTGCCAGGGCACACTGCTGGCTCATATTCAACTTGCTGTCAACCACAACCCCCAGATCCCTCTCTGTGGGGCTGCTGTCCAGGTGCGTAAGCAGTTCTCTTTCTGTCCAGTGTCTGAAAGATCATACTTTCATATCTTGATTGAAAGACAGAAGAGAGTGCTATACATTCAGCAAATAAGAACAGAATGTTGAACTATTATTGAGAGTGGAAGATATTTTTGT
Organism: Nettapus auritus; assembly: GCA_011076525.1. NCBI lineage: Eukaryota > Metazoa > Chordata > Aves > Anseriformes > Anatidae > Nettapus > Nettapus auritus. Next base: position 99,106,281 of record CM021766.1, on the reverse strand, counting down.
CAGGCTGCTGTATTCATAAATACAGATAATATTTGTGCACCAGAAAGAAGAGACTTCTTTCTAAACTATGTCTTTCATAAAAATAGGTGATGATTTAAGAAAATTGTCAGCATTCCTTCATAAGCAAATTAATATTGTGTTAAACAGAGGTGTGGATATGAAGTTCATTACTGACCAGCAGGTGACTAGTAAAACATTTAAGGTTTTCTTAGCTAAATTATACATTGTGGTTACCTGTAGAGCAGAAAAAATAAAAAAATAAAAAATAAAAAATCCAGATTTTCAATGAAAGGCTTAGAAATCTTCAGCTAGAGTAAGCGTCATGGATTTGGTAACTGTTACTGTTTAAAAATGAAAAGTTGTAGGAGTAATAAAAGCAATAAACGTGAAAAGCTGAAATTTAAAAAGTGCCTTGCTCCTTATTCACATTCCTTTCTGAAGCAATCTTCATATATTAGTACTTTAGTTTTGGAACAGATTCTGCCTGCTCCAAACAGTTTTTTGTCCACATGGTGTTTTTCTGATATCAGTTAGTATCTGGAGATCCATGTGGGAGGCTGGAGTCTGGCTTAATAAAAAAAAAAAAAAAAAAAAAAAAAAAAGGTGTGATTTCTGAAAGCTTTATAGTTAAAAAGAAAGAGAAAGCATTTATGAAAAAAAGTATTTGGTCTATTTGGTCTTTAATTTTGTATAGGATAAATTGCCACTTCTGGAAAACGATGTAATTTTTTTAAAATTAAGAAAATAAAAGCAGAAATGTCAGAAAGGCCTTTCTGCAGTATCAAAAAGAATTACCTTTGTTGAGCTATCATACATAAACAATAAACTGAGATTTTTCTTCCCCTCACTCCCATTTTTTAAAAAACGTATGTAATTAAAAAAAAAAAAAAAAAAAGAAAAAAAGAGTGGGAATGTTCTTGGTATTGAATATATTGAATATATATTTATATTTCAGTACAAGTTTCCTGTTGGAATTTCAGTGTAATAAAGGTTTTGCTGAGCAGTCTTAATCCTAATCCAAATTTATGATACTAAAGATAACTGGTAGGACAAGAATATAGTTCAGTGCCACAACTCTCTGAAATATATTTTTACCTGGTATAATAAAGACAGCAGCAGAAGGGTTTTGTTAAGACTTGGAGATTCTTGGGGAGGCATTATAATGATCCAAATTTGGGGATTTGGGATTCAGATTCACTCATTACTTCCTTGTGCCCAACAAGATACACCAGTTTTTAGGATTGACTGACCCTGAAAAGTAGTGTGCAGGTTAGGAATTCAGTGAACTCTGTTGATTCATGACCCTGTGACATCTAAACCACGCTTGTTTACCTTGGAAGCACTAACTAGCACTTCAGCTTTTAAGAGATCAAGCATTTCAGCCTTACTTTCTCCCAAATATGAGCTCTTTGCCTGTGTTTGGACATATTGTGCACAGATACTAATGAAACACAGAATCTTTGAAAATAGATGCAAAACTAAATGCAATGTGAAAACTTATACAAAGATAACACGTGTTGTCACTCTGTAGTTGGGTCAGGATCCGTGGCATAGAAGTTTCTGATCATTTATAGCTCAGGATATCCTGCTCTCTTGCAAGATCAGCTATGGGATGCAGCTGTCTGGAGTTTAATTTAGCAGGTCTTGGAAACATCCAAGAATAGGGATTGCATGTACCACCTGGGCAGCCTGCTCCACCATTATGGTACTTAAGTCTGTGGGGAAAAATTTCCTCCTTATATCCAAATTGAAGCTCCCTTGATTTAATTTATGCCAGTTGTCCCTTGGTCTCCAACCTTGTACTTCTGTGAAGAGTCTGTCACTCTCTCCTCCATAACGTCTCTACAGATACAAGCTGCTATTAGGTGCATCTGAAGTTGTCTCTGCTGCAGGTAGAACAAATTATATTTCCTTCTACCTCTCCTCACAAGGCAAGTGTTTCAGTTCCCAAGTGCTTCAATCCCTGCTATCTTTGTGGTACTCCACTGAACTGCGTTTTATGAATGTCTTGTATGTCACTCCATTTCTCCAACATGTCTAACCTGTCTGGGTTGTTCTGGATAGTGTCCACACTCTTGAGTATATCAGCTGGTCCCCCACCCATAATTTGGTGTCATCTAGTGGTCTTCCACCCATAATTTGGTATCATTTGTTGTCAGAAAGGCCAGTCAGGCATTGGAACAAGTTGCCCAGGGAAGTGGTGGAGTTACTGTGGGTGATCAAGGAAAGGTTGGACCTGGTGCTTAGGGACATGTTTTAGTGGGTGACATTAGTAGTTGGGTGAGGACCAGATGATCTTTAAGGCCTTTTACAGCCTTAATGATTCTATGATTCTATGGTTCTATGATCTGTAAACCTGACAAGCATGCGCTTTGTTACTGATCTAAGCAGCTTTTTTTCTTTCTTCTTTTTTTCCTTCCCTAGTTCCCTAGTGGAGCCCCACTGGAGGTTGACTACAACCTAGCAGATTATGACTACCTTCCGGCATCTCCTGAAATTAAAGAACTCTTCAAATACATAAGGAGGTACACTCCAAAAACGATAGAGATTGAGCACAAACTGCAGCCTTTTATTCCAGACCCTGTGCTTTCAGATCTCTGTGCTCCACAGGAAGTCACTGCTCTGAACATTGAGGTTTGCAGAGTCAAGTTGTGGTACGAATGCTTTTCTGAGTTCTTTTCTGAAATTTACACAAAACTGAGCTTAAAGTTTCCAGTTGCTTTTAGTATGATAGTTGTAGTATGATGAAAGGCAGAGGGATTGGTTGGATCTGTGCTGAGTTTGTCTGAGTCAAGGTTTGGTGTGGGTAGATAGGGAAAGTCCATGAACTGTAGGGAAAGCAGTGCCTCTGTTCAAATTGAATAAGTTTATGGGTGTCTAGGACACTATGTCTCATTACAACACTGCATGAAGAACAATGGCTTTGATTGTTAATAGCTGGCAAGAATTTTTGTGGTCATTGATGACTAAGTACATGTCTAGTGCTAACAAGCACCTTTTACATGAGGGTAGACAAATTTTCACATTTTGTTAAGCTGTGATTTCTTTTTTTTTTTTTTTTTTTTTTTGTGTGTGTGTGTGTGTGTGTGTTTAAATTCCAGATCTTGGAGGGTACACTAAATGAAGACATAGTCTTACTTTGAGTTGTCTTCTCCCATCATTAAAGAGTTTAATATTTATATTCAGTGCAGGAGTTGCTTCTTAGCATATGTTCATATAGTATCTAACACAATAGGATACTTGATTAAAGCCCCACTAGGGCTTTAATTTTAACAAAGTAAATGAATATTTGATTACACTATCCCTTAAAACCTAATATGGAAATGAAACTTGCAATGAACATTTTAACTATAGCCTATTATTATTAGCCTATACTTAAGGTTTAAATAAGTATGCTGATATTGGAATTAAAATTAAATCAATAATACCATTTCCTATCTGGAAAATACAAAAACAAAAACAAACAAACAAAAATCCCACCTCCTTTTGATGTCAAAAGGTCAGGAACTGACTGCATGTTAACTTTAATATAAAGTAGATGCAGTCTGGTGCATATGATTTACCAGAACTTTGAAGATTTGGTGCAAATATGTAAAACATCTATTTGTTTTTACACCCTCACACTGAAAGAAAAATCTGGAATACTGTATATGGTGTAAAAATAGTTTGTTTAATTCTCAGAAAGGTTTTACAATGCAAAATTAATTTATCTTGGTACATGTTTTCTCTTATGAAAAACTCCCAGACTATTTCATAAGGATTAAATGAAATGGTCATAGTTAAAACATTATTTTCATAAAGATTTATGGTATTTTAATGGAGTACTTTAATCCTTCTGAGAACTCTATTGTTGATCTTTTTGTTGAGAACGTATTCTTCTCTTCTACTGATGCAGGGGAATATTCTATTACTCGTAAAATTCTTTTTTCTTTTTCTTTGTTTCATTTTTGTTAAACTAACATTGTTTATTCTTAGAATATGTTTGTTGGTTTCGTTTAGTTCTATAAGTATCAGTGTGCTGCCTCCAGCAGCAACCTGATTGTGTATAGGACAGTTCTCTAGCATTGAGGCAAACTAGCACAAAAAGGCCAATCCCAATACTAGAAAATCACTCCTAGTCAAGGTCAACAAATCAAAAGACTATATTAATCATCAAATACATTCCTATGCTTTTCTTCACGTGTCACATTGCACTGGATCTGGCTGGAATACTGTTAATTTTCTCCTGCTGGCCAACCACACAACATGCATATATCTATAAGCACAAATGAGGAACACTAGCCTTCAGATGTACACAGGGTGGGCCTCTGATGAGCATTTCAGCCCACAGCATGCTGTGTGTTCATATTGTGTTTCAAAAAAAAAAAAAAGAAAAAGAAAAAGAAAAGAAAAGATAAAGAAAAGAGAAAAAGAAAAGGAAAAAGAAAAAGAAAAAGAAAAAGAAAAAGAAAAAGAAAAAGAGAAAAAGAAAAGGAAAAAGAAAAAAAGAAAAGAAAAAGAAAAAGAAAAAGAAAAAGAAAAAAAGAAAAGGAAAAAGAAAAAAAGAAAAAGAAAAAGAAAATGAAAAAGAAAAGGAAAAATAAAAAAAGAAAAGAAAAAGAAAAAGAAAAAGAAAAAGAGAAAAAGAAAAAGAAAATGAAAAAGAAAAGGAAAGAGAAAAAAGAAAAGAAAAAGAAAAAGAAAAAGAAAAAGAAAAGAGAAAAAGAAAAGGAAAAAGAAAAAGAAAAAGAAAAAGAAAAAGAAAAAGAAAAGAGAAAAAGAAAAAGAAAATGAAAAAGAAAAGGAAAAAGAAAAAAAGAAAAGAAAAGAAAAGAAAAGAAAAGAAAAGAAAAGAAAAGGAAAAAGAAAAGAGAAAAAGAAAAGGAAAAAGAAGAAAAAGAAAAGGAAAAAGAAAAGGAAAAGGAAAAGGAAAAAGAAAGAAATGTTAAGCTTAAAGTAATTGTGATACCTGTTTTAGACAGTTAAAAGAAAAAGAAAAAGAAAAAGAAAAAGAAAATGAAAAAGAAAAGGAAATTGAAAAAGAAAGAGAAAAAGAGAAAGAAAAAGAGAAAGAGAAAGAGAAAAAAGAAAAGGAAAAGGAAAAAGAAAAGGAAAAGGAAAAGAAAAGGAAAGGAAAGGGAAAAGGAAAAAGAAAGAGAAAAAGAAAAAGAAAATGAAAGAGAAAAAGAAAAAGAAATAAATGTTAAGCTTAAAGTAATTGTGATACCTACTTTAGACAGTTAAAAAAAAAGAAAAAGAAAAAGTAAAAGAAAAACAAAAAGAGAAAGAAAAAGAACTAGAAGCTTTGCATTTTTTATACAATATGATGTCGGAATTTATTTTGACTTCATACCATCTTACCATTACTTCAATTTTCAAGAAATCTTGAAATTAAATTATAAATAAATGCAGGAAGAAAACAAACAAACCATGCAAAAACAAAAACAAACAAACACTCTAAAAGTAAATTATTTATTTTGAAGTTACTTTGAAGGCAATTTACTTGAAGATAAAATGGTTAAACAGAGAGAACATAATGGCTGTTAATGATAGGGATGTCATTAAACTGTTAGAAAAGGCCCTACTTGAGGACTCTGTAGACAACAAAAACAGTTATAGTTAGGATTCTGAAAAGATAGATAGTTAACAGATAGCTGCTGTAAGTTAAATGCACCAATATTCCTATTTATGCATTCTAGAGATTTTTTTTTTTTTTAAGATATAAATATTTTACTATCTTTTTTTTTTGTGGGGGGGGGGGGCGCGGGAACACTGCCCTTATGCCTCATTTGCAAGTTACAACTCTTATTGAAGTAATTGATTAGAACTTATATTAAGTTATTCCATGCCTTTTCACTCATAATGAAAAAAATAAGCTGAATGACACCATGTAAACCATATATTTTATTTTTCTTTACATTAAGAATTGTTCTCTCTCTCTTTCATAAAGATGAAAATGGTTACAGTAAATTTTCCATAGAAAATTACAGAAAGAGCTAGCTTTCTCCTCTGCCTGAAGTGACTTCAGATGTATATGATTCAATTTGGTACCTCTGCAATAAAACAGTCTGAGAAGGCAACAGCTTTAACAAACTGGGAAAAGATTTCCTTGACAGTTTATGAATTAAGGTGCAGGCAGTCTTAGAAGAATATACATGTTCTTTAAAAAAAATCAGTGACTTGTCAAGTCAAAATGGGCCTCACATCTAGATGTGTGATGCAGAATATGTGGCAAGAAAAATTATGTTATTTTTTAAATTATAATTAAGGCATCATTTACTAACGGCAATAATTAAGGCATCATTTACTAATGGCAAACTGAACAATAAAAATCTAGACTAACAAACAGCGACGCGTCTACTTTTCAATCAGAAAATTCTGGGAAAAGCTTTTTAAAATCCATGATTTAAAACAAAACAAAACAAAAGAAAGAAAGAAAAAAAGAGGCAGGAAATTGCTGGTTTCAGAAGGCCACTAGTTATCATTATTTCTGAGTGAGCACATACATTGTTTTTATGTTTAGAAGTACTTTGGAAACAAGCTGCTGCCGCTGTCTACAAGGAAGTCTAAATATAAAATTGTGATGCTATCACTTTGCTTATGGATACCACTGAATAATTAAACTCGATAAGGCTAAAATTTGACTTGAATCTCTACGTTATACATTGGAGTGGTAATTTACTTCTGTCATCTAAAATGAGTTCTCTCTCCATGAGAAATAAAGAGAAAATATATCTATAAGTTGACAACATTCATTGTGTATGAAGAGAAGCGATCTGGCAGAGTTTCAGCAAAGAAATAAGGCCAGTAAATGAAAAATTCATTGATATGTTCTGTCATGTAGTATCTGGAGATATTTCCCAACTTGGAATTACTGAATTGAACACTGGGCTTGGACTTCTAATATAGAAGCTAAATGTGAAAAAGGGAAACAAAGTGTTAACTGGGTACACTTGTCAAACATAAGTTGGTGTTTTGATTTTATTTTTTTTTTTCCACTGATTTGATAGCTACTTATGGTGTATGCTGTGTTGAAACCATGCTTTGTTTCAGCATATTTTTCTTCTCTCTCTTTTCATTCTGTACCTCAGTTATCAGTGAGCAACCTGCCATTTGAGATTCATTACAAAGAAAAGAGTTTTCATGGACTATGCAGGCAGTCCATAATATTAATATAATACTGGTACTGTAGATAGTATAACCTATGGTCTCATTTCTCTTCTCTTAGTTGAGTAAAAATGGAATACAAAATAGGCAATGCTTTAACAACATTTTCTTTTGCTCCCCAATAATTACTCTTAATTCTTAAATAATACCTCTGGATCCACAGCAATTTAATTATTTTGAATTTTGATACAGTGAATTATTAAGGATAAGTTTCTTAGATAATCATAAAATCATTGAATGGCTTGGGTTGGAATGGACCTTAAAGACCATCTCGTTCCAACACTCCTGACATGGTTATGAAAGCTACCAATATGGATAGGGTATTCATAACTCCTCTAGGCAACCTGTTTCAGTGCCTCACCACCCTATGAGTGAAGAATTTCCTCCTAACATTTAATCATAATTTCCCCTAAAACCATTGTCCCTTGTCCTGTCATTATCTGCCTGAGTAAAAAGTCTCTCTCCATATTTTTTATAAGCCCACTTCAAGACCTGAAAGGCTGCAATAGAGTCTTCTCTTCTGTAAGCTGAACAGCCTCAGGTTGCTTAGCCTTTCTTCATAGGAGAGGTGCTCCAGTCCTCTGATCACTACACTCCCTGACAAAAAGTACCTCTCCTGCTTTTTTGTAGGCCTCCTTTAGGTACTGGAAGACCACTATAACGTCTCCCCAGCTCCAATTCTCTTAGTCTATCTTCACAGGAGAGGTATTGCAACCCTTTGATTATTTACCCTTGTGGCCCTCCTCTGGACCCATTCAGATCAACATCCTTCTTGTCCTATGGGCCCCATATCTAGATACAGTACTCCAAATGGGGTCTCATGAGTGCAGAGTAGAGGGGGAGAATCATCTTCCTCAACCTGCTGGCCATGACTCTCTTGATGCAACCCAGAATGCAGCTGGCCTGGGCTGCAAGCACATACTGCTGGCTCGTTTAAAGATTTTCATTCACCAGAACTGCCATGTCCTTCTCAGCCAAGCTGCTCTCAGTGAGTTCTTCTTCCAGTTTGGGATTGCCTTGACCCAGGTGCAATACCTTTCTCTGGCCTTATTGAACCTCATTAGATTCAAATGGGCTCACTTCTCAAGTTTGTCCGGATCCCTTTGGGTGGCATACCTTCCTTCTATTGTATAAGCTGCACCACTCAGCTGTGTCATCTGCAAACTTGCTGAGGGTGCACTGGATATACACCATATTTTTAAGTATTTATTACTTTAAAACCAACTAGAAGGATTGTATGCTTTCCCCAGTGAAAGCTTCAAGACAGAAATTCTACATAATAAATGTTAGTTTTCTAGGTTCGTTTTAAATTGGTATGTGCTTGGGCAATAGTGTAAGAATCAAAGTAGAATAGGATAGACTTGAATCATCTTAAATTTTGGTGATTTAAACATCTATCCTGTCAAATTCAATTAAGAAAAATAAGGTGCTGTCTACAAAAGAATATAAATTATTTTTTTGTCCTTCAATAATGCTAACAGTGAATTACAGACATAAGTGGAAACACTGCTGATTAGACCATGGTTACTTCTGCAGAAAAGCAAATAATATCTCATCCTTCAAGTAAAGGTTTAGCAGTGCAAAGCGGCAGTAAAGCAGAGGGAAACTGGTGTAAAAATACAATGGATGATTAATCATTCTTACTCTTTTAAAATTAACTAATTTTAATGTTTAAACACAGTATGAAATCCTGTAACTATAATTTCAGGTGGAGGAAGATATACCTGTAACTTCTTAAAGTCCGGACAGCTATAAATTTCTCATTGACTCTAGTTTAGTTCAAGGAGTTTACAAAACACATTTCGTCCAAAAATGGATTAACTGAAAACTAATATAAATTAATGAGATGAGTGAAAAGCAAGCCAACCTCTTGTCTTCTAGCATCTATCCATAAAAATTAATGTGATATAAACTTCATAAGACATAGGTATTAAAGGGGAATGTAATAACAGCCAGTTGGTACACACAACTGTGTGTGCTCATGAGAACTGAGCAGGACTGGCATTGCCTTTTCTGCTGTCATGGGCTGAAGACCTGATGGTAAAGCACCAGAAACAAACTGAGCTACAGCATATTTTAAACAGTGATAGAGAAGGCTCACTTGCTCCTTGGCAGTATATTCATTAGAGAGACCTGGACAAAAATGTATGTGTTTATAAACCAAATTCCTTGGATTTGTTCATCTTAGAGGCCTTTTCCAAAATAAATTATTCTATAACTCCTGCTTGCTGGATCAGGGTGGGGTGTGGGGAGGGGAGCTTATAAATTAAGTTTTCATTATTTTTATTAAATGACTAAAAAAAGAATTAGAATTTAGTAAGGTCTAGTGAGTTTTGCTGAGTTAGCAGCTTTGGTAATTTATACAGACAGAAAGATGTGTGGATGATTTACTACTGATCTAGGAGGTGACTGGCTTGTCAATGAGAGATAAAACTTAGTAATGTGAGAAATCAATGATTTAGGCCAGGTTAATAAATTTGGTTTGACATCTACATTTGATAAGATGTCATATAAAGATAAGTCATTTTGACTTTAAAACAGCTCCTGTGTATTTGTAAGAAGAGGTAAGCTTTAAATCTCTTCTGACATAATGATGTAAATACAAATAGAGTTTATTATCAATAAAACATTGTTCTTTAGATTTGTTTTTCAACAAATATCTTAACTGACATGTTAATGCCCTACATTTGTGATGTTTGTCATGCTGGAAACACAAACATGACAGAACTTATTTGTCTGCTCTGTTGTTCATCTTGACTTTGAATTCTAGCAGATAGTCAAATTCCATTTCTCTTTTATATAATTTTTATGTAACTCTTTGGAGGAATGAGCTAAGTAATTAGTTAGAAATGAGCTCTATTCGCTGAAAATTGAAAGGAAACTTAATTTCTCAGATCTGATTTTACAATAATCTGATCTCTTCTCTCTGGTTATCAGTGATAGGACCCAAAGGAATGGCATGGAGCTTCATCAGGGGAGGGTAAGGCTGGATGTCAGGAAAAGGTTCTTCACCAAGAGGGTGCTTGGGCACTGTAACAGGCTCCCCAGGGAAGTGTTCATGACACCAAACCTGACAGAGCTCAAGAAGTTTTTGGACAACGTTGTCAGACATATCAATTGATTTCTTGTGTGGAGCAATGAGTTAGACTTGATGACCCTTGTGGGTCCCTTCCAACTTCTGTGGTTTGATGAATCTGTGATGTTACTGAGAACAAACAAATATGCCAAAGTTAACAATTTTTTTTTTTTTTCTTTTTTTTTTCTCCTCAATTCCAGAAGCTTCCACTATTAACAAGGACAATATCCCCTTTTACCTAAGGAATATCTTTTTCTGCCTGAACAATGTACATATACTTAACTGGAAAAGCAAAAACACAAGCAACAACACTACTGACAAAGTAATGTTAACCTATAAGTGCCACATACATCCTCCCCACTTTTGGTCTATCACCTGCCTTTTTGAAATCTGACTATTATTTTTATTATTATTATTTTTTATTTATTTTTATTTTTCTAGTCCCATTGTATTCTTTTCTTCACAAGTTTCATCATGGCAGAAGACTGAAAGAATAGTCTGAGACCAATGACTGAGAGGAGTAAATGACTACCTTAATGTGTCTGAACGTCAATTTTTTCTGCATGGCCACACTGTAAGTGTATGTCTTTATTGCATGTATACAGTTGGTTCATGGTAGCTGAATCAGATTACCAAGATACAGTAATAACTACATAGTATTTTTTACATGTTCATATTGTAATGTTCTTGTCAGATGGATGTGGCAATTTTACACAGAGGCAAGAAAGGCACAAGAATATTTAGATAGTAACATTATCAGTGGTGTCAGAAATAATTCTGGGGAGCTAATAATATCACATGAGGATTTCACTAACTTTCTGGATTAGTCATAAGATATAAAACTCAAAGAAAAATAAAGGAAAACAAAATACCAAAAAAGCTGCTAACTGAGGACTAGCTTTTTCTATACAGCAAGTTTAGGGGATCTTGCTGAGGCTGTGTTATTATACTACAAATGTAAAAGCCATCCTGAAGTTTCATTCACAATGGTATGTTCTTACTTTAAAGTGGAAACTGATTAGAAATGCTTCTAAGGCCTTAGCATTACTTTCAGATATTTTATAAGCTTAATGTTTAGTTGATTTTCAGCCAGGTGAGAAGACAAAATGTAATTCTTTTATCAGGGCTAGTAGAATATAAATAACATTTAATCATTTTTCTAAGCAATAGCTGAAATTTCTGCACTGTCCATGGTATTAATAGAATCATAGAATGGTTTGGGGTGGGGGAGACCATAAAGATGAGACCATAAAGACCATTCTAGCCCCTCTGCCATGGGCCGGGATACCTCCCACTAGATCAAGTTACTCAAAGCCCCATCTGTGCTGGGTCTGGCTGGAATGTTAACTTTCCCTGCAGCAGCCCATACAGTGCCATGCTCTGCACTTGGAGCTAGAACAGCAACGTTATCACACCAGTGTTGTGTCTGCTGCTGAGAAGTGCTGGCACAGTATCAGGACTTTCTCTAACCCTCCTGGGGGGTGGGCAAAAAGTGAGAAAGAAACATCACCAGGGCAGCTGACCTAAACTAACCAAAGAGATATTCCATAACATATGATGTCACACTCAGCAATAAAAGGTGGAAGAAGGAGGAAGAGGGGAGCGGTAGGCTTTCGTTGCGAAAACGTCTGTCCTCGCGAACACCGGCTACGTGCGTTGAGGCCCTGCTTCAAGGACGTGGCCAGGCATCGCTCATTTGCGGGAAGTAGAGAATAATTTATTTCCTCTGCACTTCCACATAGCCTTTACTTGTTTTGTTTTTGCTGTTCCCTTTCCCCCTCCCTTTCCCCTTTCCCTTTTTCCCTTTTTCCCTTTAGTTGAATTGTTAATTAATAATATTTCCTTAATATATATGTATATATTTTTCTCTTTAATTAAATTATCCTTATCTCAACCCGTGAGTTGTTCTTTCCTTTACTTCTTCCCCTCCTCCTCTGAGGAGGGGGAGTGAGAGAGCGGTTGTGGTGTTTAGCTGCCTAACATGGTAAATCCACCACACCATCCAACCTGGCCTTAAACACTTCCAGATATGGGGCATCCATAACTTCTCTGGGAAGCCTGTCCCAGTGCCTCATCACCCTTAGAGAAAGAATTTATTCCAAAACTCTGATCTAAATCAACCCCTTTTAGTTTAAAGTAGTTTAAAGCCATTACCCTTTGTCCTATCACTACACTCCTTGATGAAGAGTCCCTCTCCTGCTTTCTTGTAGGCCTCCTTTAGGTACTGGAAGGCCACTATAAAGTCTCCCCAGCTCCAACTCTATTAGTCTTTCTTCATAGGAGAGGTGTTCCAGCCCTTTGATCATTCTTGTGGCCCTCCTTTGGACTCATTCTAGTACATCCATGTCTGTCTTGTGCTGGGGGCCCCAGACCTGGACATAGTACTCTCATGAGTAGAGGGGGAGCATCACCTCCCTTGACATGCTGGCCATTCTTCTTTTGATACAGACCAGGATGGTTTTTTGGGTTGCAAGTGCACTTTGCCAGCTCATGTCAAGCTTCTCATCCACCAACACCCCGAGGTCCTTCTTATCAGGGCTGCTTTCTCCACCTAGCCTGTAATTTGTACTTGAGATTGCCTTGACCCAGGTGCAGGACTTTGCAGTTGGCCTTTTTGAACTTCTTAAGGTTCACATAGGCCTACTTCTCAAGCTTGTCAAGGTCCCTCTTGATAACATTGCTTCCCTCCAGCATGTGACACACAGCCTGGTGTCATCGGCAAATTTGTTGAGGGTGTATTTGATCTCACTGTCTGTATCACGTGACACTAGCCCCAGTACTGACACCCGAGGAACACCACTTTTCATTGATCTCCACTTGGACATTGAGCCATTGACTGCTACTTTTTGAGTGCATATTGTTTGTCTTCTATTAAGTAAACAGTTGAACGCTTTGGGATTCCCTTTTAAAATCAATCATAAAAATGTTCAGAATTATTATGAAATGATTCATAATAATTCCAGACATCCTAATGTAAAAAGGCAAAATATTCATAAATCCAAGTAAAATTCTTTTACAGCTCTCTGTGATTTCCAGTGCCAAGTAGAACACCCTTTCTGTTCTTCTCTGTCTATAGCATAGCCACAAATCTTGCTTGACAAATACCGTTGCTTAGAAAATGTTCTGGAAACTGAAGTTCAAGTATAAAACTGTTCACTGTATTTCTAGATGAACATCAGGTGATGGGGAAGAAATTCCTACTGACATGCAAACACTTTTATTTTTATTTTTTTTCCATTTTATATCTGTAAACTGAAGATGTGCTAATATTTCTTCACATAAATTCTTTTATAAGAATTTAAAAATAAAGCCAAGCAGAACTGCTGTGAACTCACTGATATGCAATACACATATCTATACAAATACTATAAGATTTTTCTAATTGTCTGCATGAAGCACAGAAATTTCAATCAAAAAAATCTTTCAAAATTTTCAGTCTTGATTTTAAAATGTTACCATGGAATAAAATCCAAATCAAATTCTAATAAATGTTTCATATGTATGCTAACCTCTATGATAATTCTTTTATATTTTCTACTCAGATTTGTGTTCCTTAATCTTGTCATTTACCTGCATAAAATGTACAGTATCATTCTAACATATGCTTTCATTTGTAATTTATATCACAAATTCTGTTATCTAAAATCTTTATAATTAATTCTGGTGTCATCAAACTTGCTAATAAGAGTCAAAAACTATAAGTCCAAGGAATAATTCTCTGAAATATATCTGCTAAAGAGATTATAACCAGTTTAATTAATGAATTTCAAGATGTAATAACCACTGGTTTTAATTCTTTTGATATATGGTAACTCATGTAGTACCAAGGCAATATCTGGAAAGCATTGTATCAAAAGATGGAAGCATAGTATTGCTTTACATTTTTTCAGCAATACTTTTTTTTTTTTTTTCTTTTTTGCTTGTTTAGTTGGTTTTATGCATTTATAAGTAAATTAATCTGACAATCTGTAGATTCTTATTTATATGGCATTGACAGTATCTTCCTTCATTTCTCACTTAAGTGTTTATGTCAAATTGACAACCTCTAATTGTTCATAAATCCTATTTCCCCTTCAAAAAGACAGCACAGTATTAGAGTTTTTAGAGTTTGTTTGTTTGTTTGGCTGGTTGCTTGGTTTGGTTTGGTTTGGTTTATTTTCTCGTTAGTTTGGTCAGTTGGTTTTGGTCCTTTCATACCTCCTCAGGACTCCATAGTTATGGAAAATTACTATTAATTATTCATGACAATGATATATACAGTTAACAATGTGGAGTACAATGGGAACATTGGTTAAAAGATTACTCTTTCTCCAGCTAAGAAGTTGCCCTTACAAATGATGCTTATCCTTTTAATAGGATTAAAGAAAGCATGTGGAGTTATAAAAGGTGTAGGACTGAAAGAAACTACGCAAAAATATGACTTCCAAGAGAGAGAACTTCACTGAGCCAATGCAAGAAATCAATCTTTTTCAATCAGATTGAGGACTGAGCTCATCAGCATAAGAAATACAGCCACCATCAATCTTGATTTAATATCAAAACCTCTTTTTAATTTAATATTTAGTGGTAAATAAGCTGTTGCTGAAGTGCTTCACGGTGCATCAATTCATCAATATAACTTGTCTGTTTTTCTATAATTTTCTATATTAATACTTTACTGTTGATAAGAGCTTCTGTATTAATTAAAACATATTTATAATTTATTAAAATTTTACAATTAATTATATCGTGGCCCAAATAGCCTATTTGTGCAGATGGTATTTTTTTTTTTACTTGTTTAGTTCAAATGTGTTTCAATATCACTTTTCCTATACACAATGTGTAAGGTAGATGTTGCTAGAATTTTGTCATGAGTCATCTTATTTTCCCATACTCCCAGGTTCTTAACAAAAGCATTGGCACGAAGATAATTAACAAGGTGATTTGCAGTGAGTTAAGATGTTAGCTCCATCCTTGGCTTTCCCAAAGCTTCTACAGCTTTCCTGAAAATTAATACCATGAGATTCATGACTCAGCATCTTCTCCAAGGCAACATGCACGTCTAGTATTTGCAGCAATTAAGAATCTTCTGACCCGTGTTTAGGACAAGATGGAAAAGTTTATTTAATCAGTCTTCTAAGCATCATTATCAGAGCACTCACTTATTAGCAAAGACCTCCATTGGACAGTGTTACTGATTATCCTAGTTTATCTGAGCATATCTACAATGATGTAGTTCAAGGCAAATAACTAAAGGTAAAGTACTTTTGTTGGAAAGCAAAGCTATGCTTAACCATCTACTTGCTCACTTTGCATGGATTAAATGGGGAGGAAAAAAAAAGCTTTAAGAAACAGGCAATGTAGATAAAGCAGATAGAAATAAAAGCTAAAGAGTTGTGTAAATCTTTCTCTTAACAGTTATTGAATAAAATATGTAGTATTAATGTATTGACCGACATTGTAAGTTCAGAAAGATCTAGACAAGTGTTCTTTAAATCAGAAACTATTCTGTAGCAATTTTTAACATTTAGTCCTGTTGTTCAGTTCCATTCATAAAGGAAGAAACTTGTTTCCCCCAACAGCAGTAATAATGACCAAAATGTATATACAATTCCTGTTTTTTACGACTATTGATAGAACATGAAATCTATCTTGACAGATTCTCAGTGTACTTTAACTCTCTCTCTCTACATATGTGTTTTAACAATATGAACTGATAAGTAACTGTGGTATTGAGTTGCTTTGACATTGTAATAGAAGTAAAAACTTAGTTGGAGTTGGTCACATGATGACTAGACTAAGTATCTAATGACAGTGTGAAAGTTCCATGACATTTTATGAGAACTTGTGCTCTGTTGCTTGGAATTTTGTCAGATATTACACTGAAATGATCTGCTAGACATTTGTCCTAGAGAAATCTTAATATCATGTGTAATATTTGCTCCTCATCTGTATAAGTAAGACATACATGAAAGACATATGAGAAAAGTTGCCTTTTGTCAATGCTGTAAAAATACAGAAACTTTCACTGGAAAATGTTAACATCTGTTAGCATCCTTCATGACAGATTTGGTCTGTTGACATCACTGGAAATATCTGACCATATGGTGCCAAGTTCTTCCTTTTGAAAAATTCCACTCTCTATACTTCTAAAGCAGTTCCTTACTTTCTTAAATTCCCTTAAGACCTGTCCACACCCATGTGCTCTACTTCCCAAACTGAGCCTAATCCAACTACCAGAAATATTTTTCCTGTGTTTCCCTATTTGATACTGCATTCTGTCACTGAATGGTATGGGTTGGAAGGGACGTTAAAGATCATTCCAACCCTCCTGTCAAGGCCGGGAAACCTGTCAGTAGATCAGGTTATCAAAGCTCCATCCAACCTGACCTTGAACACTTCCAGGGACAGAGCACTCACAACTTCTCTGTGTAACCTATTTCAGTACCCCACGACCCTCACAGTAAAGAATTTCTTCCAAAAATATATTATAATCTAAATCTAACCTTTTTAGTTTAAAACCATTACTCTTTGTCCTGTCACTAAAATCCCTCATAGAGTCCCTTCACCCAGCTTCACTGTAGGCCGCCTCTGGGTACAAGAAGGCTGCTATAAGGTTTCCCTGGAGCCTTCTCTTCTACACCTTGAACAACCCTAGCTCTCGCAGCCTGTCTTCATAGGAGAGTTGCTCCAGCCCTTTGATCATTCTCATGGCCGTCCTCTGGACTCATTCTAATATGTCCATGTCTGGTGGAAGAAAGGACAAGTAACTCAGGCAGAGTAAAAGGAAGTTGCGAGCATATGCAGAGAAAATATCAGAAAGGGTAAAGCCCAGCATGAGCTCATCTGGCCACTATGGTTAAGGATAACAAAAAATGTCTTTATAAATTTATGAATGGCAAGAGAAGGGCTAAGGAGAATCTCCATTCTTTACGGGATGCAGGGGGGAACATAACTACTGAGGATAAGGAACAGTCTGAGGTTCTTAACGCCTTCTTTACATCCATCTTTTTGAGCCAGACCACTTATCCTCAGAGTACTCAGCCTCCTAACCTGAAATCCAGCTGGTCACGAGTGATGGGGTCGGTGTTGGGGCCCATCCTCTTTAATATCTTTATTGATGATTTGGATGAGGGAATTGAGTGCACCCTCTGTAAGTTTGCAGACGACACAAAGTTGGGGGGAAGTGTTGATCTGCCAGAGGATAGAAAGGCCCTGCAGAGGGACCTGGACAGGATGGGTTAATAATAGGCAGAGGCCAATGGGATGAGGTTTAACATGGCTAAGTGTCAGGTCCTGAACTTGGGGCACAGCAACCCAATGCAGCGCTACAGGTTTGGGGCACAGTGGCTTGAAAGCTGTGCAGAGGAAAAGGACCTGGGAATGCTAATGGATGCTTGCCTGAACATGAGCCAGCAGTGTGCCCAGGTGGCCAAGGCTAACGGCATTCTGACTTGTATCAGGAGTAGTGTAGCCAGCAGGACCAGGGAGCTGATCGTTCCCCTGTACTCTGCTGTGGTGAGGCTGCACCTCCTTTGATCTGCTGGCCCTGCTTCCTTTGATGCAGTTCAGGATATGGTTGGCTTTCTGGGCTGCAAGTGCACATTGCAGGCTCATGTCAAGTTTCTCACGACCTTGCACTTGGCCTTGTTGAATGAGGTTTGCACAGGTTCAGAAAAAAAGAACAGAAGTAATTTTAAATCCCTTTATTACATGTACATATACATGTGCAAAAAAATTACATACTCTAGATATGAACAAAAGCTATGTAAAGAAACTGCTGTTTGTAGGAATTCTACTTTGCTTCTTCAGAAAGTTGGAAATTGGAGGAGGAAAGGGAGAAATTGAGCTACTTCTGGGAGGGTGAAGTTAAGTAGACTTATTATGGGTCATTAAACTCTCCGTCCTTCATTTTCTGAGTGTCTTAGGATTTGATTTGTCAAAAGACTGTTCAGTAAGGAGCAAATGTAATTAGAGCTTATTCTTGAACACATTAAATGCCATATAATGTCACACAGCATAAAAACTCATGCCACAATAGGAACTCCAAATTAATAGGTGAATCTGACCCTCTGTGTTTTCTCTTTGCATATGTAAAGGAAAATAACATTTCATTCTCCAAAGGTATTGGGAAAATCAAGTGATTTATTTGGGCCACACTGTAATATCAGCAATAAATACCGTGGAAAAGCCTACAAACAAATTAGTTTTGGCTTCAAGGCAGAGTGTGAGTATTATTCAGTAAACAAGGTTTATGGCCACACACTGAATAATGAAGATAAATATGTTGTGTATGAATAGTGCAGAGAATGAAAGCTACTGTAAATGAGGCAAGAATACTGAGAAAATTGTATGAAAGTACAACAAAATTACACTACATATAAAGGGGTTAAGTTAAGACAAAAGTGGTATTATTTCTGGTAGCTTCTGACTTTTAAATGCTTTCTTTTACACTGTAATATTCTTAGCATAAATTTATGAATGTTAGATATATAACGTAGTGGTTTAACTTGTCCAGCAGCTAAGCACCACATAGCCATTTGCTCACCCTCCCCTCTTCCCCCCACTCCCGAGCGGAATGGGGGAGAGAAACAGGAAAAAATGAAAGGTTGTGGGTAGTTTATTATTACAGGAAAGGATAATAATAAAAATAATAAAATAATAATAATAACAACAACAGTACTACTAATAATAATGTGTACAAAGCAAGTGATGGACAATGCAATTGCTCACTTCCCACTGACCAATGCCCAGCCTATCCCTGAGCAGCTGGTCCCCCCACCCCAGCCAGCACTCCTATATTAATTGTTCAGTATGACGTCAGATGGTATGGAATATCCTTTTGTCCAGTTTGGGATAGCTGTCCAGGTTCTGTCCCCTCCCACCTCCTGATGCACTGTCAGCCTCCTTTCTGTAAGGGTGATGTGAGAAGCTTAAAAGTCCTTGGCTTAGTGTAAGCACTGCTCTGCAACTATTAAAACATCAGTATGTTATCCACATTATTCTCATCCTAAATCCAAAACACAACACCATATCAGCTACTAGGAGGAAAATTAACTCTATCCTAGTTAACACCAGGACAGGTATATTTGAGGCTGATATTTAAATGTTGCAGAGTTCTGATCACTGGCTTCTGTTCATGTCCAACTTTAAAATTTAAATTTATCTGACAATATCTTTGCTCCTTGGGCTGCTCACACATACCACTGATGGTCTTCAGGCTAAGGCTTGTAATGACATGATCCCAAGCAAAGAGGTGACTCACTTGTTACTTGTTTTAGAGGACTCAGATGGACATAATTGTAACACACAGGAATGTGAATGCTGACCCACTTGATCCCTTTTTGAGAAATGCATAAATGAATAAATGCACCAATGAATAAATAAATAAATAAATAAAAATTAAACTCAACAGGTATAGAATCACAGTCACAGAATATTAGGGGTTGGAAGGGACCTTGAAAAATCATCTAGTTTAATCCTCCCGCCAGAGCAGGAACACCTAGATCAGGTCACTCAGGAACATGTCCAGGTGGGTTTTGAATGTCTCCAGAGAAGGATACTGCACAACCCCTCTGGGAAGCCTGTTCCAGTGCTCTGTCATCCTCACAGCAGTCTTTATGTACCTGCAAAATGGCAGTAGTTAGATAGTTACTATTTCTGGATTCATAACCACTCTGAGCTAAAATCACTCTAATACCTGTTTAAACTCGGACAGCAGTGGCTTTTTTTTTATTTTTATCTTTATTTTTTCCCCAATTGCTTACAACTCTTGCATTATACTGAAGAGAACTAGATCTAAGGAGTGTGCCAGAATGAAAAGAAGCAGTTCAAATGGCAAAAATATGAATCTGCACTTCCAGCCAATTATTTCAGCATGCTGTTACAGTGGCAATCAAGACAACTCCTGGGGGCTTGGCGTGAAAACTGGAAATGGTGTTCTCATTCTCACATATATTCTTTAATATTTATAATAGACCTATTTCCTGTTACAGCTACATTACAGCATTTTATTTTCATTGGGAAACATTATTCACTTATTTGAAAATTTCATTGTTGAATCACACTGTTGACTAGTACCCATATATATATATATAGAGAGAGAGAGATTATATATGTAGTATATATATACTATATATCTATACTATATGCAATGCGTATAGTTCATCTCCGTCAAGAATACATGGCTAGGAAATATAAAAGCAAGCACACTTATTTTCCATCTAGTTTCCAAGTGAAGTATTCCATCTCTAGAATACTCTTGTACCCGCCACCACCTTTGAGCTCCCCAGAGCCACAAAAGGGCTGGGGAGTGGAGTGGGTGTAGTAGACCGTGATATAATTTTCTACTATGAATTTGACCTCACGTGGTGAGTCTGACCTCAGAACTGATGCTGCTTAGTGTAAGAGTTTGGAAAAGAGACTTTCTTGAGCTTGTTTTCCAGCCTGGACTGAAATGAGCTTATGAGTCCGTGATCCTGAAGCAAGGGATTCCACAGCTTCACTACACACCTAGTGAAGAATCAAAATTATTTTATTCTGAACCTGTCACCTCCTAGTTTTACTTACCATATTAGAGCAAAGAGTGAATAATCATTTCCCTTTACATTTCTATATGTGTCTCATTTATTTTTATAAATATCTATCATTACCTATTCAGTCATTTCTTTTTTTCAGGCTGAAGAATCTACTCCACTTAATCATTCTTCATCTGGAAACTTTTGTACATGTCCAATTGTATTTTTCCAATTACAAAACATGCTTTTTGGAGACAGAACTAGTCTGTGATTAATCTTCAAATAGTATTCAAAATATCACTGCACCTTAGATTTATGAAGTGACAGAATAATGTTTTCTGCTTTGTTCCTTTATTTTGATTGTTTCTAATAACTTTTATCATTCTATTTGTTTTCTTGGCAACTATGCATCTCTTCAGGTTGAATTTAATTCACCCTTTAGTCATTCAGTATTGTGATGTTCTTCTGCAGTACCTGACAATTAGCCCTTGTTTTTACTGTCCTGGGAAATTTAACACCATAATCTCACTCTCTTCCAACACAATCATTTTTTAATATATTATATTTAGCTTGTTCTAGTACAGTACTTGTGAGTCTCTTCTGATCATACATGTGATATCTCAAAACTGGCCATTTTTTCTTATTTTCTGTATCCTCTCCTCACAAATTATTAATCCATGTGAATATCATTTTTATCCCTTAGCAATTTCTTTTCTGTAAAAAAACTTTGATGAGATGCTTTTGCATACTTTTCTTAACTATATCAACAGAATTGTACCTGTGTGCTTTGATTTCTCTGGACTGTTATTTGGAGGGGACAACAATCAATCAAACAAATAAATAACAATAATGATATAGTGCATTTTAAAGTTGGAAACACTTCAAGGTTGGATTTGAAACACGTTTAGCTGGCTAGAAATAGTTGATGAACACAATAATGGAAAATATCAGGATTTTTATTTTATAATAAAAAAAAAATCTGAATATTTATACAAACTACGACTCTTGCATCGCTAATATGGGTTTACCTTTTTTACTTGAGGTACTACAGATGAATTGTTTTTGCTATTTGGGACCTCTTAATACATGGAAACAACAATTATTTATCATAGTCAAAGCTTCAGTTATTATCTCTATACAAGGAATAAACTGAAGCTTTCAATTCTGATAACTTAATGATTAAACTATGTATTGTTTTATTACCTCAGGCTTAGGGGTAATTGATACCACAGTTTTGCATTAAAATAGGAAATGGCTCACTGTAATATGGACTGAAAGAACAGTATACTTACTACTAAATGAATTCTATGAACCTTTAAGAGAGTCTTCCTTTTACTTCATTTCAGCTCTCAAGCTGTCTTGTACTTCATCAGGGTAGTTAAATCATTTGAGCTGCATCATTTGGTTACTCTTATTTCACCCTTCATATACTGCATTTTTCCTTCAAAGATTCTGCATGATTTATATTTACATTTACATTTGGATCTTCTTAATGCTTAAACACTTCTTAAAATTTAGAACTAAGCAAGTTGTTTAAAAGTATTTTATTATAATGTAATTAAAATACATTATCATATTTAATATACATAGATCACATATTACATCATAAATTATGCATATAGTGATATACATGATATTATTTAATATACAACAGCCCTAACCCAGGGCACAGCCGAGCCCAGCAGCCACTCTGGTGGTGCCTTGGGAAAGAGGTATGTAGGAGAGGGAGAAATACTGTGCAGCAGCTGTAAAAGAGAATAATGAGGAGAATGTGTTAGAAACAGCCCTGCAGAGGTCAGAGAAGCAGGAGGGGAAGGAAATGCTTCAGGTGCTGGAGAATAGATTTTCCTGCAGCCTGTGGAGAAGACCATGCTGAACTACTTTGTCCCTCTTCAGCCTGTGGAGAGGACTATGCCAGAGCAGATATGCACACTGCAGCCCATGGAGAGGACCCCATGCTGTAACAGATAGATGCGTCCTGAAGGAAGCTGAAGCCTGTTAGAAGAATGCATGCTGGAGAAGTTCATGAAGGATTGTATCCTGGGGAAGCGACCCCACACTGGAGCACGGGAATAGAGCAGGAAGGAGTGGCAGAGATGAAATGTTACAAACTGACACAAGCTCTATTGTCCTGTGCTGCTCAGGAGGAGGAGGAGGAGCAGAAAGAAGTTGGGAATGAAGGAGTAAAGTTCAACCTGGGTACAAAGGGTCTGTGGGGGAGGGTGTTTTAACATTTGTCTCTGTTTCTTATCATACAAATCTATAATGATTGGCAATAAATTAAAGGATTTTTCCCCAAGTTGACATTGTTTTGCCCATGACAATAACTGGAAAGTAATCTATCTGTCTTTATCTCAACCCACAATCTTTTCCATTTTATTTTCTCTCCCTGTTCTGTTGAAGAAGAGCAGACAGAAAGCAGCTGGGTGGACATCTGGCAAGGTCAGCCCTCCATGATACAATATACACAGGTAGAATGTATTTTAGGCAGTGAATATATTTATGTCCAAAGAGGCAATTCCTATTTAATTGCTGTACTTAAGCTTATAAAATTATCATATGTATTCAAAGAAAGATGCCATCGTTATTTCTATTATAATAGAAAGGATAAAAAAAGTATCCTTACATTTGGATATGACTAGGTTTTTACTGTTCAGAAGTGACAGTATGGTCATTACTCAACATATACAAATTGCATGCAGTCTTTCATCAAATGTCCTACAGATTTACTTATAAATTTTACAAATTTAGATAGCAGTATTAAAATGAGCTTAATTTAAAAACTCATTGAAGCTATGGGATGCCATGAAGACACATTGTCGATGCTGTGAAGCTGATTTATTTTTACTTTGTTTCCTTCAAAGAAAATAAACAAACAAACAAATACATAAAGTGGTAGAAAATGAAATATATTCAATGAGAAAAAAAAAAAAAAATCTCATTGAAAGTCATGACTTGTCTTTATGAGTTTTAAAAGGGAGTAATCTGAATACTCAGCTTCTCTGAAGGAGTGAATTCCAAATCTGTCTCAATAGGCCGGTTTGACTAGGGCCACATCAGAAATGTCAGGCCCTGCAAAATAATTAAGGGTAAGTATAGATACCCAATCATAACATCTTTAATGCCTGTTTAATTTGTAGCCTGACTTAGCTGTGAGGTAACTTCTGTTAGTCTAAAATTATTCAACCAATTGACTGGAGTGTACTTAAAGGAAAGATTATCTGCTGTTACAATTCAGCTAACCAACAGTAACTTAGTGACTCATGGCTGCTTCAGTATGTTAATTCCCTGAATCCCCAGTCTCCGGATTAGCAAGGGCATTCAGAGACTACTAGTCTAAATATCTATTCCAATGCAAATATGATGTATTATATATGCAAGTATAAATGCCTTTATTCCAATTTAATCCTCTAATTAAGCATTTTGTTTTGTTTTGTGTTGTGTCAGCCAAATGATATTACATATATGAACTACAAAAACTGATGCTGATGATTAAGATCTGAGTCCATTGTTATAAGATGAGATTACTTACCTGGTGTTAATAAAAAAAAACCCTGATGAATCAATAATGAAAATGGCAACTAGGACATCATTACTATGAGAACCAAACTTTTCTGCTATACTCACCCAATCACTCAATTTATCAAACATGATTATATCTCAAAGTGGTCGGTTTCCTTTTCCTTTTTTTTTTTTTTCCTTTTTTTTTTTTTTTCCTTTTTTTTTTTTTTTTCCCAATTTTAAAGCACAGATGAAGTGAGTTAATTATGACAAACATAATTAACACCAGTTCACAAATGCTTCTGATTACACTTAGTCAAACCTATTTTTGTAAGTACAACTGAACTGAAATATTGTGTTAATTGTAGCACATAGTGAATCTGTCATCATATTTTTGAATGTTGACAATATATGAGCTTGATAAAAGGTACCAATTACAATGGATAAGCTATTAAAGGTGAGCAGTGTTAAGATTTTCTGTCAATAGTCTTGGAAGAAGTAAATGTTTCCTGGCTAGCTGAATATGGTCCATCATCCTTACTCTGGCATACTTAGACATATAGACCTGCTGTGCTTTTTAACTTCTCTATCAGAATGATCATCACAAACCTAAGTCTTAAGATCTAATAAACATCTGTGGCTCTCACTTGTGATGGGATTGTCAGGAAAGGCAGCTTAAAATTAATGTAGTTATGCCTCTATTAGCATAGATCAACAAGAGCACTACATTTAGAACGGAACTCAGTGTTGCACAGAACTGCATGGGGATCTTAGAGTTAGAGATGAACAGCTAATTCTAGTTACCTTTGCAAATCAAATGTGATAGCAGATTAAACGTAAAATAAATAGAGTGCATCGATACAAATGAACATAAGTGTAGCCAAGCATGTAGGAAGCATACATTCTGCCTGATGTTAAAAAGGACACACAGTTTTGCCTGTCATTTTAAGAAGAGAGCTGGGACACAAGCAAATGTGGAATCTACTGCCTGTTTCCTTCCAGCAGGGTGGGAAATAATCATCTACTAGTATCTTAAATAAAAATAATCTATCCATCAACCAGTCTTGTGCCATCCCTTTGGGGAGTTAAACTGAGAATACAGTACATTGCCAGCTATCACCAAGCTATAAATCTAGTCATAAGTCTTCAAGTGTTATTCGTGTGTTGTATTTGGTCATCTTATTTGAAACATAGTTTATATTTGTAGGGTCATTTTTCTGCTCTTTGCATCAGTGCATATATGTCTGGAGACAACACTTGCAAGCATGTTTTCAGGGAGTCATATTCAGGGTAATTGTTTGTCCAGGATAAAAATAACTTTTAGCTTCATCAAGAGTAGAATGAACCCTACTTTATGGACCCAGTCTAACATTTACTCTGAACTTCACACTTGCATTTAATGATTAATTTATTAAAGAACAATCAGTAGATATGACCCTCAGTCTGTGTTTCAATTAAAATTGTAAGTGATCAAATAATGTCTGTCCTAGATATAACTGAAGACAAAATGCTATTCTTCAGAAAAAAACTTTGGAGGGCAGTGGAGATTGCAAAGTTGTACCATTGTGTTTAAAGGATGCACTTGTGCTAGGCCTCTAAAACACTGAATGTTTTCAGAAATTGAATTAATGGGAGCTTTCATTGTTCCAATTTATTGGTGGGACTGCACTGCAAATAGATATTTCCCTTCTTTGTGTGTTCAACTTGGCCAGAATCCCATAGTGTATTTACATAGGGAAAGAAAGTGTCTTCACATTCCTTTCTTACATTCTGCCTTCTCCAAAAATTGGTTTTGAATGTATGAGGTTAAAACAGTCTAGACAGGTATATAAGTTGATTGACTGGCTGAATCTAGATTTGAAGGAGAAGGTGTAAAAATAATAGGATAAGGTCATAGAAAGGAACAGAATACAGAAAGGAACAGAAAATAGTGTTTACAGATAGCTGTATATAAAAATACTATATGTCTGTTAACCTTTCTCTATGCTGATGGCTTCAAAGAAGTGCAGCAGTGAGTTTCACAATAATGCTTTATACCTGCACCACTCTACCAGAAATCTGCTTGTTCTTTTACACTTTATGTAATGCAAGGATAATAACTTTAGCAAAAGAAATTAAGATCAGATGGTAAAATATGTTTTATTTGTTTTCCCTCTCCATCCTATATTCATAAATCAAGAAACAAAGAAATAAAAAAATTAATTCCATCCACTGTGTTTTCATAAGTTCTATAGAAGATGTGAATATTTAAGCTACATTATTAAATAGAAAATACCATCTTAATGTAGATTATTTACCAAAGTCTACCTGCAAGTTAGGTAGGAGGGATCCAATAGAATTTTTCAGGCAGTTTTAAATGCACAGATTATAAGGACTACACCTGGAAAAAGTTCTCTGCCACATGATATATATTTCTCAATTTTTATTCTATAAACCACATAAAATGAACCTGTTGCCCTTCAGTTTGGGTAAAGGGCAACAAAGCAAAGAGGGCTGGAACTTTCTGTCTCAAGCATTCTGTCACAGCAAAAGGCTGTGGCATTGGACACTTCAAAGTGCCTTACTTGGCTGCAGTAAAAGGGGTCATATTCTACCTCTGAACAGGCAAGTTACAGTATTCGGGACACCACTTGCATAGCTGGCAAAAGGCAAGGAATGGGGCATGGTGAAAGAAGGAAGGGAGAACCTGAAGATGGGTTTCCCAGCCAGCCAAGCCTCTGGCTTATCTGGGAGTCGCAGTCAGTGTAAGAGGAGAGAGCCTGTTTGAGAGCCATCCCAAACTACCAGGTGCCTCAGGACACTTGAGACTTCATGATGGAAAGTAAGTATATTTTCCTACTTCAACAACTCCCCTTTTTTTTTTAAAAAAAGGAATCCATTTATGAATCTTGCCAGCCTCTGAATCATGCAGGCACATATGGTACTCTGAAGCTGTTTTCCTTACTCCAACGTCTTTGTGTTTTTTTTGTTTTGTTTTGTTTACTGTAAAATATTTTCTTTGTAGCCACTCACAGTTACAAAAGATGTTTCTGCGAACAAAGCTTCTTCTATCTTTGAAAGCATTCCTGTTTTCATTCAGTGTTAGACATTGCAATACTTTCTGCTTCACAGTGGGCGATATGGAAATGAATTCAGGAAAAGTAGCAGAGTGTATACTTGAGCAGAAAAGCTAGACTTTATGTCAAGAGTAGCCTTATTTTGCAGTCTTAGGCAACTAATTTAACTTCATCATGTCCCAATTCACCAGAGGAATACTGGCAATATTATATAGCTTAAAGTAATTTGATTGAGCTACATCGCATCTCCTCTCTGTTAATTTTCTTAATAAAATGGATCTATTTCTAAGACAAACTATAACTCCCCCCCCCCAAATATGACAATTTTATATACAATATTCAAACTCCCACTCCACCCCCAAATCAATACAATTTATTTTGAATCAGTTATTATTAACTCCAGTCATATGATTCTTAATTTTTTTTTTTTTTTTTTTTTTTTTTTTTTTGTCATTTTACAGAATATTCTTTGGAAGATGGTTAAATTGTATTGCCTAGTACAGTAAAAATACTAATCCCTGATTTCCACATGCAATTGTGGTTGATATTCATCAACCTATTTAGATATCAAGTGGGTGTAAGGAGAATGTGCCCTCTGTTGTAATTTCTTTAATCCAATTTGGCAATGGGTATTGGAATACATAGTACATCTGCAAATTTTTTTTCAAAGAAACAGCAATATTAATGGGGTGCAGGATTACTAGGAGGGTTATTATATTTGTGAAGATACATTATTGAGATTTTGAGTTGGTAGGTCATCTAACAGGCTGGTAACACAAGTTACAAGCAATTTTTCAGCTGCAATTTTTCATCTCAAGTAAAGTCTTCTTGAGCAAACAGAACTGCTATCTAACTTCTTTCTATACTTGTAATTAAACTAAAAAGAAATTTTAAAAATCTGTAAATGCAGAATATTTTTCTCCAAATGTAGAATATTTTTCTCCAAATGGAATAATTTAGAGATTTATAATCTTTCATGAGATTTCCTGATTCTTAAGTGTTGGCAGACATGTATTATTTACGCAGAGTAAAGTGACATGCACATATGGTTAAGTGGATTTATTTGGCCATAACAGTGTACTTGTATTTAGTAAAAGTAAATGTGCACATTTAGATGAGAACAACAACTCTTTTAGTACAAGAGGAATATTCCAAAAGGGATTCTATTCCCAGCTTAAGGCTGTTACACAGGAGGCAGCAAGCACTTTGCAAATCCAATAATAGTATTATAACCACTCACACTGCCCTACTGGCTAGTAACAAAGAAGGTTAAAACCTACTTACTTATGTTGATGGTGTTCATGCCTTTTGTCTCCTTATGTTTGTAAGCCACTATTTAAAGCATAATTATCCAAGAGTTATGCCTTTTATATCTGCAGTGTCTAATGGCTAAGTTTGAGACTCAAACCTGCAAATTCTCCTTTGTAAATTGGAACAACAAAAAAAAAAATCTGACTTCTGCCACACAAAAAAAGTATGTATCTTCTAAATTTCTCCCAGATGATACAGCAGGATAATTCAGTTTAAAAGAGATACAAGTAACAGCTAATTCTTCTCTCCTTTTTATGTAACAGATCTCAACATCACTGCATCTCCACTAATCTGCAGTTGACAAAACCACACTGATTTTTTTTGGATACATTATATCCATTAAGTATTAATTCAGATCAGTTTAAGGTAAGAAATATATTTTACATTTATAATGGAAACTAAGGGGAGAAATCACTTTTCAGTTTTATATTAAAGCTTTATAATCAGCAAACAATGGGAATCTGATTTTGAATAATGTTCTTGCCTTTCCATATGTTGCCAGTGAGATACATGTGTCAAAGGCATTGATATATAGATAGATAGATAGATAGATAGATAGATAATTTGATAAAAATGACAAATATTGATCAACATTGATCAATATTTATAAATATCATCAAATATTTATCAATAAAAATGATAAATATTTATATGTATGTATAAGTTATCATTATTTATTTAATTATTTTTGAGGGGTAACACACATCATGTATGGTGTGAAAGAGATATATTATTCCCATAATCAATTTAAATAAATTCTCTTCCAAAAAATTAATCCAGAGGAATGTGTCTTTTTTCTTTAAAAATGTAATCTGTATTTAAATACAGGGAAAAAAAAAAAAAAAAAAAAAAAAAAGTGTTGGTTCAAAAAAAGGGAATCTGACTGAGAAGATGTCCAGCTCAGTGTCCTTCCAACTTTGGGCTATATTGTTTTTGGGACTGGTAAGATAAGTTCGGGTTTGATGGAGATAGATATGACAGCAATGATAAAAAGGACAGGGCAGAAGATAATCGTTTAATAAAGTGTAAAAGTGTCCAGGAAGAACTGAAAGGAAAACATTATCTAAAAGAAAATTGGGTGAGAATCTCATTTATTATTGGTTAATAACATTTGCAAACTGATGTTGAGTTGTGTTTTTCTTTTTCTCAGTATTCTGTTAATAACATATTACATCTACCCCTCTTGGACAGTAAAGTTTTATTATTGTCAGTCAGTACCTGTCAGAATGATTGCATTTCTTTTCATGAGGTTTCAGTGTTTTTACTTAAACTGGATTATTTTTAAGCATGGCAATTCCAAAATAGCAGAAGAAAGTATAAACTAAAACTGTTCCTGTAAATTTTCGGTTTATTTGTTTATACAGTCATACTACTGTGATCATTGTGCCATTATTCAAATGAATCTTTATAATTTATAAAAGCCTTGCTAGAGATATAAATGAAAAGATTTGTTATACATACATATTTATCTGGGAAAAAAAAAAAAAAAATCTAAGTGTAAAGGTAAGGACAGTGGAAAGGCATGACTTGCTTTAGGTTATATTATTAAATAAATTTTATTTCACTTTTTTATGCATACTATTCCATGATCATTAAATAATTTAATTTATTACTAAATAGTCTAACATACAATCTATGATCATGGCAGTTCCATGTTTCTTATCTCAGCTATAATTATTTTATTTCTGGGGAGAGATAAATAGATTCACTATTCACCTTGGTAGATCTAAATTGTATTGCTAAATTTTTGTTTGCAAATATATCACTGATGTGATTAGAAGTGCAACACTAAGCTCTTACAAAAAGGCTCAGAAATTATTGAATAAAAAGGAACATGTTTTCAGAATAAGAGATTTCTTTGTGAAACTGTTCAGCTATGCAACTTACACACCTTTCTATTCTCATTTATTTGCATTGCCGTCAGTAGGCTTTTTCCTATTGTTACTACTCACCTAATTCATGGAGCTACTGTAGAGCTTGTGCTAAACCTGTTGCAAACATAAAGTACTGCATAGATAGTACTTATATTTTATGTCTGTTATAAAACTTTAAACTCACAAATAGATCCAATAAGCTCTACGGGACAGCTTTGGTGTATGTCCAATAGATTTTAATGCTATATTAAGGATCTCATGTCAAAATTCTTCAGTTATTTTTCTCCTCCATTTCTCAGATAAGCTGTATTAAAATAATATATATTCATCATATTTTTACATGATTGTGTCTACTTCAGAGCTGAGACCTAGATCTATTATTTTTAAACATTTTGATAACATTTTCTGAAAGTCTTTTACCAAATATTTATAGCTACTACCTAGGAAACACACTTCATAGCTGCCAGCTTGTTCTTATGATAAATGGATGCTGTGATGTTTAGCACTTACTTAAAAGCTCTAGACCTAGAGGACAATATACCTGGCTTTCCCTAAAAGCAGTAGTACTATACTTCCTAGTTTGAAATGTCCAACATATAATTTCTGTGACTTCAGCGGTAATTAAACCGATATTTAAAAAAAAAAAAAAAAAAAGGGGGAAAAAAAAAATTATCATTGTAAACATGTCAGTGATTACACATACATTGTTATTAGTGAGAAGAAATGAGTAGAAAATGAAGAAATGAGAACAAGAAAAATGGAGAATTGGAACAGAAAATGACTTGGAGTGAAAATCACAGTAGTTCAGGTAAATCCTGCCTGTAAAACAATTAGAGACATGGCCAAATGAATGAGAAAAATTTATTTCAATGATACATCATATTAGTTGAAAAGTAGGTTATTTTCAACAACAATTACCATATGTTAGGTTACACTGTGTTTTGTTTGTCTGTTTGTTTGTTTGTTTTCTTTGGAAACCCAAACCTCTCTAAACAGCTGAAAATAATCTTGGCTATATTGACAGTAATATGGAGTGAAATAATCAATGTCGTATGATGAATTTTGTGCCCCTATCTTCCCATTCCCCTAACAACTCCTCATCTGACAAGTTTAAAAACAAATAGTTTGGGGTCTGCTTCTATTGCTCTCTAAATAAGGCTTCAATACAGTAAAATAGGAAATATGAAGAATTGTATGTTGATAGTAATTGAATTTATTTTTCTTGTTGGATTTTCCCCAGTCTGCAGAGGAATCCTTCCTACTTGAATAAAATGAGCAACAAATGACTATGAGGTCTGATTGCATCTCTTGACAAAAGGGGTTTAGTTACTGGACATGCGGTATGAAAATGGGGTCCATAGGAAAGCCGCAGGTCTCTGGGGAATCAAATTTCTTTTTCATTATTGTTGTGTTGTTGTGTTCTTAGGTATATAATACAGTCCTGACACGGACTATAAGATTCTTATCTTAGGATTTTCCTTGAATATGCAGTACTTATCACCTAAGATTGATTGTGAATGGGATTTATACACACTATTCCAGATCACATAATTACCACAATAAGTTGTTAGAACAAAACTGAACTTTCTGCTTTCTAATCATTGTCTGAATCCAAAATGGGGGGGTGGGGTGGGGGGATAATATATATTTTAAAAATTGCTCATTCTGCTGTGTCCAAATAAAGAATTATTAGGGAAAGTATGCTGCCCTTTGAAAAGCAGAGATCTAGATGCGTGCATTTTTCTAAATGAGTCTGAATACTTATTTATGTCTGAACACTGAGCATTTTATTTTTATAAATCTTAATTAATAGCATATAAATTTGTAATACAATTGGTTGTCTAGAAAGTGTTCATGATGTAGGGAAATCCTCCAGTAAGGTGGACACTATGTTCATACAAGAGAAGATATTCCTTAATAAGAAGCTTAACTTAAAAACTTTCTGGTGATTCTCTGAATAGATATTTTTATATTCAAAATTTTATGAAAGGTTACAATCTTAAAAAGATTTATAAAACTTTTTTTTTAAAAAAATCTATACTTAACAAAAGACTTATAAACTTAAAGATGCACGGCATTATATGCACTAGTGTTAAAATTCTTTTCCTGGACTATAAATGGAGAAAGAAAATAGAGATTATCTTTTTCCAAATAAACACAAGAATCTTCTGACTACAACTGAGGGGAGGAGAATTTGTGTAAATCCATTGCATTTCAACATCAAACAGAAATGAAAGAGAGACGTTCCTCAGTTGACTGAAATAACACTGAAGAAATCAATCCACCTAAAAATCTGTCAAGAATTAGGAGGAAAAACAAAACAACAACAACAAAAACTTTATTAATTAAAACTTTGCTGATATTTAATATTTCTACAAAGAAGCTCCAATGAATTTGCCTGTTTTGACAAAAAGATTCTGACTGAAAAATTCCTGATTTGTGCCAATTGATAGTGGTTAGTATCATACAATGATAAACATAGCCCTAAGGCATTGTTAACAAAAACAGTAAAGTTGCAAAGCAATCCATAGTGGTCTGGTAGTAAAAGAGATTTGAGTAACTTGCTACTGTATGAACACAATAGATTGTTTTCAGACTGAAACCAGTTTGGGCTGATTGGTTCAAGCATCTTTTTGCTCACACTTAATACTACTGTCACTTTTATTGCTGTAACTTTAGGTATCTCATATTAAAGCAGTTTTTGTCAATATGGACAACTGCTAAGCTGTCAGCATCTAGCAACCAGAGACCATCCATATGGCATTTTCTCTTAGATTATTGTGAAGTAGAATGATGAGATTTAGGGGGTTGAATTGCTGCTAGTATAAAAGAAAGTTATGATCCGTAATCAAATCATGTGGCTACAGCTGATGCAGTTCCTTTGTGCTTATTTAGACCCTGCCTGAACATTAAAAACAAAACAAAACAAAAACTGCCACTGCAATGTGAATTTCCATTTACCTGACTCCGTTAATTTCATAGCTACACACCATATGGGATGCAGAGATTTTAGAAGTAGGAAGGAATTAGAAAATTACATCTCTGCCTGGGGATTTGATAAATTCATAGACGCTGCATAATGGCAAATTTAGGACAGAAAGAGTCAGCACATTTCCCAAGCAAAGAACAGCTCTTAAAAGTTTCTTCTAAGAAAAGAAAAACAGAAGGGGAAAAGAAATAAAATCATCTCCACCTCCCAGAAAAAAAAAAAAAAAAAAAAAAAAAACTAAAAAAAGCAAAATATACTTTATATTATTATTTTTTATTGTCATTATCATTACAATTTATTTTTAAAAGGTCTAAATAGTCTTTACTCTAAGGTTTTACTTAAGGTTTAACTTAATTCCGACTTGTTACACAAGAGAATCTCTGTTGGCAATATATATTCAGTTTGTGTAACTTAGATAATCACCCCTGCTAAACTGGTGCTGTGTGACTGAGATATCATCAGAATATGCACAGGTACTCTGATTTGCCTGCCTACTAGAGATATGATCAAAAGTATCCTGGAATAAATTTCTTTCAGTAATCATGTGATTGCCTTTATATTAATGAAATATTTACAAGTAGAACAAGTGAATACCTTCTGCGTTCATTTGGTAGGTAAAATAAGACCTGGCATTTTTAGAACCATTTACAAATGTTTTAGAATAAATTATTATTTAATGGATAAATTAAATTTAAGATTAAGGAAGAGGGCAAGACTGGATAGGGAACCAGTGGGGGGGCTTGGAAGGTCTGCTAAGGGCTGCAACCCCTTCGGGCTGTGACCGCCAATCACTATGGCCCTTACTGGACCTCTTCTAGTTCTACTTTGGGTGAGTTTCTTGGCCCAAGCTATGGCCAACAACTGCAATCAATGTATAATAACTACTAGAAAAGGATGGTTGAGCTCCCAGACATTGGTGTATCATACTGTCTATGACTGTAAAGGCCAGAAAATAGGAAGCTGCGTTTTTAACCTCAGTATGCTCTATGCAGAGAAGGTGACAGGAGAGTCAGTGCAACACAGACTGTTATTCAACTCATTCTATTATGAAATGGAAACAGGAGTAAAATATGAAATCCACACAGTTGCTAAAAATCTAATAGTTGTAAATAAAATGGAGATGCACTCGGATTAATTGCAAAACAAAATACCAAGATGAGAACTGCTTTGTATCAAAATTGCTTAGCTTTGAATTATTTGTTAGTACAAGCAGGAGGAGTCTGTGGAAAATTTAACCTTAGTAATTACTGTTTAGAGATTGATGATGAAGGAAAAGCTGTGAATGAACTTGTAAATGTAATGAAGAAAATTGCACATGTCCCAGTACAAACTTGAAGGGGTATGGATTGGGATTTGTTTTCATGGCTGCCTGGTGAACCATGGGTTAAAAGGATGTTATTTTTATTTTTATATTTTATATTTATTTTATATTTTATTTATATTTGTATTTTCATTTTTATATTTTATATTTTATATAATGTAATGATGTTACTGTTTATATCTTATATGATACCTTGTTTTACATTAGTGATATGCCGAATAGTAAATAGTACCCACTTTGTGTTGACTTCAGTAGAGAAGAAAGGTGAGGTGTCAATAATGATGCTTAAGAAATGGACTCCTGCCCAAGAACCGATTGATGAGATCCAATTGTTACTAGCAAAGGTTGAAGAGGAAACATGAATCAATACCATGAAAAAGGAAATGGGGGGGGACTGTGAAATGTGTTAATTTGATTTGTGTCAGTATGGAATAATACTAGGGCCACATGATGAAATATAACCTTCTACCAAAGAAAAACAGAATGATTAGTGTACATAGTTCTTGTATCATGAGAAGGAAAGGTCCAGCAATTCATGTAAATAGAGGGTTTGAAGAACAAACATTGAGACTCAGGTCTGGGAGATAAGAACCAAGGAGTTTTTTTAGGAAACTGCTGACTTTTGCATGGGACGCTGTGCAAGCCTCGGATATCTGAAAAAGAGACTACCGAATAAGGAGAAAGGGGGAGATGAAGGACGATTGAAGGACAAAGCCTGAGAGGAAGACTACGAGCCTTCAGCCCGAGAGACCCCCAGAGAGACCAACAGAGACTAATACGCATGCGTCCGGGAAAAATGTTGGACTCCAGAAACTAATTATACTAACCCTGCCTTTTCTAGGAATAGTGATGAATATGTATTAGCTTAATAACATAAAATCCAGCTAACTAATGTAACAAGTGTGCGTCCTGGTAGAGCCGAGACTCTCAGCACACCCAGCACTGTTTGTTGCCTCTATTCATTTAATAAATTGTAAACTTTGATTGAAATCCTATTTGAGACCTGATTATCTATCACAAACTTATGTAACAGGATAACATTTCAATCTACAAAAGTAGATTTCCTGTTTGTTACTTTTCCTTTCTTATTAAACACCAGCAAGTCCTACAGCCTTTATATGGCTTTGGAGATTAACTATGGATCTTATAGATTTTGTCATTGAGCTATGGGGAAAAATGACTTTCAAGATTATCATGACTGGAAAAAAGAACATCTGTTGGCAAAATAAACAGCTGTCTGGCTGAGTACTTTTCTGAGTAATCTGCTACTAAGCATTTTTCCTCACAAGTAGATTTAATTACAATTAATATATCCTACTACTTAATGTTCTTTAGAGACTTAAGAAAGTTGGCTAGAAATTCAAAAAATGATGGGAATGTCCTGTCGACTATCCCTGTGAAAAGTTCTTTCATTGTAAAAAGCAAATAAAGCTTTTTGCACTGCTTATTTAGCATTATTTATATTCTGTTTATTTTCAGAAATGTCATTAATTCTTTATCCTATGAATGTTAATAACATATGGTTTTACTTATTTTGTGTATAGTTCTCTGTTCTGATTTTAGCTAGGATAGAGTTAATTTTCCTCTTAGTAGCTGGTAGGGTGCTATGTTCTGGATTTAGGATGAGAATAATGTTGATAACACATAATGATAATGTTTTAATTGTTGCAGGGCACTGCTTACACTAAGCCAAGGACTTTTCAGCTTCCCATACTGTAAGTGGGCAGTCTGGGGGTGCAGCAGGAGCTGGGAGGGGACAGACCCAGGAGAGCTGACCCAACCTGGCCAAAGGGGTATTCCATACCATATGGCATCATAATTAAAATGGGGATGGCTAGCTGGGGGGGGTGGGGGTGGGGGCGCGGCTGCTCAGGGATAGGCTGGGCATTAGTCAGCTGGTGGTGATTAATTGCATTGTGCATCACTTGTTTTTTACACATTATTTTTAGTAGTACTATTAGTAGTATTATTTTCCTTTCTTTCCTGTTCTAATAAGCCATCTTTTTCTCAACCCACAGACTTTCATTTTTTTCCCAGTTCTCTTCCCCATCCCACTGTGGGGAGAGAGTGAACAGCTGTGTGGTGCTTAGCTGCTGGCTGGGTTAAACCACAACATTCTACTGCTAGTGAAAGAAAGAATATTTTTCTCCTTCAGATTAACAAAATAATAAATAACGTCTGAGTAAGATAAATATTTGTCTTTAAGTGAACTCTGAAGCCATATGTCAGCCTCTGAATTCTCCCATCTAGAAAAGTTATTCTTTCATCATCTTTCTATAGCCTCTGGTGAAGCGGACATTTTACTGTGAACAGGAAGAATCGATATGCTATAGAATTATTATCTATTTTTTAGTTTAACAACTTGAAGTTAAGCTTATCACTGAAGAAAAAAATATATATGACATGTTCTGTGTTTTATTAGAAATCAGGTTGTTACTAAAAACATTCAAGAAAGTCTGGTGGTCCATTTCCTGTTGCATTTATATATTTGGTATGCTCATAACTCTGAGTGAAGGAAATGGTGACCAGTGAAATTTATATGTAGGAAAGAGAATGCTGGGCACCCATATATCATGCCACAAAGTGATAGCTTGGACTGCAGATTTGACTTGAAGTGTTACTACAAGGAGATGGTTTGTGATCAGTACTGGGCTTGGTTACCAGCCAACACATCGGCATCTGTTGTTAATTCTCACTTTGTACAGAATCACATCTAGTGTCCAGTTGCAAACCCAGAATGGGTCTCTAGAGTCTATGTCCCAGTTGCCTGCTACTGAAAGATAGGCTTCACACTATATGTAATTTCAAATGTCAGCAAGGCCAATGGTCAGATAACAGACCCAAAATAATGAATTTAGTACTTAGCAAGCTGTTTCTAGTTTGCATTAATATGATTGTACTAAATTTATGTGTCAAGGCCTTGGTAGTGGGCATCTGGAGGGGTGGCCTCCGTGAGCAGAGCTCAGTGGCTGCCCCACATTAGGTCAGAACCAGCTCCAGCTGGCTCCAAAAGGGACCTGCTGCTGGCCAGAGCTGAGCCAATGAGCAACAGTGGTTGGGCCTCTTTGAGAGCAAATTTAAAAAAGTAAAACAAAACAAAACAAAACAAAACAACAGCTGCACAACTGCAGCTGGGAGAGCGAGTGAGAAAAAGCCCTGCAGACAGCAAGGTGAGTTCAGAAGGAGGGCTGGAGGTTCAGGTGAGAAGTTCTGGTGGAGCAGGTTATCTCCCTTCAGCCCATGGTGTGCCATGGCAAAAAAGACCTCCACGCTGCAGCCCATGGAGGAGCCCCTGGTGGTGCAGGTGGATGTGGCCTAAGGAGGCTGTGGCCATGGAGAGTCACCACAGGAACAGACTCTGTGTCAAAGCCGCAGTCCATGGAGAGAAGCCCACACAGGGGCAGAGGATCTGGGGGGAACTGCCACCCATGTGGGACACGTTAGATCAGTTTGCTACTGATGGATGGATCTCATGGTATGGAACCATCCTGGAGCAGTTTTTAAAGAGCTCCTGCATGCAGGAAGCTCACACAGGCTCAGTTCAGGAAGGACTGTAACCTGTTGGGAGGGACCCCTCGTTGGAGCAGTCACTATGAGTGTGACTATAAAGAAGCAGCAGAGATGCAGCATTAGGGACTGACCACAGTGCCCATGCCCCATTCCCCTGTGCCACTTGGGAGGAGGCAGAAGAAGGTGGATAGGGAGAAATGTGGTTTTATATTGCTTTTAGTTTCTCATTGTTCTAGTCTGCTAATGATAAGCAATAAATTATATTAATCTCCCTATGTTGTATCTGTTTTGCCTATGATGATAATTCAATAAGATCTCAATAATTATCAGAAATCAGAAAAAAAAATCAGAAATTGTATTTTTAACATCAAACACAAGGGGGATGGTAAAAAACAAAACAAAACAAAACAAACAAACAAACAAAAACCAACAAAGTTAGTGCACTGATGTAAAGTGCACATGAGAAAGAATTCAACTTCTTTTCATTTCTACTTTTTTTTTTTTTTTTTTTTTTTTTTTTTTTTTCACATTTCATCTGCATGAATGCCGAAGCTCTGTTCTTTTGGACTGTGATTGAGCTGTGCTAAATTTTGCAACAGAAATTTGATTAATCATGAATCGAGTATCCTTGACAAATACCATTTATTTTACTAGAAAGAATGTAGTAAATGTTTACATCATTTTCTAAGTCACTTTTTTTTCCACCTCATCACATAAACTAAGTATCTACTGAAGCAATCATGGGAAAAACAAATAAGAGAGCTTAATAATATATTCTGCACCCTCCATTCCATATATATCCCAGCCCTATTACACTGTTGATGTACACGTTTTGTTATGGTGAGGTATCAATTTCATTAACAATTTGCTAATAATATTTTAAATCTATATAATAATAAGCAGAATGCATAGCATAGAAAGCGTAAGAAAGCTTAGCATAGTTGATGCTTCACATAAAATTATTTGATTAAAATCTGAGAAGTAAGAATATTGCAAGAGTTTCCCCTATTAAAGAAAACAAACAAACAAATAAAAACCACCTTCTGGTGTTGAGATTTAATTTACATTTTTTTAAGGATTATTGTAGCAGTTTCAGTTTTTCCACAGTATTCCTGAGGCAGGAATATATTGCAGCCTGTGTGTTTATTTTAAGGCTATACTGCTGGCAGACTATTTGAGTCTTTCTGGATATCATTTTCTCATAGCCACCTTTGAATATACATCTCTAGCAAACCTTGTTTCACTGCAAAATATAAATATATATATATTTTTTTAAGTTAAATGTAGTTCCCAAATGCAAGTTCCCAAACTTATTTTTTCATTATGTAAATAACATTTATGTATTGGGACGATTAGTAGATGGAGTGGGAGCACAGGTGGTGCTTTCCTCCATCCTTACAGTGGCAGGAAGGGGTACAGAGAGGATTCAGAAAGCCCACCTGATAAACAGGTGGCTCAGAGGCTGGTGCCAACACAGAAATTTTGTTTTGTTTTGTTTTGTTTTGTTTTTTGACCACGGGGCTCTTTACTCGGTACCTGGCCTGCTAACTGCAGATGGGTCCCACCTATCTCATAGGGGAAAACAGACACTAGCACAGGAGCTGGCAGGACTCATTGAGAGGGCTTTAAACTAGGTAGGAAGGGGGATGGGGACGGGAGGGAGTAAGGCTCATTAGAGGTGTGCCAGGGAGAACAATGTCAGGGCTGGGGGAGCAGGCAATGGCCCGACTGAAGTGCATCTACACTAATGCATGCAGCATGGGCAACAAACAGGACGAGCTGGAAGCCATCGTGCAGCAGGCTAGCTATGACTTGGTTGCCATCACTGAACCGTGGTGGGACCACTCCCATGACTGGAGTGCTGCAATGACTCACTATAGGCTCTTCAGAAGGGACAGGCAGCACAGAAGGGGTGGTGGTGTGGCTCTCTATATTAGAGAGTGTTTTGATGTTGTGGAACTCAAAGCTCAGACTGGGAATGATAAGGTTGAGTCCTTATAGGTTATGATCGGTGGGAAGGCCAACAAGGCAGGCATCCTGGTGGGGCTCTGTTACAGACCCAAACAGGATGAAGAGATGGGTGAGGAATTCTACAGGCAGCTGGAAAAAGTTGTGAAATCATCAGCTCTTGTCCTTGTGGAGGACTTCAACTTCCCAGACATATCCTGGACATGCAATACAGCTCAGAGGAAGCAGTCTAGAAAGTTTCTGGAAAGTGTGGAAGATGGTTTCCTGATGCAGCTGGTTAGTGAGCCTACGAGGGGAGGTGCCCCACTGGACCTTCAGTTCACAAACAGAGAAGGACTGGTTGGAGATGTGGTGGTTGGTGCTGTGTTGGGCAGAGTGACCATGAAATGGTAGTTCTCTATTCTTGGCAAAGTCAGGAGGGGGACCAGTAACCAAGACCTCCTGTCTTGGACTTCTGGAGGGCAGACTTTAAGCTGTTCAGGACATGGGTTGGAAGAGTCCCTTGGGAGGCAGTTCTGAAGAGCAGAGGAGTCCAGAAAGGCTGGGCACTCCTCAAGAAGGAAATCGTAAAGGCTCAGGAGCAGTCTGTCCCTATGTGTCCAAAGATGAGCCAGCACGGAAGAAGACTGGCCTGGCTGAACAGAGAGTTGTGGCTACAGCTTAGGAAAAAAAAAAAAAAAAAAAAAAAAAAAAAAAAAAAAAGAGG
>CM021766.1:99004059-99065227 GCA_011076525.1 Nettapus auritus | reverse complement strand
TTTTAAAAAAAAAAAAAAAAAAAAAAAAAAAAAAGAGGGTTTATGATCTTTGGAAAAGAGGGCAGGCCACTCAGAAGGATTATAAGGATGTTGTAAGGATGTGTAGGGACAAAATTGGAAAGGCCAAAGCTCATCTGGAGCCCAATCTGGCTACTGCTATTAAAGATAACATAAAATGTTTTTTTATAAATGTTTTTATAAATACATTTACACAAAAAGGAGGACTCCTTTACTGGATGCAGGGGGAAACAGTGATGAGAGATGAGGAAAAGGCTGAGGTGCTTAATGTATTCTTTGTCTCAGTCTTTACTGGCAAGGCTAGTTGTTATCTGGATACCCAGTTCCCTTAGCTGGTGGAAGGAGGTGGGGAGCAGGATGTGGCCCTCACAATCCACGAGAAAATGGTTGGTGACCTGCTACAGCACTTAGATGTATGCAGGTCAATGGACCTGACTGGGATCCACCCGAGGTTCCTGTGAAATCTGGTGGAAGAGCTGGCCAAGCTGCTTCCCATCATTTGTCAGCAGTCCTGGCTATCGAGGGAGGCCCCTGTTGACCGGTGGCTAGCAAATGTGACACTCATCTACAAGTAGCGCTGGAAGGTTGACCCGGGAAACTATAGGCCTGTTAGTTTGACCTCAGTGCCAGGGAAGCTCATGGAGCAGATTATCTTGTGTCATCACACGGCGCTTGAAGGGCAACCAGGTGATCAGGCCCAGACAACATGAGCTTATGAGAGGCAAGTCCTGTTTGACAAACCTGATCTCCTTCTATGACAAAATGACACACTGGGTGGACGAGGGAAGGGCTGTGGATGTGGTCTCCCTTGACTTCAGTAAGGCTTTTAACACTGTTTCCCACAGCATTCTCCTCCAGAAACTGGCTGGGTAGCCAAGCCCAAAGAGTCATGGTGAATGGAGTTAAATCCAGTTGGAGGCTGGTCACTAGTGGAGTCCCCCAGGGCTTGGTACTGGGGTCAGTTCTCTTTAATATCTTTATAAATGATCTGGATGAGGGAATTGAGTGCACCCTGAGTAAGTTTGCAGAGGACACCAAGTTAGGTGCGTGTGTCGATCTGCTCAAGGGTAAGAAGGCTCTGCAGGAGGATCTGGATTGGCTGGACTGATGGGCTGAGACCAACTGTATGAAGTTCAACAAGGCCAAGTGCCTGCACCTGGGGTACAACAACCCCAAGCAGTGCTACAGGCTGAGAGATGAGTGGTTAGAAAGCTGCCTGTCAGAGAAGGACATGGGAGTATTGGTTGCTAGTCAGCTGAATATGAGCCAGCAGTGTGCTCAGGCGGCCAAGAAGGCCAACAGCATCCTGGCTTGCATAGGAAACAGTGTGGCCAGCAGGTCCAGGGATGTGATTGTCCCCCTGTACTCGGCTCTGGTGAGGCCGCACCTTGAGTACTGTGTTCAGTTTTGGGCCCCTTACTACAAGAAGGATATGGAGGTGCTTGAGTGAGTCCAGAGAAGGGCAACGAGGCTGGTGAGGGTTCTGGAGAAAAAGTCTTACAGGGAGCGGCTGAGGGAGCTGGGATTGTTCAGCCTGGAAAAGAGAAGGCTCAGGGGTGACCTTATCACACTCCACAGGTAACTTAAAGGAGGCTGTAGCGAGGTGGGAGTTGGTCTATTCCCCCACATGCCTGGTGACAGGATGAGGGGGAATGTGCTAAAGTTGCGTCAGGGAAGGTTTAGGTTGGATCTTAGGAAGAACTTCTTTACTGATAGGGTTGTTAGTCACTGGAATAGGCTGCCCAGGGAAGTGGTTGAGTCACCATCCCTGGAGGCCTTTAAAAGACATTTAGATGTAGAGCTTAGTGATATGGTTTAGTGGAGGACTTTTTAGTGTTAGGTCAGAAGTTGGACTCGGTGATCTTGGAGGTCTCTTCCAACCTAGATGATTCTGTGATTCTGTATTTCTCCTGTGTAACGTCTCACCTCATCCTCTGAAAAAATAAGGTGAAAGAAAAGTATTAAATTACTTAAAAAATAAAATTCCATTTATTTCTTTATAGACATTTATAAAAATATATTTAAAAAGTACCCTGTAAAATTCACTATACAAGTTCCACCAAATTTAAAGTACATTTTCTATTTAAGACATTGCAAGGAAAATTATGCAGTTAGAATTATGCACTTCAAAAATAAGTAGCTATTGGAAAGATATTATTTTTCTTTTGCTTTTCTAATTATTTCAGTTTATGCAAACTTGAGGTGATGGAATTAAGAGAATTATCAGCTTTCTAGTAGATGCTTCCCCTACCACATTTAGAAAATCTATGGAAACTCTTTTGTTGGGATCTATAAACGTAGACAAATGTAGAAAGTTAAAGAATGCAATGAACTCAGCCCTTATTATAGAATCATTAAGGATGGAAAAAATCTCCAGTCTCCTAATCATTTTCGTAGCCTTCCACTCTACTCTCTCCAGGAGCTCCATGTCTTTCTCGTGCTGGGGAGCCCTGAACTGGACACTGTATTCATGAATAGAGTTATGCCTCATGAGGGCTGAATAACCTCTCTTGACTTACAGGCAACAGTCTCCCTAATGCACCACAAGATTCTATCAGCCTTCTTGGGCCACAGGTGCACATTGCTGGCTCATGGTTAACTTGTCATTCACTCACATTCAACTCCCAGATCCTTCTCCACCAAGCTGCTTTCCAGCAGGTCAACCCCCAGCCTTTGCTGGTGAATCAGGTTATACCTCCCCAGGTGCAGGTCCCTGCATTTGCTTCTGTTGAAGTTCATGAAGTTCCACTCCTTTCAGCTCTTCAGCCTGTCCAGGTATCTCTGGATGGCAGCAGAGCTATCTGGTCCATCAGTCACTCCTGTGTCATCTGCAAGTTTTTTATCATCAAGTCACTGAGAGTGCACTCTGTCCCTTCATCCAGGTCACTGATGAGCAAGTTGAACATTGAACTCAGTACTTTTAGCCCTGGGGGACACTGATAACTACTGGCCTCTAACTGAACTCTGTTCTGTTGATAACAGCCCTCTGAGCTCTGCCATCCAGCCATCTCTTAATCCACCTCACTGTCCACTTATCTAATCCAGATTTCCTGAGTTTATCTATGAGGATATTGTGGGAGGCCATGTAAGTATTTTGAATATTAAGATTTATATCTATAACTATATGTCTCTATGTATATTTCTATATAAGCACTCCTGTTGCCATGGTGAAAAGGGAGTGAGCAGACAAATCAAAGAAAAAGTATGAAGGCTTTTGGATTTAAAAAT
Organism: Nettapus auritus; assembly: GCA_011076525.1. NCBI lineage: Eukaryota > Metazoa > Chordata > Aves > Anseriformes > Anatidae > Nettapus > Nettapus auritus. Next base: position 99,061,981 of record CM021766.1, on the reverse strand, counting down.
ATGGGTACACTTGATGTCAAGGAGTCAAAGCTCTGGATTGTAGAAGGCAGAGCTGTGGCTGATGACTGAAACACCAAGAGTACATTCAGAATCTTCCTATAGCAAATACAAGTTATTTCAGTACTTAGAAAAATGTGTTTTGTTAAAGACTTGTGTAAATATTTTCATTGAAGAATGTGCCATCTTTTCTTCTAGGTATGTCACAAGACTTCTTTAAATAGCAAGTTTCAAGCTAAAGAGCTCTAATTTTTCCCGGCATTTGGCAGTCAGAACTCAGCTGGTCCCTTAACACTCTAATACATTTTTAGGAAAACAAGATCAGGGATTACATATCACTCCCAGATTAAACTTCAGTATAAATGAATTCATAAAACAACTGCTGTTTTTTAAAATAGGAACTGTCACATTTGGCTACTTCTGTCAATAGTATCTCAACATCTGCAGCTGGGTCCCTTAGCTGCCAATTTAAAACAAAGCAAAACAAAAAAACTTTAACAAATCACTTACCTGTAAAGCATATTTGTAAACAAAAATTAGAGCTCCAAAACTGTTGGCACATAGGTGGCTTCATAACAGAAACTTGAGCTAAGGCTGATGCATTGCTACATGGCAGACAGGTAAATGTTGGAAGAGTATAGAAAATAGTCTGAGGTTTATAGCTTTGAGCTTTGAATACAGTTACACTGAAATGTACTTCAAATCATAAAAAAAATAGATCTTATTTAGCAAAACAAAGCTCTGAGGAGCTTTGAACAGCCATCAAACTATTTTATTTATTTATTTATTTTTATATTTATTTCAGGAAAACCTTTCGCTTCCAAATAGGGAATTGTTAATAATTGAATATATATATATATATTATTACCTGCGTATCAGTCTAGACTTCTAAACAGATGAAAGAATGTGAGATACCAAAACCAGCAAACAGAAAAGTATATTTTAAAGAGAATGTGCATTACTCACCTCTAACAGTGAAATGTTGGAAGTTAGAATAATTTATATTTTTGTATCCTCCATAGACTGCACATCTTAGTTCACCTGTTTTTGTTCTCACATATTTTCCCTTTTAACATCAGTTATAGTGATTTGATTTGACATAGAGAATTAGCTGAGATTTCCAAAATGAACTTAGAAGAGCTAGGAGATTGTTTTTTTTTTTTTAATTCCTGTCAGTTCTAGAATTTTATGAGTTGATTCCTCTTTCAATCTCAAATCACCTTTTTTTTTTTTTTTTTTTTTTTTTTTTTTTTTTAATATAGATTTGTAAACTTTGGTCTCTAAGTAACAATTATAATAATCTAGTCCAAATTCCTGAATAGTACAGGCCATACAATTTAATTCATTGATTTCACATCTGTCCATGTATTCTTTTGATAATGAATTAAAAGAGCATGTGTTACAGATAGGCCTAACAACCATATCAGGTTTTCTTGCTCCTATTTTAAGAGTAAAAGCAAAATAATATATCAGCAGTAGCTACAATTTACATAGTCTGGATACATCAAGCTGGACATAGGTTGTTTGTCAACTTGAATATCTGTTGCTCTTTTGGTTGTGTTCTTATTCGTGTAAGTAGCTTTGACAGAAAGAGTCATTGCATTTGGTGATTGCCAAATAGCATTGGTTATTATGTGCCAATGCTATTTACAGTTTAGTATGAGATGCTAAGGTGGCATTTTCTCTGCGTAATTGACCTCATTTATTCAGGTTAGAATAAGATTATTTTTTTTTTTTCCGTTTCTTTTCCCTCCTATGGCAAAACACAAAATAATATAAAAATAATGACAAGGCATGTGATCAGTGTTTTTAACAATGAGATTTTCTAAGAGTATACTATATCCATTTTTCTCCAGTTAAGTAGATGCTACTTCATATAAAATTTTACAAGCATTGAAATAGATACAAAAACTCTACAGAATACATTAAAACAAACAAACAAACAAAAAACAGCAAAAAAAAAAAAAAAAAGCAACTACAACAACATCAAAAACACACAACAACACAGAAGAAGAAACCTATGGTAAATGTGTAAAACTTTAAAAATATGGATTGGAGTCATGCCAGAAAAAGAAAAGAAAAAAAAGTTTGACAGCCTGGATGTTGGAATAGGTAGAGAGTTACATATTGTAAGAGGTAGAATAGGGAGGTATATTTTTACTGAGAGAACACCAGTTCTTTCTCTCAGTAAATATATATCTATATACCTATAGTAACTGAAAACCATGTTTCTTGCTGGAAATAACAGCATCCCAAGAATGTGGTTTTAAACAGTCAAAATATGAGCAGACTTTGAAATACAATTTAGTGACTTTTATGCAAAAAGTATTGAAAAATCAAGGATTATGGAGTTGTAAACTCAATAATAAATTGTTAAAAGAGCAAAGTTGTTAAAAGAGCAACTCCATAGGTTGTTAAAAGAGCAAGAGACTCTGTGAAGTTACTCAAGACTTGTTTTGTGTTTGACATTGTAAACAAAACATTTTCCACTAGTAGAAAGAAAGACTAGTGAACAGCTAGCTAGCCTGTTCTCCTTTCTCTCCTTTCCTGATAACAAGGAAGAGATTTTTTTTTTATTTTTTTGAAGAATCTTTATCCTTTGGATTACTTTTTTGGACTATGAGCTTTTCCACTAAGAAGAAAACAAACAAACAAATGAACAAACAAAAATCTTTAACCAGAGTGTGTTTACTATATTGTCCTGACAGTACTTACAGCTCTGTTGTACTGCATTTTTCCAACAGAATAATTATTTTGTAACAAAATATCTCTTAGTAATTTTTATTCTTAATTTATTTTTCTCTTGTGCTTGTGCTAACAGTAGTACTTAGCTATGAGAAATTTGTCTGTTTATGAAAACAATGTATTTTTCACTGAATAGAAAAGCTATATTCTCAGAAATCAGAGATTAAAACATAAGAATTCCAAGTAATTTAGGAAAAGTGAGATTAAAACTTTTGTAGCCCGTCTGTATCATACTATTGAGGGAAATAATTTATAATGAAAAGCAGACGTAGAAGATGAATCACTTCAGGTGGTCAGCAAAAGGTTTAAAAGACATCTCATAGGCAGGCTGATAGTGTGCTGAAAGTTTGTTAAAGAAAGTCTAATCAAGAGCATTAAGCAAATATTGCTAGTATAAATAATTATTACGAAATAATTGACAGACAACAACTAATGAAAAGCATTTGCACCACTGTGGAGAAAGTATGCCTTCATCCTTCTGGTATCTTCCTTATTCTGTATCATTAGATTTTTATTTTATTTATTTATTTATTTATTTTTTATTTTTTTTTCTGGAAATAGCCTTTGCCCTGCTGTGTACAGGGAGCTTACACGGGTGCCATGAATTTGGAGGAAGAACAAGAGCATAGAGGGGTTGTGATTGGAAATAAAAGAGAATAGCTTATTTCAATTCTTGGCAATTTTACTTACAGTTTCTTGCTGATAGACCTTGGATGACTGTAAAGCTTATCCGAGTTCACATCAGTGAGTACCTGGGATCTATTAGTAGGTGATTTATGGATCTTGGGATATTTGAAGAGGAGATTTAACTTTGAGATAGACAGGGTTATCTGATTAAAGGCTTTTAATATCTATAAGGATCAGTGCTGACATTAGAAAAGTGTGTCCAGTTTTTGCAGTCAGCTATGTGAAAAGATGATTTTTTTCGGCATGCTTATAGTGAAATGTGTATCAGTTAAAGAAAAAATGTTATACATTCACAGTGTGGATTCCTAAATCAGGAATAGTTCTGGGATTAGAAGTTCTTTTATTTGACCCATTTACATCTTGGTGAATGCTAGCTTCCTGCCATTCTAGAACGAAAGTGATCTTCATTTAAAAAGGATGTTTGTTGGTTGATCTTGTGTTATAAAATAACATAGGACAAAGGCAACTGAAGTTAACAATAGTATATAGTACTTAAATGCTTTTCTCTCTTTAGAGAGCTTATAAGGCAATGTATAGAAAACGTTTTTAATTTCAACAAAACTTATTGGTATTTTTATGTCCCAAACACCTCAGATTGATTCCTTAATTGAAAATATTGCTTTAAGAGAATGTGGGTAAATATTGATTTTGAATCTAGCAGTTTTATTGGCAATTGGTTATTTACAGAAGAAATCAGTAAAATTCCTCGCCTCAGGTAAAGGGCAATCCACTTTGATTGTTTTTTACTTATGCAGTAAAACAAAATTTAAAATGATGAATTAGGCCATTTAGAAGATACTTTTCCTCATTTGGTTATTGCAGAGTTATACTCTTTTTTTTTTTTTTTTTTCGGGGGGGGGGCGGCGGGCCGCGGGGGGACAGAGGGGAAAGAGGGGAAGTTTAGCAATTTTTTGTTTAATCTTTTTCATTACTAGCTTTGTCTTTTGTAGCAGTGATTCTTTTAGTCTTTTTAAATAGAGAGCTTTTTACATTCACAATTGGGTGTTTTGCTTAGTATTGGAAGGCTTATCTTGCATCCATAATCTTATAGATTTAATACCTTTACCTTGGGATTAAAAAATAAAATAATAATAATAATAATTAAAAAAATCAAGATCAAAATATGATCTTTGTTTAAGTGAAAGGAGAATGAATCCTTTCAAGTATTCCTTGAGAGACTATGAAAAGCTATTTAGCTGTTTTTCATCTTTTTTTTTTTTTAAAAAAAAAAAAAAAAAAGATTTGGCAACATACATAATTATGACAAATGATGGAAGACCTATCTATGCATCAGAAATGCATAATTTACAAGAAATGTTTCTAACATGATACCTTCTTGATGCTGGTGGCCACAAAACTCCTTTCCCTATGAAGCTAGTTCTGGAAGTATTCATGGAACATATTTAGTAATGAAAAAATATCTGCTGTGATAATTCCCACAATTTGCACAAAGTCCTTGAATTATATTGAAGTCATTCTATATCCTATGCAACACATAACTTAAGTTATTCTGTTGTGTTCTCTATAAACATTTGTAAATTTAAACACTTTTAATAGACACTTTTAATGTGGAGAATGCCTGGGTATAGCTAAATTTATTTTTCTCAGAGAATCCCAGATTATTTTCCGAATCAATACATTTTTTTTTTTCCCCTTCCACTTCCCACGGATCCTGAAAATATTACAGTACATTAAACCTGCTTTTCAATTTTAGTACAGTGTTATTATTCTGTGAAATATTTATCTATTGGAACATTTATACTTATTTTGTTCATCTTAGGTGTGGATGCTTTACACATTACTGTACCTATCACAGAAGGGTACACGTACTATTTATAGTTATCTAATTTTCTTTTATAGTTGAATTAATACATATACATTTTAGAAAAAATAATACACTTGTTAAAATACACTGTTCGTGATCTTATTCAATTATCAGTGATTCATGAGCTGTTAGTGATGTAGAGCACACAAGAAAAAATGAGGATTATATATCAATAGGAGGAAAAAAAAAAATATTTTTCTAAAATCACTATTGTATCCAAAGACTGATATATTTAGGCATGAGACAACCTGTATAACTCTGTTTTGTGAAAAGTGTATGTTAAAAAATCTGCCTCAGACTTTGTGAACTCCGAATCTGTGTACTTTTTCTATGTGACCATGGTAGTAATTGCAAGCACAGAGTGAAAATAGAACATAACTAATTTTTTTTTTTTAACAATAACACATTGATTTGTTGTTCAAGGCAGGTGGTTAGTTTAGTGTGTCACAATGGCCAAATAGATACAATCTCTGAACTCAAAGTTTTGCGCAATGTTGAATAAATCTCACTTAATCACAGGCTAACTAACCAAGTGACACTCCTACCAATTAAAGACCATTATTACATAAATTAAATATTTATGTAAAAATATGTAAATATTAAATAACTAGCAAGCTGTCCTGGTAATTGAAATTGAAGTCAAGTCAATAGCAGAGTACTATTAGTTCAGCACTTTTTTTGTGGAAAGTAATTGCCAGTGTGCCTGGAAAAAAAAAAAGGGGGGGGGGGGGGGGGGAAGAAAAAAGTGGCCTTTTGCAATGGGGTTGCAGCATTGGTGGATAGTGGAAGAACAACTGACATCATCTACCTGGACTTTTTCAAAGCATTTTACACTGTGCTGCACAACATCCTTGTCTCTAAATTGGAGAGAGATGGATTGGATGGATAGACCACCCAGTGGGTAAGAAATTGGCTGGATGGGCAGACTCAGAGTTACAGTCAACAGCTCAATGTCCAGGTTGAGATCAGTGATGAGCGGTGTTCCTCAGGGGTTAGTATTGGGTCCAGTGTTTTTTAATATATTTGTTGGTGACATGGACAGTGGGACTGAGTGCACCCTCAGCAACTTTGCTGATGACAGACACCAAGTTGTGTGGTGCAGCTAACACACTGGAGAAACCTTGACGGGCTTGAGAGGTGGTCCCCTAGCACAAGAAAGATATAGATGTATTAGAACGATTCCAAAAAAGGGGCATGAAGGTGATCAAAGGGCTGGAGCACCTCTCCTATGAACACAGGATGAGAGACTTGGGGTTGTTCAGGCTGGAGAAGAGAATGTACCAGGGAGGCCTTATAGCGTCCTTCCAGTACTTAAAAGTGGGCCTAGATAAATGCTGGGGAGGGATTTTTTATCAGGGAGTTTAGTGATAGAACAAGGAGTAATGGTTTTAAACTAAAAGAGAATAGATTTAGATTAGATATTGAGAAGAAATTATTTACTTTGAGGGTGGTGAGACACTGGAACCTCACCAGAGGAACCTACTCTACCCAGAGATGTTGTGGTTGTCCCATCCCTGGAAGTGTTTAAGGCCAGGCTGAATGGGGCTTTGAGCAACCTGGTCTAGTAGAAGGTGTCTTTGGCAATGGCAGGGGAATTGAAACTAGATGATCTTTAAGGTCCCTTCCAACCCAAACTATTCTATTATTGACCCCAGCTGGTAGTTAAACCCCTCCATAGCTATTTGCTCATTCTCCTTCTCAGCAGGATGGTGGTGGGAGAAAATTGGAAGAGCAGAAGGTGAAAAGCCCCAAGCCTCTGTCGTTGAGTGTAACATTATATGGTATTGAACATTTTTAAGTCAGTTTGGGTCGTGTCCTCTCCCAGATTCTTGTCCACACCAGCATCCTCACTGGCAGGACAGTGTTAGAGGCAGAGAAAGCTTTGACACTGCAAGCACTGTCCAGCAGTAGCTAAAAGAAAGGTATGTTATCAGTCTGTTTTAATTGCAAAACTAAAATAAAAGACCACATGGACTGCTATGAAGAACATTAACTCCACCCCAGCATACATTTAATTATTTAGTTTTTTATTTTACACAATATATTTTGTTAAATACTGCCATAAATAATGGCTCTATATAGATAATAACATTATAATTATCTATAAATGTATTTATTGAAATCAAAGTTTACCACATGATCACTTCTGTACACTTTTGTTCAGTCCAGTAGATATAGTGTGTATAAAACAAACAAACATATATATATATATTCTTATGTCAGAAAATAAATACTAGTCAGAAAAATAAAATTAAATGAGCTAGCAGCTTCATTTATTTATTTTATTTATTTTTCCTTAACATGGACTTACGACAACACAGGAAAACTGAAACTTCTGCAAACTTATTTAATATTGAAGCCTTTCTGAAAATTGTTAATGTGGCTTCCAAGCATTCAGAAACATTACACATTACATAACTGGGTAGTATGTCCCTGGGGAGAGAAATTAATGGTCATAAAATATTCTCTATCTTAATCTATATATTTATAATATGTACACAGTTCTTGTCATTGCTTTAAGCATTAATGAATATTAAGCAGCAGTGAAATTAAAATTTGCAGAACCAACCTTCTGGGACTTTATTAAGTAGTCATGAATAAAGCCAGTGCCTTCTTTCTCTGTCAGGAGCTTTGAGCTGCATCTTTGACTGGTAATGCATCTTCAGTTACTGCTATTGGTCATGCACTGTTGCTTCTGGGCACAGGCTCAGAGTTGGTCCCTCTGAAATTGAGATGATACATCAGTTCTGAAACCCTGTTTTGTGGTATGAAGTTCACTTAAAAGTGTCACTTAAAAGTGTCAGTTTCACTCATAAAAGGCTGTTACTTTTCTGCCTCATTTGAAGTCTGCTGTTCCCCTCACCCTACTACAAAAAAAATGTAAAGCTTTTAAAGTACTAAAAAATTGTGGCATCATCATAGCAAAGAGACTTTAGCAGGCTTTCCCCTGTCTTGGACAAATGACTGCTGGAAATTCAGCCTATGAGAGGATACAGAGCCTTGCAATGATCTGTGTAATATTGAATGGGCATTATCAACCATATAATGACCCTGACCACCTAGTAACTGACACTGAAAAATGAGTTTGATCCCCTCCATATTTATTTTTGCTGGACACTCTTCTGATATATAGGAATCACCCCTATGGTTTGTACAAACAATGTAATTTCTGTAGTTTGTTCACATTTACATTTTCTCTGCAGGCATTTTTAATTGCATGTACATAATTTCTTCCCTATTCATTATCACTTTCATTCAGGACGTGCAGTTCACCAACAATGCAAGCATATACTTCTTTTTGCAAAGTTATGTTATTCTCATTAGAAACATAGTTATCAATTATACCACACATTCAATCTATAATTCCAATCTAATAAGTCCACCTGTTAACTCCTCAAATTCATGACACTTAGTTTTGTTATAATTGTCTGATTTAACCAACCAGTCAAGTTCCTACAAAGGAGGGATGATGCTATCACTAATTACCTTCTTCCATGCATTGAAATACTCATAACATTTTGAAAGATGTAATAGAAATTTATGATATGCTTTTGGACGTCTATTTAAACACTTTGCAGATATCCTGAGGCTGTGGATTTGCCAAAATATATGGGACATTATCAACTCTGGTTTCTCAGTAGCTACAGAATATGAAAAAAATCGGAAAGTATTTAATTACTTCCTCCAATACTCTGCCTATTATCTTTCAGGACTAAGAAATCTCCTTGCTCAGTTATACTCTATTAAAATTCACTTTTTATTTGATTTTCAATTTCGAACAAAACTTAGGCTAAATTATTTATAATTATAAATCCAACAACTACATAATTTTTCATGATTTAGCATAATTGCTCCTTCTGGAGGTGTAGGATCGTAAGAAAAAGTATATATTTTTGCTAATAAGAATGGTTGCTCTTGTACTTATTTGCAGGGGGAAAAAAAAAAAAAGAAAAAAAAAAAAGAAAGAAAACTCGAACTTTCAGATTTCAGTGAAGGAAGAAAATAAAACCCCAAACTGTAACTTGTAAATGTATTCATTCTTCCTTCTGTCAGCAATTATTTGAAGTTAGAGATACTTGTAGTAAGCAATTACTCAAAATATGTGCTATTTCTTTACGTGAAATTTTGCTTAGAAGTCTTTGCTGAACCTGATGTATCTAAATAAGAATAAGATGTGGCTTAGCTGATTAATTAACTTTTTAGGTTAGAAAAACAAGTTCTCCAACTAAATTTAACTTAATTACCTCAGAAAATTCAGGATCACATAAGACTGATGTTACCAGTGTGCTATTATTATCATTAATCCATCTCTTCTTAAAATCCTAAATTACATGCAATTGGCACTTAATAAAAGCACTTGCCACAGACTTCTGTCATTTGAAATCATCAATTATGTAGATTCATAAATAAATTTTCAGTTATTTATTCATCTATTTAGATATGCTTAAGATGTAGATCTACTTAAGTATACCTATAACTAAGTTTATCTTATTTAAGAAATATCTTAAATATCCATAGATAAATAAATATAAATAAATATTTACATATTAAGAAAAAGGCTACCTGCATTATCTGATACAAGCCTGAGGAGAAAGAAATGTTCATCAACCAGTTCCTATGCCATTTATATCTATTGTGTCTTTCCACAAATACTGTTTAAAAGAAAATTAAATCTTTTGAAGAAACTGTTTTTGTTGTTGTTGTTGTTCTTTTTCGTTTTAGTGAGGTGAGTTCTCAGATTTCCTGACAACTATTTGAAGCAAATGCATTTAATAACTAAATTTCAATAATATATTTGAACTTAATATATATCATTATAACATTATTTATGCATCTTTGATTTATATAAATGAAGCATAATTTTCTACTACTGTTAACACACCTCATTTAGTGACTGACAAGACTAAAACACTACCAAAGTTAGAAAAAATGCAGTAAGTGATGATGGCAGCACCCCAGAAGTAAATGAGTACTGCCTTTTCCATAGTTTGACCTTTAGGCTAATGGTCAGATATCTATGGTTACCTTTGCTGGGAGCACACAACATAGATTAAACCATGTAACATTTTTAATACTGATTAATCCTGATGGTAATGGGTTTGTTTAGTCCTAGGGTATGCAGCAAAAATGTTGGTGTTATCATCTGAGCAATACTTAAAATTACCTTTGATGTGAGCTAAGAGGTACTTGTGGTTTGTCAGGTTATACTGTGAGAAATACCACATTGCTATTATTTTAAAATTGACTGTTGTTTTCATGTTTGTAAGTAACCCATGTGACACAGATTTTGAATGATTCATCCTGGGCATTAAAAAAAATCAACAATGACAACAACAACAACAACAAAAAAAAACACAACCACCTGTGGTAACAAGCCTAAGAAAGATTTATTTATTTATTTATTTATTTATTTATTTTGGGGGGGGGGATAGAATCTGACTGCAAGAATTGCTTACCTTTAAGCAAACTTCTTCCTTTAATTAAAGACTGGTTGGAAGATTACTCATAATTTGACAAAATACAATAAAACTTCTTCTGTGCCAAGAAGTCCTGAACAATGCAGTAAGAAAACATGCAGCCGTCATCTTTCTTGTGTCTTTGACAGTGATGGAAGTGCAGAGGTTAGGAAATGATTAAACTGTGGAAGACGTGTTATCTCCTGAGCAGATGTAAATAAACAGTTTGGGAGCCAGCCTACAGAACAGAAATCTGTTTTACGTGAAAGCTGTACCCACCAATGGAACAGTCCATAGAGGTGCAAAGAGCACAAACAAATTATATCTAATGGGAGTAAGTAGTGAAAGAATGGGAAGAAGAAGCTGGAGCTACTGGTAAAGCAGCACAAAGTCTAAGGAAGATCAACAGACACAATCATCACCAGCAAGAGCACAAGCATCAATAGTAGCATGTCAGGAACAGCAGGGAGCTCATGCCAGGGATGAGACAAGTTTAAATGGCAGAGGACCAGTACCATCAGGTGGGTGGACAACAGGAAGCCATCACAAGTTGTCTGCCACCTAGGCTGATTAAATGCAAGCCTTATAGCCAAATTATCTTCTTGTTTAGTCACCAGTGGCACAAATACAGTTCTACTGAGAGGTGACATATGAATGTAATGAAGCATGCCATTGCTGGTCTCACATATAACCCATCAACATGATTAGCAGTCCTCTTTGGGATAATAGGCCTTTAGAGAGTTAAGTATTCTGTGATAAACACAGTTGTGTTTCCTAGGTTCCTCCTCTCTTTCCCCTTTGCCTGTTGAAATTCTGTGGCAAAATTTTATTCCCATATGTCTGAATCTTGTCTTCCTGTGTTCTCTCCTTTACCCCTCTCTCCTTTTGCCCTATACCTTCTTGACACTTTGTCCTTTTTTTTTTTTTTTTTTTTTTAACTCTTTCTCCTACTCTACTATCAGTGCTAATGTCTTCATAAGTCATTTATTTTTAGCCTTCCCTTTCATATATGTTTTTGGTGTCTTACCATGGGTCTGTGAAAGTGATCAAATACAGCAGTATTTTTTCCTGTGCAAACAGGCCTGTTCCACTATCTTCAAGTCCATCTATAGTGCTCTTCACATGGACTTTTTTCACTCAGAAACTTTTTTTTTGTTTTTGTTTTTGTTTTTGTTTTTCCAGTAGTGCACCCTGAGCCAGGAAAATGAAACACTATTTCTGGGGACAATGTTTTGAAAGCAGGAAGAAAATACCCAATCATTTGGTAGGCTAATCAAAACCACCACTATGAATGACATTTATGACAGGAAGGTGTAAGATAATAATGAAAAAACAATTTGAATCGGAATTCAACAGCATTTATACTGAAAACCTAATTGCATGAGTCTGACTCATTCATTCAGAATACTCAAAAAAGTCCTGCAAGTTCACTCAAAACATCTGGAATTTCATGATCTAAATATTTGCATAAATGTAAGCCAAGGAACAAACAGGGCCAAGAAATGTTTGAAAGTAGACCACTGAATAATAAGAAAATACAGAAAACCTGTAGTTTGTTTCACAAATCATTCATGAGAGAGAAAAGTAACATTTTTTTTTCTGTCATGAATTGTTTCCTAGATTCCAATTAGACTGGCTTATGGTGCATGATGATTATTTAAAAGGCCAGTTAGCAGTGCACTGGAGGTTAGGCATTTCATAAACACTGAGTTTCTTATGTCCCAAAAGTTCTGAAACAGACCTTTGTGTATATTTTTCACAGCATCCCATTCTAATTGTAATTCCTTATGCAGCCAGATTGTTTTCAGTAGAGCTAGAGATTTCAACAAAGTGAATTATACTGATGGAGCGCTTACTTTCTGATGCTGTATATGTCAGCTGTTATGTGTAGTTTGCACACTACATAGGTGTCAGTGCAGGTAACTAGAGTGTTCGTATTGGTAATAACTCTTTTTCTGGTTATTATGAATGACAACTTTTCTCAGTAAGATGATGACAAAATTGAATTAGGTTCATGTCATATGGCACCTAGAAGATCTGAGAAAAATGAAGAATAAACAGAAAAAAAAAAATATATAAGGGTCTGAGAAGCAAGGAGAAACCTAAGAAAGTATGGACTTTATCATTCCTTTCCATTCCTTTACGTGGTGGTAATAACATGAACTAGGAAATCGAAGCAAAAGCATCTTTGCCTCATCCCTATTTCAGTTACAGGATTTAGTAATATATTGCTTCTCCCTTCTGCTCCATAGTGTCGTTTTCTTTAGCTCTAACAGCTATTCAACACTACATGTAATTACATGGAAGATTCTAAAATGCCCCAAGTTACAGAAAATATTTCTTTGATCAGAGGGTTTGGAGTTTGTTTTATTTTTCTATTTTTTTTTTTTCTGTCCTGCTCACAGCTGACCCATCCTTGGGTATAGCATTGGAGCATCTTGGCTACAGAGATGACTTTTTCCCCTTTTCTTGCTTTCCTGTCATTTTTAGCCCTGAAGAAAATAAAAAGATCAGGAAAAAAGCTAACAGAACTTCAGCTTCAGCAAATAAGCAGAGGAATGATAAATGCCTTATGACAACTAAGAGCTTCATCTTTTTAAGAACAGAGTAGCTATACTTCAGGCATGAAGACTTGACATGAAATTCAACATTTGCAAATCCACTGAAGACAGGGTAGATTTTTGTTTAAAAAATAAGTTAGGAAAAAAAAAAAAAAAAAAAAAAAGAAAAAAGAAAAAAAGCCACAAAACCCAACAAGAAGAAGGAGATATTTTTTTTTTTTTTTTTTATTTTTTTTTTTTTTTTTTTCTTTTTTTTTTTCTTTTTTTTTCATCCATAGCATACAAGGAGAAAAATTAATGCATTGTTAATCAATCTTAGGTTAAAAACCTAGTAAACCTATCTCATTTTTAAGCATATGTTATAAAATGTATAATAGAATGCATTTAATTGATACCTACCAAACACATTTAAAATTACACCTTTCAAAACTAAGTCACTACTTCTGGTAGTTGAATTTTAGAAATAAAGAAATTTTTTACAGGCATGAATACAGGGCAAAACATGCATGCAGTATTAAGTATAAGTAGTCTGATTTTGAAGACATTTGTCATGATATGCATGGTTGTTCATCTGATTTTAAGATTCATTTTATAATGGTAATAACAGATATAGGAGTTAGATATTTCTCCAAGAGCACTACTTATTACTTTTTTAAAAAAATATATAATTGTACATTATCTGAAAAATATGGAATGAAGGAAAAAGTAAGATTATTCTACTGAGCAGCCAGTTCCATCTTTCTGAGAATTTCAGTTATTTGTGTTATTCAAACAAAAACCAGCTATTTGCATACTAATACAACATTCACATTTAAAGAATAAAGTTTAGTGTCAGATATATGCTGTGTGTGTGATTGGAAAATATGAAAAAAATAAAGACCCAACACACTTTGCTGGTCTATGAACAGGTTTTAAGAGCATAGGAAATATTGTATGTAGACAGATCTTTTCAGCACATAAACCTGGTGGAAAACTGAATAACTGACCAAATTATCTTCTCAGGCAATGCTAGTTTGCTTTGAATTCAAGCAAGAAATTGAAAGATTGGTAAACCCAGTACCCCAGAAGTTCTACATATCTTTTAATGAGACAGTTAGATTGAATGTAAATATACCAACAAATAAATAAATAAAAATGGTAAAATGGACAACATTGATAGCATTTCTAAGGATCAAACCCTTAAGCCAATCAGGCACTCTGAAAATATTACCTAAGTAAATATCCTGAACATTAAGTATAGCAAGTCACTTTTTACATTGTCTGCATGCATTGTCTATGTTGTAGTTCCTCACAAGGAGTTGCCAAAAGCTGACTGAAAATATGGTCTGTTTGCAGCAGATTTCTTCGCAGTGTAGAAATGTCTCTCATTTGTCTCCTGCACTATTTCAATGCCAGAATAATAAGAATAAATTGCTGCTGAAAGATAGCAAACCTTTCTCATATGGTAGCACTTCTGACCCAACTCTGAAACACAAATCTAAGGGAAAAGGGAAAATGCCAGCAGCTACTTTGAGAATTTAAGTTCAGTTCTGTATCAATCACTGAACCTAAAAGCAGACACACAAAGAACTTTCATGTTTTTCTCTTACGCGGATAAAGCTATCCCTTCTGTATTAAAACAAACAAAAAATCCAAGATATTTTAACTACTGGATAAACAGGTGAAATAGACAAGTGTATAAATTATAAAACTCTTTCCAATGTCATTTGAAAAATTAGCAAGTTTTTCAAGTAAGTTTGACCACTATTAAAAAGTTTAAAGTAAATTTAAAGCTCATATTGATGTATGCCACATTACTGATATTTGTTACACAGGGTGGGTTGATGCAATGTGCAGGTGTGGCTGTGTGTGTATGTGCAGATGAATTGATCTGACATTTTAGGAAGCTGGAGTGTAATATGAGCAGTTAGTAGGAAATATATTTAAATGGTACTTTAGAGTGAATACAAATCACTTCACCATATGTTAAAATGTATGCCTACATGTACAAAATACTTTTTCAGTACTTTTGTTATTTTTAATCATTTATTTACATCAAATAATTTTTGTAGGTTGAATTATTTTAACCTTGAGTGACCTCAGAGATGAATATGACAAATCTGTGGTCCATATCACAGATTATATTCTGACATGTGTAGCTTCCACAAAAATGAAAGCACAAACTACTTTAATTAATGATCTAATTATATGCAAATGTTATGCATTATTGTATATAGATAGCTTCAAAACAATCTATACGTTTTAATGAGTCTTTGTGAGCATTTTATCTTTACAGAGCACTGCCAAATCTTTTTAAAAGACTGTTAGAACAACTTTATTTTATTTATTTATTTATTTATTTTTAAGAGAGGTGCATCACAACAAAAGACTGGTAGTCACTTACAGAAAGGTTGTTATACATTTAGTTAATTAGGCGAATTTATGTGGAATGTATCTAATAGGTCTCTAGGAACAATGAGTGTCCTCAAGGAAGCTTAATGACAGAAACAGTAATTTTAAAGAAGAAGTTTTAGAAAGTGGAAAGAAACAATGCAAATCAAGCATTCAAATAAGTTAGGAAATAAAGATGTAAAGATGAAAGTTATCAACCATACAGGCTAATTATGTTTTATTAGCCATGGTTACTAGTTTGCCAATCCTTAATATAGAGTAACATAAACCTAAAAAAAAGACTGCTTGAGTTCTCATGGATAATAAAAAAATGGTAGCTGAAACTGTGATAAACAATGATATTTAAAGGGAAGAAAGTAACTGCAGGAAGTAAATAAATGTTAGGAGACAATATAAAGTTACTTACACTCAAAAAATAGCAGCTGACAATAGTAGGCTTCAACTAGGTTAGGGGTAACTTCATCTGTGTTTTTTTTTGTGTGGTAAGGTTGCTTTCAGAAGCAGAATGAAATGGCAGCACCCACCAGAATGAAATATCAACACTCATCAGCTGGAGCTGCAGTGAATGTTCAGATTATTCAGAAGAGTTTATTTGTCTAGCCTAAAATAAAAATTTCTGACTGGTCATCTACCTACTTACCCATCCACTAGGGAGAAAAGCCAAACAATACTCTCGCAGCAGGCAGTTTAAATAAAAGCATGAAACAACACAAGTTTAACCACATTATAATTCTCATTTATCATCATTATTATAATACATTAATATTATCAAATATTGTTATCATGATATATTATATATGGGATTCTATACATTTACAGAGGCTGAAATAGTGAATTGAAGCAGGAAGATTACTAGATAAGCAAAATAACATAATGAGTGGACAGAATACAGAAGTGAAGTTAGTCTTGGGGCAATAGCTGAGATAGGTGTTAAATTAATATAAAGTGTGAATATTATGGACAATATTGCAATTTGAGGAACTGCTGTCACTAAACTGAGAAAACACTGAATTGAATCTGAAGTGCAACTCCAGAAACTGATGACAGCAATATTTTTTAAGAAACACTAATGAAGAGAGATTATAGAAGTAAATAGTTTTCAATGATTTGTTAGGTCATGAGACCACACAGACCTTATATGATGTCAAGGTCATACAGTTTCCAGAAAGGGGAATAGTTGTAATGTTCATTAATACTGGACTTTTGAGCACCCATTTTGAGTCTTATCATTCACCTTATGGAGAATGTTTTTCATCTGCCATCCCCTTGAAGTCAAATTCTTCGAACATGTCCATCTAACTTAACAAGAAAACCTTGAAAAGGTTTTCGGGAAGAGTGAAAATGAAGGAAAATTATTTTTCATATTTATATTATTTTATAAAAATTTCAAAATATTTTGGTAACTTATAATTGTATCTTACCTATTTTGTTTATTCTCCACTAATCTCTATTATTAATTTTGAATTCTTAAACCCTGTTTTTGTGATCAACACTTGTGACCAACCTACTTGAAGCACTGTGGACCACATATTTTCTTTGCTTATTTTATTCATATACTCAGCAACATTGCCCTGATAAGAAAATCTTGGTGCAAGTAAAATGCATTTATGTGGCATAGGTGTCTCAATACCTTGAAAAGAGACAATAGAGATTGAGAATCATATTTGTAGGAATAAATTGGCATCTGCTGCTGCAGAGCTGGTAGATATCTCCCCTTTATTTCTGACACTTGACTATACCTTAAAATAAAAAATAATGAGCACCTTTTCAGTTAAACGTTTGAAGGAGAATTTAAAGAGGTAGGGAGAACTGTGGATGTGAGGCTGACTAGAAAAATGTAACTGAAAAAAAAAAAAAAAAAAAAAAAAAGGCTTAAATCCAAACCAGGGAGAAAAAACAGAATATAGAAGGGATAAAAATATTTCTATATAAACACCATCCATAGACCTTTTCTGCCCTGCACTTTCTTAAAATAATAATAATAATAATAATAATAATAATAATAATAAATATTTTCCAGTGGCAAAACAAAGAATAAAAAAGAAAACCATATTAGGAGACACAAACATTCCCACTAAGACTGGCACAGAGCAGTGGAAAGGCATTTGGGCTCAGCAGAAGGTATTAGTGAAGCCTAAAAGCTCCTTGTGATGGAAGGTTAGAAACAGCAGCTCTCTCTTTTTCTGTCACCTGAGTTCAAGACATGTCTACTAACTTAATCTTAATGGTTTTCCTCTTTCAAAATGTGCAAATGCATGGATCTTGCATGTACTGATGGAGTTTTGTTGCCACTCTGATACAGTGGGTGCACCTGAAAAGACTTGGATAGAGTCCAAAAGATTCAGGTGCATAGTTAAGTGTTTTGTCGATAAGTAAAGCTTATTTCTGTACATATGCACTTTTCCCATAGGCAGAAAGAGCATTTAGGAGTTAGTAAAAATGGCAATATCCTCCAATGAAGTACGCTTGTATGTAGCTTACCAAACCCATGGCAATACATCAGTTACATCATGCTCTGCACATGTGTATGGATACTGTACCCATTGCTGGCTCCCATTTATGAAGGGCTGAGAGTGAATATCCCCTCTTATTTCCAGGCTTTTGAGCAGTATCTTCTGTTTTATGAAAATCAATATACATTTTAGTGTTATCAAACTGAGTGAGAGGTAGCGTGACTGAGTGTTGTGGGATTCTACACCTCATGCTTGCTAAATAAGATTCTCAAAAAGAAACAGTGAACAGCCTTGAATATAATACCTTTATTAATGAGTATAAAATTATTAATTTAATCTCATGGATTGTATTTTCCTGCTTTTTTATCATCAGAAACAAACACTTTTGTTCAGAAATTCTCACTTCTTTTGATCCACTGTTTGCTCAATAATGTTGATTATTTCTGCATCAGTACTGCCAGGCATAAAGCTACCCATTAGGAAGAAAGCTTCCCATTTGTCATGTAGTCATGTGAAGTTTTTTTGTTGTTGTTGTTTTTGTTTGTTTGTTTGTTTGTTTTTTAACAATCCTGGTTTATTTCTACGTGTGAACTTGCCTTTAATATGTTTAAGGAAATGTCATTTGTTTTATAAATATCTACCTCTTAATTTTGTTCAGTTTGTTCAGTGTTCCCTGCTGTCTTTGGCAAAAGCCATTAACTATTCCCAGAGCTGCACTGACATTGTCAATGATGTTAGTACGAAACACCAACAAGGAAATAAAAATAATATGATTCTCCCTGTGTTTTAGTTCAGTTGGAAATCAGGGAGATAGTAACAGGTTGGAAAATCAATAGATGCCAATGGAGGAAGACAATGTAGCTCGGGAGAAATATTTTGCAGTTTAATTGTAGGTATTAGGATTGAAAAGATTAAGACTGTTAGGTACTGAACAACTGAAATCAGTAGGAGCTATTCACCACCTCTTAAAATCAGACTACAAAACAGGACTGATGCTTTAGGATGATCTGTCATGCTCCAGGATAAGGCAACACTACCAATACTGCATCATAAATTGAAGTAACTATACCTGCGCCCTCAATGTTTATTAAAGCAATCACTTATTTTACAGAGGAGTACACTACTAGTAAGTTCTACTTCTCAGTAGTATATATTGAAATTTGCTCTTATTCCATCGTATTCCCATTACAGAGAATTTCTTCTTTAATCCCTCTGGTGATCAGGAATATAGATGCATTTAAAATCTCCTTTTAATAGGGTAAAAACTAAAGATGGATGACAGCCAACATACAAATATATCATTTCACACACATATTTTGAGAAATCATTTTTCTCTTCCTTCTTCTAATCAAATAGTACACAACATTCACTACTTTTATAATTTTTTACTTTACAGAATTAAATTATGAAGTTTTAAATTACAACAAAATTGAGACCAGTTCATACACTCCTGACTTTACAGTTGGTTTTTCAGGTAAATCTTTGTTTTTGTCTCTGTAAAAGACTCTGCGAAGATTTTTTTTTTATATATATTTTATTACAAAATATAGTTTAAACATGGCAAAGCATAATTTTCAAGATTTTATTTTTAATCAAGGCATGAAAATCATCCTATCTTTTCAGAAGACTTGTTTGAGTGCACAGTTAGGTTGCCCTAGCTCTTCTCCACCAAATACTATAGGCATTAAATAAATACATAAATAAAATTTCTAAAACGGTTTAACTAGAAAGGAAATAAAGTATGAATTATGGATATGTACTGGCTCAAAAGAATTCACCAGAGATGATTGAGCTCCCCCCCCCCCCCCCCCCCCCCGCCCTTCCTCCCAGTAATGCCTGAGGCACAACTCATGCCTATTTTTCTAGGTCTCTACAGAAAACCCAACTATGTTTTTGTTCTGTTTACTCTAAAGTGTTCAGGAATAATGGAACAGTAGAAAGCAACCTGACAAAACTGAGCATTACAGGTCATTTAAATTACTTTCCTTCGTGAACAGAGAATTATTTTGTACTGGTAACATCCAAAGGAAGAGGAAAAAAAAAAGATTCATATAGAAATAGAGATATTTTATAGTTAGTTATAGTTGAAAGACAAGGCCTTCTCTGGAGCATGAAGAGCAACTGTTTTTGTTTATACTCCTATTAATTTTGTAAATAAAATATATTACTTCAGTATACAAAATAAATATCATTGATAGTTTCTGTTTGTCTCTGCAGTAGATACTAACTGACCTCTGTTATGTATGACACTGCAATATTTACTAGTAGTGCCATCAATTTTTACATAATCTGAGGAAGTTTCTGCTTGGATTGAGATCACTATCTGCTCTAACACAGTCTTTCTGAGAGATGTTTGGCTAAATTTCACAGTAATGTATCCCAGTTCTTGCAGCTTTAGAAAAGCTGGACCCATTTTTTCGAATTGAAAATTTGATATTGTTCTTTCAGTATATTCAATTACCATCTTCTTCCCTCTCGTGCGTTTTTACTACATCCTCTAGGTCTCAGAATGATTCATAATTAATAATTGATTAATCGTAAGATTTTCATTATTATGATTTGGTCCTTTTTATTATTTTTCTTATTCAATGCTGGATATCTTAGACATTACACTATTTAGTACAATTTTAAATTATAAAAATACACTATGGAAGTGTTTTTGTTTTAACAGAGAAAATGAAGTATCTGTGATACAGAAAGACTTCTTTCACAATATGTTGCTTTTGTCACAAGTTCTCTTAGAATCATGGAATCATAGAATGTCTTGGCTTGCAAGGGACCTCAAAGATCTTGTACATGTCTTTCATGTTTTTTCTTTAGTCACAGTATATGTTGCCTGCAGGCTGTACAACAACACAGCTAATGGAGTCATCAACCTGCAGAATGAATGTGGATTGACCATATTAAATTTACAAGAACACAGAGAGACTGAGAAAGAAAATAATCAAGAGAAAAAGAACACACAAAGAAGCAACTAAATTTTTGTCCCTGAATTTGCTACTGAGTTTCATGAAATCTACTACCTACTTTCTGTTGCAAGGAACATTATAAACAAGTTTGAAATGATTGCTCTTCTATTTATTTGTGAAAGTTAAAGGTGTCACTGACTGATTACCCAGACATCTGCTGGGTAAGCAACTCAGCCAGGCATGCACAGTCCATACGGTTCCTACAATGCGTGGAGGACAATTTTCTGACGCAGGTGGTAGAGGAGCCGATGAGGCGGGGGGTGCTTCTGGACCTTGTTCTTACCAACAGGGATGGGCTTGTTAGGGATGTCAAGGTTGGGGGCAGCTTGGGATGCAGCAACCATGAGATGGTGGAGTTCAAGTGGAAACTAGGTGGAGGAAGTAAGGATAAAAGCAGGATTGCTACCCTGGACTTTTGAAGAGCCAACATTGACCTCTTCTGGGAACTGCTTGGGAGTATGTCATGGGCTAAGTTGCTTGAAGGCAAGGGTGCTTGTGAGAGCTGGGCTACATTTAAGCAGTACTTCTTCCAAGCTCAGGATCGGTGCATCCCGAAGAATAGGAAATCGGGGAAGTGGGGCAGGAAACCCACGTGGATGAGCAAGGAGCTCATCGATAGGATCAAGAGGAAGAGGGAGGTCTATGAAATGTGGAAAAAGGGCCTGTCCTCTTGGGAGGAGTATAGACATGTTGTCAGGACCTGCAGGGACGCAACGAGGAAGGCTAAAGCCCATCTAGAGATGAAGATTACAAAAGAGATAAAGGATAATAAGAAGGGTTTTTTCAAGTATGTAAACAGCAAAAGGAAGACTGGGGATAATGTGGGTCCCTTGCTGAACGAGGGGGGTGTCCTGGTCATGGGAGACGCCGAGAAGATGGAGATACTGAATGCTTTCTTTGCTTCAGTCTTTGCTTCAAGGACACTCCCCTAGGACTCCTCGCCCCTGGCAATAGGACAAAGGGTCTGGGAAATGGAGGGCTCCCCCCTGGTGGATGTGAGAGTGGTTCGGGAGCATCTGAGTGGGCTCAACGCACACAAATCCATGGGTCCCGACGGGATGCATCTGTATGTGCTAAGGGAGCTGGCAGAGGTGATCGCCGAACCGCTCTGTATCATCTTTGAAAAGTCCTGGAGAATGGGTGAGGTGCCTGAAGGCTGGAGGATAGCCAATGTCACTCTGGTCTTCAAGAAGGGCAGGAAGGAGGATCTGGGAAACTACAGGCCAGTCAGTCTCACCTCTGTCCCTGGAAAGGTGTTGGAGCAGCTTGTTCTGGATGCCATCTCCAAGCAATTGGAAGAGAAGAATGTTATGAGGAGTAGTCAGCATGGATTCACCAAGGGGAAGTTGTGCACAACCAACCTCGTTGTCTTCTATGATGGCATCAGCAGCTGGGTAGATGGGGGGAGAGCAGTGGATGTCATCTACCTTGACTTTAGCTAGGATTTCAATACTGTCTCCCATGACATCCTACTGGCAAAGCTGAGAAAGTATGAGATAGATGAGTGGACAGCGAGGTGGGTTGAGAACTGGCTGACTGGCCGAACTCAGAGGGTGGTGATCGACAGAGCAGAGTCTGGCTGGAGGCCTGTGACTAGCGGTGTTCCCCAGGGGTCAGTGCTGGGTCCGGTCTTGTTCAACATCTTCATTGACAACCTTGATCAGTAGTGTCTGATGAGTAGTGTCAACCTTGATGAGTAGTGTCTGCCCTCAGCAAGTACACCGATGACACAAAGCTGGGAGGAGTGGCTGACACACCAGAAGGCTGTGCTGCCATTCAGCAAGACCTGGACCAGCTGGAGAGATGGGCAGGAAGAAACCAGATGCAGTTTAATAAGAGCAAGTGTAGAGTCCTGCAACTGGGAAGGAACAACCAGAAGTATCAGTACAGGCTGGGGGACTACCTGCTGGAGAAGAGCTCTGAGGACCTAGAGGTCCTGATGGACGACAGGTTGGCCATAAGCCAGCACTGTGCCCTGGTGTCCAAGAAAGCCAATAGGATCCTGGCGTTCATTAAAAGGAGCGTGGCCAGCAGGTCAAGGGAGGTGATCTTCCCCCTCTACTCTGCCCTGGTTAGGCCTCACCTGGAGTACTGTGTCCAGTTCTGGGCTCCCTGGTACAAAAAAGACAGGGTGTCTCCTGGAAAGAGTGCAGTGGAGGGCCACAAAGATGATACGGGGCCTGGAACATCTTCCCTATGAGGAAAGGCTGAGAGACCTGTGTCTGTTCAGCCTGGAGAAGAGAAGATTAAGAGGGGATCTCATCAATGTGTACAAATATCTGAGAGGTGGGAGACAGAAGGATGTAGCCAACCTCTTCTCGGTGGTTTGTGGGGATAGGACAAGGGGCAATGGCCGCAAGATAGAGCACAGGAAGTTCTGCACTGACATGCAAAGGAACTTCTTCACAGTGACGGTGACGTAGCACTGGAACAGGCTGCTTAGGGAGGTTGTGGAGTCTCCTTCTCTGGAGATATTCAAGGCCCATCTGGACACCTACCTGGGCAGCCTGCTCTGAGGAACCTGCTTTGGCAGGGCGGTTGGACACAATGATCTTTTGAGGTCCCTTCTAAACCCTGCAATTCTGTGGTTCTGTGATTAGCAATAACCAATATTGGATTTGTAAAGCTGAAGTGTTCATTGGGTTTACATGGCAAGGTTCTGGTAGTGTGTGGGGGGCATAGGGTTGAGTTCTGTGAGAAGAATCCAGAAGCTGCCCTTTATGTTAGATAAGGGGCCCGCTGCTGTCCAGAGCTGGGCCAATAAGTGATTTTGTATGTATCTCTGTAACAAAATATTTAAGAAAGTGAAATAAATAAATAAATAAATAAATAAAATAAATAAATAAATAAAGTAACAGCAGGGGGAACAGCAGCTGCTGGGATTGAGGAGTGAGAAACAGCCTTTCAGGTGCCAAGGTCAGTGAAGAAGAAGGGGGAGGAGGTGCTCCAGATGCCAGAGCAGAATTTCCCCTGCAGCCTATAGTGAGGACCTTGGTGGAGCAGGCTGTCCCCCTGAAGTCCATGGTGTACTATGATAGAGCAGGTTTCCACGCTGCAGCCTGTGCAGAAGACCACGGTGCAGCATGTGGGTCTGCACTGATGGAGGCTGCCGCCTGTTGAGGACCCTCACCAGAGCAGGCCCCGGGCCAGACCTGTGGCCCATGAAGAGGAGACTATGCAGGAGCAGATGACTTGGCAGGAGCTGCTGCCCCTGGGGGACCCAGGTTGGAGCAGTTTGCTCCTGACTGTTGGACCCCATGGTATGGACCCATATTTGGAGCAGTTATTCATGAGCTGCTGCCTATGGGAAGCCTACATAGGATCAGTTTGGGAAGGACTGCATTCCATGGGAGGGACTCCATGAGCACGGGAATAGAGTGATAGCGAAGGAGCGGTGGTGGAGAAGTGTTCACAATCAATGATAACTGTTGAACAAAGTCCCCATCCTTATCTCAACACTTGAGCCCTTTGCATCATATTTCCCCCCCCCCATCCACTTTGAGGAGGGGGAATGAGAGAGTAGCTGTGGTGGAGCCTGGCTGCCCACTCGAATAAAACCACCATGTGTAATTCATTATATGTTTTTGATATAAAAGTAATGTTAAAAGAAAAAGAAATGTGAAGTGTCAGTCAAGCTGACTGTCAAGCAATTCCTTTATCTGTAGGTGCTAATAGTATGATTCTTAAAGAATAATTATGGGAGTGGCAAGAGGGAATGCCATATTCCTTAAGACCCTGTGTATGCAAAGGTCTTGCAGACAACCTGCAGTTCACCATATCCAGAAGTCTGCTGATATACCAGTAAATCTTATCATACAGTAATCATGCACTTTCATACAGTAATCATGCCTGGCCTCTGTGGGCAAACATGTTCTTGAACATCAGCCCTTGCTGCACCTTGGACCATGCTTGCATATTCACTATTCAGAGTGACAAGAAATCCAGTCCTGAAGGCAGCTTTGAAACATCCCTATACAGAATGCAGAATGCTCTTGTGAATATATTTTACTTTTAAAACAATTACATACAGAAGAAAGCAGCATAGATTGTGTGCACCCTGGCATGAAACTGAAATTAAATGCTCTTGCTACTGGAATTATTTGTCTAGTGTGAGGTGACCACCAACAAATGCTATTGCTGTTGCTAGGAGCTATCAAAAGAAATGTCACTCTTCACAGCAAGTGATGAAATTTGACATATGGCATTAAAGCATCATTAAAACTACACCTGCTGCAGAGTAGGTTGTGTTTTTCAGGAGACTTTCAAGCAGAAAAAGGTTATTCTAAGAATGCAAAAGGATATGTCATATTTTCTTTATTTCTTAGTAGGTAATTAAGAAGCAGTAAAAATAAGAGAAATGGAGAGAAAAAGAATATGAGGCAACATTCAAATTTATTATTTCTCAATTTAAGGAAGAAAAAGCAAGATAACAAACAAACAAAACACCCCACTGAGATAATTTCATTATAAAGTCTACGATAATAAATGCAGTTGATGATGAATCCTTCATTCCCTTAGCTGGAGTGATTCAATATTCTTTTCACAAGGATTAAGTATTATATTCTCTGGCTGTTGCTTTAAAGTTTCTCCATTACATTTGATAACACTTTAAAGTGTGAGTATTGGAGCTTTTTGTCACAAGTCTGAAATAGTTTGACATTCAGGAAAATATATGACTTGTCTGTCACAGACACATCAGCCCATATATGAGAAAACTCCTGTTGATTTCAGTAAAACTGTTGATTTTCTGTGTAGTGGAAAAAGAAAAAAAAAAAAAAAAAAAAAAGAAAAGGAAAAGGAAAAGGAAAAGGAATGCTCTTGAAAGAATTCTCAGCTGTGAGTGCCATAACTTCCCAGGTAACTGTGGCCAGTTCATTTCCCTGTATTTCATTTTGCCAGTCTGCAGAACAGTGGTAGTATTACGCAAAAAGTGCAATGAATTACTGTTGGTGTTTCAGTTTAATTCCTTTAAACTAGTGTATTTTGAATCTTTCCACAGAGAAAGTTGCATTTGTTTCCAATGGGTTTGACTCTGGTTAATATGTACATGCTATAGTCAGTGAGGGACAATTAATTAGATAAATGTCCTATGCACAGTACATTATGTTAATAATAACAAAGCCAGTAAGAAGACAGTTGATTTGCAGAATACTGCTTTCTCACAAAAGGACAAAATGGAATTCTGTCTTTCTATGGATCTATCTCAAATGTTGAATTTTAAAAAGGAACATTTAAAAAGTTTTTAAAAAAGAAAGGGAAGTTCAGATTCTAGAAGAGATTCAGTCTGATATTGCCAAGTCAAACTTTGGCTAGAATAAATAGGAATTTAAACAGAGGTAGAAGTACTTCTATTATGTAGTTAAAATTTATTTTTCTGTTACAGAGGCACATAAAAATCATCTTTCAGACTGTATGCATTCTATTGTGAAAACTCTCTTAAAGAAAAAAAAAAAACCTCTGAATGTTAGATTACATGGGGGATTGCTCTCCTGTGACAGAAGTTTAATAAATACTAACCTAAGAAAAATAAAAAACAAAACAAAACAAAACAAAACAAAACAAAAACAAACAAACAACAACAACAACAACAAAAGAAACAATAAAAGAGTCTATAACCTATTAATGTGTTCTGAAGTGGTCACTTGCTTTCACAACGTACTACTTACCCTAGAGCAGCTCTATCAAAGTTTCTATGCTTTATTTTCCTAACATTTCAGATAATGTCTTAAAAAATTCAACTAGTTCTTCAAAATAATTTTTTTTTTTTCTGTTCTTCAGGAGACAAGAGAATAAGAAACACGGTTTCTTAAATCTGAATAAGCTTATCAAAAAGCTTATCAAAAAGACAATATGATAGATAAAAATCTAAAGGGGACACAAATGATTTTGTTACAGTGGTAATATAAAGAAGTTTTGACTTGATCTTTCTTTTTTATAACCAGCAAAGATGTAGCTACAGATATGGCTAGCAGAAGAACACACATACTGTTTTAGGTGGATTGAGCAAATGTGCCTGGGTTTAAATGAAGACATTAGGAAATAAATATGTTAAAAGAATATATAAAACTCAAGGTGTTTTATGTCT
The DNA here is from genome assembly GCA_011076525.1 of Nettapus auritus. NCBI lineage: Eukaryota > Metazoa > Chordata > Aves > Anseriformes > Anatidae > Nettapus > Nettapus auritus. Next base: position 99,034,812 of record CM021766.1, on the reverse strand, counting down.
TTAATGTTACTTTCTTCAGACAGCTTTATTTCATCGTCAGAATTGGCTACATCCCAATAAATATGTAATACTGAGCAATTATGTGAAGATTAATAAAGGCTTTGAGAACACTTATTAATTTCTAGTTTGACTAAATCAAGGGCAGATCAGGAAATAATTAACTAGATTTGGAATTAAACCTCTACTGTTACCATGTAATTCAGGAAAAGAAGGAAGAGTTTTTTTTTTTTTTTTTTTTTTTTTTTTTTTTTTTTTATAACTCCTGTCACTCAGCAGTGCAAATGGTTAAACAGCAACAAGGTTGATTTGCTTTTTCATTGCCATTTTAAAGATTACTGCCATGAGACAGTGGGTTGCAAGATGTTTTGGTTTGATTTAGTTTTGTATTTGGCCTGATGGAAACCTAAAACTATTCAGAACCACTTGGCTTTGGTTTTCCAGTAAATCACTGGGAACTTATGAATGTCCATTCGCTACTTTGAATATCAACTGCTTCTTTGAGTTTTACATCTTGATAGAAGAAAACCTCAAATTTTTAAAGATGTTCTTCCTTTTAAAGATGTTCTTCCTTTCGCATTGAAATGAAACTTAGTTTGAGCTAAAATTCTAAAAATTACCTTCTAATTTCCTATTATAATTGAGCTATGTTTCTTGATGGACTAAATCTATGAATAGGATATCATGTTATATCTGAATTTGTACATTCTCTGACATCTTTTCTGTCCTTACGGAATGACATTACTGATGGAAGATACTGTTGGCATGACGTATCATTTTTTTCCAGAATTTTGATTCTGAAACCCTGAACTTTTTCCTTTTCAGCTTAAAAAAACTCAGCCCTGTTCTTTCATTCTCAGCCATCTCTGAGGCCCTTTCCTGAGACACCTCTGTGATACAGAAGTACTTCCTAGATTCTAAATCTAGATATCATGAATAACCTACACCAGTCTAGTTTATATTGGCTTATTATAATACTTTTTTTCTACTTCACCCACTCCATATTCTGTGGGGAAAATAAATAAATAAATAAATAAATAAATAAATAAATGAAAGTGGCCGGACAGAAAAGAAAGGGACTGTTTAACTCAGAGACAAAGACATCCAGATCATTTTTGCAGGAGGATAGCATGTACATCTTAACATAGCATACAAGATAAATATGTTATTGTGGTATTGTGGTAAGGGCCCTAAAGAACTTGAAACTAGTTTTAACCATTTCATTAATATGTTCTTTTCTGTGAACTGCAAATGGGATTATTTTTCCTTTGACTTTCTGTTTGAGTTTGTTGAAAAAGGATCACTTAATTTTATCTAGACCCTAAGTTCTAGTGAAGTTTTGTGTTATGTAATCATTTTCTTTTGTTGGAATTTGTTTGGTTGAATCTACTGGTAATGGAATGCTTCAGAATGATAATCCAGGAAAACAGTATTGTGCTAATACGCCTTTTTTTAAAGATTTTTTTTTTTTTCCACTCTGCATCATCAATATTCCTGACTTGATGCCAGAAGAACTAATTGAGATATGCATTCATAAATCTATCTACTAAGGCTGACAGGAAAAACACAAATTGTGCAAGCCATATATTTACTGGAAATGCAGTAATCTAACAAAAATATCTTCATTCAGTTTCTTGGTCTGAGGAAGTCATGGAATTGTAATAAAATTTTCATTAATAGTAACCAGGATCAAGTTTAAAATTGCACTAGTTAAGAACTGAAAAATTCAAAGCCTTTGATTGCCTCACAAGCCATTCAATCTCATCAAACTCTTCATTGATTTTTTTTTACTTGCTTTGAATATTTTGTTCAGCTTACCGTCATTATTTTTGTTGATACTCAGAGTATATCTTTAACTTACATTTTGCTCAACCACTTGATTATATTTGTGTATATGTGTTTGTATTTTAAGAAAATATTTTCATTCAGCTGAATCCCAGCATTTGCAAGCTCAATGTGTCATTATCGTACTTTCTCAGGGACACACCATATAACTATCAAGACTATGTATTCATTGGTTTCCCACATAAGCAAAATTTCATCGTGTTTCTTTCCAGTGTAGGTGTGATGTGTGGAAATGAAATACTTATGAAGAGCAACATCTAGTTTCTGTGAGTCATGAGTGAAATTTAAATAACAAATATAACATTCAAATTTCCATTAAAGAAAAAAAATAATAATCTGCACTTTTAAAATTCAATTTTTAACGTAAGCAACTACAAAAGGAGAAATTGATTATAAACTTAGAGATGATTTTCTTACTAGTATGGGCTTTTTTTTTTCTTTTTTTTTTTCTTTTTTTTTTTTTTTTCCCTCTGGAGGGCAGCTATTTTAAACCAGTTAAGATTGGCACTATCATTTTCAAACTGCTAGTTTCAATTGAGTCTTGAAGTCATTTTCTGTTGTCCAGGAGGGATAAATGCAGGAAATGATGTGCAAAATTCTGAAATGGATAGTAGGCTTTTATTCCACACACATAGGTATTAATTTCGCTGCAAAGGGAGTTCCTCGGTACCTTGTCTCTAGAAGTAAATTATGTACACTTCTCTGACATACAATATATGGCATCTCTTACAATATGGCTATAATAAGGATACTACTGTTCAGTTCTTTTCATCATTTTTGTTTCTTAGTGGGTTTCATTAAGCTTAGATTACATCTATCTGTATTACAATGCCTTTAACTCTTCTCATCAAATGTCTACAATAGTCACAGAAAAAAATGCATCCATAATACAGACTTTTTTTGAGTTCCTCGCTATTATGGATAGAATGGATATATGCTTTAAATGTTTCTGTTTGTTCATCCTATGGAACTCATAGTTTTTCATGACTAATCTGCACCAAAAGAAGAAAAGAAAAAAAGTAGTCAGCAAAATACAATACTCTGTAAGCATGTCTCAGTACGTATGTTTAGCATCCTGAGCCTAACTGATATGGAAATCATGACAAAAATGAATCTTTGTGCTAAAGACAAGTACATGTGGTCTTGACACAAACAAAGAAAGAATGCCAGGATATGAAGACAGTAGACTGAATTTGTTTTGCCAAAATCTACTTTTTGCATTGGATAATGAACCTATATTTTTCTTTGTTTGTCTTCTAATATCTTTACAAGATCTATTCTTGTTGCCATTTGTGTGCTTTGATTCCTATTTGCCTTAATGTTTCTAAATGTATGGTACATTACACATGAGCTCAAACCTAGACCACTCACACCATTTAAGCAATTCAAAAACATGTAGTTTGGTCCAAACCAAAATTTTTCAAGGTGTTTTCTTTTGAAAGAAGAAAGGAGGAGAAGTCAGGATTAGAAGAAGAATGTCATAGGAAAGGAAGGTTTGCTTCATTCATAGGCCTCACACCTGCTCTCAAAGAAAATAAATTAAACAAACAAATTCATTCTGTCTTACAGAAGACCATTGCACCATAAAGCTCTCCACTTTCTACTCAACATTTGAATGATATTTAATTCCTGTGAAGAGCAGAAATACCTAAAAACACATATATTAAAGACTGACAGTAGAAATAACTAAATGAGAATAAGAAGGTCTATAATACAAACTGTTCCTTTAAGCCAGGGATGAGAGAAGCAAACAGTGCTATTTTCTGAATGATTTCTTGAAAAATGCTCAGAAACATGGATAAGTGTAATATAAGACAACTTGCCATCTCACAAAAATTCCATAAACAGAAGAAGAAAGCTTTAGATTCTTTTGCACGTGGTTTCCAAGTACAGTAAATAACAATATAGAAACATACTTTTTCTCCTTTGCAGCTTTTGGTAACAAGTTAATAATGAAGAATATGTTTACTTTGACTTTAATGTTACTATGGAATCTTAATAACATTACTCAGATCTCCTCTATTAGATCCCATTATTCTCTCATTACACTAGAAAATACAGCCTTTAAAAGTATGCAAGGGAAATTCAGGTGCCCAAGTATGAGTGTAATAGTGATGCATGAAAAAAGTAAAGGCACTAAAGCCCCATACTTGCAATGAATTATATTAACTGCTAGTAATAGTTATTGCTGGATCTTTTATACATAGTGGCTTACTTATATTGAAATATATATATTTTTAATTCCAGGTAATCTTTCAACCACCATCATTTCACTTTGTAGAACAGTCTCCATGTTTTTCATCTTCTATTTTCCAGTAATGTCTTCAGGATATTTAAATAAAATAATAATTTATTTACAAGCATTCCTATATCTACTCAACAAAAGCAGCAAAATATTTCTTTTTATGCAGCTTTTATAACGAGATTACTAACTACTATGTTTCATTATGACATTAGTGTCCACAGCAAACATAATCCCTATCCTTTATTACCATTTGTAGGAGATGACATAGAAATGTGGTTTTGAATGACTATGATACAAGACAAATTGATTGAATTATGCCAACAAGAATTGAAGTTTCTATCTTTCAAAATATTTAACATGGTTATTTCAGAAGCATAAGAGATTACAGTTGCAACTTTATCTACTTTAAAACAGCTTTTCCATCTGGCTGCAAGTTGATTATGTCTTTCAAACATGGCCGTAAATTCGAATATATTGATGTGAAATGTAAGTGACAACACAATTACAAATTCACACAATTTGGATATTTCATTTGAATCATGCTAAATAATTTAGAGTTTTAAGACATCCTACTTCAGAAAAAAAAAAAAAAAAAAAATGGACGAATGGTGCTTTGACTGTAATGTAAAACTTTCGGTTTTGAGATCATCATTAAAAGCTGCATTCAGTAGGTGTGCTGTAACAGTTCCTACTAATTCAGTGTTGAAGTCATGCTTGAACATTTCCTTAACCCTTCTTATGAAATGTATTCCATGTGAAAATTTCCCAAGAAAGCCAAAAATAATGTGATGTTTGAAGGAAATGGGCTAAGCTCTTTTCAATTTATAGATAAATAGTGAGTTTCTACCAGTTGATAGCTCTGCATCTTCAACAATCCTTCTCCCGTCCTCCCTTTTCACTCTTCACATTATTGACATAGCTTTGATTTGAAACTGTACCTATTGTGTCAGGCTTTGAATTGTAATATGTACTGTTACTGAGCCACTGAACATTGTTTTGATTTCAAAAATATTTTTATTTTACATTTTTGTAGTGATATATTCTGGCTTGGGATTGCTGGTGTTTTGTATTATGAAATTTTAGCATAAATGACATATTGATAGTTTATTATCACTTCCTTAATGCATGGCAAACAGTGGAAATTAAATGGTTATTCTTCAGAGTTCAACAATGATTTTATGCTTTGGATTTTTATGGTGTGTACTTCCTCTTCTTTCACTCACTGCCTGCCAACCAACACTGCAAACGGGATGAGTCAGTAATATTCAGAATGTATGGAACACTTACATTCTTTTTGCATTCCCTCTACATGTACTGCAAAACAAAACAAAACAACAACAAAAGTCTGCTATCGAGTTTTATTAACTCTCCTGATACTCTTCATTGAACAGTGTCTCCATGTAATCCTGACACTAATTTTAGTGCTAATTTTACTTATTTAATGAGTAGAACAATATTAGGATTAAATTCCATTTCTGAATATCCTGAATTAGTTGAGAAATTCAGTCTTAAATTCTCTGTGCTGAAGGAGAATTGAAACCCGCTCTCTCCAAATAATGTGTATGTGTTCTGACATCTCCAGCTTATAATATCCCTGCTATGATCGAAACCATGACAAGGAAATGACTTGTAAAAATATTTTTAGAGACAAAAATGTTTGATGACTTCTGTTGCTAATTTGTGAAAAATATTGTAAAGAAATAAACTTCAAGTTCTTTCATTGTAATTAATTCAATAATTTACTGAAATTATAAACCTGTCCAATCTGTGTTCACTAGTTTATGTTTACCTTTTTTAAAACTGCTGAAAAATAAATCTATGTAACATTGAAGAAATGGCATGTTTACTTCCATCTTCCTGAAAACAAACAAACAAAAAAATCTTTCTGTGTAATATCTGCTGTAAAATGCATTATCCCTAGTGATGTTTACTTTCTTGACACATTTCTATCAATGGTGTAGACCATTTTGCTCTTTAATTTTTCCAAGTTAGAACATTCAGACTGGGAGCCAATATATTGACTTTAGCACTAGTGTGGATCACTAGTGTTTCCTTTTCTTTACAATTTTGAAATCGTCTTATTCTATATTTGAAACTCACAGTTCATTGTGAAATAAAGGTGAATACAAATTAGCAGTGAATATTCCTAAAATGGTAGAAGTACCATTGTGAAACCTGGGTGGTTTATAGGACTATAATAGGACTGGATACTACCAGTATTTCTGGAACTAATGACAGCCAAATTTTGATATTTATCTGATTTGATTCGTTTTCTTGAAGGATTCAATATATTCATGTATTGTAGGAAACACTCCTAGGCAAATAAACAAACGAAAAAAACACCTTTCCTTTCAAGAACTAAAAATTCCTTTCAGTTAGGAAAAATTCAAGAACATTTCTTTTCCTTTAGCTCTGAATCAGCACTCATCCTAGCTAAGAGTGTTTTGTCAGAGGCTGACTCAAAAGTACATTTTAACCTATGCACAATGATGAGACAAGATATCCCATTTACTCTGACTTTCTTTGGATTAAAAAAAAAAAAAAAAAGAAAAAGAAAAATAAATAAATTCTCAAGAACTAGAGACATTGTGGTGTAATGAAAATATAAAATTGGAAAATAAAATTACCTCAGAAGAGTTGGTAATCCTGAATTAAACCAGTGGCTTAATTGTACTACTCTCTATAGCAATCTGTAGAAGTTTCTATCTATTTGATATATGTTACTGTACTCCACTAAAATGTTATTTTTTTTTCTAATGCATTATAATTACTCTAAATGTAATTCTTGTAAAGCAATTTTTGACATATTGTTGAAATTAAGATGAAGATTAGGAGATCTAGAAAAACAAACAAACAAACAAAAACCACTGGACTCTTCAATATCAAAATGAAAGCATCCAGCTGTTTATGTTGCATTCATAGAAAGCCACAAGATTCTATGACGTGTCTGTTAAGCAGTATGACTATAGATGTAACATTTATGGAGTTTCTACTTTTCTCCGAGGAAACACCAAGTGTCTTGCTGCCCCAAATTTTTATCTGTCAAGCACTGCTATGCTTGAATGGATGTTACATTTATCGAAGTAGTATTATGGTTACTTTGTCATCTTGATCTTTTCTGAGAGATGATACTGTCCATTTTTGCCTTTGGGAGATTTTTTTCTTTTTGAAAATTGCATCTCATTAAGAGAAAAATGGAGGGTCTATGGAGTAAACCACACTGTTTTCCAATAACGTATACTACCGTAAATAAAATATAATATTTTTAAATGTAGTAGCATTTTGGCTTTCATGTCTTACCAAAGGTTCTGAAGAGGGAAAAAAAAAAAAAAAAAAAAAAAAAAAAAGAGGAAGAAAGAGCAAAATAAAGTGTTTTGTTTTGTTTCTAGATATAAGATTTTTTCTCACAAGTTTGGAATAAAAAGAGTCATAGAATCATAGAATGCTTTGGATTGGAAGGGACCTTAATTATCATCTAGTTCCAACCTCCTGCCATCAGCAGGGACATCTTCCACTACACCAGGCTGCTCCATCCAATCTGACCTTGAACTCTTCTGGGCATGGTGTATCCATGGCTTCTCTAGATAACCTGTTCCAGTGTCTCACCACCCTCACAGTAAATAATTTCTTCCAAATATTTAATCTAAATCTACCCACTTTTAGTTTTAGACCATTACCACTTGTCCTGTTACTACACTCCATGACAAAGAGTTCCTCTCCTGCTTTCTTGAAGGCTCCCTTTAAGTACTGTAAGGTTGCTATAACGTCCCCCTGGAACCTTCTCTTCTCTAGGACTTCTAGGCTAATTAATCCCATTTTCTTATCCTCTCTGTGTAGGAGAGGTTCTACAGCTCATTGCACTCCTCTGGACCTGGAACAGGTCCATGTGTTTCTTATGCTACATGTTCTAAAGATGAACTCAGTACTACAAGGTGGGGTCTCATGAGAGCACAGTAGAGGGGAAGAATCATATAGAATCACAGAATCATAAAATCACAGAATCACAGAATGGGTGGGGTTGGAAGGGACCTCCAAAGATCATCTAGTCCAAACCCCTTGCCAAGCAGGATAACCTAGAGCATAGGCTGGCATACAGGCAGGTTTTGAATATTTCCAGAGAAGGAGACTCCACAACTTCTCTGAGCAACCTGTTCCAGTGCTCTGTCACCCTCATAGTAAAAAAGGACCCCCTTATATTGAGCCAGAACCTCCTGTGCTTCAGTTTGTGCCTGTTGCCTCTCATCCTGTTGCTGGGCACAGCTGAAAAGAGAACTGGTTCCATCCTTTTGACACCCTCCCCTCAGATATTTATATACATTAATGAGGTCTCCTCTCGGTCTTCTCTTTTCCAGACTAAACAGGCCCAGCTCTCTCAGCCTGTCCTCATACGATAGGTGCTCCAGTCCTCCAGTCCTCTTTGTAGCCCTCCTCTGAACTTGCTCCAGCAGTTTCATGTCCCTCTTGTACTGGGAGCCCAGAACTGGACACAATACTCCAGGTGCGGCTTCACCAGGGCTGAGTGAGGATCACCTCCCTTGACCTGCTGGCAATATTCTTCCTAATGCACCCCAGGACACTGTTGGCCTTCTTGGCCACAAGGCACATTTCTGACTCATGGTCAACCATGGTCCATCAGGACTCCCAGGTCCTTCTCTGCAGAGCTTCACACCAGCAGGACACCCCCCCAATCTGAACTGGTGCTTAGGGTTATTCCTCCCTAGAATCACCTGCTTCAACCTGCTAGATACACTTCTTTTGATACAGCCCAAATTATGGTTGGCTTTCTGAGCTACAGGAACAAAATGCCTGCTCACAATGAACCTTTCATCCACCAGTACCCCAAGTCCTTTTCCACAGGGCTTCTCTTTATCCACTCATTGACCATCCTGTACTCATGTTTAGGATTGCTCTGACCCATGTGCATGACCTTGTCTTGCTGAACTCCATGAGGTTCACATAAGCCCAGCTCTCAAACCTGTCAAGGTCTCTCTGGATGGTGTCCCTTCCCTCAGGTGCATTGACCACACCACACAGCTTGGTGTCATCCATAAATTGGTTGAGGGTGCACTCAATCCCACTGTCCATGTCACTAGAAAAAATGTTAAATAGTATCAGTCCCAATACAGACCCCTGAGGAACATCACATGTCACCGTTTTCCATCTGGACATCAAGCTGTTGACTGAAACACTATGAGTGTAATCGCCCAGCCAATTCCTTACCTACTGAGTGGTCCATTCATCAAATCCATGTCTCTTCAGTTTAGAGACAAGGATGTTGTACAGGACAGTGTCAAACACTTTGAACAAGCCCAGGTTGTTGAATTGTACTGAAAGATGTTGAATTATACTGAAAGCCTCCAGAGTCAAAGCCTTACCTCAAGAGTGACATAAACATAATGGCTGATGGTGACACCATTGGCTGGATAAATGTTTAAAAATATATTTCTACATTAAAGGTGAAAGGTTGTATTTCCTTGAATAATCTCAATACTGTATTTCTGAAAGTGAATAGGATTTAGTTAACAACACAGCTGAAGGCAGATTTGTGTCAGTCAATAAATTACAGAAACTGACAACACTGAGTCATACAATTTGAGAAAAATAAAATAAAATAAAATAAAAATCTATCCTTTTAAAAAAAAGGACAAATTTCCAAGATGAAAAGAAAGTATGTAGTGCTGCAAGAAGCTATCATAATTAGGTGCTTTTGAAAAGCCTTAGTTTGTCCTTCTTCATAGAGCAAGTGTAGAAAAATTGCAAGTAAGACAATAACTGTATTTCAGCTATGTGGAGGGAAAAACAAACAAAAAGCTAGGAAGGAGGTTATGAAGCTTATATTTAGAGGCAGAAACTTATATCATGTCATTGATTAAAACGTGATCAGTTCTAAACAAGGCTGTTTCAAAGAGAAGGTCAGAGTTAACCTAAGGAAAAAAAAAAAAAAAAAAAAGGAAAAAAAAAATAGCCCAGATTAAAATGTTAATGTTCTATCTAGAATGCACAAAAGAAAATGCAATCTCATTTAGTGACATTTCCAGAATTACAGCAAAGATTCCATTAATCTATTAGTTATGCATTTGTGTTAATCTGTAACAGAACTGTAACAGAAACAAGTCTTTAGTAACTGGGTTTCAAGATTCTGTACACTTGAATTTTGGCAATCTCAAGCAAGTTAGTCTTAGCTTTTTTTATAGAATATTCAGGGCTTTTTGTTTGTTTGTTTCAAGTCTGTAAATGAAAACACCTTCAATATTTTTTGTTTTTTTTTTTTTTTTTTTTTTTTTTTTTTTCCACTATCTATGTATATACAAAATTGTGGGCCTGGAAATAAAAATTTAGATTATTAAGTGAAAAAAATAAAATAAATAAAAAAAAAAGAATGAAAAGATTGAGCGTGACTCCCTCCTCTAGCCGCTCCATCCCAGGACTATCCCTATCTCATTGCTGGGGCCCGTCTCAGTGCTGGGGACCCAGAGTCTAGGCCGAGGCTGGAGGATGTTGCTGCCACTTTTTCCTTTGCAAGTTCAGCCAGTAGGAAGGCTGAGCATGTGTCCCAGAGACACACAGACAGAGATACTGACATGACCATCCACAAAAGCTGTCACAAGGACTGCCTTCAGCAGCACTTGCACACAGGACTCAAATAAAACACATAGCTGAGACCACTTCCTCCTCTCCAGCTAATACAGAAGAAGTTCACCAGTGAAGACACACACACACAGGGCACTCTCTAGGTTCACAGATGCTCTGATGCCCCTCTGTCCACCCAGTACCCCTGCCTGGATACCAGGCCCCTTCCCCTCTTCACAGGTCACCTACTCACTGGCTAATTCACTAGTAGTTCACTGTAAATCCACCTGAAGTTCACTGCAATCACATGCACTTACACACTTTTCCCTCAGGCACACTGCATTTGCAAGACTCTCTGGGAGTACCAAACCCCCTAACCAAATGATACTCCAGTCTAGACCCCAGGCCCCTGCTGCTTGTCAGATAGTCCAGCTAACAGTGTGCTAGTGAATACAAATGCACACCTACTTTGGGGAAGATACAGACACTTGCTGCCCCCAGCAGCTGGCACCAGGCACACTGGCTGTGATCTGTGGCCCCACTCTAGCCACTGGTGTAGAGCCCCATGTTTGCCTTGCTCACACTGGTCATCCCTGATAGATATTCCGTGAAGACACACTGCTCCCACTCAGGTGCTGGGAGTAGACTACTCCACTCACTCCAGTAGCTGGTGCTAGGACTCCACTCACACCCGTAGTTGGCACCATAGACTGTGGATACCCGAACTCCTGGCCTGGCTCCAGGAGCTGGCAGTCACTCCACTCACACTGATCCCCCCAGAGTATTTGGCAGATCCCCCCAGGCTTAGGGTCCATGTGACCCTCCCTAGGTCTACAGAAGATCACCCAACTTGATGCTAGGGCCCTCACCTGCTCTGGTAGCTAACACCACAGGCTGCAGGGCCTACATTCCCAGTCTGACTCTGGTAGCTGGCACCCAGTTCACTCATGTTGATCCCCACAGGAGCTAGTACTCCAGACTCAAAGTCTGTAGTATCCCTTTCAGAGAACTATGACCCCTCCAACTATTGACACTAGGACCCTCACTCACTCCAGTAGCTAACACCAATTCATCTTGCACACACACAGGTCCCACCAGCAACTGGTGCTGAGACCCCCAAATTTGCTCCAGTAGCTGGCACCACATGGGGGTTGCCCACATCTCCAGACTGACTCTAGTAGTTGGCACAAAGATTCACTAACCCTCATCCAGTTCTCATCAGTAGCTCATGCTTAATCCTTGCAGCTTATATACATGTGGTACAGAAAGCGCAAACACACAGATAGTTAAGATTTAATAAGAAAATATAAGAAGATAGGGCAGACTGAGATGATCAGGCACAGGGCTTGGCCACATAAGTGTACTGATCAGCTCCATCGTACGTGTGAACATGCCTTTTCTACCTATCCCCTTCTCTTTTCCTTATGTTCCCCCCCCCCCCCTGCACAAACTTCGTGTGTTTGCAGAGCTCTGCAGTTCCTGCACCCTCCCAGTCCAGGGCCCCACAGTTGACATACTTGCCAGTTGCAAGGTTCACCCTTCGCAGAAGTGGTATCTGTAGCTTGTTAGCCCACCAATTACTGTGACTGGGTGGTTTGTTTCTTGTGATTGTCTCCCACCTTACAAGTCCTCAATCAGATAACCTTGCTGGAATAAGCATTCCTACTTTCTCCTATGCTGTCATAAATTTGTGTGACTGACCAGACTCAGTTTACATCACTTCTTCCTTATTATCCCTTGTTACATTGGAAAATGTCCTTTGTCGGATACCCTTAAAGGAGTAGACACTCTTCTTCTATGTACTGTTACAAACATGGTTTTGTGCCCCTAATATCGTTAATGTGTGTGTTTGGTACACCATCATTGTGTGCTTTATATGTGTACAATGGTGCTTTATATGTGTACAGTGTGTATAAAAAGTACTGACCATTTATAGCGAAGTGTAGTGGATGTCTTTCCAAGTGACTTTTCTCTCTTTTCATCCTGTCCTTGAAACATATTTCTTTCTCTGGAACTGTAACCCAGTTCGTGAGTTATGATGTTAGCTGAGTGTTCTACAATTTCTACAATTCATTAATTCATTTTAGGTGCACTACAGTAATTCTACAGTAAAAAAATAATTAAAAAAAAAAAAGATATTTTGTGATGTGTATGATTTGGAGAAGTCTCTGAGAAACTAGGAGCTAAGGCTTAAAAGATATTTATGGACTCAGACAGAAAATCTATCCAATGTCAGCCTACAAATGTGTACCAGAAGATTTGTAGGTTTTAATGTTTTTGTTTGGTTGTATGTGTTTGTTTGTATGTGTTTGGTTGTTTTGTTTTGTTAAAAACAACAACAACAAAAACAACCAACCAACCAAAAAGAAATTGGTTTTCTTCTAATCCAAATCTGAAAACAAAGCCTGGGGAGCAAGACTGTATAAAATAAAATATCAAGGATGGATGGGGGAAACTGCTGTGGGCAAAACAAAAGTGATATTGGGTGCCTTCCACCAAAGAGTTTGATCTATGTTTACCTCAAATACTTATCAAATTGCATCCCATCTATTCTCCATCATTTTTTTTTTTTTTCTCATCTTGTGTTTCTAATGTGTTGTTTGTTTGTCATTATTTTACCATGTCACATCAACAAAAAGTATGTTCCCTACTGCCATAGTCCTAAAGAACCACCCCGCCCATGTCTGCCCACTCTCAGGGTTCCCTCATCCTGCCCATGGCTCATGTTCCACTCCAGCCCCAGGGCTGTTACTCCCTGCCTGAGAAAGGCTGCATCAGGGCTTGGCTCCAGCTCCCCACAGCCCTATCTTGCTTGACCATGGGTCCCAACGATCTGGACCTACCCCCAAGACCTTGTCCAGCCTTGGTCTCGGCCTCTCCCTCTCCCCAGGGAGGTTCCTGGAACTGTGGCTGCCTTACTCCTGGCTCATGAAGTAGGATGGGGCTTGGCTACCTGTCATTGCCCTGATGGACGCTGTGGTGAGCCCCTGCTGCTCCTGGTGCCCTGACCCACAGGACATGCCCTGCTCTCTTTGCTCCCTGACATCCATCTCTTTTTTCCTAGTGACAGATTGTGAAATTATCCCTTGAAAGAAAAATAATAAAAAAAGGAAAAAGAGAAATAAGCTAAATTTTGCCTGAAATGAATGGTTAATGTAGCACTTAGATACTCACAAGGCACTTTTCAGAGTTACAAATAGTTAAGTATGTTGCTCACATAAATATATATCAGCTAAGCTACACCACTTAACCCCATCCTGCACTGAAACAGGTTCCTAATAGTTCAGTCATGTTTGAAGCTTTGTGAAGAACCAAAGGGTGTTCCGTGATTTTGCTTTATCTCCAATTCAGTACTTTTCATGGAGTCGCAAACAGCTTTGCCAGGACCTCTGTGTGTCACCTGGTCCTCCAAGCTCAAGCATGGCCACCTGGAGCTGGTTGCCCAGGACCCTGTGCTGATGTCTTTTGAATATCTCCAACTAGGGAGACTCCATAACCTCTCTGGGCAACATGTGCCAGTGCTCCATGTGCACAGTATGTGTTTTCTGATGTTGAGACTGAGGCTTCTGTGTTTCACTTTGTGCCCATTGTCTCTTGTTTTGTCACTGGGCACCAATGAAAAGAGCCTGTCTCTGTCTTCTTTACAGAGTAATAGAATACCCTGAGTTGGAAGGAACCCCCAAGGATCATCGAGTCTAACTCCTGGCTCCACACAGATCTACCAAAAAAATCATATCATATGACTAAGAGTATAGTCAAAACAAACTCCTTAGCCACCCCTTCCAACTGAGATGGGCTTCTGTCTACATTGTTTGCTTGACTGTCAAGTTTTAGAACTTCATACCTGTATGAAGACACAGTCCAAGCCTCTTGCTTCAAATATTTTCACCAAAGCTGTTCTGAACATCTGGATTTTTTCACAGATGTCTTCATCCAAAAGTCTGGCTGCGCTATAGTGCTGTAAGGGGGCTATCAGATAGTGACCTTCAATAAGGGGCTGGTTGCTTGGTAGAGACAGGTATACCTTGGTACCAGTTGCAATAATAAGATATTTCAAAAGTTCACTGCTATCAAACCAGTATGGACATTTTTCCTTGTGTGCAGGAAGCTGTCAATGCTCATGTTTTATTTCTTCCTCTTCCCCAGTGCATGTTCTTTTTGCTGCTTTGGAAACAAATATGTCATCCAGAGTGTAATACTCTCTGTCAGTTATTTCCATCAGCTTTGATGCCATATACATGAACAGTGCATTTTGATCCTCTGCTGTTATTGTCTTCTCATTTTCGACTAAATTCTTCAGGTTCATACTGTCATCATCCTGAAAATACTTTACTCTTTCTTTATCTACATGAGTAGTGACCATCCGTCTTTTTCTCCATCTTCCTCTAGGCTTCTGTGTTTCAACTGATGTGGTCACAGACCATGTCCTTCCATTTTGATCTGTTCTGGCAAGGATAAGTTGCCCAACTTTTTGACAGCTTGAAGCCTCTCCACCAGGCTTTGCTGGGATCCGCTTAATTTCCTGGGATCTCTCTTAATTTGTGTGCATTCTTGAGTTCCTCTTGAAGTTTTGAAGCTAAGTCCATGTTTCCCATGAGCTCAGCTTTCACAATCCTGGCTCCCAGTCTGTTCATCTCCTCTTCACTAAGGACCTGAGGTGGCTCATCCTTTTACATATGCCTGGAACATGATGTTTTACCATCAGATGGTGTTTATTTCATCTCAGGTGTATTGGTTGGGGACTCCTCTTGTGATTTCTCCATTGCTTGGTGTTCTTTCACCATCAATTTTTGCCACAACATTGGAAGACTTTGGATCAGATATTAATTGTTTGTTGCTATTCTTTGGCTGTGTTTTGGTTCACAATGCAGTATCCTCATTAGACTTTTCTGGAAATGATTGTTCAAAGAGCTATGAACATGCAGTTTTGAAGAGGACCACCATGACTTGTAGTCCTTGGGAACACTGTAAGATGACAAATCATCTTCAGAGGGTTTCAGAAAATTGTGTTTTGTGTCACTTAGAGAGATACTCTTTTCTTGACTTTGTTTTTCACCCATGTGTTTTTCTGCTTTGGAGCTGTAACCTTCCAGTTCTAAGTCTCTGCTACCATGTCCACATTTTTGGACTCCTCTTGATCCAATTTTTTTATAACCTCTGTATTCTTGCATCCATCCTTTGTTATAACTCTCTCTCTTATGTCTCCCTATCATCTTATGTCTTCTTATCATCTTTGTGTTTTGTGTTGTTTTTCATATGCTGTTCTTTCTTCTCACTTTCTGAATTTCTGAATTACTATATTAATATATATTTCTGATGATCAGTTTGCTTCCATCTACCACCTCTATAATAATATTCCTTTGTGGAAGCAAATTTTTCAGCTTCTTCTAACTGTGATTGAAATGCTTCCATTGACCCATATTTCTCAGGAACAATTTCCTCAAAATTTTGTTTCTCTCTCAGCCTGCTCCTTCATCCCTAGATATGATTTCTGTAATGAACTTAATCCAGCATCTTCTACCACCATACCTTTTGTTTGTTTGTTTGTTTGTTTGTTTAACTGAAACTGATTCACCCTCTACTGGTGGCAAATATGTACCACCATCTTTCCAATAGGGATTGAGTTCTCTGACAAAAAGCATAGCCTGCTCAATTTCTTGAGCTTTCTGTCATTTCAGTATTTTTTCTTTCTCTCTTTCACCTTTGAGAGATGCTAGTGACACAGTTTTCAAAGACACAAAGTCTAAATTCATCCATTCTTCTCTCTGCAAGGAGGGTTCTTTCACAGCATCTGATTGCTTGTTGACCTTCCAAGCCTTTTCTCTGTAATCTGACTGGGATAAATTTGGCTCAACCCATTCAGCTGAAGAATCTGAAAAACCAGCAGTGAAGTCATCTTTCTTTTCATTTTTTTTTTTTTTTAATTATTATTATTATTATTTCCCTGCACAGAATGCTCTTTTTGCAGTTGATCCACATGTTCATTCACATCAGGATGCATCCACGTTATCTTCATCTCGCAGACGTTTTTTAACTTGTGCCTCTTCTCCTCATAGTTAATTTTGGCCTCAATCAGCAGCTCCTTCCACTGCCACTGCCATTGCTCCTTGTACACCACCAGGCTTGCCTCATTCTGACAGCCCAATGCCATCTTGGGCCCCTGCAAAAGTGTAAGTGACTGCTACCCTGCGGAACCAGGCCTTGCGGGGAGTCAGGCACAATGTCGCAAACAGGGAACCGGGCAATGGCAGGGCTCCTCCCTTCAGGTATTTATATATATTGATGAGATTCCTTGAAGCCTTGTCTTCTATAGGCTAAATAGTCCCAGCTTTCTTATCCTTTCCTCATAGGAGAGATGCTCCAGTCTCTTGAGCATTTTTGAGGCCCTTCATTGGACTCTCCAGTATGTACATCTCCCTTGTACTGAGGAACCCAGAGCTGGACAAAGTTCTCCAGATATAGCCTCACCAGTGCTGATTAGGTGGGAAGGATACCCCTCCACTTGCTGGCAATATCTAACGAAGCCTAAGATACTATCAGTCTTTGCAGCAAAGGCACATCGCTGACTCATGTTCAACTTGATGTCCACCAGGTCCCCCAAGATCCTTTTCTACAAAGCTACTTTCTAACTGGGTGACCCACAGCCTGTACTGATACATAGGGTTGTTACTACCCTTGTGCAGGATTTTGAAATTATTCTTGTTGAACTGCATGAGCTTCTTTTTGCCCCATTTCTCCAGCATGTTGAGGTCCCTCTAGGTCACTCCTCCCAGCTTTGTGCAATCATCAAACTTTCTGAGTGTACACTCTACCCGAAAGATTCAGAAATCAGTGTTTTATTATTTGTGTCAACAAAACTGGAGGGCAATCCCTGAGTTAGAACATATATATTATTGTTTATGATTTTGTAAGTCTGAAAGTGAACGTTATTTTAAACTTTGCCTGTAACTGTTATTTTGTATTTATTCTTAACATTGACATTAATTTTAATGTTATGATGGCCCCTTTAAGTCTAGGTGCTGCAATCTATTTCTATATTCATTATAATTAACCAAAATATAGTCTAGTTATATTACTTACTGTATTCAAGAGGCCCAAAACATCATTCCTTTCAAAGAAATCAAACAGACATCTCTTCAGTAAATCAGTTGAGGTCATGGTTTCTATTATCTAAAGCAAATAGACTTTTATAAGAAACAACAACAACTTCCAGAAATTAAAGATACAGATTTCCAAGCAAAGTAGCTGACTGAACAAACCAACCATATACATACCAATACATATACATATGTATTATGTATAATACATAAAAGAAAATTTAGACAATAAATAAGAGAGGAAAAAATATTTCAGCTTTTTTTACTATCCACTTTTATACTGTTTTAAATATTTGTGAACACAAATGGAAAATGTGAAAGCTTTGTTCTTCCGGAGATAATAATGGCATTGATTTTTCATTAAGATGCATCCCTTTTTGATAAGGTCACATGCCTCTCCCCTTCCTGGTGTTTCAAGATTTCTTCCTTCCTCTCCCTGCTGAGTTTGTGTTAAAGATGAAGAGAAATTCTGAAATGTTGACACATTTTTTATTTTTCTCACATTATTTGGAATCCCATTTTCCTCTGTCCATTGAAGCTGCTGTCAACATCTTTGCTGGTTTCATGTAAGGGAGCTCAGTAACAAAGTATTTATTTCTCAATAAACCTAAGAGAGCTTTTGCATTCAGCATTGTCTGAAATTATGCTCATAGAGATTGTTTTTGAAATAAAATAAAATAAAATATTTCTAGGTAAGTCTTTTGTAATGTAACAACAAAAGCTTGAAAGATGACTCATCCTGTTTTATGACCTATGTTCTAGTCCTCCACCTAGAACCTCTTCCAAAATCAAGAATGATTGCTGATCCTAAAACAAATACTCTTCCACATAGCATGCAATTGCTGGGTTCCAAAAAGTTTACAGAAGTAAATTGTGTTCTTACTGCATTCAGATTTGACTGTTCATGAGTTTATTTCTTGGAGTTCCTGTTGAGGGCCTGTCTTGATTGAAAGTATTGTCAGTAGCCGTAACTAACAGAAGAAAGAAGAGGGAATTCTGATTTCTTCATATTTTTATTTCTCTCAGCCTTCTCATATGTGTAACAAGAAGGAAAGAGAGCTTATTTTCTGAGTACAATACCTTTCTAGTTTGCATAAAGTTAAAAGGCCAACTCAGCTGGGCATTATTGAAAAACACCTAAAGGACAAAGCAGTCATTTGTCAGAGCCAACATGGATTCTCTAGGGGTAGGTCATGTCTAACAAAGACAATTAATTTCCTTCTACAACAAGATCACCCAGCTAGTTTGACCAAAGAAAGCCAGTTGATATAATCTTTCTGGATTTCAATAATGCTTTTCTCACAGTATCTTTCTGCACAAAATGACCAGAATACAGTTAGAAAAAAAGCACAGTAAGGTGGATGAACAATTGTCTGATGGGACAGACCCAGAAGGTTCTTTAAATGGGGTTACATCAGGTTGGTGACCTATCAATAGTGGGGTTCCCCAGGGCTCCCTTTTAGGACCAATCCTCTTCAATGTTTTTATAAGTGGTTTGTATGAAGGACTATGAAGGACTTGGATTTTTTTTTTTTTTTGAGCAAGTTCGTGGATGAAACCAAATTGGGTAGAGCTGTTGACTCCATCGAGGGTGGTAAGGCCTTTCAGAGAGATCTTGATAAATTAGAGAGCTGGGAAATCACCAACAATATGAAGTTTAACAAGAACAAGTGCCAGATTCTGTACCTGGGAAGAGGCAACCCTGATTATAAGTGTCCTGGTTTCAGTTAGGACAGTTTTCCTCCTAGTAGCTGGTGGAGTGCTGTGTTTTGGATTAGGATGAGAAGAATGCTGATAACATGCCAATGTTTTGGTTGTTGCAGAGCAGTGCTTGTACCAAGCCAAGGACTTTTCAGCTCCTTGCTCTGTCCTGCCAGCAGGCAGACTGAGGGTGCAGCAAGAGCTGGGAGGGGACAGACCCAGGACAGCTGACCCAAACTAGCTAAAGGAGTATTCCATACCATCTGACATCATGCTAAACAATATATAGGGGTGGCTAGCCGGGATGGGGAGGCCGGCTGCTCGGGATAGACTGGGCATCAGTCAGCGGGTGGTGAGCAATTGCATTGTGCATCACTTGTTTCATACACACTATTATTATTGTTATTATTATTATTATTATTTTCTAGCTTAATAAACTGTCTCTATCTCAACTCTCGCTTCAATTTTCTGTTTCTCTCCCCCATCCTAGAGAGGGAAGGGGGGGGTGAGCGAACAGCTGTGTGGTGTTTAGCTGCCAGCCAGGTTAAACCACAACATAAGTACAGACTGGGGGATGAGATGCTGGAGAGCAGCCCCATGGAAGTTTTGGAGTCTGGGAGTTTCGATCTGTCAACTGAGCAAGCTGAACATGAGCAAGCAGAGTGCCCTGGTGGCGAGGAGGACCAACCATATACTGGGGTGCATCAAGAATGGCATTGATAGTTGGTCAAGGGAAGTCATTGTCCCGCTCTATTCTGTGCTGGTGAGGCCTCACCTTGAATAGTGTATGCAGTTTTGGGCACCGCAGCACAAGGAAGACATAAAACTGTTAGAGAGTGTCCAAAGGTGGGCAACAAAGGTGGTAAAGGGTCTAGAGAGGAAGAGGTATGTGGAGCATCTGAAGTCATTGGATTGTTCAGCATGGAGAAGAGGAGACTGAGGGGAGACTTCACTGCGGTCTACAACTTCCTAACAGTGGGGAGCAGAGAAGCAGGCGTTGATCTCTTCTCTCTGGTGACCAGTGATAGGACCCAAGGGGACAGTTTGAAGCTGTGACAGAGGAGATTCAGGTTGGATATCAGGAAAAGGTTTTTCACAAAGAGAGTGGTCAGGCACTGGAACAGGCTCCTCAGAGAACTGGTCATGGCACCAAGGCTGCCAGAGTTCAAGGAGGGTTTGGGCAACACTCTCACACACATTATCTTATATTTATTTATTTATTTATTTATTTGGATGGTCCCCTTTGGGGACCCAGGAGTTGGACTCGATGATGCTTGTGGGTCCCTTCCAACTCAGATGTTCTGTGATTCTATTATCTATAATTTCGTCTCCATTGTGCTGAAATAAGGACTCAGTGTAGTCCAAAATACTTGTGATACTGAGTTTTTTGACTGAACAAGACTCTCTCAAGCAATTACTATTCCAGGAGGTCCTCCCTCTACTTTGTTACTGTTGACTGGTATACATTTAAATCTCAGATGCATACTCGTGCAATCTGTCAATTAAATTAACTAGATACTATGAAAGAACTGCAACACACTAAAAAAGAAAAAAAAAAAAAGACACAAAAAAAAACCTTTTGAATTTGTGTATTTTCATTTTCATGCCGATTGATAATGTCATGATTTAGTTAAATTTTCAGTTGCTCATTGGTACAAGCCATGCATCATTTAAATAGGGGAAAAGAAAGAAAAAGAAAGAAAGAAAGAAAGAAAGAAAGAAAGAAAGAAAGAAAGAAAGAAAGAAAGAAAGAAAGAAAGAAAGAAAGAAAGAAAGAAAGAAAGAAAATGGAAACAAAATGATATAACAATTCAAGTGTAAACAAGCAAAGAAATCAAACTTTCTAGCTTCTTTGTCATGCCATAGAAATGCAATTCCACCTTTCATTCATCTGTTTCTGTTTGAGTCACCTTTAAGATTTCTGTCTTCATGCGATACAGCTTTGAAAAACATCCTTTTAAGAAACAAATCTACTTATGCTCACACCACATATTCATTTCCATTATTCTGTATTACAAAGGACATTTGTATGAAAACCTGATTTCTTTGTTTCTGAAAAATTAATATGCTCTAGTTGCTTTCTCTCACCTGAAATAATAATCCTTCCTTTGTGACATCACTCTTCATTGTGCTATGATTGATGCCACAGTCTGAGAATCTGACTTCAGGTGGGAATAAACAGTAGGAACAGAAAGAATAATAAAGAACAAAGACTTAGTGTTTCAGCACCTTAGAAAACTGTCAACAAAAATGTAGAAATGAGATTTTGAGCAGAACCAGGATAACCTTGAGAAATGAAATCCTTATGTGCATCTTTAACATACATCTGTGATGTAAATCTGTAATGTAATTCAGTCACTATTTAAGATGCTCCTACTTGCTATTGATTTGAAGCAGTACTGCCGCTAAACTAATATTTCTTACGTTACTTCAGCTATTTAATATCTGTAATTTTGGCCACACACAGAAATTTCAGTGCAAAAGAACACTGCTGGAGTGACTTGTAACCTTAGTTATAATATACAAAAAAAAAATAATACATAGATAGTATGCACTATCTCTTCACTGTTAAACACTAAAAGCATAATCTTTTACTATTGTAAGATCTGAGATCATTCCTATACACTTCTGTTAGAACAAAGACAACAATTCAGACAAATACAATAGGGTACTGTGAGGGATGGGGAGAGAAGAAATCATTTATTTCTAGAAAATAAGCCAGTAAAATAAAATGGATGTAAACTGAAGTTTGCTTTATGCGCTTCAGCTCAATTTGATTCTATGATTCTATAATTTTGAAACCTGTATACTTAAAGCATTAACATTTAAATATGTAAATAAATTGGTAAAACCTCTTAACAATTTATATATCTTTATATTTTTTAATTTATAAATTATATAAAATATATGCATTTTCAGTGTGCATATGCATATAATTTTCTAAATATATCTATAAACCTCCTGATGTACTGAATTCTTCTTAGTTATTCATGTAACTTTCTTTAAATTTGAACTTGCTTCACAGAATGCTAAAATAGTTCTATTAGATTTAGTCCCTTAAGAATGGGAATCTTTCATCTGGGTAGTCTTTGGCTCTTCAAGAATAAGTATGGTTTGTAAAGTCTTCTCATATCTAACTTTATAAATGCTTTAGAAACTTAATATAAGGGAAACTTGAATAGGTAAAATGATGAGGATCATGAGAACAATAGGACAAAATTGGAAACTCTCAGAGAAAAAGTGATATGAGTTTATATTTCCCACTGGAAAAGTCTTGTTTAGACTCTACAGGAGGACTGGTTCAGTTAGCAAAAACCGAAAATCAAAATACGTAATGGCATATCTATGAAAAAATAGAATGTCTTTTGTAATAGAAGTATATCATAAAGTCTCCTTTCTAAATGACAGTCCCCAAACTGTTAATGGTCAGGAAGCAATAAATATATTAACAGGGAAAGACAATGTTATTCCACACCCACATATTTTTGGAAAAGTAATGTCTTTATAAAGAATCAACTATTGGTGTAGTAAAGATCCAAGAAAATAAAGAAAAACAGAAGGTCTTTCCTAAGGCCATGTGACAACTGGACCAATACATTGTCACATGCAAGCAGAAGTTTTATACAGTTACAGTGAATAAACATGGGCGTTTTACATATGTACATATATATATATATATATATATATATTTCTTGTTGGTTTCTCTTTTTTAGCTATGAACTGTCCCATAAGGTAAAAAAATAAAATCTGGATAGTTAGGATGTAAATCTTGAAGCATTGAAGATATTCATGACTCCATTATACTCTGAATTATTTTGTTGGTAGTAAATACTGCATGTCTCCTTCATGTCAGATGGAAAGAAGATTTCATTAAAGGAAAAAAATATTTAAAATAGTTATAGATATAGAATAATTGTTCAAAATTATTTAAAACAACAAAATCCAAGCATATAATACATTTTCTCGAGCTGATTTTTCTCTCCAGGAGGAAAAAATAAATAAATAAAAAGTCTTAACAAGTCTTTCTTTCATCTTCTACCATTCTTCTCCTCTACATGGTTTTCTTTTAAACAAAGAACCAGTCAGTACTAAAATCAAACTGTATCTGAAAATAAGTTTACTTGTATCCTCCAGACATCATCACTTTTTTTTCCATTATTTAAGAGTACAGGACATATTCATAAAAAAATTCAGGTGTTAGCTCTGCTAGGTCTCTGTTGATAGTATGTGGATGCCTTTTGCTAAGACTTCACCAGTGATTAAGAAAATTTCCTCTATGATCTTCTACGGAAAACTAAAAAATAATATTTTTCAAATACGTCCATGGAGCTGGGAAACAACAGCAAAGAATCACAGAATCACCAGAATCACAGAATTACAGTATCACAGAATCACAGAATAGTTTTTTAAAGGACAGTAATAGTTTTTTAAAGCATATCTGCTCTTTGCTATTAAATATATTAAATATATTAAATATATTAAATATATTAAATATATAAATGTGGTCTGCAAAGTAACTGATGTTCTTGCTGTTGCTTAAGATGGATTGAGCCTTGATAACTTTTCATCTAAAAGAAAATAAAAAATACAGTGACATGGCCCCTGTACAGAGGTAATGGAATAATACAATCACAGAATGGTTTGGGTTGGAAAGCACCTTAACGATCATATAATTCCGTGGGCAGGGACATCTTCCACTAGATCACACAACTTTTCTGGACAACCTGTTCTAGTGCCTCACTACCTTCTGAGTAAATAAATTTATCACTATAAATAATCTAAAGCTACCCGCTTTTAGATTAAAGCCATTACCCCTTGTCCTCTCTTTATACTCCCTGACAAAACCTCCCTCCCTCACTTTCCTGTAGGTCCCCTTCAGGTGCTGGAAGGCTGCTATAAGGTCTCCATGGAGCCTTCTCTTCTCCAGGCTGAACAACCCCAACTCCCTCAGCTTGTCTTCATAAGAGAGATGTTCCAGCCCCTTGATCATCCTCATGGCCGTCTTCTAGAACAACAACTAAATTTCTCAGAAAAATATTATTCTTTATTCTGCAAGCTGTCTGAAGAAAAAAAAAAAAAAAAAAAAAAAAAAAAAAAAGTATTCCTTTGCACCTGATGGCATTTTAATGAGGAAGATATTAGTTACACTGTTATACATACACATACACCACATACATCTTCGTATTTTAGTTCTGTCAGAGAAGCAATAATAATTCAAGTACTTCAACAGCTTTAAAGTCAGGTTGGAAAAAAGTCATATTTCATAAAAGAACAACAACAAATTATTTTTCATTTTATTCTTGTCACCTTGAAGGCCACTTGTGCTCCACATCTCTGAACTACTGGGATAGCTCAGTATGTTTATAATAAGATAGAGCAGCAATAAAGGTGGAAAGTACTGGCACAAGCACTGATTGAAAATGAAGCAGATAATGCCAACTGAACACTTTGAGGGTAATTTCTGGAAATCGGACCTTAGAAGTGAAGGAAAGGGCAAATCAATTTTGGCTAAGTAAATAGGCTTGTTTATACAGATCACTTCTGTATTGTAAACTAGTTAGCTGTGACATGAGATATAATTGGGCTTATGCTTACAGTGGAAGTCAACAGTTTAGTGTCAGTATATGAATTCTCTATATAGGAACTTGTAGTCTACATTTCTGATGGTGACAACCATCTTGTTTTTTCCACTGCCCAGAAAGTAAACTCACTGCATACCCCAGATTCATAGCCTCTAATGAAAAATCCAACAAATATGTCTCATTTTTTTAAGAATGTATAGGTAAAGTTTCACTGAAATTATATGAAGTTATATATTATATAATAATTATAATTATTAATAAAATCATATTTTGTGAAAATTATGTATAATAAATGGTATAAATATAATTATATTAATCAGATATCAATATAATTATAATAATTATTATTTAAATAATTATTATATAAATTTAATAACTTGGACTTCTGGCCTGAAGAGGAGCAAATGGGTGTGTTTTCTAGAGGAAAACTGAGAATGCAGTTGCTATTCCCATGCTGTATGCAAACAAAGAGAAAGACATTGCTTAGTGGAAGAGTACAGCTTTTTTCCTCTTGCTCTTTTGGGGACTATACAGCTGAAATTATGCTTTGCAGCAAAAGGAACTAAACACTCTCTTTTTATGATAGAAAACCATGGATGTAGAATGACCAGAAAAATATTATTTATCTGAAAATATGTGTCCAGGGCAGAAGATATTGTTATTCTTTTTCCATAAGGAATTTAACCTACCTTTTTCATATAATCTCCTAAATAAGCTACCATCCATTACTAATATTTATATTGTTTGTTTCTATGGTGTTGGAGAGACTATAACATGCTAGTTAAACAATCACAACCTCCATCTACAACCTCCCTGAAAAAAATCATCTTAAATGGAAACAAACTGATTTGAAATTTTATTTGAAGCACTGGCTCCATACTAAGAAGAGATGTATCTATATTTTCAATTTATCCTTTGATGCTGACCTGATATGACAGGTGAGGATCAACCTTTGAGACACGCTGAACATTAAAATTCCAGGATTTCCTCTAAACTACCTCCTGTGCAACACCTTCACCTCCTGGAACCATGTTAAAGTGAATTTAATATATAAGACCAAAGTAAAACATAAAATACATTGCAGTGTTTGCACTGCAGTGTACAAGGAAAGCTCAGTGATGTAGTACTACCGTTTTCCATAGAACTGCTGAGAAAAACATATTTTCTAGTAGTGTAAATTGATGGCCAGATTGTAGGAAGTTTGCACAGCCATAGTGTATGTGATAATTGTGAATTATAGGGTAGAGAAAAATCTGTTTGGTTAACTCTAGGATTAAGTTTAATTCCTAGTACTGTTAAATCAGAATTAATCAGAATTAATGTATTAATTATGTGTGTATGTGTATGCCTAAGGAATCACAAACTACTTCTTAAAAACTGAAGAATTAAGATCTCCTTTATCACAGAATCACAAAATCACAAAATGGTTGAGGTTGCAAGGGGCCTCTGGAGATCATCTAGTTCAACCCCCCTGCCAATCAGGATCACCTAATGCATAGGATCGCATCCAGCCAGGTTTTGTATATTTCCAATGAAAGAGACTCCAGCCTCTCTGGGCAGCCTGTTCCAGTGCTCTGTCACCCTTACAGTAAAGAAATGTTTCCTCGTATTCAGCTGGAACTTCCTGTGTTTCAGTTTGTGTCCATTGTCTCTTGTCCTGTTGCTGGGCACCACCGAAAAGAATCCAGTCCCATCTTCTTGACAATCTCCCTTCAGTTATTTGTGAATGTTGATCAGATCCCTTCTCAGTCTTCCCCAAGATAAAAAGGCCCAGCTCTCTCAGCCTCCCCTCATATGAAAAATGCTTCAGTCCCCTAGTTATCTTTGTAACCCTCTGCTTGACTTGCTCCAGCAGTTCTATATCTATCTTGTATTAGATAGCCCAGAACTGAACACAATACTCCAGGAGAGGATTCACCAGGGCTGAGTAGAGGGGCAGGATCACTCACCTCCCTTGACCTGCTGGCAATGCTTTTGTTAATGCACCCCAGGATACTGCTGGCTGCCTTGGCCACAAGGGCACATTGCTGGCTCATGGTTGTCCTGCTATTCACCAGGACTCCCAGCTTCTTCTCTGCAGAGCTGCTTTCCAGTCTGTACTGGTGCACGGGGTTATTCCTCCCAAGGTTCAGGACCCCACAACCTCACTACAAGAAGGACATGGAGGTGCTTGAGCGAGTCCAGAGAAGGGCGACGAAGCTGGTGAAGGGTCTGGAGAACAAGGCTTACGAGGAGTGGCTGAGGGAGCTGGGATTGGAGCCTGGAAAGAGGAGGCTCAGGGGTGACCTTATCGCTCTCTACAGGTCCCTGAAAGGAGGCTGTAGCGAGGTGGCGGTTGGTCTGTTCTCCCATGTGCCTGGTGACAGGACGAGGGGGAATGGGCTAAAGTTGCGCCAGAGGAGGTTTAGGTTGGATATTAGGAAGAACTTCTTTACTAAAAGGGTTGTTAATCACTGGAATAGGCTGCCCAGGGAAGTGGTTGAGTCACCATCCCTGGAGGCCTTTAAAAGACATTTAGATGTAGAGCTTAGGGATACGGTTTAGTGGAAGATTTGTTAGTGTTAGGTCAGAGGTTGGACTCGGTGATCTTGTAGGTCTCTTCCAGCCTAGACTATTCTGTGATTCTGTGATTCTGTGATTTGCCTTGTTGAACTTCATGAAGTTCCTCACCACCATGCTCCAGCCTGTCCAGGACCCTCTGAATGGCTGCACAGCCCTCTGGTGTATTAGCCACTCCTTCCAGCTTTGTGTCATATGCACGTATGTCATATTATGGGTATAACTAAGCATAATTACTCTTGGCATTTAGATCCTACATAGTAATCAGTTCTGATTTCATTATAACTCTGCTGAAGTCAATGTTGTCTCTTTATGTATGTATTTTTTTCCCCATCATACTTACAACACTAAATTTACCTTCCCTAATATGGGAGATTCATTAGGGGAGAATAAGACAAAGTGATATGTTTCAGAAGCACACAGAAATAGCCACAATATTTTCAACAGAATTAGATAAATAATTTTGAAAAATAAAATATATTTTAAAATGTTTGGGCATGAATCAATTATTCAAGACTTTTTTTTTCATGAAATGGTAAATAATAACACCTTTTATTCAAAATAATTTATCCACATTGAAAAAAAAATGGAGAGGCTACTAATGTAACTAATTTAATGATTATACAATAAGAAAGAAAAGGAAGTCACTTTGAAAGAGCAATCTAATTTTGTTTCATTGATTGTTTCTGTTTTATTGCCTTCAAGTCATTGTAGGCATGCTGTAGTTTTAATTTTTGCATATGCAGCTTCAGATAAAAACAAACAAGCAAACAAAACTGGAAATGTAACACTAGAATCTAGCCAACTGTTTTGATATATACAATTCTTCAGGACCTATAGCATTGCACTTGAGCAATACCAATTTCAATGTAAATCAGAGTTGTAAACTATATACTGAAACCTTTAGAACCTTTTAGTTTTGCTAAAGTTTGCTTATTTGTTTGTTTGTGGTATTTGACATATATAAATATATATATACAGTATATATATATATATTTGGAATTTGCTGGACAGTATTCCTGTCTACATCACCTAAATAACCTTTTCTTATTACTGTACTTTAAATATATGTTTTTGTTGTTGTTGTTGGTGGTGGTGGTGGTTTTTTTTTTTCATTACAGAATTATGTCAGTTGGTTTACTTTTCAGTAGTATAATCTACTTAAAACAAAACCACTACTTAGATCTACTCTGCTTATTTGCTAGTTGGCTGTGATTTCATATGCCTGGTAGATCTTGGTATAAAACAAGAAAACATGACAAATTCTGATAATTTCTAACTATCACCATAAGTGAGTTAGACAACTGTGCTGGACTAAACAGTAAAATAATGTTGTCAGAAAGGTAAATCACATGCATTGAAAAACTTGTTTTAAATATTTACCATAAATATTTACCATAAATATTTACCATATTTGGTGATGATTAGGTACTCTATTATAGATTAGTGAAAAATGTGTACTATCAAATTTCAATGTTTTCCATATCAATGTCTTCCCTTTCCATTTGTTCTTGTCATTTAGATACTACTGCCTGCATATATTTTCCTGTCTTTCATCCAAAATCTTAATTATCTAAAAAAAAAAAAAATCTCAAAACATATACTTTAAAACTAAGATTGAAACAATTCATGCCAACCATGTATTCTCTTTCTCTACTTGGAAATATTTCTTCTTGTCTCTTCAGATCCTAAACTTTTTGGAATAGGGCCCATCTTTTACACTGTAAGAGATTACACAGTGGTGCATTTATCCCAGCTGGAGTCTTTAAACACTAAAGAAATACAAATAATTGCAAAGTGTTGCCATATGCCTGATTTCCAGCAGCTGGGAGCTCTGTAACAAGGCTATGTTGTTCCCAGTCTCAATCTTGCCACTTCTACAATCCCGCAGAACAGTCTGCAAAGCATTTATGGACTCTACTATTCCTCCTGTGCCAAGAGGAGCTATCGGGGGTTTCCAAAAGCTTTGACGTGCTACTGGGAAGGACTGCAGGTCTACACATCCAGTGGACCAGCACCTTTCCCAAGCACAGATCATCTCTTTATGATTATTAAATATAACTAGGAGAATTTACAACAATCTCTATGAGACATTGACAGTAACCCTATCTGATTTTAATCAGAAGTGAAATGCAAAGCAAACAAGCTTAAATTTCTGGGTCTTAATCTATAGTTGAGGAGCTTCTAATTACTGGTAAATTATACCACTATACCACACATATTCTTGACGTCTGCCTTCAAATTGCTAAAGACATTTTGAATATTGTATTTCTTAAGTTTCAGGAAGCTTAACAAAATACATTTCAACAATTCAACATTCTAATACCTTGAGGTTAACTATTTGAGTGTTATCACTTCACATGAAAGACCAGAAAATAAAGGTCAACATATCAAACTACAGACAGAAAGTCAAGAGAACTGAAACATTGTTTATTTTTATTTTATTTTATTTTATTTTTTTCTCTGAAGAGATAAACAGTAATTTTTTTTTTAATGATAGGAGTAGAGGTTCTCATATTTAGACTAGTCATAGACAATAAGATTAGTCTTAAAATGTGAAAATTCTGGAATGAAAATACTTCAATACATATTTCCAAATGCATGTTTAATTTTCTCTGAAATAGACATGAAGTATTTAATGTATATCTAATAAGTTAGAGGCATATCTTAATAAAGGAACAAAAGGAAAACATACATGATAGAAAATGGTGGCATAAAAATGTATGTATTTCTGTGAAGATTTTAGGTACCATTTTGCAAATAAAACTATTTAAATTGTACCTTTAATATTTATCTATGGTCGCAATAAAACCTGAACATTATTTATAAATGGAAGTGTACTACATGATAATGAAGAAACATACTACATATTCATGAAGTATAATTTAACCTGGTTAGTATTATTTGACGGCCAGAGCTTTTGAAAAATGTCTTGCACCTAGACTACAACTATATGGCCTCAGAACTAAAGACAGCTTAGGTTTTGTGCTTACTTTTGTTCATGAATTTTGTTTCCAGACATTTGTAAAAGCAGTTTACAAAGTTACAACATTTAAAAATTAAATTAAAATAATAAAAACAAAAAGTGGAAAAGAAAGAAAGGAAAGAGGGAGAGGGAAGGGAGGGGGAGGGGAGTGGGAGGGGAAGGGGAAGGGAG
>CM021766.1:98976204-99003959 GCA_011076525.1 Nettapus auritus | reverse complement strand
AGGGAGGGGGAGGGGAGTGGGAGGGGAAGGGGAAGGGAGAGAGAAGGGAGAGAAGGGAATGAAGGGAGAGGGAAAGTAGGGAGAGGGCAAGGCAAAGCACGGTAGGAAAGGAAAGGAAAGGAAAGGAAAGGAAAGGAAAGGAAAGGAAAGGAAAGGAAAGGAAAGGAAAGGAAAGGAAAGGAAAGGAAAGGAAAGGAAAGGAAAGGAAAAAGACCCTCAAATAAATATGTCTATATAAATAGATATATCTATAGCGTATATCTATATACACTAGTCTGACAGAGACCTGATGGACCCTCTGGTGCATGCCTGCAGAGATGGAATAAGGTGTGTTTTTCACCAGCAATGGATTGGTACTTCTGTTTTCTCCATCCTGGTGTTTCCAGGCAGACATGTTCAGAAAACAAAACAAAACAAAACAAAACAAAACAAAACAACATTCAGGAAGAACTAACTGTTCCTTCTTCCTCTCCTTGACAGATATTAGTAGCAGATGCTTTGGAAAAAACAGAGTATATGAACAAAGCAAATACAGAATTACAGCTTCTGGTGCTGCAGTGTAGAAGTATTTTCTGACTCACATGGGGTATCACCTCTTCTTTTTTCAATTGTCTTTGATGGACTTCCTTTCATACTTATAATCACTTTCTGAATCCATTTATATATTTGGCCTCCACAACATCCTGTGACAATGAGTTCTACAATTTAATTACACTCTGTGTGAAAAAGCACTTCCTTTTGTTTGTTGAAAATTCTCTGGATGATAATTTCATTTAGTGTCCTGTGTTCTTGTTTTACAAAAATAGTGCATAATTGCTCCATAACCTGCTTATTCACGGCTTTTATAATTTTATATATCAAAATAATATCCCTTCAGTTCTTCTCTGTATTAAAGATTTCTAATCCAATATCTCCTTCTACAGAAGCATTTCTAGATTTGATCACCTCCCTCCCCACCTTTCTCTGTCTCATTTTAGTTTTATTGTAGAGTTTGGCACATGTGGATACCAGAGTAGCAAGTAATAGTATGCACATGGTCATCTTTCAATGCACTGAGAACCAAAACAGAGTTAAACAAGGCTCACTTGTATGAATTTGTAGGGTTCACAGTCTGCAATATGGATATATTAAAAATATTTTGCTATAGCTTCTTTTTTTTTTTCTTCTTTTTTTTTTTTTTTTTTCCCTTCCTAACGTAGAAATCTCTACTGCCTGCCTGAATCTTTTGCTATGGTATTAGCTGCCAAGAAGCTAATACCATAATAAACGACAATTTTTTGATAAGCATATGTGTATTTTACTTTGATCTCCCTGTTGTTTATGGTATCTTCTTAGGTAGCTCACTAGCAAAATCTTATTTTCATTGATAGGAAAAAAAAAAAAAAAAAAAAGCCACCAACAAAATAAAAACAGAGAAATGGTATGATAGTGGGTCAGTTTTAGAAACAAATAGACAGTATTCCTCATCTTCATCTGATTCCCTTCTAAAGGGATTCCATTAGGTTGCCAACCATTAGAGATACTTTGATTATTATTTTTATATTTTTAAATCCTTAGATGGTTAAAAATATGCTCTATTTAAACTATTAGATCCAAAGCATTTTTCAGATTTTTGAAGATGTATCTTGTTAATACCATTTGACAGGTCAGGCACAATGTGGCAAGGCACTATAAGCACAATATTTATCAAAAGACTCTTGCAATTTAATTACAGGAAATGACATCACATATCTGACTGTACTCAGCGGACTTCTGCTGTGAATTATAATGCCAATTGCATTGTATTTAACTACAATCCATGTATCACAGACTTGTTTTTAATGACTCCCTTTGTGGAAGTTCAAGACTTTTCTTTTAATAAAAGTATTTCACATTTTGTCCTTGCCAATGTCAGTTTAAAAGAAATGAATACTTCCTATCTGTCTTGTTAAGGGAGATGACCTGTCCAACCTCTCAATGGAAGGTTTGGATTCCCATTAAAAGTTTTCAGCTCTTTCTTTTCCTTTTAGCTACTATGTGCTGTATCTTTTGTAGATACTTTTTCAAAAAATAAATGATCCAGTCAGAGTAAAGAAGATTTTGCCCCAAAACTTTAAATTTGTTACTCAGTGATACTTCTAGATCAATATTTGCATTAAATAAAGTGAATTGGTTGGGCAAAAGAAAACCACCAAAATGAAAGATGGTTACTACCCCTTGTACAAAATTTAACCCATAAAGACATAATAAAGACATAATACTCTTGTTAAGTGGAATGTTTTAACTATTTGATAGGCCTGATATTGGTTAGCAATGCAGTTCATGTTTAAGAGGTGTTGATAATATAAATGTGGTAACATAATAAGTATTATTTAAATTTGTCAAAAGTAAATTATCTGGTCAATGAGAATTGCATTCTAATGTAATAGGCAATATCACTAACAGATGTTAGGTAAATATATATCAGAAGAAATACATTAAAGGGTATATTGAAGATGGCTCTTCCCCTGGCATATATTTCTTTCTAGGTTTTACCTTTATTAATGCAAGTAAGGTGAGTAATTCTTGTGATGTTAGCAATGACTGTTAATTCTACCACTTGTTTTCTGCTAAAGGTTTTTTTCAGTAACTTTAATATAACATAACTAATCAAAAATATGTATAAAAGAGGTAATAAATGTTAAGTAATACATTTCAAGTGTTTCTAGCTTAATCTAGTGAATAAAGACAATCACCTCTTTGTTTTATGAAAACAGCAGTTCTGGTCAGAGCTAGACTCCAGAGTACCATCAAATCCATGGCAGAAGATTCTGAGTACAGGAGTCATACGACAAACCAAGCTAATGGTGTCAAAGAGCAGAAAATTACAATTTAACATCAACAGAAATTACCAATATAACATCAAACAGCGCTGCCCCACAGCATGAATGTCACTGCTTTCTACTGAACTTATTCTAGAATCATAGAAACATAGAATCATTCAGGTTGGAAAAGACCTCTATCATCTAGTCCAACCTTTAAACTAGTACTGGCAAGTCCACTACTAAATTACGCTAAATTCTACATCTGCACATTTCAACTGGAGAATAAATTTTTATTTTTCTGACAGGAATCACATGGGGATGAAACAAGACTCGGAAAAGTAGATCTCAAAAAGAAACTTTTAAATACATGTAACATTTTTATCTTTCTAGAATAATAACAAACTTTAGCACATCATTTTGGATGGATATTCTGGGGCTTCGAGGGGTGTTACATTTTCATGTCAAATAACATCAGGTGCACTTGCCTTTTATTGAGTATGTTGTGGGATACCTGCAGTTAACCCTTCTAACTTAGAAGCCTAATGTCTATATTTACCATTTCCCCAAATATTCAGCTTCATATCACGCTGTCTGAAGTTTAAGCCAGGGTGGCCTTCTTCCAAGAGGAATAATATATTCTGGAGTGAACTTCCCTCAAACCTTCCTCTGGAAGCTTCAGCTTTGTGTAAAACATAAAACTTCTCACTGAAACTGATCAACAGAAAATCTTTAGCTGCTTTAGTAGTCAGAGCATTTTCACAGAACTTGCAAATTGTACATCCTAATCCCTCCTGCAACCTTAGTCTGCCCTACTTTATGCAAGAGGTCTAAATGCAGAGGTACTTAATAAAACAGCATTTTTTCACATTTTCCTTCAGCTCTCCTAATTTTATTTTATTTTATTTTATTTTATTTTATTTTATTTATTTTCTGCTTATGAAAAGGTGTTTATCGAACTGTGGCTATAGGACAAACAGTAATGTTGTTAAGCAGGATCAAACCCAGAAGAGCAGCTTACTGCTTTCAAAGAAAGGATTGAGGCATGATTTTCCTCTTGTTGAAAAAATAAATAAATAAATAATAATTAAAAAAAGATATCAGTAAAATTACTTTTCATATTTTCTTAAAATATGACTCTTGACAAAGATAATTTAAAACAATTCCAACAGGTGTTAAAGTGGGTTTTAATGATCTGTAGTTTGGATCATCTCTAACATCATTTTAAAATACAGTAACAACACTTACTTTATTCCCAAGGACACTATTTAATTTTAATATAAAATTAAATATTTTTAGCAGCTGAACAACCTCTTTGCTCTGCTTCTGCAGAAACTAAATTTAAAGAGATGTAATACATCTCTTCAATTATACATATATCAACTTGTATCTACACCTTTTACTTTAATTTATTGCTAGACTTTTTTATTTATTACTAGAAAAGAAGTACAAGGTAAGCAACTCCTTAAACACAGGATGTGGTAAAGTCTATCAAGAAAATTTAACTTTTTATTGATATCTCTAAGTGTTTCCTTTCCCCACCACTTCTCTGGCAGACTTTCTATCTTTCTCCCCATACTTCCCCTTCTGATAAAGATTAAGAATTTCATGATATTTGATCATTGTATTAAGTGTTTGATCTTTATTTTCATCTTACCCTTCTCATCTCCCTTCCTACATGTCAAGTGCCAAGGGCATGGTTCATTTGTTCTGCACTTTAACATAATGGCCCCTGGAGGCAAACCACCAGATTACAGAATATCCTTGAGGCTACACTGAACTTCACCAGAGGCAGTAATGGACCTGGTATTTTAAAGGTATCATCAAGATTTCTCTAAGTAACAGTTTAATAATTCTGTTGGGACCACTGGATCACCACCTTTCCTTAAAGTAAAGATAGAGAGGGACTCTTCATTAGGGAGTGTAGGGAGAGTAAAAGGGGTAATGATTACAAGCTAAAAAGGGGGTAGATTTAGATTAGATATAAGGAAGAAATTATTTACTCAGAGAGTGGTGAGATAGTGGAACAGACTTCCTAGAGAAGTTGTGAATGGGGAAGAGAGCAACATTTTTTCCCAGGTAAGCTACTGAGTTTTTGAAGACTATTGGGTAATATTTCTATAAAAGACTACTTGAGTAGTCTGTGTTCAAACCTCAAGGGCTTCATTTCTAAGAAGAGCTAAGAAGAGCTCCCTAGTGTAATCTGAAGGGTTCCCAGAAAAAACAAACAAACAAACAAACAACAAAAAAACAAAAAACAAAAAACAAAAAACAAAAAAACAAAAAAAAAAAAAAAAACATACAAAAACCTACTTGGTGGTATCCAGTATTCAATAGAGTTTTTCTAACCCAGTATGGCTGTTCTACCTTAGCCACAGCAGAAAAAGCTAAGCATAAAATAGTGTCTGCCCAGAATTTTGGCCAGATTTTCTTAACAACACTGACTGCAGTAATTGCAGTGTAGCTATGGCATTAATGTAGCTAAAAAGTACACTTCTCTTTTATTATGTCCAGATGATCAACAGCCTTTGAGGATAACCAGCATACAGAACTTTTCTGAAAGGTTTTTCAACTACAACAAATAAGTATAACAGTTAACTGAATATTTGAGCACTAGTCAGTTCTTTGAAGTACTTTTATTTGATCCAGAACTCATTGTAGTGCATTGGAGTCTCAGCCTCCTTCAGCAGACTTTGAGTTGAACCAGCAGCACTGGTGAGCATTATTCCAACTAAAACAGCCATGTAAGGTTATTTTTGTCATCTGAAAGAAATGTATTTATTTATTAGTTCTCAGTACCAAAACAATTCCTCTCTGAATTTATTTGTCTTATAAGATGGCAACACAAAATCTAAAATAAAGACTATTCAGACAGATTGAGATGTGATTTAAACAAGCTGACAGATCAACAAACCTTAAAACTGTTTCAGGTGTATGGGAATATTTATCATAAATTTTATCCCTTGTAGGCTTGAGAA
This sequence comes from Nettapus auritus, assembly GCA_011076525.1. Taxonomy (NCBI): domain Eukaryota; kingdom Metazoa; phylum Chordata; class Aves; order Anseriformes; family Anatidae; genus Nettapus; species Nettapus auritus. Next base: position 98,998,201 of record CM021766.1, on the reverse strand, counting down.
GATATATCTGGAGCTCGCTCATATGTCTTTTTCTGCTATCTAGCTCTTTGTTGCTCCCAATAACAATTAGAAGTCCTATCTCTTATTGTAGAAGTAATTGCATAATTGTCCATACAGAGTATGCTGGAGGAGCAAGGCCATTAAATACATTAACCACAAGATTGCTGGATGAAGACAGAACTAACACTTTAACAGGTGCCTATTGGTTGGCATAAAATTATTCTGATATCAGAGTAGATTAATTGTATACCAAAAGAATTTCCTAGTAATCTCATCTTCAAAATTTTCAATTTGTTAGCCTCTGACTTTGTTACTGGGCCCTCAAACTGTGAAAGCAGTTTCTTTTGAAAGAAACACTAGAGGAGATAATCATAATTTGTCTCTTATGAACAGAAACTGAATTCACTGGATGAGAGGTTAGATGCTGGTTAATCTACTGAAACATATGGGAGAATGTTTTATAGCTATACCAGCCGAAAAGTGTCTGAAAAGAAGTTGTTCAAATTCAGCTTATAAGGCTGTAGTGGGTTTACATGGCAAGGTTTCGGTAGTGGGGGTTGCAGGGATGGCTTCTGTGAGAAGAATCCAGAAGCTGTTCCATGTTAGACAAGGACCAGTCTCAGCTGGCTCCAAAGAGACCCGCTGCTGCCCAGAGCCAAGCCAATAAGTGATGTTATTTGCACCTCTATTAGAGCAGATTTAAGAAAGGGAAAATCCTGCTGGACAAGAGCAGCTGGGAGAGTGAGGAGTGAGAAACATCCCTGCAGACACCAAATTCAGTGAAGGAGGGGAGGAAGTCCTCTGGGAACCAGAGCTGAAGTTCCCTTGTGGCCTGTGGAGGGGCCAATAGCAGAGCAGGCTGTTTCCCTTCAGCCCATGGGTCCCACGGCAGAGCAGATCTCCACACTGCAGCCCATGGAGCAACCCCTGGTGGAGAAGGTGGATGTGGCCTGAAGGAGGCTGCAGCCTGTGTAGAATCTCTGTCAGAGCAGATTCTGTGTTGGAGCTGTAGCCTGTGGAGAAGGGACCATGCAGGAGCAGAGGATCTATCAGGAGCTGCTCCCCATGGGGGACCCAGATTGGAGATGTGTGCTCCTAATTAATGGACTCCACACTATGGACCCCTATCTGGAGCAGTTTTTGAAGAGCTGCTACCTGTGGGAAGCTCATGCAGGATCAGTTTGGGAAGGACGGCATCCCATGGGAGGGACCCCACATTGGAGCAGAGGAAGAGAGTGACTGTGAAGAAGCAGTGGAGGAGAAGAGCCATAGACTGACTCCAACATCAATTTACATGTGTGGTGGTTTTACTCAGGTGGGTGGCTGAGCTCCACCACAACCGCTCTCTCACTCCCCCTCGTCAAAGAGGAATGAGGAGAAAATACAATGAAAAGGGCTCAAGGGTTGAGATAAGGATGAGGAGATTGCACAGTAATTATTGTGACGGGCAAAACAGACTCAGCATAGGGAGATAGTAAGGTTTACTACCTATTACTAACAAGCTAGAGAAACAAGAAACAAAGAAACCAAAAAGGCTTTCCAAAGGCAGCAGCTCTTCAAGAACTGCTCCAGATAGGGGTTCATACCGTGGGGTCCATCCCTCAGGAGCAAACTGATCCAGGGGTTAATACCATGGGGTCCATCCCTCAGGAGCAAACTGCTCCAGGGGTTCATACCATGGGGTCCATCCCTCAGGAGCAAACTGCTCCAACCTGGATCTCCCACAGACAGCAGCTCCTGCCAGGTCACCTGCTCCTGCGTGGTCTCCTCTCCATGGGCTACAGGTCCAGCCCAGAATCTGCTCCGGCAGGGGTCTTCCACAGGCCGCAGCCTCCGTCACTGCAGGTACACCTGCTCCACCATGGTCTCCTCCTCCACGGGCTGCAGCGTGGAAACCTGCTCCAGTGTGGTATTCCATGGGCTGCAGGGGGACAGCCTGCTTCACCGTGGTCCTCACCACAGGCTACAGGGGACTTCTGCTCCGGCGCCTGGAGCACCTCTCCCCCTCCTTCTTCACTGACCTTGGTGCCTGCAAGGCTGTTCCTCACTCCTCTCACTCTCACAGCTGCTGTGTGGCACAGCATGTTTTTTTTCCCTGTCTTAAATGCACTCTCACAGAGGCGCAAAACAACATCACTTATTGGCTCAGCTCTGGTCAGCAGTGGGGCCCTTACCAAACATGGGGCAGCTTCTAGATCCTTCTCACAGAAGCCACCCCTATGGCCCCCTGCTACCAAAACCTTGCCACGTAAACCCACTACAGATTCTGTGATTCTATATCATGTATGTTAAACTTCATAAATAGGGAAACAATGTAGCCTTTTAGTAACAGAAGTTAAAGAATGTCTACCCAACATGTTACTCACTGTCTTTTTTTTCATTGGTCATTTAGCTATAATTTGTATTGAAGTAGCTTGTCATGATGCAGGGTGGAGACATGCAGATTTATGAGATTCCCAAACTAATTTTGCAGGTGGGAAAATATGGTTGTGTGGGCTGTGGGAGGGAAAGTTCTTACCTGTCTACAGGCAATGGCAAGGGTCTTTTTAAAGACCTTTTTATTAAAACAATTAAAAATGTAATCTAAAATGTAATTTTGAATTTTTAAATAGCTCATAATTTTGTTTATCTAAATGTGTAAACAGAAGTGCATCTTTCCTACTGGAAGCTCCTGTAGTTTATTTTCTGTTTAAGGATAGGTATTGAGAACGATAGTTGTGTCCCATTTATGCCTCCTTCTTAGGGAGATTAACTCTGGAAATTGAACATTATGATGATGGAATAACACAGAGAAACAAATAAAAGGTAATACTTTTTCCAGTCTACATTTTCAATTTCTTCACTGTGTTTATTCAATTTCTAATTAAAATTTCTTGTCCCAGTCTCTGCCATTTACATAGTCTTTATGGTTTTCCTATACTACTTTTCCTATCACTTAACTAAATAGTGTTATGTTAAAAGCCCCTTAATTTTTCCATTGAATATTATACTTCTACACATTCTCTCTAACATATTTCTGTGAAAATAAGCACTTCCCCTTAAAGTAATGTAAGCACATTTCCTTAAAGGGCTCATTACAATCTGCATTTTATTTGGTTATATAACAAAATGTCTTTGATTAATTATTCAGGGCAGCAGTATTTGTTTCAGATGACAATCCATTCCATGTTGTTGCTTAATGCAACACAGGCATTTGATTATTTTCTATATCTCCAGGAAGACCTTCAGAGTCAGTCCATATTCATGTTCACTCACATATCAGAAAGCCTTTGTAAGTGAGTGTGTTGGATTGTGGTGGTTTTACTTGGGTGGGCAGCCAAGCTCCACCACAACTGCTCTCTCACTCACCTTCTTCAGAAGGAAAAGGGGGAGAGAATAGGATGGAAAGGGCTCTAGGTTTAAGGACAGGGAGATCACTCAACAACTCCCCAGAGTAGGGAGATAGTAACATTTATTACTAATAAGCTAGAGAAGGAAAGGAAGTAAAAACATCTTCCCCCCATCCATCTTCTTCCACCTCTTTCCCCGAGTGACACAGGGGAATGGGGTGTAGAGGGTTTACGTGGCAAGGTTTTGGTAGCAGGGGGCCATAGGGGTGGCTTCTGTGAGAAGAATCTAGAAGCTGCCCCATGTTTGGTAAGGGCCCCACTGCTGACCAGAGCTGAGCCAATAAGTGATGTTGTTTTGCGCCTCTGTGAGAGTGCATTTAAGACAGGGAAAAAAAACATGCTGTGCCACACAGCAGCTGTGAGAGTGAGAGGAGTGAGGAACAGCCTTGCAGGCACCAAGGTCAGTGAAGAAGGAGGGGGAGAGGTGCTCCAGGCGCCGGAGCAGAAGTCCCCTGTAGCCTGTGGTGAGGACCACGGTGAAGCAGGCTGTCCCCCTGCAGCCCATGGAATACCACACTGGAGCAGGTTTCCACGCTGCAGCCCGTGGAGGAGGAGACCATGGTGGAGCAGGTGTACCTGCAGTGACGGAAGCTGTGGCCTGTGGAAGACCCCTGCCGGAGCAGATTCTGGGCTGGACCTGTAGCCCATGGAGAGGAGACCACACAGGAGCAGGTGACCTGGCAGGAGCTGCTGTCTGTGGGAGATCCAGGTTGGAGCAGTTTGCTCCTGAGGGATGGACCCCACGGTATGAACCCCTATCTGGAACAGTTCTTGAAGAGCTGCTGCCTGTGGGAAGCCCAGGCTGGATCAGTTCGACAAGGACTGCATCCTGTGTGAGGGATCCCACAGCACAGGGGATGAGAGTGATTGAGGAGTGGCAGAGAAGAAGCACTATATACTGACCACAACCCCCATTCCCCCGTTCCCCTGCGCCACTTGGGGGGAGGAGGTAGAAGAGTATGGATGAGCGGGAAGGTGCTTTTGGTTTCTTTCCTTTGTTTATCATTTCTCTAGCTTGTTAGTAGTAAGCAATAAATCTTACTATATCCCTAGGTTGAGTCTGTTTTGCCCATCATGGTAATTACTATGTGATCACCTCGTCCTTATCTCAACCCCTGAGCCCTTTTCATTGTATTTTCTCCTCGCTCCTCTTTGATGAGGGGGAGTGAGAGAGCGGTCGTGGTGGAACTTAGCCACCCACCCGACTAAAACCACCACAGAATCATTGAAAGGTTTGTATTAGAAGCAACCTTAAGGATCATCTAAGTCTAGAGAGGGATTAGAAGTTATATTCTAACCTAACTTCTAGAGAGGAAGCTACAAAGATGATTAAGGGATTGGAGCATCTGTCCTATGAAGAAAGACTAAGCAAGCTGGGTCTGTTTAGCCTAGAGAAGAGGCGTTTGAGAGGGGATCTTATTAACCTCTACAAATACCTGAGGGGACAATGTAAAGAGTACTCTTCTCAGTGGTGGCCCGTGAGAACTTTACAGTTTGGATGACAGAGCACTGGAACAGGCTGCCCAGAGAGGCTGTGGAGTCTCTTTCTTTAGAGATATTAAAAACCCACTTGGATGTGATCCTTTGTGACATGTTCTCGATGACCCTGCTTGAGTAGGGGAGTTGGACTGGATGACCTCTGGAGGTCTCTTCCAAACTCAACCATTCTGTGACTCTGTGATTCTGTGATAATTCTAACCCCCCTTCCATGGGCAGAGACCAGGTTGCTTCCATTAAACCAGGCTGCTGAAAACCCCATCCAGTTTGGCCTTGAATACTTCCACAGCTTCTTGGGACAACCAGTTCCAGTGCCTCACCATTCTCAGAGTAAAGAATTTCCTAATATCTAATCACAATCCCTTTTTAATTTAAAACCACTACTCCTTGTCCTATCACTACATGCCCTGATAAAGAGTCCATCCCCAGCTTTCCTGTAGGTCCCCTTTAGGTACTGGAAGGCTGCTATAAAGTCTTCATTGAGCCTTCTCTTTTCCAGGCTGAACAACCCCTGGTCTCTCTCAGCCATGCTTTGTAGGAGAGGTGCTCCAGACCCTTCGTTATCATCATGGCTTTCCTCTGGACTTGTTCTAATACTTTCATGACCTTCTTGTTCTGGGTGACTGAGACCTGAATGCAGTGCTACAGGTGGGGTCTCAAGAGAGTGAAGTAGAAGGGGAGAATCACAACCATCCACCAGCTGGCCATGCTTCTTTTCATGCAGCCTAGGATACGGTTGGCTTTCTGGGCTGCAAGTACACATTGCCAGCTCAAGTTGAGCTTCTCATCCACCAACACCCACCAGGTCCTTCTCCTCAGGGCTGCTCTCAATCCATTCTCCACTCAGCCTGTATTTATGCTTGGGATTGTCCTGACCCAGGTGCAGGACCTTGCACTTGGCCTTGTTGAACTTGATGAGTTTCGCATAGACCCACTTCTCAAGTCTTGCAAGTTTTATCTGGATAGCATCCTTTTCCTCCAGCATGTTGACCATACCACATATCTTCGTGTCTTCAGCAAAAAAATTAAAACAGTGTGGGTCTCAATACCAACCCCTAAGAAACGCCAGTCATTACTGGTCTCCACCTGGACAGCTGTTGACTGCAAGTTTTTGACTGCAAGCATCCAGCCAATTCCTTACCCACTGAGTGTCTATCCAATTTAGAAAGAAGGATGTCATGTGGAACAGTGTCAAATGCATTGCACAAGTCCAGGTAAATTACCTTATTTGCTCTTCCCCTATCCACCAGTGTTGTAATCCTATTGTAGAGGGCAAACAGATTTGGCAGGTACAATCTGTCCTTCATGAAACCATGTTGGCTTTCACCAATCACTTCCTTATTTTTCATGTGCTTTAGCATTGCTTCTAGGAGGATCTGCTGCATGATCTTGCCAGTCACAGAGATGAGACTGACTGGCCTGTGGTTCCCTGGGTCTTCTTTATTTCTCTTTTTAAAAATGTGAGTTACATTTCCCCTTTTCCAGTCAACGGGAACTTCACCAGACTGTCATGACTTCTCAAATATGATGGGTAGTTGCTTAGTGACTACATGCACCAGTTACTGTAGTCAACTATCTGATAAAAAAATAAATAAATAATAAAATAAAATAAAATCTGTATCTGATGCAGTGACTAAATCCTAAATCTGATGAGGCATCTCATCAGGTCCCATGGACTTGTGTACCTTCAGGTTCTTTAGATGGTCTTGAACCTCATCTTCCCCTACAGTGGGCAGTTTTTCATTCTCCCGTTCCCTGCCTTTGGCTTCTAGGACTTGATATATGTGGCTAGAGCTCTTGTCAGTGAAGTCTGAGGAAAAAAGTCACTGAGTACCTCAGCCTTCTCCGTATCTCAGGTGACGAGGTTTCTTGTTTCTTTCTGGACAGGGCCCACAATTTCCCTAGTCTTTGTTTTATCACTGACATACCTATATAAGTATTTCTCATTGCCCTTGAAATCCCTGGCCAAATATAATTCTAACAGGGCATTAGCTTTCCAAGCTTGATCCATGACTGCTTGGATGATTTCTTAGTATTTCTCCCAGGCTGCCTGTCCTTGCTTCCACCCTCTGTAGGTCTCCTTTTTTCTGCTTGAGTTTGTCCAGGAGCACCTTGTTCTTCCATGCAAGCCTCCTGGCATTTTAGCCTGACTTCCTCTTTGTTGGGATGCAGAACTGGGAGGAGCTAATCCTTGATTATTAACCATCTTTCTTGCACACCTCTTCCCTCTTGGGCTTTGTCCCATCTAGTCTGACAAGCAGATAACTAAAGAAGCCAATGTCTTTCCTCCCAAAGTACAGGTCTGTAAGTTTGCTGTGCTACCTCCTTGCTACCTTCAGGATCCTAAACTGCACCATTTCATGGTCACTGTAGCCAAGGCTGCCTTTTTTTCACATTCCCCACCAGCCTCTCCTTGTTGGTGAGAATGAGGTCAAGCATAGAACCTTGTTGTCCCCTCTCTTTGTTTTCTACATCTCCTTGCTGTCTCCTCTCTCACTTGGACAAGGAAGTTAGCATCAACACATTCCAAGAACCCCCTGGATTGCTTATGCCCTGTTATGTTATCCCTCCAACAGATATCTAAGTGGTTGAAGACCCCCATAAGGACCAAGGCTTATGAATGTGAGGCTGCTCCTTTCTGTCCATAGAAGTTCTCATCTACTTGGTCTTTCTGAACAGGTAACCTGTAGCAGACTCCCGGTATAAGGTAACCTGTCCCTGTTATCTCTTTATTCCTCACTGATAAATTCTCTGTTGGCTCTTCATCCATCCCCAGGCAGAGTTCCGTGCAATCCATTTGCTTGCTGACATAGAGAGTGATGCCCCCTCCTCGTTTCCTCTGCTTGTCCTTCCTAAAGAACCTGTATCCTTCCATTCTCACACTCCAGTCATGGAAGCCATCCTACCATGTCTCCATAATTTCAATGATGTCATAGCACTGTAGGCATGTGTACATATCTAGAATGAGACATTATATATTTATACATATAAATGTAATATTTCCTCTATGTTCTATCTTATGTTATGGGTGCTTTTGTGATATCTCAAACTAGTTGTCCAGTAAACAAATTTCAGGAACACCACCAGCTGCTTCAGTGTTTTGGCTGTTAGTGTGTACTCTGTAAGGCAAACAAGGCAGATGATCTGCTATGTACCAACATCCTTGCATCTCCTATATTAATGTCACCTTTCACTGGTCACAAGCTCTTCACAGTATTTCATATAGACAGGATTAAGTATATGAATGTGCCTCCATGCACAATCTATCTCCTCTAAAAGATTACCAATGAATATGTAGAGCTACTTAAAGAAGAACTAAAAGGAGATTCCCCTGTTCATGCCCCTTCTGTAGTCAGGAATGGTTATATTTTTAGAAGGAAAGAAATATTGGAACATGAAGAAGAACTTTATCTCAAAGTCTGTTATGCAAGCCATCCTCTTCTATCTAAAATATAGTCATTTATTTACCTTCTTGAGCTCTTCAAGTAACATACACTGTCAACATGTAAACAAATCATAAAGCAATACGTGCTACCTAAAAGCTGTATTTTTTCGAAGTTGTGAATCCAACCGGGAAACACGTTAGATGTTAGTAGGTATTCTGAATTTTGAGAAATATTTGCTGAATGTCTAGAGCTTATGTGAGGAAACAGTCTTTCTCTCTTTTTCTTTTTTTTTTTTTTTTTTTTTTTTTTTTTTTTTTTGGTAAATAAGGACAGGAACTTTTGTTCTTGTCCTATATAAAGACTTTCAAATAACTGTTTTTTAATCCTTTATTTGTTTATCCTGGAAGATTTCTTTGTTGTTGTTTTGGGGGGTTTGATTGGGTTGCTTTTAAAGTCCAGCTAGGAAGTCATCTGTCTTAATACTTGATTGAATGGTCTTCAAAATACAGCATAGTTACAGACTTCAATAAATGAAGTATTAGGCTGTCATAGATTTCAGTTTCTCTTAAGAATGAAGCTAGCTTTTCTGACACTAAATGCAGTAAAATTGTAGCTTGCAGATGGCCATGAAAAGTTTTAAAATACATTTTTCAATCTGTTTCAGAATAAATGATGCAAAAATGCATATATTTAATAACTAGCAATTAATGTGATATTGCTATATTCTTAGAAAGATTTCCTTTTAACTCTGTTCTTAAATATGCTTTTAGATAATATTGCTGGCGAAAAAAATATATATAAAAAATTGCATATCAAATACAAACTACTACAGTTCTTTGTAATCTGTTTATGGTGATTAAGTGAAAAAGTATATTTACAACATACATGGGTAATAGAAAGCATACAAGTAGTGTAAATTGGAAAGAGGCAAATAGTCACAGTACTTTACTGTTCATTGTATATAATGTCTGCAGATATATATTTAATGTTTGTGAAAAAAAAATATATATATAAGTTTCACACATATGCTTTAGAAGATGAGGAACATACAAAAGAAGGAAAAAAAGTATTTTGATCTTTATATCCATTCATGTTAATGAATTGTCAATAGTTGTAAAAGGTTTTCAAAAGGTTTTCAAATGGTTCTCTGGGATAAATTTATTTATTACACAAATTTAAACACTAATGTCATTGCTAGTGCCTTTACTGGACTTTTTTTGTCTAATTACAATATAATAAAATATATTTATATTTTTATATAATATAAAAATAAAATATATTTAAGCAAAATGGCATATAAAAATTATATGCAATATGAGCCAAATGTTCGTGAGAAGTTTATTCATCATGTCTATTGTTTCTCAACCACATGAGATGAGAAGGGCTGATTGGCTATACAGAGGTCTAGTGCCAAATCAGATTTCTCTCATCATTCTTTCTTGCAAGAATACTGATTTGAAGAGGTGGGTTTCCCACAGGTCCTTTGACTTGTCTGCCAGCTGCTTGCTAGCAGATAGGGAACTCTAAAATACTCTTAGATATTTTAAATGGTGCTGGAAACCTGTCTTTAGGCATCTAAATCAAGATGGATAATGACAAAAATAAAAAATATATATTTAGATATTTAGTTACTTATTTTCTTCATATTTTATGTGTGCAGTGGGCTTGGGGGTCCTAAGGGGAAAAGATTTTCAAAGTATAAATGTTAAAGGTCTCTGCTTAAAATCAGTGATTGCCTCATTTTGTCCGTTATCTTGGAATAGAATAAATATTGCAAAATTTTCTCCTAATACCTATTCCTGAATTAACAGATCAACAGATATATTTGCCTATGACACAGGGGTTGGAACTGTATGATCTTTAAGGTCCCTTCCAACCCAAGCTATTCTATGATTCTATGATTACCAGAGCTTTATTTATTTATTTACTTATCTATTTATTTATTTATCTATTTATTTATTTATTTATTTATATGTATATATGTGTGTGTGAGAGGATCTCCTCTAGGCCTGTTGTTGAAAGGATGTCATCATGACATGCAGAAAAGGTTTTCTGATATTTGTCCTGAGATCACTGCCATAGAGAACACCATACACAAAGACCAAGTACTTTTAAATATTCACTCTATGAATTAAAACATTTTTTTTTTTGCCATGGATGTACAGAATTGTCTCTATACGATCACACACTTTCTGAACTTGAAAAGTAATATGTGATATTTTTAAGTGAAATGACTTCGTTTATTATTTGAGTAATAAAAGTGTCTTTCTGCATAAAGTCCTGGAGTATATTTTCTGGAGTGAGAACTTTGATCCAGTAAAGGTGGTACACTGCCTTCCAGTGTGGAGAAAATTGCAAGTGTTCCTTGAAAACTATTTTCTCTGCAGATGAGAGGGAGATGTGAAATATACAGTGTTGTAAGTCAAAAGTGAGGTATATGTGTACTACACAATACACGGGTGACTTGCTGAAGTGGTAAAATATATCAGTGCAATGAGGAAGAAAAAAAAAATAGTGTTCCCTTCTTGTATATAATTTACTTCCTTGCACTGCTCTGACTTTTCATTCTAAGAAGGAAAGAAATAAAGGCTTTCATTCTGTCTTAGTGTAACTGATGAATACACTTGATGTACACTTGATGTACACTTACCATCGAATGCCCTAACTGGAATTCATTCAGCCAGGTCAGTAGCAGGAGAGCCTCAAATATGCAACACAAATCATTATTACCAAGCAACTAGTAGAGTGAACCACTCTAGTTATAGACCCCGTCTTATGGAAAAGTTAATGATGCTGTTGGAAGAGGACTATAAAATGAAACAGAGCAGGAGCTGTACATAGTGATGGTAAACCCAGATCAATGTTTTTCTACACTGTTTTATAGTATCTTTGTAGACATGTAGCACTTCTGATAGCTAAATCATGTTTTCATTTAATTTGGTTTTGTTAGGTTTGTGCAATAATTATTCTCGACAGCATAATACTGCATTTTCTAGGTTGCAGAAAAGACAGAGATACAATGTTTACCTATGGTGTCTGAATAAAGGATGGTATATCATCGGAGCCCCTCCCATTGTCTCATCAAGCAGACAATTAAACCTTAAATATAAGACTTGTTAATTGTCATTTTATTCCAAATGACTGTCAGGATTTTCATGAGCAAATTCCTCTCCTTTCTCTTTCTCTCTCTCTCTCTTCCTTTCTTTCTACATTTTAAAGTTCTGTCTAGAAATCTAACTAATAATGAATTCTACCATGTGAGGATTTTAGTGAGAGAAAAAATATTTACATAAGAAGAAATTAAATTTATTGACTTGTATTTGAAGCATATATTCTTAAAGTCAAAAAAAAAAAATTCTCAGTTGAATAGGAGTTAAGTTGGATACTTAATGAATTTTTCAGGTCCATAGATCCTTTTCTTTATGAATTATTTTAAAACAGCATTAAAAAAGCATAATCTCTAAAACCAGTAAGAAGCCTGGAAACTATTCAGAACATGTGATGACTTAAAGACTAGATGCACTTTTTTTCCAGGCCCTTCTGTAAGCTGTTTCTTGAAAACAAACAAACATATGATACAAACAAACATGAGAATTCACACCTTTCATTTTGAATCATCAAGTTCCTTTACTATGCCAGCCCATTCACAGAACAAGTGACTCAATTGAAATTAGCATTTTAGCATAATAGCATTTTAACATTCAGTGTTGGCCATAGCTCCATCATTAGCAGATTGTTGTAGTCTGACCATTATTCCTGGTTTAGTCTCACTGTTCAGTTCCTGGGAAATACTCTTACCCTTTCTGAAGTATTTAAGCAATAAATAGGGCAGGGAGCAACAGGAAACGTTCTTGAATCAGGTTTATATTACATTATAAACTGCATTTATAATGCATTATAAATTGCATTTATAATGTAGAGAACAGACACTGGCAAATGTATAGAAATAGCATTCTTTTCCTCACAGAAACGATAGCCTCAAAGTGTGGGTTTAACGAGTAGATAAACATATAGAGCAAAGACATGGGTGTTCACACATAGTGATGAAGTAGGAGGCGCTCATTTCTGAGCTAGTGGCAATTATATCCTAATGTTTTCTGCGCATACTGAATACACCAGTTACATTTCACTATATGCAGCTTTTATATGTGTCCTTGTGTGCATTACAACAATAATAGGTTTTGAGGGATAACGATGTTGTAGCAGCAGCTTAACAGAGGACTCAGAAATCTGTATGCCTCTGGAAAAATGCCTGGAGCTAAAAGATTTGCTTCTCATAGATTGAGACCTGCTCCATTTTATTATTAATGCTATGTCAAATGCAGAAAGCGGTATGTATTTTCATCTTCTGATTCATCTCATTAAACTGTATATAACAGAAAATAAATTACATGCACCTAAACAGACTTTTCAAGGGCAAATATATCATCACAGTACCCAAGAAAATGAAAATAAATTAATATTAATAATAAATTTAAAAAATAAATTAATATTAAAAAATGTCAGTCATTGCAAAAGGTAATGTGTAGTTTTTCTCAGATGGTACTGACATTTTACCAGTATGGAACCTTAAACAATTCCCTATTAGACAAAAATTACTTATGCTTTCTCTTGTAAAATATCAGGGAATAAAAAAAAAAAAAGGTTAAAAAAAAAAAAAAAAAAAGTCTGTCACTCCAATAAAAACCATTGGTTTGTTGGGAAAATTCCAGGCCAAGGCTGCTTTACCTTCACTGCAGTAGAAGCTTCATGCTGAGACTAGAGGTGCCTGATTGACCCATCATCCCTGCTGGAAGCCTCTACTCCTCTGCTAGCCTTGACTTGTGCGACCTCAAAATAAGTGCTGATATTTTAAAATTCATGACACAAAGGAAAAAAAAAAAAAAAAAAAAAAAAAAAAGAATATATGATTAGGATTTTTATTTTATGATTAGGATTTTTCAGTCACCACTGTCTCCTGAATGCTTTGACTCCTGGCACCAGCAGTTTGGAAGTGTCTATATTTCAATGAAAACCTTTTATTGGTAAAATAGACTAATGAGAACCTTTATTAAAGCCTTTTTTTTTTTTTTTTTTTTTTTTTTTTTCTCTCCCTTAAATGGCATGTAAAATGAAAAGAAAAAAAAATCTATGTCAAATATGAGTACTTGTCCTCCAAAAACCCATAGTGAATTTAAGTAATATATTGCAAAGATCTTTCTCAGGTGTGACATAGCTCCATTATCACTACTGGAACAGTGGATTTGCATCAGTTTGCTGCAACTGAATATCAGGTTGAATTTGAAGATTGCACAAAGGGCTGGGATTTTACTCCATTTTAGAACTAGGAAAATGCAAAGCCACTTAAAATCTGTACTGAAATAAACCAATGAGTGGATTATGTATAGCTTTTACTTAATCTCTCTCTCTCTCTCTCATGCACACACACACACAAATTGCTGTGCTCTATTTCATTAAGAATTATTTTTCTTTAAGGTCTACATAGTGCTAGGTTTGTGATATTGAGATTTATCTTTAGAAAGAGTAATGATAAGAATGCTACTGTTTCAGACAAACAAGTTGGTTCTAGATAATAAGCATATATGTAGATATAAGAAGATACATCTCTAAAATACCTATTTCTAACCATTACTTGCCATCAGTAGTCAGGTTCAATCTCTTGTCAGTGCTGTACTGTTGCCAATGGAGTTTTCCTGACTAAGATGGCTCCCAGGATATTTATTTTCTGCTTAGGCCATGGTGTTACAAACACCTAATTATTGCCTTGCCATTCTGCTGAGCGTACCCACTGATATTTATATAAGTAAGAATGTACTTACATATAAAAAATTTCCTTTAATGGCACCAAATTGTATGCTAGCAACCTGCCTTGACACTGTCCAGAAGGTTTGCAAAACACAGGCCTAACAGAAAAAAAAAAAAAGAAAAAAAAAAAAGAAAAAAAAAAGAAAAAACATACCTTGTTCTCTCCTATACTGTTTTGATGAGTTCCAAGGTTTCCTTTTTCTGAGCAGAGTTGTTCTGACAAGGTTAGGGATTCAGAGCTAAGGATCCAGTTCACAACTGACATTACAATCTATCTTACAGATGAAAATATCTGGGTTTGGAATGCCTTTAGTACTTGAAACCCAGCTGAAGCATTATTCAAATTGGTGACTCTTTTTCTTTTTTTCTTTTTCTTTCTTCTTTTTCTCTTCACTTTTAATACTGCCACCTGCCTTCATGCAAAAGAGGAAAAAAATCTTGGTCTTTATCAGAGTGAAAAACAGACAGCCTGTTCTGAGGTGCTGCAAACAGAGACAAGTGTTTAAAACCCAGACTGAATCTGTCATTTAAATAAACATAATATTTCTACTTAATACAGTTAAATAGCTCAGATCAATGTATACATGCATTATGAGCTCTCTTTTAAATATTTAAAATATGTATATCAATATATATATATATAACTTAGCTTTTTGGTGCTAATAAAATTGAAAAACACTGATTATCAACCTTATGGTGAGGGACACTGCCCCTGCTCTTCTCCTGGTTTTTCCTTTCCAGGCTACAGTTAAAAATAAATAAAATTTAAATAATGCTTCTACAAGCTTTTAATATTAGAGTGTTTTAATAGTAGAGTGGAGTGAAATACTAGACTGGAATAAAAAACAGAAGCCAACATACCTTATTCTGTGTGGACATACTTCCAATATATAAATATATTCAATAAATTTGGTGTTTAAGCCCTTCATTCAAAGTTCAGGATTCCTTCATTATTCAGTTTCCTTTAATGCACCAATCTGTGTTTGTTGTTGTTGTTCTTTTTTTTTTTTTTTTCCCTCTTATTTATTTATGTCTGTTCTTTAAACCTTCACTACTAACTGTAACTACAAAGTGAATTCCTTAAGTTACTGGGTCTTTCTATCACTATAGAATCAATTTTAGAACATACCACCTATTTTTGTAGGGTTGTAAGGGAGCTGATACTCATTTCAAGTCTGCTTCAGCCACAGTTTTATATATCACTATCCATCTCAATAATATATCATTGTTATTACTTCAAATTTTCTGGACAAATAGGTCTACAACAGGTTATCAAACAAACAAACAGATAAAATGTTTTTGACTTTCTGAACACAAGCTAGACCCTTAATTAAGGGATATTGCTGTTTTTATCATTCTTAACACTAACTTTGACCATTTGTATGTTCTGATTAATTTCTTAATCTGCTGTAAGGAATTTTTTGCTGCATCACAGTTTCCAGAAGACATTTAAGTTTCGCTTACATTCAGCTTTGAAATGTCCTCATCCATGGTGTCGTACTCTTAACCTCCTGACATCTCAGAAAATATTAAATTTCAACATAAAATACAACACCATTCCTGGGGCAATGCCATGTGTCTTGGTGTCTTGCTTAGATTGAGTAGGCGAAGTACGACCCAGGGCAGCAAATTACCAGGGGAAGCTGCTTTCGCTGGGTATATACTTGACTGATGTTGGCAGGCAAGAATGAATGGTTTGAAGCATAACGCTCTTGACAGCAGCAGTAGCCCACCCTGGAGACATCAGTTACTCTCATCTTGCCAAAAGGAACAAGAAGCCATTTTCCAGCTCTCAGCTTAACTCCTGCTCCCCCCAGTAACCTTATTCCTTTGAATTTATGTCCTTTCCCATAGAAGCAATAGCATGGACCTGGGCCTCACACTATGGTGTAATGACACTCCAAATTACATTTTGCATTAATGTCCTATAAGCCTTAGGGTCTATATTGTTGGCCCTTGGTTATGGCTAGTAGATCATCTGTGGAAACTAAACCTCAATATCTTTGGTAAATTTTTAACATTACTTTGTCCCTTTAAAATAGCGAAGCTCATTTATCTATCACACACTGAAAACTCAGTCTCCACTCTGAGCTTAACTTTGCATCAAATATTTTTTTTTTTCCATACACATCAATGTTAACATGCAGTCTTCTATTACAACAGAAAGAAGAACACCTAATGTGAAAATAAATAAAATAAATACATGTATATATATGTTTGTTTTCTTTAGTTGGTTTGATATCTATCATATTTATAAAACTCAGGGATTATTCATTTCTCTGACCTGTTTGATACTAGTATTTTGCATTCCTCCTTTCTTACCTTTGGTTTTCTGTGCCTCCGGGACTTTTTTCTCTCTCTTTTTTTTTTTTTCTTTTTTTTTTTTTCTTTTTTTTTTTCCCCTCCTCAAAATATGCATTTGAGGATTAAGTGTTGACTGTTTGTTGTGACCATGTGTAACAGAAAATGCCAAAATGGATGTGACAATACTGACTTGCCAAGCCCCACTGTAACATTTACATATTTTATATACCCTGTGAAGACAACACAAAGCAGTGTAAAGTTCTTTCACTTGATGGCTGTGAATTATAAAACAGTCCCAGTTTTCCTGAAACCCTAAGTGAGATCTAAAAATGCTTGCCAAGATGTGCCTTGTAAATAAATCAGCTCTACCTGTGCAATGAGAAAATTTTAGACAGATGGCCATTTAGAATTTACTGTTGTACTGAGGAGGGCAAAGACAAGAAAACAGAGAAAAGGCAAATCTTATGATAAAATATATAATTTTGTTTTCTTTAATGAATTGTGATTTGAAAGTGCTAAGTAACTGAAATGAGAAAATAGACTTTCATAACTATAATATTAAAATTTTTAGTAATACCTTAATAAGGTGACATTTTATGTATTCATAGTAACAAGATGATAAATATACATTGTGGATTCTTTTTAAAAATGCCAGCACATATGTGGGAGTAAGTACACTCCTGATAATACTATAAAATCATGCAATAGAGTGGCAATCTAGTTATAGCAATTGTTTGCCTACCCAGATAGGTGTTACACACTGTACTAATTTAAGAGCTAGGATATATAAAACTTACATTCCTTGGAAGACCTGAGCAAAAATGTCTTCTCATTCACTAACTGCATATTCTTATGAATGCTAATGATGCCACTTGACCTGAGAACTCCACTTCAAAAAGGATATTGCTAGATCATGGATTAATTGCATCTGAATTCCTGAAGTCATCTACGTATCTAGAAAGTGGAATGAAAAAAAAAAAAAAAAAAAAAAAAGGCACTTTGCCGTAAGTGTATTTGAAGGAAAAAAAGTGATGGATAGTTTTTTGCAAGCTTCCCTATAGGATGTGGTATATATGGTAAAACTTGTTCAGTTCTTCATATAAATTATACTTTAAAATGTGTTTGCTAAATCATGTCTTATCAGGCTAACTTCCCATACCTGTTTTTAAGGAGATAATTACTGTTGCCTGCAGTGTATTTCCAGTTGGTAGGTAACCTGAGATAAAGTAAAAATGTAGTCCAGATGGGCTTTCCTTCCACTGAAATTGCACTAAAATAATCTTTAGACAAAGATTTAGACTAAGGAAATCTTTAGACAAGCTGTCTGCTTGGCTTGAAGTACATGCTCATGGTTCTGTATTCTCAAAGCATGTGTCTGTTTTTACAGCTTGTACATGGATAATAAAATAATAAATAATAAATAATAAATAAATAAATCAGATATATTTGGAGAATAATTCCGAAACAAGACAGGAGGTTTGGACTTAAAAATCTTACTTCCATAATGCAACACGTTTACAAGTTTCTCTGTACCTGAAAACACCCCTGTTATCAAAGTGTCAGTTTGCACTGTTCTGGCCATAGCATTCCTATAAGTTCTTCTTTCCTAAATTCAAAACCATTAATTCCTGCTTTCTTACCAATGTTCTGGCTACCTCTCATGAAAATATAGAACAAAATACACATCGGGTCTGAAGTATTCCACTTCAACCAAAACATAGTTCCCTGTAATGGCATTACATCATTGATGTTATTTTTGAGATCATTATAAGGCCAATTTAATCCGTAGAAGTAGTAAAAAAATGAGCACATAATCCATTTCCCAATTAGTTTTTAGAAATAGAAAAGGAAGTTGCAGGAAAATGAAGTAGGGTTCTGGACCAGGGATTTGGGTATTTTGATCTTGGGCAGCATTTGAGAAGCCGAGTATGTAGGCCACTGACAGACTCACTCAGCAAATGGGGCGCAAGTGTGTTGGGGAGCAAGCTCTCGGGGCTGATTACCAGGGCTTTAAACTAGGTTTGAGGGGGGAAGGGAGGGTAGCTAAAAGTGACAGAGAAGGGCTGGGGGAAGTGGTCACTCTGTCGCTGTTGAAAACAGGGAAAAAACTCTGAGCAGTCCCATAGGATTGTCTGAGGGCTCCTCAGAGAAGGTAACATTCCTGATACCCCGTCCGGTATATTCATGCATCCCTCCAGGGGTAAGTGCACCTGCTGCTCCCCTAAAGTGCCTGTATACCAATGCATGCAGCACAGGGAATAAACAGGATAAGCTCGAGATCTGTGTTTGGTCGCAGGGCCACAACCTCATTGAGATCACAGAGACGTGGTGGGACAGCTCGCATGACTGTAACACTGTCATGGGGCGCTATGTCCTTTTTAGGAAAGACAGGTTGGGGAAGCGAGGGAGTGGGGTTGCCCTTTATGTGAGGGAGCAATTAGAGTGTACCCAGCTCCACCTGGGGGAGGGTGAAGGATGAGTGGAGAGCTTGTGGGTGAGAATTAAGGGGTGGGCTGGTATGGGGGACACATATGGGGTGTGCTACAGGTCACCAGACCATGAGGAGGAGGTCGATGAGGCCTTCTACGAGCAGCTGCTAGTAGCTTCACGATCACAGACGCTGGTCCTCATGGGGGACTTCAATTACCCAGACATCTGCTGGGTAAGCAACTCAGCCAGGCATGCACAGTCCATACGGTTCCTACAATGCGTGGAGGACAATTTTCTGACGCAGGTGGTAGAGGAGCCGATGAGGCGGGGGGTGCTTCTGGACCTTGTTCTTACCAACAGGGATGGGCTTGTTAGGGATGTCAAGGTTGGGGGCAGCTTGGGATGCAGCAACCATGAGATGGTGGAGTTCAAGTGGAAACTAGGTGGAGGAAGTAAGGATAAAAGCAGGATTGCTACCCTGGACTTTTGAAGAGCCAACATTGACCTCTTCTGGGAACTGCTTGGGAGTATGTCATGGGCTAAGTTGCTTGAAGGCAAGGGTGCTTGTGAGAGCTGGGCTACATTTAAGCAGTACTTCTTCCAAGCTCAGGATCGGTGCATCCCGAAGAATAGGAAATCGGGGAAGTGGGGCAGGAAACCCACGTGGATGAGCAAGGAGCTCATCGATAGGATCAAGAGGAAGAGGGAGGTCTATGAAATGTGGAAAAAGGGCCTGTCCTCTTGGGAGGAGTATAGACATGTTGTCAGGACCTGCAGGGACGCAACGAGGAAGGCTAAAGCCCATCTAGAGATGAAGATTACAAAAGAGATAAAGGATAATAAGAAGGGTTTTTTCAAGTATGTAAACAGCAAAAGGAAGACTGGGGATAATGTGGGTCCCTTGCTGAACGAGGGGGGTGTCCTGGTCATGGGAGACGCCGAGAAGATGGAGATACTGAATGCTTTCTTTGCTTCAGTCTTTGCTTCAAGGACACTCCCCTAGGACTCCTTGCCCCTGGCAATAGGACAAAGGGTCTGGGAAATGGAGGGCTCCCCCCTGGTGGATGTGAGAGTGGTTCGGGAGCATCTGAGTGGGCTCAACGCACACAAATCCATGGGTCCCGACGGGATGCATCTGTATGTGCTAAGGGAGCTGGCAGAGGTGATCGCCGAACCGCTCTGTATCATCTTTGAAAAGTCCTGGAGAATGGGTGAGGTGCCTGAAGGCTGGAGGATAGCCAATGTCACTCTGGTCTTCAAGAAGGGCAGGAAGGAGGATCTGGGAAACTACAGGCCAGTCAGTCTCACCTCTGTCCCTGGAAAGGTGTTGGAGCAGCTTGTTCTGGATGCCATCTCCAAGCAATTGGAAGAGAAGAATGTTATGAGGAGTAGTCAGCATGGATTCACCAAGGGGAAGTTGTGCACAACCAACCTCGTTGTCTTCTATGATGGCATCAGCAGCTGGGTAGATGGGGGGAGAGCAGTGGATGTCATCTACCTTGACTTTAGCTAGGATTTCAATACTGTCTCCCATGACATCCTACTGGCAAAGCTGAGAAAGTATGAGATAGATGAGTGGACAGCGAGGTGGGTTGAGAACTGGCTGACTGGCCGAACTCAGAGGGTGGTGATCGACAGAGCAGAGTCTGGCTGGAGGCCTGTGACTAGCGGTGTTCCCCAGGGGTCAGTGCTGGGTCCGGTCTTGTTCAACATCTTCATTGACAACCTTGATCAGTAGTGTCTGATGAGTAGTGTCAACCTTGATGAGTAGTGTCTGCCCTCAGCAAGTACACCGATGACACAAAGCTGGGAGGAGTGGCTGACACACCAGAAGGCTGTGCTGCCATTCAGCAAGACCTGGACCAGCTGGAGAGATGGGCAGGAAGAAACCAGATGCAGTTTAATAAGAGCAAGTGTAGAGTCCTGCAACTGGGAAGGAACAACCAGAAGTATCAGTACAGGCTGGGGGACTACCTGCTGGAGAAGAGCTCTGAGGACCTAG
The DNA here is from genome assembly GCA_011076525.1 of Nettapus auritus. Taxonomy (NCBI): domain Eukaryota; kingdom Metazoa; phylum Chordata; class Aves; order Anseriformes; family Anatidae; genus Nettapus; species Nettapus auritus. The sequence goes on along the minus strand of CM021766.1, from coordinate 98,977,388 downwards.
AGGTCCTGATGGACGACAGGTTGGCCATAAGCCAGCACTGTGCCCTGGTGTCCAAGAAAGCCAATAGGATCCTGGCGTTCATTAAAAGGAGCGTGGCCAGCAGGTCAAGGGAGGTGATCTTCCCCCTCTACTCTGCCCTGGTTAGGCCTCACCTGGAGTACTGTGTCCAGTTCTGGGCTCCCTGGTACAAAAAAGACAGGGTGTCTCCTGGAAAGAGTGCAGTGGAGGGCCACAAAGATGATACGGGGCCTGGAACATCTTCCCTATGAGGAAAGGCTGAGAGACCTGTGTCTGTTCAGCCTGGAGAAGAGAAGATTAAGAGGGGATCTCATCAATGTGTACAAATATCTGAGAGGTGGGAGACAGAAGGATGTAGCCAACCTCTTCTCGGTGGTTTGTGGGGATAGGACAAGGGGCAATGGCCGCAAGATAGAGCACAGGAAGTTCTGCACTGACATGCGAAGGAACTTCTTCACAGTGAGGGTGACGAAGCACTGGAACAGGCTGCTTAGGGAGGTTGTGGAGTCTCCTTCTCTGGAGATATTCAAGGCCCATCTGGAGGTCTACCTGGGCAGCCTGCTCTGAGGAACCTCCTTTGGCAGGGGGGTTGGATGCGATGATCTTTTGAGGTCCCTTCCAATCCCTACAGTTCTGTGATTCTGTGATTCTGTAAGAAAGAAAAAGTACTTCATAATAATAAAAATAAAATTATAATAGTAAAAAATTATAATGAAATAGATTCCAAGCTATACTTCCAATAATCATAAATGATACTTTGAAAATGTACTTTTATGGTCTAACCATAACTATCTAGGACTTTCCACAACAAGTATTTTCTAGCTGTTACATGTTAAGATAATATTTCTTTTAGGGACAAAAATACAGGTTATTATTATTATTTATATTATTTTGTATTTCACATGTATCTTTAAAAACATATTTATGACCAGATTGGGTGTTTTCTGTGAACCCTTTAGTCTCTCACAGAGCAATAACATGTGGACATATATAATATATCTATTTTATGGATTATAATCAGTCCTTCTGGTCACTATTTGGTAGAGGTGTGTGGAATCCTTTGGCAAGGGATTCCTTGATTTATACCAGAATTGGATGTTTTCCACTTCATTTCCCTTCCACATCCTTAATTCTAATGAAAAAAAAAATGTGGCAGAAAAAGAAAA
>CM021766.1:98909449-98966530 GCA_011076525.1 Nettapus auritus | reverse complement strand
AAAAAAAAAAAAAAAAAAAAAAAAAAAAAAAAAAAAAAGTAGATGAAGTAGAAGTTTACTAACGTAAGATATTGAGGACAGACAATACAATCATTGGATATTCTATGGAAATCAATGGATAAAAGCAACTTACACAAAGAAGGGTTGTTTTCTTACTATGCTGTCCTGGTTTCAGTTAGGACAGTCAATTTTCCTCCTAGTAGCTGGTGGAGTGCTGTGTTTTGGATTAGGGTGAGAAGAATGCTGATAACATGCCAATGTTTTGGTTGTTGCAGAGCAGTGCTTGTACCAAGCCAAAGACTTTTCAGCTCCTCGCTCTGTCCTGCCAGCGAGCAGGCTGGGGGTGCAGCAAGAGCTGGGAGGGGACAGACCCAGGACAGCTGACCCAAACTGGCCAAAGGAGTATTCCATACCATCTGACATCATGCTAAACAATATATAGGGGTGGCTAACCAGGATGGGGGGGGCCGGCTGCTCGGGATAGACTGGGCATCGGTCAGCGGGTGGTGAGCAATTGCATTGTGCATCGCTTGTTTCATACATGCTTTTATTATTATTATTATTATTTTCTATCTTAATAAACTATCTCTGTCTCAACTCTCATTTCACTTTTCTGTTTCTCTCCCCCATCCCAGAGAGGGAGGGGGGAGGGTGAGCGAACGGCTGTGTGGTGCTTGGCTGTTGGCCAGGTTAAACCACAACATATGCTAAGACCAAATGCAGACTGAAAAAGATGAACAATAACAGTGGAGCAAAGTGGTTTAAGGCTAGATCAAAGTTACTTTCTCAAATAGGTCTATGAGAAAGTGAAAAGTCTTGGAAAAGGTCAGAACAATACTGTTAGTGCATTTAAAATGAGGTTTTCTAAGAAAGAAAAAAATGTTGATATGTTTTAGAGAGCTGAGAAATGTAACTTGGAAACAAATGGAGAATAAAAATAAATTCTAACAAAATTGTTAATGCCAAGGATTCCCAGAAATATTCAAGCATCTCGGACTTGTACATAACAAATGCTATAAACCTAGTATTATGGGCTCATTTTAAATATCTATTTCATCACTAAAGTACTAATAAAGAGAACAGTAATAAAAGATACATCATGTATTTATATTAATCTGCTCTATTTCTAAGTGATACCACAAAAGAAAAATCTATTACATTTTGCAATAAATAAATCCACATACAGATCTAGACAGATTAGACAGATAGATAAATGGATAGGTAGATAGACAGACAGACAAAAAGACAAATTAATCTTAGATAAGTTAAAAGCAGTCTCCTTAGAATATTTCTCTTAAGAGGAAAAAATATATTTTACTTTATTTGAAACTACTAACAGAAAACATTACTTGCAACTTCCATCCTAATGATGACCTGGGACTTTCCATAAAAAGGGATTTTCCAGCATACAGAAGATCTTGATGTATGTAACAGATATTCATATAAAATTCCAACAGAATGTTATTCAGATATTATGCATACTGCTACTAAACAATGTATTTATTTCTGTATGTCAGATTTCCAGTGTACAGTTTCTTCCAGCATATAGATCAAGCCTGATATAAAATGATCATTGTCCATGGCCTGTGCTGTTCTTGGCACTCTGACTGAATCTGGAAATCGGTGTAAAGGGTGATTCTGGGTTATTACAATTTTTAGTCAACAAAATGTCTAATTTAGGAGCTACTGGACAATTTCCACTGAATTGAATCAAATTCTTGAGGATGATCAAGAAGTAAAAGACTTGTAAGTTTATAAAGCCCTCCAATGCTTTCATTGTAAATGATGTCTTGAGGAGCAGAGTTTACTATTTGTCCAGAACAACACTGAACTTTTTTGTAGTTATATCCTTTGTATTTGCAAACATCACTCAAGAACAGCTCTTAATCCTCTATCAGCAACACTTGTGTGTGTACTAATACAAGATAAAATAGAGAACCAACTGAATAATTTTCTTATTGTAACGTAAGGATTAAATTAGGACTGGGCATGCCTTTGTGTTTAGAATACCATGGAGTAGAAGAAAAATGTTGAGAAAAAAACCTAAGTTTAGGATTAAATTTGCCTTTTAAAAATGACTTTACTGTGTGTGGGCAGCCATAGCTTTCTCAATATGTCTGAATGGGTAGGAACCACCACCATAAACCCATCTGTTCACTTCTTTGCACCACTGTCTGTCATTCATAACCTAGGAACAGCTGCTGTCAAGACCTAGTCCATTTTAGTCATAATTATCTTGATTACTTTAAACAGCTTTAAAAATTAAAATTTGCTGATGTGACTAAGTTGAACTGAAACTGATTACAGAATGGTCACAATAGCTGTTCTACAAGCATATAGAGACATAGAGAGAAAGGATGACCTTCAGTAGATGGGAAATTGCTGTCAACCAAAAATAGGTCATTGTTCTTGGCCTTGTTTGTAAGGTTCATATATGCCTGTAGCTGTATTATTTTGCCAAGGCCTAAAGATTCTGAAATGCATTAGTAGTTGCTAAGAAGGCACAACTCATTTGATGGTGATTTCTGCTTGCTTCTTTTTAAGTATTTTTTTGCTATTGTTCTCCTTCTGTCCTACTTATCTCCACCAGTCTCCTTAGGAATGCAGAAGAAAACCCAACGAGTTTTTAGGCTTCTGCATGCAAACGGTTTCTAAATAGATGTGGTGGTTTTACTTGGGTGGGTGGCCAAGCTCCACCACAACTACTTTCTCACTCCCCCTCCTCAAAGAGGAACGGGGAGAAAATATGATGAAAAGGGCTCAAGGGTGGAGATAAGGATGGGGAGATCTCACAGTAATTACTGTGACGGGCAAAACAGACTCAGCATAGGGAGATAGTAAGATTTACTACCTATTGTAACAAGCTAGAAAAGTGAGAAACAAAGGAAAGAAAAAAAAAGTACCATACCCCCCCCCCCCCCCCCCATCCACCCTCTTCCACCTCCTTCCCAAGTGGCGCAGGGGAACAGGGGAATGGGGGTTATGGTCAGTATATAGTGCTTCTTCTCTGCCACTCCTCAATCACTCTCGTCCCCTGTGCTGTGGGATCCCTCGCACAGGATGCAGTCCTTGTCGAACTGATCCAGCCTGGGCTTCCCACAGGCAACAACTCTTCAAGAACTGCTCCAGATAGGGGTTCATACCACTGGGTCCATCCCTCAGGAGCAAACTGCTCCAACCTGGATCCCCCACAGGCAGCAGCTCCTGCCAGGTCACCTGCTCCTGCGTGGTCTCCTCTCCATGGGCTACGTCGAGCCCAGAATCTGCTCCGGCAGGGGTCTTCCACCGCAGTCTCCATCAGTGTAGAGCATCCACCTGCTGCACTGTGATCTCCTCCACGGGCTGCAGCGTGGAAACCTGCTCCAGTGTGGTATTCCATGGGCTGCAGGGGGACAGCCTGCTTCACCATGGTCCTCACCATCCGCCACAGGGAACTTCTCTGGCACCTGGAGCACCTCTCCCCCTCCTTCTTCACTGACCTTGGTGCCTGCAAGACTGTTCCTCACTCCTCTCACCCTCCCAGCTGCTGTGTGGCGCAGCGTTTTTTTTTCCATCTTAAACATGCTCTCACAGAGGCGCAAAACAACATCACTTATTGGCTCAGCTCTGGTCAGCAGTGGGGCTCTTACCAAACATGGGCAGCTTCTAGATCCTTCTCACAGAAGCCACCCCTATGGCCCCCTGCTTCCAAAACCTTCCCATGTAAACCCACTACAATAGAGTTTCCATACATTCTGACAAAGTGCAAAATAAAAATGTTTTTAAAACCATCAAAACATTAAAATATTTATCCAAATCTCTGCTTAAATTAAAAAAAAAGTGTTAGTTCTTTATGTTTAATATGTTTCTAATTCTTTTAAGCAATCATGTTTACTGTATCATTTAGTAAAACATAGATTTATGCTTACTTTCATCACTGCAGAAAAGAGAGATCAATAAAAATAATAAATCTTTAAGAGCTTCCTAACCTTACATAGTCTTTATAGGTTGAACGATAATCAATAATCATGACAGAAAAACTGCATATGATTCATCTTTCAAATCAACTTGCTTTTTTATGACACAATGCCAATAGATGAGAATGTAAATGCCATGATGAATTTTCTTTATTAAAATACCTAGACTAGTAAGGCTATTCATAAGGATTGCTTTCCTAGGCACAATTAACACTGTATGGATCTTCCATGTTCACAACACTTAACATACTGCCAGGTTGCACTATCCAATTACACAGTCCTTGCTGTATAGCGCAAAGTACTTGGGATGGCCAATTTAGCTGCAGTTATACCTTTATTCTGACAGTGTTCTTTACTTCCAATACACTAATGTAAGTAAGTTCTAGTGAGGGTTTATCTTACTCAATGTAATCAATTATTGTTAAATAATAGGTTGAATTTTATTTAAAAAAAAAATAAAATAAAGAATAAAAAACAGTTTTTAGTTTCTGGTATTACAATGTCCTAACACGTCAAACTGTTCTTGCTGAATCAGTGCTTGGGCTCAGACAGCCTCTGAGAGGAAAGGTGTTTGTTACTGTGCTGACATCCTTTGCAGTATCACTTCAGGAAATGCGAAGAGTCAAGTAGTGTGAAATTTAAATTTATCCTTACTGGTATAATTTCAGACAGGACTCTCTGAATAGGGATTTTTATTTTCATCACTTTCATTCCTACCCTGTAAATATGAATAAAATGTAACGGAAAAAATAGTGAATATATATATATATATTTATTTATATTCAGAACTGTTACTGACAGTCCTACATGAAAAATCACTCTGTGGGTCTCACTTGAGAATTTACTGTCACTACTTAAAACTCCCATTGCCTGAAGGTATTGAAGGTATTGCAGTGTTGGCCCGATACTTCAACTCCATCTAATGTAAAAATTCTGCAACCATGATTAGTGAGACACTCAACAGCTAAATTGTGATTTAATTTAACAGTCAATCCCATTGGATGTAGGAACACTAAGTAATTGTGCTTGAACTGCTGAAAAGGAAAACTAACAGAAATTTGATTTGTAAAATCCAAATTTGGTTCAGAGTGAACCTGTGTCAGGTGAAGATTACAGAATAATTATGTTCTCAATATCATATCCTATACTGAACTATTTTAAATGCATTATGATTACTTTTTACTGTATTTTATTGCATTTTATTGTATTTTATTTTATTTTTGTCTTTGTTTTGTTTAATAGCATGCATAAGAAGACAATCAGTTTGTCATTAGAAGTTTTGAAGCTATTAGCATTAAACTGTTTAGGAATGTTTCATTAAATTCAAATACTGATTAGTTTCATTACAATGAAATATATATTTAATACATTTCCTGTTTTTCTCCTCTCTCACTCTAGAATTCATATTGTATGTACAATAAATTACAGAGTGAAATATAGTAAAACATAACTTTATCAGATGCAGCTAATTCCAGATATTAATTTAATATATATTTGTTCAGTGTTTAATAATATATATTATGTACCTCATAAACTGGATTGGTGCATGTAAACAGACATTGTCACGGGATTATATATTCTAGCATATTTTATTATTAATTTATTATAGATTATTAGTGCATTTAGGGAACGAGAAAAGAAATGAAAATGAAGTAGTAAGAAAAAAAAAAAAAAAAAAAAAAAGGAAAATATTTTGATGAATAGAAGTTTATCTGAGATTATGTTCAAATACCAATATTTGTATCAGCCGATCTCAAGTTCAACAACCATCAACATATTTTAGACTATGCAGCAGTAATAAAAAAAATAATTCTACCATGGATGCTGTATTGAGGTTTTCTGAAACTTTAAGATTTTCCTTGTTTGAGATATATTTAGCACTCATATTCCATCCAAGAAAACTTAGGACTGTTCAGAAACTCAAACTCTTTGGCCAACTTGATAATACTGCAGAGGAAGTGTGTAAGAGTGAATAGGAGGAGAGAGAAACACCTTTTACAGCCCGAACATCCTGCTTATGACTCTTTGAAAGATGTTTTGAAAAAAGTTCCTGTTTTTAATTTAGGTAGTCAGTTTGCACCCAGGAATAAAAATCTATGGGCATTTTTGTAGCAAACTGATTTTTTTAAATGATGTTTGATCAGCACAAATTGTTTTTCCTAACTGACATTCACAGAAATATCCCATCTTTGGTTTACCTCTCATGTAAAAAGGAGAAAATTAGTGTTATCTTGGAGGCTGGCTTTTTTGCAGGCTGCAACCTATGCTGGTTCTGTATGGTACATATCTATGGCCATACCACCCTGGCAACACCTGATCTTGTCTGATTTTGCTAAGCAGGATCAGGCCTGGATAATACTTGGATACCTGGATAATACTTGGATGGAGAGACATCCAGGGAATACCAGTTGCTGTAGGCAGAGCATAAGAAGGATATTGGTCCATTAGAACAGGTCCAGAGGAGGGCTACAAAGTTGATCAGAGGGCTGGAGCACCTCTCCTACGAAGAAAGGCTGAGAGAGTTGGAGATGTTCAGCCTAAAGAAGAGAAGGCTCCAGGATGAGCTTATTACAGCTTTTCATTACTTAAAGGGGGATGAGCTTATTACAGCTCCGGGATGAGCTTATTACAGCTTTCCAGTACTTTCCAGTACAAAGGGGGCTTATAAAAGAGATGGAACAAAACTTTTTACTAGGGCAAACAATGACATTACAAGGGGGAATGGTTTTAAACTAAAAGAGGGGAGATTTAGATTAGATATTGGGAGCAAATTCTTCTCTCAGATGGTGGTGAGGCACTGGAACAGGTTTCTCAGAGAGGTTGTGGATACCCCATCCCTGGAGATGTTCAAGACCAGGTTGGACAAGGCACTGGGCAACCTAATCTAGTGCGTGGCATCCCTGTTCATGGCAGGGGTGTTGGAACTAGATGATTTTTAAAGTCCCTTCCAACCCAGGCCGTTCTGTGATTCCGTGATATTCGTCCTGGTGGGGGTCTGTTATAGACCGCCAAACCAGGATGAGGAGACGGATGAGGAGTTCTACAGGCAGCTGACAGAAGTTGCGAAATCTTCAGCGCTTGTTCTCGTGGGGGACTTCAACTTCCCTGACATATCTTGGAAGCACAACACAGCCCAGAGAAAGCAGTCCAGGAGGTTTCTGGAGAGCGTGGAAGATAGCTTCCTGACACAGCTGGTTGGCGAGCCTCCCAGGGGAGGTGCTCAGCTAGACCTTCTGTTCACTAACAGAGAAGGACTGGTGGGAGATGTGGTGGTCAGGGGCTGTCTTGGGCAAAGTGACCACGAAATGGTAGAGTTCTTGATACTTGGCAAAGTCAGGAAGGGGACCAGTAAAACCGCTGTCTTGGACTTCCAGAGGGCTGACTTTGAGCTGTTTAGGACACTGGTTGGCAGAGTCCCTTGGGAGGTGGTTCTGAAGGACAGAGGAGCCCAGGAAGGCTGGGCGCTCTTCAAGAAAGAAATCTAAATGGCTCAGGAGCGGTCTGTCCCCACATGCCCAAAGATGAGCTGGCGCAGAAGAAGACCGGCCTGGCTGAACAGAGAGTTGTGGCTTGAGCTTAGGAGAAAAAAGAGGGTTTCTAATCTTTGGAAAAGTGGGCAGGCCACTAAGGAGGACTATAAGGATGTTGCAAAGCTGTGCAGGGACAAAATTAGAAAAGCCAAAGCTCATCTGGAGCTCAATCTGGCTACTGCCGTTAAAGATAACAGAAAATGTTTTTATAAATACATCACCACAAAAAGGAGGACTAAGGAGAATCTCCATCCTTTACTGGATGTGGGGGGAAACTTAGTTACAAGAAATGAGGAAAAGGTGGAGGTGCTTAATGCCTTCTTCGCCTCAGTCTTTAGCGGCAATACCGGTTGTTCTCTGGATACCCAATTCCCTGAACTGGTAGAAGGGGATGGGGAGCAGGATGTGGCCCTCACTATACATGAAGAAATGGTTGGTGACCTGGTACGGCACTTGGAAGTGCACAAGTCGATGGGGCCGGATGGGATCCACCCGAGGGTACTGAGAGAACTGGCAGAGGAGCTGACCAAACCGCTTACCATCATTTATCAACAGTCCTGGCTATCGGGGGAGATCCCAGTTGACTGGCGGCTAGCAAACGTGACACCCATCTACAAGAAGGGCCGGAGGACTGACCCGGGAAACTACAGGCCTGTCAGTTTGACCTCAGTGCCAGGGAAGCTCATGGAGCAGATTATCTTGAGGGTCATCACGCAGCACTTGCAGGGCAAGCAGGCGATCAGGCCCAGTCAGCATGGGTTTATGAAGGGCAGGTCCTGCTTGACGAACCTGATCTCCTTCTATGACAAAGTGACGCGCTGGGTGGACGAGGGAAAGGCTGTGGATGTGGTCTACCTTGACTTCAGCAAGGCTTTTGACACCGTTCCCCACAGCATTCTCCTCAAGAAACTGGCTGCTCTTGGCTTGGGCTGGCGCACGCTTCGTTGGGTTAGAAACTGGCTGGATGGCCGGGCCCAAAGAGTCGTGGTAAATGGAGTCAAATCCAGTTGGAGGCCGGTCACTAGTGGCGTTCCCCAGGGCTCGGTGCTGGGGCCGGTCCTCTTTAATATCTTCATCGATGATCTGGACGAGGGCATTGAGTGCACCCTCAGTAAGTTTGCAGATGACACCAAGTTAGGTGCGTGTGTTGATCTGCTCGAGGGTAGGAAGGCTCTGCAGGAGGATCTGGATAGGCTGCACCAATGGGCTGAGGCCAACTGCATGAAGTTCAACAAGGCCAAGTGCCAGGTCCTCCACCTGGGACGCAATAACCCCAGGCAGAGCTACAGGCTGGGAGATGTGTGTTTGGAGAGCTGCCAGGCAGAGAAGGACCTGGGAGTGATGGTTGATAGTCGGCTGAATATGAGCCAGCAGTGTGCTCAGGTGGCCATGAAGGCCAACAGCATCCTGGCCTGTATAAGAAACAGTGTGACCAGCAGGGCTAGGGAGGTGATTGTCCCCCTGTACTCGGCTCTGGTGAGGCCGCACCTCGAATACTGTGTTCAGTTTTGGGCCCCTCGCTACAAGAAGGACATGGAGGTGCTTGAGCGAATCCAGAGAAGGGCGACGAAGCTGCTGAGGGGCCTGGAGAACAAGTCCTACGAGGAGCAGCTGAGGGAGCTGGGATTGTTCAGCCTGGAGAAAAGGAGGCTCAGGGGTGACCTTATCGCTCTCTACAGGTACCTCAAAGGAGGCTGTAGCGAGGTGGGGGTTGGTCTGTTCTCCCACGTGCCTGGTGACAGGACGAGGGGGAATGGGCTTAAGTTGCACCAGGGGAGTTTTAGGTTGGATCTTAGGAAGAACTTCTTTACCGAAAGGGTTGTTAGACATTGGAACGGGCTGCCCAGGGAAGTGGTGCAGTCACCATCCCTGGAGGTCTTTAAAAGACGTTTAGATGTAGAGCTTAGGGATATGGTTTAGTGGGGACTGTTAGTGTTAGGTCAGAGGTTGGACTCGATGATCTTGAGGTCTCTTCCAACCTAGAAATTCTGTGATTCTGTGATTCTGTGATTATAATCAGTTGTAGATACATTTGTATGGCTATTTTAAACCAATAAAACCAATATAACATCGTCCGGTCCTTTTTACTCAACAGAGTCATTGAATGTTCATTGGTGAAAATCCTGTTTGAATAATCATATTATTTATCTTTCCTCATGAAATGCTTCTGGATACTTATGCTGTGTTTTTTGTTTGTTTGTTTGTCTGTTTTCTGTTAATTTTTGTTTGTTTGTGGGGATATTTTTTGCTTGTTTTTAAGGTTTTTGCTTGGTTTGTATGTTTTTGGATTTGGTGCTCTTTTAGGGTATCGGGGGTCTTTCTGGAGAGTCATTTCCCTACTGTATTGTTTCCCTTTATGTCTTTATTGTGCTTCTTTACCTAGCACTTAATACCTTAAGCACTTAAGCACTTAAAATAAAGAAGATTTTCTAATCAGAATTAAAAAAAAAAAAAAAAAAAAAAAAAAATCAGGATCATTTGAAATGATCTGCAAATAAGTGTTTAGCATTATTCAGTGGCAGTTCTTACAAATTATATATATCCTATATCCTATATTTTGATAACTTGTTGACTTTCCCTTGAAAATGTTGGAAAACAATAATTGTTTGAAACTCTTCTGTTTTTTTGTCAGTTCTTGTTTGTATCCTCTCTTGCCTTTTCTACTGCTGTCTATCAGCAGGACCTCTGATTCTTAAGAGCTCATCACCCGCTCTTTTCTGTATTTTAAGCTTGAGACATAATAAACATGTCACCTTTGTGACATGCCCAATATTATATCTTAAGGTGAGAAATAAGCAACAGTAAATGAGCACAGATTTTGTTAAAATGCAAATGTTCTTCACAATAAACAAGGGAAGAGAATTGCACACTGTGGTGGTTTTACCCAGCTTTGCAGATGAGAAGGGAAAGGGGGAGAAAATACGATGAAAACAACAACAACAACAAAACAGGGCTCACAGGTTTAGATAAGGACCTGGAAATCACTCATCAATTATTGTCATGGGTAAAACAGACTCAGCATAGGGAGATTAATAGAATTTATCACCTATTACTAACAAACTAGAACAGTGAGAAACAAACAAAAAGCAAACTAAAAACAGCTTTCCCGCATCCATCCCCTTCCACCTCCCCCCCCCCTCCCCCCAGCAGTACAGGGGAGTGGGGAAATGGGGATTAAAGTCAATCTGTTACTGATTTGTCTCTGCAGCTCCTTCATGGTCACTCTCTGCCCCTGCTCCAACATAGGGTCCCTTCCATGGGATGATGTCCTTCCCGAACCAATCCTGCGGGGGCTTCCCACAGACAACAGCTCTTGCAGAACTGCTCCAAATATGGCTCTGTACCACAGGGTCCATCCATCAGGAGGAAACTGTTCTGACACACGTCCCCACAGGTGTCCGCTCCCCCCAGATCCCCTGCTCCTGTGTGGGCTCCTCTCTATGGGCTGCAGCTCTGGCCCATGGCCTGCCCCTGCAGGGGCTCTCCATGGGCTGCAGCCTCCTCCAGGCCACATCCACCTGCTCCAACCGGGGGGCTCCTCCATGGGCTGCAGCATGGAGCTATGCTCCATGTGGAACCCATGGGCTGCAGGGGGACAGCCTGCTCCACCAGAAGCCTCTCCACAGGCCACAGGTGAACTGCTGCTCTGGTGCCTGGAGTACCTCCTGCCCTCCTTCTGCACTGACCTTAGTGTCTGCAGAGCTGCTTCTCACACCTTGGTCTCCCAAATGCTGTTGTGCAGCAGTGTTTTCTGTTTCTTAAATATGCTCTCACAGAAGTGCAAACATCATTGCTTATTGGGTTAGCTCTGGCCAGCGGTGGGTCCCTGTGGAGCCGGCTGAAACTGGCCCTTATCTAACATGGGGTAGCTTCTGGACTCTTGTCACAGAAAGCATCCCTGCAGCCCCATGCTACAAAAACCTTGCCACGTAAACCCAGTACACAAACATGTAAGTAATGTATATGTTCAAAATTAACAGCAAATAGAATGATTTTCAAAGTTTTTCATGAGTCATCAGTGGGTCTTTAAAATACCTGTTGCTGACAATTAACTCTGTACTCAGAACTCACTGGAAAGAAAACTTCATAGACTATGTTTCAGATTGAAAAAAAAATCACAAGAAGAATAAAAGAGAGTGAGCCAAATAGATCTAAATGCCAGAGAATAATTACAAGTATGTATTAAAACTTTGGCAATATTCCATTCAACTAGAGTTTAAAAGGCTCTTCTGCATTTCCAAGGGCAAATAGTCATAGCTCAATCAGGAATCAAATTATACTAGGTTATTCAGCAAAAGCTGAATATAGGGAAAGCTTTACTTAATTAATTTATATTCCAAGCAAAGATAAGCTTCCCTGCCTTTCAAAGTGGAACTCACACAACTCAAAGAGCTCTCAGGAGAAGAGCTCTTATAGGGACAGTCAGATCTGCAGCATCCCTTCACACTCTCTACAGGTACAACTTTTGGAAAACACTTAGCAAATTTTACAGCCACCTCATCACAACAAACATCTCTAGAGAGAAAAGACAGCAAAAAAAACACTTGCCCTTCTTCAGGGTGAATACCCCTTAAGGACGCAAAATGCAAATGTGGTGCAAGGGGTACAATTTATTCATCTTTAGACTAGCTTCAGTCAATTTAGCATATTCTACCAAAGTGATAATCAGTATATTTCTTAGGGAGAATAATCTTGTACAGATTATAATCAGGATGGCATAACCAGCTCAGGCACTGTAATATATATACATATTTAGATTACTGCTCTTATGAAAGTTGTGTGGCTGAGGGACTTATTTTTAATATTTTCCTGTACTAAGTATCTGCACAGAATCTTAAAGTAGATCTAAGCCTTCATGTTCTTTATTTCAAATAAAAGAACATTAAAAAAGCTTATAGATGCATGTGCTTTTACAAAATAAAAATAAAAATAATATATCATCTTTAGAAAAGTGACGTAGAACCTTTGGTATAAATTCATATAACAAAAGCCTTTGGAGAGTTCAAACAACAACAACAACAACAAAGATTTTTCATAAGTGGAAGAAATGAGACAAACAAAACTCTTTTCTATTCAATATCCTTCCCAAAACGTTGGGCAATATTTTTAGGTTTTAAAATGTGTACATGACATAGCTTTACTGCATGCATATACTGCAGTGTTGTGGTGTATTTGAAAAAGTATTGAATGGCCTCTCCATTCCCCCCCATTTCTGAAAGCTGTCAATGGAAATCTCCATAAGAGCAAGTGAGCTATCCTCTGAATTTTAACACAGTAGAAGTGAGCAGGCTACCTCCTTAAGAAGTATGTGTCTATGTACTAATAGAAGGAGAAGACGAGTTATTACCCATATCAATTTACCTCTAAGTAAATTTTACACTTCACTATCTCACTAAAAGGTCGTAAAACAGATGACAGGTCCCTTCTTTTCTTGTAAGTTTAACTATGTCAGTAGAAGTCCCTCTGAAACTGAAGAGTAAAATAAATGAGCAAACCAGTACTGCTGCTTCTCTTCCGATCTACCCGTTTTCTCCGTCCTTGTGACATTGAACATTTCTGATTCCAGCAGTATGAATATTCCCATAGGAAATCTTTTCATTTTCTCATTCCTCTACCACAGTGCTACTGTAATTCTAAACATAAATAATACTGAGCATTACTGTAGGCATCAAGCACTGATATTAGTATGGTGTACAGTCTCTGTACAGAACTGCCTCTTTCCCTCTTCCGGAGTTTTCTGTAGGGTTTTTGTGAACCAGGAATGGAGTGAGCAGGTGGAGATCTCTGGACACTATGCTTCGTTTCCTGCAGTGCTGCTTGTTTCTCATGCTTGTAGGCAAGGAGTGCATGCTGTGCATGTGAGAAGATGAAAGATTAGTACTGCCATGAGGTGAGGAGGTGAAGCTTGGGAAGGAGTGTCTCCTGCAGTGCTGAAAGTCACCAGCAGGGAGAGAAGTCCTTTTTCCAAGAATTGACAAGAGAAAAATAAAAGATTTTTAGAGGTACTTTTCAAAATGCATGCCCTGCCCTGAAATGTTTGCCTAAGTGATGTATTCTAGCCTCCTACAACACACCTGCCAAAAGGAGGAGGTTAATGAGGTAGAGTTCAAACTCTCACTTACTCAAATGCCCAGTGCATTGTGTCCTGAAATTTTAATAGTTTCCTTTCACTTACTGTCAGTCTGTTAGTACTTGTTATGCATATCAGAGATTCAGATAGCACTGTGTAGCACTAATATGAATACACTTAATAAGTATATAAACCAAATTTCATCTAATTCGTCCTTTTTTTTTTTTTTTTTAAAAAAAAAAAAAAAAAAAGGTTTGCTTGTTTTTGTATATACCTGCATTTGCCAACATTTACTTCTTTCTGAGATTGCCTGTAAAGATAATAATAATAATAATAATATGCTAAATATTTATTAATACCTTGATAATAAATTATAGGGTAAAATGACTTTGGTCTTGTGTGTGACATGTCATGGTCAGCCACTGCCCAGTTAATTTTGTTACACAAACTCATTGGCGAAATATTTAAGAATCTAAACCATGTTTTGATTTGAATATTTTTCTGATTTAAAGCTGAAAGGCAATTAAAACTACTAACATTAGTACTAGGTTTAAAAATAACAATAATTTATGCTTTAGTCTAGTTGCTAATACCTGATTGCAGTATCATTCCCCCTAGCTTGAAAATGTGTAAGGTGAGAGAAGTATTCTCACATCGATTACTGATATTCAAGGTGTTAACTCCCAATGCATGCACTGAAAAACAAACAGAATTAGGTTAATAATTATAAACAGAACAGGAGATACAGACGTAACAATTTTAGCATGGTTTAGAAAAGCTAGTGAATGCATCTGTCCTGCTGAAATTATTATTTCTTCTATCTTTTTTCTACTTTTTATATATTAATAATAAATATTAATAATAATCCTGCTTATAGTTTTTAAAGAAAACTAGAATACATATAATCCCTTTTTACCTACTGTCAAAATAAGAGAGTGTCTAGAAATAAATAGCCCTAAGGATAAACTTATCAGTAGAAAACCTGGACACAAGTCATTTCTTCTATTTTTTATGGTACTGATGTTAGTCTTTAAGTTCTAATATCATAAATTCAGAGCATTTTATTACCTGTACTGCTTTCTTGCTGTTGTTTATCTAGTCTCTGACAGAAAATTGACAATCTGAGATTAAAAAAAAAAAAAAAGGATTTCTTATGAAGATAAGAAACGTGGAATATGTGGAGATGGAGGTCTACAGGCTCCAGTGAACCACTATGGCCTGAAATGTAATGCCATTTGCTGCATTAGTACCATGTTCCCTATAAATATTCTTAAATCTTCTTAAATCTAAGTGCCTGCCAGTAGTACATTTACTAAAATAGCTGATATTTTCCACATTTTCAATGCGTTCTTACTCTGATTCCTTTTCCAAAGGGAAAGTAGTGCATTTTGTTGCGGTAGGAATGTTTTTACTGTGGTTTTGTTTTTTAGCTGCCTTTCAATATATCTTTCAGAAAATTCATCCTGAAATGGAATGCAGTTCTATGATCAGAGCTGTGTTTCCATTTTAAATTGCCTCCCAGGAAAGAAAGATCTACTTGAAGAAGAAGAAGGAGAAGAAGAAGAAGGAGAAGAAGGAGAAGAAGCAGAAGGAGAAGAAGGAGAAGAAAGAAGGAGAAGAAGGAGGAGAAGGAGAAGGAGAAGAAGGAGGCGAAGGAGAAGGAGAAGGAGAAGGAGAAGGAGGAGAAGGAGAAGGAGAAGGAGAAGGAGAAGGAGGGGAAGGAGAAGAAGAAGAATTAAATATTGATTCTAAGTATCCACTAGTTCTTCCCAGTAAATACGAATCATGGTTAAACCACAGGACAATCATTAGTAATTGTCAAATAACAGTTGTATGATGCACAAAAATCATTGGAGCGAACTTAATGAATGAATGTGTAATGATAAAAAATCTAGTAATTATAAAATCTAGTAAAAGTAATATTATTTTAAAATAAATTAAAGTTATTATCTTGGAGGTCTCATTTTGAACACTTATTCTAGATCTTATTATGTCATGTTTGAAATAGTTATTAAAAGTACAAAAAACAGCTAAAGTTGATCTTTACTGGCAAAAGCAATATAGTATGTTAAAGTGTAATTTTCACTCTGTTTGTTTCCTTATTCAGTCCTAGAAACATCAAAACCTCAGGCCTTAAATTTCTTTCTTTTAGATAATAGAGGAAAGTAATAAGACATTTAGTTGCTGTACTTGGAACTTTTTCTTTCCTTATGATATACATAATACCAGTGAAATTATTCATTATTCATAACGAGCCGATCATTTCTACTCCTCTTAATGACTCCAAATTGAACATTGAAATGTTTAATATCAAATAATTGAAAACATGTATTTATTCAGCACAACAATTAAGAGTGGTTTTAAATCTCTACGATTTTGAGAGGGTTTAATGTTAATGTCGAACAAATGCTAAATTGCTAAATTCTGGGCTTAATGAAGTCAATGTGTGAAAATTTTGCTGTCTTTCTATGTGTAAGTATTTGCTGCTATGGCTATTTCTCTCTTTTTTTTTTTTTTTTTTTTTTGATATAAATATACATTCCCAAGGATGTAAATATTCACCTCTAGCTTCTACAGAAGTTGTGCATGCCATTTTGAAATTTTCTTTTTGAGTAAATTCTTCGTTCTAGTGGAAAGAAGAACACAAAGTGTATATCAAATACAGTGAATAGCTTGTACTTTAATGCAAATATTTGTCTGTATTTTATTTAATTTTCTTCACTTTGGCCCTAATTTCAGTAGACTATGTGAATATGATACTATTGGGATGAGTATGAATGATGCCATGTGTGTTTAAAATTAAGTATACTATTAGCAGCCTGTTCTATGATGTCTTCACAGAGACCAGAACTGTTTCTGAGAAGTGCTTTTAATCACCATAATACTGAGAACCTCATGCACTGCTCTGAAGTCCATCAGAGGTAACCTCCATCCACTCAAATCTAGTTTTCCAGCAACATTTTACCCTTTCATCTTAAGGTTTATCATTTTCACATGTTTATCAATGTCAAATTGCACAAATGGCCTGTATATCCTTTATGCCCTTTATGGACATGTTAAGCTTTATAATTGCTTTAATATTATTGCTTTCAGATATTAGAGAAATAAGCTTGCAAAGCAAAATACTAGATTATAATGTATAAAATAATGCCATTGTAACCTGAGAAGAACATCTTGCTGATCTCTCTGGATATGAATTAGTCTTTCTGATTTAGCTAAAAAGTACCTCTGTGTGATGCTGAATGCCCATGAGATGAAAAAATACCACAAATGATGGAGGATAATGCTAAAAAAGAAAATCTCTCACATTTTTGATTTCATTAAATTCAGTGGGATTCCTCTTTCAGCCAATAACAGCTATACCTATGTCAAGTTGCTAGTGAGTTCAGAAACATAAGTTCTATTCACAACACTGCAATTAATCTCAACAACATGAAGTAAATCCCATCAGCTTTTAGTTGCTCATCTCTAAATAAAGACTTTTACAGTGCTTTGATAAATGTAAAAAACAACGGGTGTTAGATTTTCTTTTTACTTTTGTGAACTGCATATAACTATATTTAAAAGAAAAAAAAATGTGAAAATATATAAGTTATGAACTTTTATTTTTCATACTTAATGGCTGACAACAGTGTACATCTCATCCATCATAGTAAGCTATGACTGCATCTGATTAACTTAATATAGTGTTAATGTAATAAGGGAGAGGTAGCCCTCATTCATCATATTGTGTTATAGCAATAATATAGTAGTATTGTGTCTGACTGATGTAATAAATTTTTTAATAGAAGGCAATAAAGATATTATCAGAAAACCATCATTAATACCTGGAATTTTTAAAGGCTGTTTCTAACATGCTTCTTAGTCTTTCACTCACCAAGATGCAATAAGAAAGATCCTCTGAGACTGCAGAGGCATTTGAATATTCAACATTATGAATGTGCTAGTTTTGGCTTTGCAATGGTGAAACATATTTTGTACTACTTAGTAAATCTACACTGTGAATTAAATAGAATATTTTTCTGCTGTTCACATGAAGGTCTAATAGAACAGAGACTCAGAAAAGGTCACAATAAGTTCTAAATATTTACTCTTTTGGCTTTGTCATCAAGACCAATTCTTTTTGCTCCTGTAGGAACACAAGGATATTAATGTTATTATTATTTATTTTATTCTTATATTTTATTATTTTATGTATATTATTTTATTTATATTAATATTTTTTTCTTTTTATTTATATGTAATATAATACATATTAGATTAATCAAAAATCTTTCCATGATCTGTAGCTAAAAAGAAATAGCCTATATTAGTGCTTGTTTGTACTTTGTGTGTTTTAAATCAACTTGAATTGAACAAATGAGGTTTATATTCAGGGGACCAAAACCAACTGTTTGCTTTCATTAACAAAATTCTCTCTGAAGGTGGAATTTCAAATCATTCCTCATTTGTCTTCAGAAAGATACCAGTTACATTCTTCATCTTGGTGTTTTGTTTTTGTTTGTTTGTTTGTTTTCCTATATCAGTTGACAGAGATTTGTAGTGTAACATAAGCTTGTGCAGGTAAGTTATTTTTGTTAAATCATACTGGATTTGTATAAAAATCTAAGTTTCAAGCATTATTTTTTTAATCTTACACAATTTAATCTTACATGGCAGTATATAATGCACAACATTAATATTAATTTTATCAAGAATGGTGTGTTAAGAAGATGAAAAATAATATTCATTTTTTTAATCTATTTTTCATCTAATGAAACAACAATCACTCTAAAAATATGAAAAATAATGAAATCATCTCTTCCAGATAGAGTAACTGCTTTTCCATGATGTCAAATCATAAATGATAGAAAGTCAATTTAAAAAGAGGAATATTTTCACAGTGCTGGCCAATTCCTATCTTCACCTCCAAGCATAATTTTTATTTTTATTTTTCCATCCACATAATGTTCTTATAAATACTGCATTTGTATACCTTGATAAGTTCATAGGACTGATAGCATTTGTGTCCAAAATGATTTTATTTTAATTTTAGTTTGCTAAGAAACTTCATACAAAGAAAAAGGAAAAGGAAAAAGGAAAGAAAGAAAAAGGAAACTTTCTCTTTCCACTAGGTTGGATTACTTTAATTACATGTAAAACTGAATGGCTAGGCTTCCTGAAGTATAGAGTGCTACAATCCATATTCTCCACATCTCAGCCCACCCCCCCCAAAAAAAAAGTATTTGCATTGTGACGGAGGATACTTTTTAATGTATTTATCATAAAAAATAGAGAAATAGATAAGTATGAAAGACAATAGTATTCATCACAATCTGTTGTCTATTCTCTTTTTTGGTTGCTAAATCTGATTTAGCTGGAATACCAAATACTTGTTCATGTTCTTATTATGAGAGATATGTTTATGAAAGAAGTTTTACATGATTATTTGGAAATACCTTGGTTACACCAAACATGGACTACATTCAATGAACGCAGTATTTTGCAGAATCTTGCTTTTTGCACTGTGAAATAAAAATGTGAGTGGTTCTTCTCATACCTTTCAATGGAGTAACTCTGGAAGAAAAAAAAAAAAAAAAAAAAAAAAAAAAAGGAACATTGTAGAAAGTCCTTTCATTATCTGGGGGGGTTTCTTAAAATTAATAATTTATAAGTGTATAAAAATATCTCAGATTGTTTAATCTGAGATCTTTGTCTCAAAGGTCTTCAAAATCAGCAGCATGTGTGTGTACTTGCTTATGTGTGCAATCATTCACGTATTTTACATTTCAAAAGTTATTGCACTAAAGTCTTTCCAAGACGAGGCCCAAGGAAAAATAAACTAGCATCCTTGGCTTTGATTCAGGAATGCATTTAAGTTCATATCTATTCATAAAGGGAACACAAGCATGCTCTTAACCTTAAGGAAGTATCTCAGCCTTTCCTGATCTTGGATTTGAGTCATTTGAGTCCAGTTTCAATTCTATCTGGAATCAGAGACATATATATCAATTTTCTGTATCCTAAATTACCTTTTCCTATACTAAAATCCAAAGATTCTCTAAACAACTTTCCCTTTCAATACTCCTCATAATTGTAAAATATTCTACACATTATGTTTTCCCCAAATCCTTCTCATGTGTCCTACCCATTGTAAGATAGCATTACACTACTATAATGTGATCTTTTTAAAATTACAGACATGTCACTGAAAAACATCCTTTTTTTTTTGTGAAGTGTCCTGGTTTCAGTTAGGACAGTTTTCCTCCTAGTAGCTGGTAGAGTGCTGTGTTTTGGATTAGGATGGGAAGAATGCTGATAACATGCCAATGTTTTGGTTATTGCAGAGCAGTGCTTGTACCAAGCCAAGGACTTTTCAGCTCCTTGCTCTGTCCTGCCAGCAGGCAGGCTGGGGGTGCAGCAAGAGCTGGCAGGGGACAGACCCAGGACAGCTGACCCAAACTAGCCAAAGGAGTATTCCATACCATCTGACATCATGCTAAACAATATATAGGGGTGGCTAACCGGGATGGGGGGGCTGGCTGCTCGGGATAGACTGGGCATCAGTCAGCGGGTGGTGAGCAATTGCATTGTGCATCACTTGTTTCATACACACTATTATTATTATTATTATTATTGTTGTTGTTTCCTATCTTAATAAACCATCTCTATCTCAACTCTCGTTTCACTTTTCTGTTTCTCTCCCCCATCCCAGAGAGGGAGGTGGGAGGGTGAGCGAACGACTGTGTGGTGTTTAGCTGCCGGCCAGGTTAAACCACAACATGAAGCAAGGCTGAAATTCCTGATTCATTTCACAATTCACAACTTGTAGCTTCTTTATATGCATGCATGCTAAGGTGCTATTTTTCATTCCTTGCATCTTAATTTCATTGTTCTAAACAAAGAGTCTCTCCTCTTCTATACAGCATTCTGCAACAGCTGCAGAAGTACCTTTGCAATTAATCATCCTTTCTTATTTCACTGTATTTGATGGTACTGGATCTCAGTCCAAACTGTGCTTTTCACCTGAAAAATCTATAATATATTTTGGATCAGTCCTAGAATAACCACGACTATTTCAAGTATTACTGACTCACAGACTTGTCACTATTTTCCGCGGTAAATTCACAGCTTAGACTATATATTTGTGTTTTCTGATTCTGAGGAGTAGAGTATATACAGTATATACATAATATGACAAAGCTAAGCATTGCTAGTTGTTTATAAAACATTATTGCACAGCAGAATTACTACAGCCATATTTAAGCTGTCTAATTATGAACTAAGCCAAGTAAGTAAATTATTCATCATGCTGTTAGACACAAATCTCCAATTCTCAGTCTAGTTTCTCTCATGTTTGAGCTTCTTGGATTTTTTTTTAATTATTATTATTATTATTTATTTTTATTTATATATATATTTTTTTCCCAGACCTTTTTTAAGTTGCCCTTTCATTTTTCACCTTCACAATTTGTTCTGTACCTTGAACAAGATTCCTCTTACAGACCTTGATTCAGGAATATTTCCCAACTCAGGGTCTGATCAAAAAGCACATTGAAGTCAACTGCAATAATCTTTGAGCAGACTACAGGCAAGTAATATAGAACAGGGTTAAAGATTAATACAGATAAATGCTTCTGCGTGACCCCTATTAAATAAGCCATATATTGAAAAAATGCAACCTTAAGGAAAAATGCATCTTTAAGGAAGCAAATTTGTTCTCAAACTGGGTTGAACTGGCAAAGATGATTTGTTTAAAAACATGGTGTTTACTATTTATTTATTTACTCATATTTGGAAAGTTTTTTGTTTGTTTGTTTTTCTTATTTAGAAACAAAATTAAACCAAAATTGCTACTTTTAAACAAAACTGGATTTACATTTATAAGCTGGAACATATTTTTAAAAAGGTAGAACAAAGAAGATTAAATGGACTTTGAGAATAATTAAATATATATCTATATATATATTACTTTAAATATACTTGCTTTGGTTTCCAGCTAGAATTCATGGTTTGTACAGCTGCAGTCCAGAACATATTTGTGGCCCACTGAATAAGGACCAATATAAACCACACCCAGTTTTAATCTTGATTTCCTCCTTCTTTGCATCCACTGGCTCTTTCTGCTTCTTTTGCTGTTGACCCATTATTCTGTTGTAGCATTTTCTTTGAAATTCTTACTGGTTACTATAAATCATACAAGTTTGCACTATTATACTGTTTTGAGAAGTTTATCAGCAAAAGTCTGGATTTCTTTGTTACTAAAGATGCACATACCTGTGAAAGACTATCTAGCAAAGTATTCTGAATACTTTTGTCTATGTATAATACTATTAACACATTTTGGAATCTGATTTTTTTCACATAAAAAAAAATACTTTTTCCAAAAAATGAAAAATAAAAAACTCCCTAAATACTAACTTGTGTGCAATCCCTCATGTTATTTCTACTCAGTTATACTCAGCTGAAGCTGTGTTTTTTCTTCCTTATATATTTATTGTTAGAGTTTAAAAATTCTTCTCATAACATTCTTGAATAAAAAAGATTACCATTGCTTACCATCTCAGTCTTGCCCAAGTGCAATGTTAAAGACATGGAGTAAAAGCACCTGCATAACTCATTGCTTCTCTTTGCATGTATATACATATTATACAAGTTATACCTGCACAATCTTTCTCTTTTAAACAGTTAACACAGTGATGCTGAAAGATGAAGTGATCCCTATATAGCTTCTTCTTGGGTTGCCAGCCAGTACTAACATCATATCACCCTTCAAAACTTAATTAATTCACCAATTCCTGCATTGTTGAACAAATCTATTGCCAGCTCATTCATTTTGTTTGTTGCTTTTTTTTTTTTTTTTTTTTTTTTTTTTTTTTGGTGGGGGGTATTGGATTCCATTCTTGAGTGTTATTATTGACCAGTAATAAATGGCAATGAGGCTGTGTTGAGCAATGTTGTTCAAACAAAAAGACATGTAAACATTTGAAATTTGTTATAAGTGACAAGTAGTGACAGTAACGTATCACAGAGAAAGGAAATCTGTAACCATTTCCTGTATTTTTTTATTCATAGTTTTTTATTCATAGGATCATAGAATGTTTTAGGTTGAAAGGGACCTTAAAGGTAATCTAACTCCAACCCCCCTGCCACTAAACCAGGTTGCCCAAAGCCCCATCCAGCCTAGACTTAAACAGGTCCAAGGATGAGGCATCCACAGCTCCTCCAGGCAACCTGTTCCAGTGCCTAACCAGCATCATAGTAAAGAAGTCTTGTCCAGATATAAGACTCTGTATACGGTTTTGGTAAAATGTTTTACTTTGTTATTTTTGTTATTGTTATTTTTAAGGGTTTGTCTTGTTACATACTCACATTTTATTTGCATGTTTACTTACCCACATTTGCACATTACTTATCCCCGTTTTATTTGCACATTTTACGCACATTTTATTTGCACGTTTTCTCTTTGGGGATGTCTTTTCAACTGTATGATATATTTGACAATTCAGAACCCCTGTAACAAGCAGTGGTTTCTAAGCCAAAAGAAACTATTACTTATGAAAAACAGTTTCTTCCAGACTTTTTGTCTGGAGATAAAATATCCAACATAGCATAGGTATTTTGCTAATATACCAGTATAATGTCAAGTATTCCCCATGACTTCAAATATTTCTGTAATTTTATACTGCTTTTTATAAAAGAAAAATCACATGAACATTACTCTGTTGAGAGAAAGTTACAGATAGAGGATGGGTATCAATGGGAATCAGACTTTTTAAAGTGTCTAATAAAAATATATGTACGACACAATTATAACCATTTCTGTAACAACCTTTCAGGGTTCAGACTGAAGTCCTGGACTGGAGGATTTCCACTGACCTCTTGGAAGAAATTTACCACTTTTAATTTCTTCTTTCAGCTCAATTTTATGCAAAATTTATAAAGACTTGGGTTCTGCTGGCCTCCAAATCACTCTGAAGTAAGGAGACAAGTTGTATTATGATCTTTTCTAGTTAAAGACAATATAAGCTAAGTTACTGTAAGCTGCAACAGATTATCATTTCAATAGTGACAGCATTTCAATCATTATTTAATGTGCCACTGATACTTCTTTTGATGAAGTGGGATGAAGTAATACCTGCTACTTCGCAGTATCTCTTAATTACCCTTTTCAAAATATTTAACATATCCTTTGTGTGACTCTGCCTTGTGGCCAAACCATTGCCCCAGCCTAGCATTATGAGTCTTAACATAAGATTTCAGTGAAGGAATAATAATCCTAAACTGATTTTAAAACACACAAAAGCAAAACTGTTAGAGAATGGTCACTACCTAAACCAATGTAATGATAAAAAAAATTAAATACACAATTAATAACTTTATTTTCATTAACATTCTGCTTAGGAAACTTTAATACTTTTGCTTTGTATTTAGTCAAGTGATCGAGTGAATGACTTTGGATTTTGTGCAGCTGCAGTAGAGTACATAGCCAAGACCCTTGAACAGTTAATGCTACCTTTTATCTTTTATCATTTTCTTTTATGAGCTAAGGGATTGTTCATTCAAATTCCTCTAATCCTCATAATATCTTGGCCATTATTACAAATCATAGCTTTCCAGACATTGTCTAATTTCATATGAATCTCACGGTTACAGAAGGAATCTTGGTAAACAAAAATGGAAGTAATACATTTTGCCTAGGATTTCATCTGTAATTCAGTACTTTAAGTACCAAGATATAGAGACGATTAGCTGTAGATTCAATCTGCATACTCTAGTTATCAGCCCAATTTTTTTTCTAGGTATGTGCTGTATACTAATGCCCATAATAAGTTGCAACAGGCAGCAAAATGCTGCTTATTAAATAAAACTTTCTTCCTAGCAATAATAATAATAATAATAATAATACTCACTACATAATAAATTAGTTTACAACACAGCAGTTAGTGTTATAAGCAACCTTTTTTATTTCCTCTTACTTACAATACAGAATTTTCAGTAGTATTCATTGAGTAATTTTAGCTTAGTATTACCATTTTATACATTTTTCCCACTAACCTCATTAACTCATTTCCTTTACATTTACTCAGAAAGAAAACCATACTAGATATACTGCAAACACAGCTGTTCATGACCACAGAGAAGTGAATAATTCTCTGTTAGTGAGATGAAGCTCATATTTCTTTTGCAATCCAGAAAGTCAGTGGAGATACAATGAAGTTTGAGTTATTATTGAATTATTATTATGTTTTGGCCTTAAAAATATCTATATAAATATCTGTAAATTACTATAAATATCTATCTAAATATCTGTAGATGATATCTATCTATCTATCTATCTATCTACCTATATCTAATCTCTCTCTCTCTCTTTCTCAATATGTACATATATTTATGTTTGAGCAGGGACTAATTCTCCAAAGACTATTAAGAAGGGAAGTATGATGTGATAGCTAGTACATTAGAATAGACCACATGCTTATGGCTAACAATGGTTTTAAAAGTTTTTTTTCTTCTTTTTTTTTTTTTTTTTTTCCCCTCCAAAAATCCTAAAACATTCTCTTTTTTAGATTAAAATTCATTCTTAGTCTTGCCACATGTGCTTACAAACATTGAGTGTACTGTGCAAGAAAACATCAGGTTTGGAATCTGAAGTCAAATTTCACATAATCTCTACATGAGGAATGTCTTTGAGAAGAATTCCTACTTTCAGTTACTCTTCACTCTTCAGTCATTCTTCAATACTGGAATATGCTTTCAAGACAGGTGAAAATGCCGGCTACCAGATAGCAAAAAGATATGTAAAAAAAAAAAAAAAAAAAGATATAAACTTTCAAGATGCACTCTGAAGTCTCATCATAACAATGACAATTTTCTCCTAGAGCACATTATCATCTGCTAGTTCTCATGTCTACTTCTGATTACGCTTTGGCTGATCACAGATTCATAATTCAAGGGGCATGTTCTTGCTTATATTGCACTACTTTCATTGTTTTTTGGATAGAGTAATCAGAATGTCAGATTCTTGAGTTTATCATAGAATCATAGAATGGCTTGGTTGGAAGGGACCTTCAATTTCACTTAGCTCAACTCCCTCCTCACCCACCCCTCCTGCCATAGGCAGGAATGCCACCCAGTAGATCAGGTTGCTCAGAGCCTCATCTAACCTGGTCTTGAATACCTCCAGGGATGGTGCAACTGCAACATGTTCCTTTGCCTCACCACCCTCCTAACACCTAATCTAAATCTCCCTGCTTTTAATTTAAAGCTATTCCCCCTCATCCTGTCATTATCTGAATGAGCAAAGAGTCTCTCCATCTTTTTTATAAGACCTCTTTTAATACTGAAAGGCTGCGATGAGGTCATCCCGGGGGCCTTCTCTTCTGTAGGCTGAACAACACCAGCTCTCTCACCCTTTCTTTATAGAAGAGGTGTTCCAGTCCCTTTATCATCCCTTTAGCCCTCCTCTGGACTTGCTCTAACATCCTTCTTGTGCTGGGGGTCCCAGACCTGGATGCAGGACTCCAGGGGCCTCACCAGGGCTGAGCAGAGGGGGACAATCATCTCTCTCGACCTGCTGGCCACTCCTCTTTTAATGCAGCCCAGGATGCAGTTGGCCTTCAGGATTGCAAGCCTGCACTGCCAACTCATGTTGAGCTTTTCATTCACCAGAACCCCCAAGTCCTTCTCTGCAGGGCTGCTGTCAATGAGTTCTCCCAGTTTATATTCACGTCCGGGATTTCTCTGGCCCACATGCAGCACCCTGCATTTAGACTTGTTGAACCTCATTAAGTTCACATGGGCCCAGTTCTAAAGCCTGCTCAAGACCCTTTGGATGACAGCACTCAGCTTGTTGTCATCTGCAAAATTACTGAGGGTGCACTCGATCCCAGTGTCTAGGTCATTAATAAAGATATTAAACAGTACCGATCCCAAGACAGACCCCTGAGGGACACTACTCATCACTAGCCTTAATGTTTAGGGGTTAAGATTAAAGGGTAGTTTCTATTTTGGGGGTTGTTTTTGGATTGCTTTTGTTTTGTTTTGTTTTGTTTGCGTCCTGGTTTAGGGTGAGAAAAAAATGTTGATAACACACTGATGTTTTAATTACTGCAGAGCAGTGATTACACTAAGTCACAGACTTTTTGACTTCTCATACCATCCTGCCAGTGAGGAGTGCACAAGAAGTCGGGAGGGGACAGAACCAGGACAGCTGATCCAGACTGGCTAAAGCAATCTTCCATACCATGTGATGCCATGCTGAACAATTAATATGGGGTGGCTGTCTGGAGGAATGGGTTAGGGTGGGGATGTGGGTGAACTAGGCATAGGTCATTGGGTGGTGAGCAGTTGCATTGTGCATCATTTGCTTTGTACATATCACTATTATTACTGTTTATCATCATCATCATCATCATCATCATCATTTCTCTTTTATTTCTGTCCTATTATACTGTTTTTATCTCAACCCACAAGCTTTTTTTTTTTTTTTTTTTTTTTTTTTTTTTTTTCCCTCTATTCTCTCCCACATCCCACTGGGGGGTGAGGGTGAGCAAATGGCTCTGTAGTACTTATCTGCCTACCAGGTTAAAACAGAAGAGTTTGGTTTTGTTTTTCCCTTAAATACATCTTTAATTGAAAAACACATATTGTCATGGAGAGCTGTCATGGAGAACATGTCAACAGGCTGAAGATCCTATTGCCCAATAAGGTAGTGAGAAATGTATCTGGTATATGAGCCTGTCACTCCCTGTGGGTGGAGTGACTCAGTTTTCTAATGGATTTCACAGCTGTTTCCTAAATAACAAAATAACGTTCCTGACAAATGGATTTGCTTCCTGAGATACTTGGCATACAAATCAGTTTCAGGGTTATAGCATCTAACTGGGAATTATACAATAGAGTACCTTATTTGAGACAACCACAGCCTGATTAGCAAAATAATGAAGCTTCAGGGTGCAGCTGAAGTCAGTGGGAGATCTGCTGTGAACATATAAAGTACAAGCACTATAAAATTCTGAATAATCTGATAAAATCAAGCACCTCCAATTTGACTTAGAATAGTGAATATACCCCTCCAAGGAAAGCTCTCAGTGCTGTGCTCTCCCTCTTAAAAGCACAATATCATCAGGCTTTTAATGATCTATTGTTGTATACTCATCCAAACATATGCAAGTAAATATTAAGAAAAAATTTTAAAGGTCAGTGAATTATTCAGTGAGTAGAGCACTAGATTCAGACCCCTAAAGCACAGCCTTAGTCCCAGGCGCATGTGCTTCTGTTTCTCTTCAACTCTACAAGTATTCAGAATGCAAGTTTTTTATAACAGATATTGACTCTTATTAGGTTGCATTATTGTATTTGCTTCTACTGTCATACAAGCAAGAAATTGGCAAATAGCAAATGTAATCACCGTTTAAAATACAGAAGTGACCAAGAGATGCTAGCAGTATTGCATATCTGAGAAAAGATAAGCGATAAACAAAATTCACAATAGGTGGCCTTACTACAAGGATTTTATTTATTTATTTATTTATTTTTTCTTGCGGGGGGGAGAGAGAGAAATATTAGAATTAATGCAATAACTTAGTAGGCTGTTGAACTTCACATCTGGATGCTCCTACCTGTTGGCATCCTTGTGATAGCAGTGGAAAACAGCTATTTGTCAGTTTCAATCACTTTTTTTTCTCCATACAGTGAAAAAGAAGTTGAAAGCATCCTAAAAGAGAGAAAAAAGATTCAAGAACAAAACACCCTACTTGCTTGTCACTCATTTCAGTATAAAATGCCAGGTGTTATTCTGCAAACAACAAACTCTGACATAATTTATGGCAACACTATGTCAATGAAGGCTATTTGGCACTCTTTTTTTTGCTGTTTCCAAGCCACTCTTGAACTATCTCAGATATTGCTGTTCTACATTTCTGTCACACAATCCAGATAGGTGATTACAACTCAAGAACAGAAGCTTTTTAAAAGCCTAGGATATAATTTGAGTGATATCTTTTTTCTTCAATAAGAGCATAACTTAAGCTGTAAGAAAAGTATTTTTTTTTTTCCTAAAGTTTTTGTTTTGCTTTGTTTTGTTTTGTTTTGTCTTTTTAAGAAATTTGTTTTCTTCCTTGGGTGTGTAAGAAATAGGTTACACAAAAGGTGATATCTCAACACACTTTGTCTACTTGCACTTAATGTTTCAGATTAAGGAGATGAGGGAAAATATTTACTGAGTATCCTAGGTGTGTCATTCTAGAAATAGACTTATGAGCTACTGAACATTCATGATATAATTCTTCTCCCAGATCTTTCATTTTTGTATGGTGTTTAATACTATTAGAGAGTAAAAACTATCCTTAAAATTACACATCATATATATTGAATAAATAAAATGAGTTTCTTGTAAATGTACTGTATTTATATAGTTATAATAATTGCTTTGTTTTAGCTCTTCCATACGTAACTTATACAGCCACTGTAAATTAGAGAATAGAGCTCTACAGCTTCATACCTAGCTGCCAATTGCTATCAATCTTTTTTTTTTTTTTTTTTCTTATTTTATGAGATGTTACTCTGATGATGCTGTAGCTTAACTTCAGAAGGCACTATATCTTCTGTGACTCCATTCAAATTATTTTCCTTCCCTTCCCTTCCCTTCCCTTCCCTTCCCTTCCCTTCCCTTCCCTTTTCCTAATGTCTCTCCAATGTAGGTAACAACAGACATTTAAACCTTGTTTACCATAAAAGTAAATCTGTGAACTAGGCACTTCTTCACTGAAGCACTGATATTTCAAAATGCATAGAATATCTGTAGGTTACACAATAGTTATTTAAACAGAAAATAAGAAAGTATCTTCTAGTTTGTTGTTGCTGTTTGATTGTTTGCTTTTTTATGAGTGATTTTTGTTTAGTCAAATACAATTTATGAATATGGAGATGAATTCTTCAGGTTGTGCTGGTTTCTTTTCACACCAAGACACTGCTCACCAGCCAACATATAAGTACATCTCCAGAAAAATATATATATATATATATATCTGTAGCAAATCAGATTTTTATAGTAATCATTGAAAATGGACTGGTTCACACAACATCTTCATTTAGTATATATATTCCAAGAGAGATTGTTTTCCCACAGCTGCTAGTCAACTCAGCATCCCTGAACATTTTTCTACCTCTGCATTTCCTATGCCTATTTCTACACTTTTTTAAAATTATTATTATTATTATTATTATTTTATTTTAGGGGGGGTTTATTTTAGAAGGGTTAACTTCTGTAGCCTTCCCTTCCTCTTTATTTATCTCACTGAAGCAGCTGTGATAGTTTCAGTCACCCTACAAGTGAAATGGCAGTCAAAGTCCTCTGAGATTGCTTTACCACTCTGTAAACAGCTGCTGGGGGAACACAGAGACGCAGCGCACTCTATATAACTTTTCCCTGAGTCTCAGAATATTTTCTGTATGATTGTCTCTTTTCCAGCTGGTTTGAAGGCTGAAAGTTCCAAGGCAGGTCCAATAGTCACACTTGTGATCTGATAGACCTATTCATTAGACTATTAGTAGAAGCATTATTTTCTTTAATTGAGTGTTAGAAATGATAACAAATCTGACTAAAGCTATGTCTTGTAGTGTTTTGCAAAACCTCTCATTTTGAATTCATTACTCTAATCTGCTTCTGTGATGAAATAAGGAGAAAGAAGAAATAAAACCATCTTTATTTAAGAAAATATAAATATTTTATCCTAAATTTTGTCCTGTTGCTAGACAAAAAGTTATTCAAAATTAAACTTATACATATATATAAACATACACATATAAAATTGCATCTCACAAGAACTGGCAAAGACTTTGCTCTGTCAGTTTTACTTTAAAAGAGAGAATAATTGTATATAATAGTGCTAAATAAGTCATCTTTATTCTTGAAAGATAACTACTCAGTTTCTACAGATGAAACAGAATATCAGCTATGTACTCCAGAGGGGTGTTGTCCGCCTCTTTTCATCTTCAGCAGATGAATTTTGCCTCTGGTGCTTGATTCATGACTCAAGGGAATCTAAAATGCTACTATAAAATAAAAGATGTCTAGAATGAAAATACAGTTACAGATTAATGCATAGAATTGTGATGCTCTT
Organism: Nettapus auritus; assembly: GCA_011076525.1. Taxonomy (NCBI): domain Eukaryota; kingdom Metazoa; phylum Chordata; class Aves; order Anseriformes; family Anatidae; genus Nettapus; species Nettapus auritus. The sequence continues at coordinate 98,935,869 of CM021766.1, read as the reverse complement.
TAGAGGGCTTTATAGAACAGAATCTTCAAATCCCATCTTTTCCCTGCAATGAAAAAGGAAACTCATAAGAAGACTTTAAGTTGACTTATAAAAGAATTAATCTTATTTGGAAAGTTTGTGTATGCACTGTTTTGTCTTTTGTTCCCTTAACTTTATGCTTCTGAGAGACAGATCCTCAGACTATTTTGAATAGTTTAGCTGGGTCTGGAAAAATATAAACCAGGATTAGGAAACTAGAAAAATTTCAGATGACATTTCAAATTCAGATCGAACTACCTGTTCCAATGGGGGGCTAGCACAAGATGTTTTAGAGGAAGACTAAAGTAGCCTGCAGTAGACAGCATGCAAGAACCTGTGTCTGCCTTTAGTCCCACCCCAGTGCTGATAAGTAGGCACAAGTATGAAACTGAAAATTTAGCAATTCTCACTAATTTTAAATCTGTAGACAATCCCCATTCTTACTTTTTCTAATAAGATTTTTTACAGTTTCATGCAAAACCATATAATATTAATTTCTTACTTTTTGGTTCTCAGGTCTATTATGCATTCATATTGTTCTTATGTCATTACAAATGAGAGCAAACAATCTGCTTTTCACAGCTTCACATACTTTTCAACCATTTCCTTTTTTACACATCAATTTCCTTGGCTAAGTGACTCTAATCCTTTGTCTCCATTTTCATAATAATGCTTGGTCAATTCCTATCTAATCTCTATTAACACACCTCTGGTGTGGCAGTGATTTTCTTAATACAGGAATATCTGTATATTATGGGAGCAATCTCATCACCATTTCATTTAGTGTTACTGCAGCCATTTCCCTATTATGACTGTACTTCATATTCTGATTTCTACACAGCATGCACAGACCATCACTGAAGGTGTTTTTTATTTATTTATTTATTTCCTTTTTTCCTTTTTTTTCCTGAACATTTCTTTTAAAAATATATATATTGTTGTTATTATTATTATTATTATTATTATTATTATTATTATTATTATTATTATTATAGTTTGGAGCAGACTAGTGTTTTTTTATACAACACTTCAAATTTGTGAATATGATATATTAAAACATATATATATAAACAAATACTTTGTTTTGTATGTTCTGTCTTTGTTTCAAAATTTGAAGAAAAACATGTAAGAATATCTCAACGGTCTTATTTAAATCCCAAAGCCCTGATCAAGTAGTCCTTGTGTCACTGTAATACCTCTGTCCCATTGAAGGGTCAGAGTATAGCATATTGTAGGCCTTTTCTCCAAACAGTCGGTCTTATGAACAGGAAACTTCCAAAAAGGTAAAGACCACAAAACACACAAAAAAGTATTGCTTTAACTTGTGGATTCTATAGCAAGTCCTAAAAGTCCTGTGTGTATATATATATATTTACTTTATTAACTTCTGTTTATCAAGAGAAACAGACTGTTGCTATCTAGAAATGCTGATAATATAGCTTTGAATACTAATGACTTGTACACAGTAAAATTTATCTTACTGTGTCTTACTGTTGAAAGATTTGGCGAAGTCATCCATACTGCTCAAAGTCAGAAATGATAAAGTCTCCAAAATTCTCTTGCTATAAGGTTGTGACTATGAAACAGTTGAGTAAATCTAAGTATCTTGTGCTCTATCTCTGAAATAATTGAAATTCAGGAACTGAAATTCAATAAAAAAGAAAACCCCGTTGGTGACAATCAATATTTCCCATAAGGTAGAGACATTTCCAAGAATTTCTGATTTATCTCTTCATTTAATGGTTGGGGGGGAGGAGGGAGGAGTAGAAAAATATTATTATTATTGTTATTATTATTATTACTACTTATTATTACTACTTATATTATTATTATGATTACTACTAATAATAACAATATGCTCTTTTTCTCCCATAATGTCTGACTAAAAACTTCATTGTTTTGTTTAGTATCGGTAAGTATTACACTTTCTTCTACATCTGTTACAATAATCCGGGCCATCTCTGTGGCAAGTCAGGAATAATAGCAGATAGAAAATGGCAAGACAGGTTAGCTGCTTGCTATCTTTAATCTTGTTACCCCAGCCACTGCTGTTCCTCATCATGTCTACCACCCTGAAACAGCCACAGCAGCTAAAGTGTCTTCTTCACCTGTGTTGTGCCAGAATCCCAGATACTGCTTAGGTCCTCAGTGCATAGCATGAGTTGCAGAAACAGACATTCAATTATTTTAGATTTTGGGGGGTGGAGTGATAGAGGGGAAAGATGATTGAAATTTCCTTGCCCCCTTATGTGGGGTTTCTGGAAAGAGGGGTGGGGAGATGTAAATGCACATTAAATTTGGGAATTAATCTAAATAAAAACACAAAATAAGTATATACATCTACATTTCTCTTTAAATCTCAGAACTCAAAATGAAACTCCAGAAAGGATAGCATATATATTTATATTTGTACATAAATATATGTACACATACATATATATACACATTATTTACAAATCAACAGTTATTTATTACATAGTGAGCTTGTTTACTTAGTCCTTACCATGCTTAATCTCCATAGTTCACTCCACAACTAATATATAACTTTTTTAACTTTACACATGTTCAATAATGTTTACAGGAATAAACAGCTTAGAACTTAAGTTTTTGTTTGTTTGTTTGTTTGTTTGTTTTTATTTTTAGGAAGAATATGTTTTGTTTTCTGTTTTTGCAGGGTTTGACGGATGCAAACTGTGTTGACAATTTTCATTTCATGAATAATAAAAGTGTAGTTATAACTCATTGGAATAAGTTTATTTTTGAATTAAAATTGACTGAGAATACATTGATGGGGTTAATTATTGCCATTGTTATTATTATTTTTATTATACTAAATAATGACAGTGAGAGAAATTATTTTTTCTAAATTGGTACTTCCAAGCCAAGACTAAAAAATACAGTTATAGTTAAAGACTAGTAAATGATGAACATTTTTAACCACCCTTTCTTGTTACATGACACTTTTCCATGCCTAATTATACAAGTGATAACACTAGCTGTGATTATGACACCAGGTTATAATAATAATAATAACTATTATTATTATTATACAGATGTATGATAATTATTGAGTTTTTCAGACATATTAGAAGGTTTATTATCAAGAACATTGTGGAGTATATATAGGCGACATTAATATCTTATTTTCCAAAAGCATAATTCAGAGATGTATTTACACTGCATTATTTAGGCAGATATTGTTAAAATGACTGTTCTTTGCCAAAAATTAACAAGGTAAGAGGAAAACCCCAAAAAATGCCAAAAATGCATATAGCCACAGTTACTCTCAGCTTTTCACTAAGCACAAAAACTGCTTATCTAAGCTGTAGCTCAGCTCAGCCTCAGTCTATGGGTTTAGAAACAGAAACTGGAAGACAGAGGAACTGTCCAGAGAATGACATGGTGGAGAATGTTCTCATACCTGCCCTTGGACAGTAGCCCAACCAGCATGCCTAGCTCCAGTGCCTGCACACAAGCATACTCACAATAGGAAAAAAAGTATAGGAGGAACTAAAAGTTTGCGTGCAGTCACAGAGTTGAAAAGGAAGCTGTGTCCTGTTTTCTACTGGTTAATGGGTGGCTACAGTGGAGACAAATTATTTTCAAACTGCACAGTGCAATAATGAGATGTTGTTGTTGTTTAACCTGGCCAGCCACTAAACACCACACAGCCGTTCGCTCACCCTCCCACCTCCCTCTCTGGGATGGCGGAGAGAAATGAGAAAAAACTGAAGCCTGTGGGTTGAGATAGAGACAGTTTATTAGGACAGAAAATATAATAATAATAATAATAATATGTACAAAACAAGTGATGCACAATGCAATTGCTCACCACCTGCTGAAAAATGACCAGCCTAGCCCTGAGCAGCCGGCTCCCCCACCCCGGCTAGCCACCCCTATATATTATTTATCATGACATCAGATGGTATGGAATACCCCTTGACCAATTTGGGTCAGCTGCCCTGGGTCTGTCCCCTCCCAGCTCCTGCTGCATCCCCAGCCTGCTGACAGGACAGAGTGAGAAGCTGAAAAGTCCTTGGCTTAGTGTAAGCACGGCTCTGCAACAATTAAAACATCAGTGTGTTATCAACATTAGTCTCATCCTAAATCCAAAACATAGCACCCTACCAGCTACTGGGAGGAAAATAAACTCTATCCTAACAAAAACCAGGACATATATAATGGCTGTCTTGCAAGAATAAAAATTCTTACCTGACATGAGCAAAAAAATCTTCATGAATGAGGATGATCAAACACTGATCAAGTGCCCAGTGCAATTTAGATACTACCATCATTACAGATATTCAAAACTCAGCTGGGCAATGGCCTTTTTTCAGCCCTGTTTAAAGAAGGTGTTTTGATCACCTGACCCTCAAAAGTATTTTTTGATATAAATGATCCTACAATCCTATATAACAATAAGAGCTAAACATAAGATAGATTCAAAGAAAAAAAGGCCATTGTTCATAACTGGCATACTTTAAATAAATGACTTTTTTTTTTTTTTTTTTTCCCCCATGGGATTAAAACTATCTGAAAACAAATTCCCTGTAACTGGGTTTTATTTAACTCCCTGTTTACAGTTCTTAACTAGCCATCAGCAACTCTTCAAATTTAATTTGTCTCCTTGTTCTCCTCATGAAACCAAACTGCCATCTTCACAAAATAGTTCTTATTATTCTGTAAAGTATTTTCCCTAATTCTAAAATGCAGGAAGGTTCATTATAATAGGTTTCATCAATAATTTTAGAAGTGTAAAGCTTACATCACCTGATTTTACTGACTCAACAGATGAGGCATTCTGGCAGTTAACCCAAGAGAATTTATCCATATTGAAAGGACAAACATTCTAAATTAGACACCTACTGTTGGATTGGATTTAATGCTACCTGGGAATGGGTTTTCACTGACTACAGAGGGATCGTGAATGACTAGATAATATATATCTGATTTCTACATAGCTGTAGTTTGGGTGAAGCGATTGTCATGTTTACTCCCTACTTATTTCTTATTCATGTGTAGCTGTAATCTTGCAGGCCTAAAGCAATAAAGAAACAAGGCGAGAGTGAGTATGGGCATGCACTGTATAGAGTCCTTCAACAGATAATTTAACTTACAAACCCAGCAGGCAAGTACTAGATTTCATTAAGCATTTGTTTGTGCTTGCAGGTTTTTGCTTTTTTTAATATATATATATATATTTTTTTAACTTTTGCATCTCTAGTGGTCTCTTGTAGTGTGAAGCTGAAGTGCAAAGAGGTGTCTACATGGCATTCTCCTGAAGCCGGAAGCCTGCCAGAGAGACACATATCCCTGCCACCCATGTCTGAGCCCTTCCCAGTTGGGTGGTGAGGTGGTGCTACCACTCACAGTCACTGATGGATAGAGATGTGGTGGCCGTGTAGTGAGGGTTCACTCAATGTGTTAAGATACTGACATGTGATTGTGTGTTTTCTTTGTAAGTGTTAGGTTAAGCATGGTTTTTATGTGAAAATGGATAGTAAAACTCAATATCCCTTGTGCAGGTCAGCATCTGATTCAAACACCAGTTTCTGTGCAAATTGTTCTTTCAGTTTCAGAGATTTAATTGCCCTGTGACAAGCTGGTATTAAGGGCAGGGACCACATCAGCTGGCTTAATGAGTACAGGTAGCACTGTGCAGCTTGAGTCTCAAAAGTAGTATAAATGAATTATTTTGGTACAATACGAAAATTTGAACAAATAGCTTCAGACAGCTCCTCATACAGAGACCTCTCAACCAATTCCAAGGCTACTGTTCATGTGATTACTGCCAAGCTAGGAGTCAGAACAATCACTTCACTAACCTGTAATGCTGAGACACTCTTACACTATTAAAAAAATAAAGTAAATGAATAAAATAACATAAGAACATAACATAACAAAACTTGCTGGAATCTAAATGTTCTGATTTCCATTCTCCGATATGCATTTTCACATAGAATTGTGTAGATTTTTCCCTCCCTTGTTCTAGAATTTCCTGTTCCCCATAAAATTTTGCTGAGCAAGATGGGTTTCTGCCAAATTTTTGATAGTGTTTTCAAAATGAGCAGAAAATTCCTTTGTGAAAAGCCTGAATTAATGACTTCAGGTAGATCACTTAGAAGAAGGCATTGCAGGAATTTGGTTTGCATTCAGGGCAAATCTGAAGGATTTCATAATAAGTAGTTGGCTTGATTCCTTGGAGTGATTACACATTTATTGCTTTTTCCAGACTGCTGTTTTTTTTGTTTGTTTGTTTATGCAAATTAATCATTTTATTTGTACATTAGATTTTATTCCACTAGTTCAGTACATCACTAGCCAATATGAAAGCCAGGTGCACATAAAGCTTTTGGTAAGAAAAGTTGTATAAGCAGTATGCTCATTCACATGTTTGATGAATAACATACATATATGCCTGGTGAAGCTGGCAGCCCATGGCTTGGACAGGTACACTCTTTCCTGTGTCAAAAACTGTCTGGACGGCTGGGCCCAGAGAGTGGTGTTGAATGGAGTAAAATCCAGCTGTTGACTGGTCACCAGTGGTGTTCCCCAGGGGTCGGTGTTGGGTCCCATCCTCATTAATATCTTTATTGATGACTTGCATGAGGGAATTGAGGGCACCCTCAGTAAGTTTGTAGACTACACCAAGCTGGGGGAAGTTTTAATCTGCTGGAGGGTAGGAAGGCCCTGCAGAGGGACCTGGACAGGATGAGTCGATGGGCAGAGGCCAATGGCATGAGGTTCAACATGGCTAAGTGCCGGGTCCTGAACTTTAGCCACAACAACCCCATGCAGCACTACAGGTTTAGGGGAGAGTGGTTCAAAAACTGTACAGAGGAAAAGGATCTGGGAGTGTTGGTCAGTGCTCACCTGAACATGAGTTGGCAGTGTGCCCGGGTAGCCAAGAAGGCCAGCGGCATTCTGGCTTGTATCAGGAATAGTGTAGCCAGCAGGACCAGGGAGGTGATCATTCCCTTGTACTCAGCTCAGGTGAGGCTGTGCATTGAGTACTGTGTTCAGCTTTGAGCCCCTCACTACAAGGACATCAAGGGCCTAGAACATGTCCAGAAAAGGTCTATGAATCTGGTCAATGTCCTGGAACACATGTCCTGTGAGGAGAGAACTGAGATTGTATAGTCTGGAGAAGAGGAGGCTCAGGGGAGGCTATATTGCTTTATACAACTACCTGAAAGAAAGCTGTGTGGAACTGGATGTCGGTTTCCTCTCACAGATAACTTGCGATAAGACAAGAGGGAATTTGCACCAAGTTGCACCAGGGGAGGTTTCTATATCAAATGTTTCTATATCAAATCTCAATGTTCTGACCATCTGGGGGCATTGTGCAAAATGCACATACATAATACTAGAACAAGAAAATATGGGAAAAATATATTTTGGAATTATTTGCATATTCCTGAAAAAGAACATGTTTTAATGGCTTTTTTTTTTTTTTTTTTTTTTTTTTTTTTTTTTTTCACACTTAAAAATACAGATATTTTAATATATCAGCTAATGAACTCACATGGCAACCCATTGAATATATTTGCTATTGGAAAGTTCAGGTTTTATACGTTTCTGAGCACAGGAAAGGAAAGAATTTTCTTGCTACACGAATACAGAACATGCTTATTACAATTGACCTAATCTGTTTGTGAAAACATTTTAATATGTTTTTTAAGTAGTGTTTAAACTTACTAGGGCTATCAATGTCAAAAGAGTACAAACAGAAAGAAGATGTGTGAGGCATTTAGCATAATACTAAGAAAAATAAATATAGTCTCTATATAAGCAAAAAAGACTTGACATAGAATATTTACTTACAGTAAGTTTTGGAAAACATATTCCCTGGCACATTTTATCAACAAATAAGAGGAGGCACCTTGGTAAATATACAGGAAGGAAAAACAACAACAACAACAACAACAACAACAACAACAACAACAACAACAACAACAAAAAAAAAAAAAACAAACACTTAGTGTTCAGGAAAAACTACTATGTCCTTTCCATCACTGAATTTCCCTTTTCTGAACATGATAATCAGGATATTTTCTGCAAATTATAGAAACAATAGGCTACAAGAAATTAACATTTCTCAGATGTACTTCTGACACAATCTTTCCACGTTTGTGAAAGAAACTGCTAAACGAAGTGAAACTTGACAGTTGCAGTGTAACTGTCAAGATCTAACCACAAAACACAGAAGAATACACTAATGGCTGTGAATCACATTCTTCAGCCAGTCTGTGCTGATAACAGGGCGGTTACTCCTTGCTGGTGACACTATGTTTAATTTATTGAGCATCTACCACATGTAATAGGTTACCACCATCACCTGCAATAGTTGGATCAAAACATCTAGGCTGACACAGACAGATTAGTATCCCCCTTTATAAATAACAGCCAAAAGAGCTTTATCAGCTGTCAACATTAATTTTATTAATCTGTCCAACAGTTACCACTTTTCATGACGATAAATATATAAATGGGCAGGTTCTGTTCCTATGAAGAATTTAAAATAATTTTAAATGGTTGTCATTCTGACACTTTAAATTAGAACATACCTGTTATTTATACCTTGTGCTTTAGACCTTGTCTATGTGTGTCTATTTAACCCTATATAAGGAACTATTGTGTCATCCAGCTTTCCCCAAGTTTCTTTTTACTGTATGGATTATTAACTGCTCCCTGGCTCACTTTGTGGACCAGTTTCAGCTCACAGAAAAAAAAATAATAAATAAATAAAGCTAAATTTAAAAAAAATAATAATAAATAAAATAAAGCTAAATTAAAAAAAAAAAAAATCCACCACCACCACAACAACAAAAAACAGGAAAATTGAGATTTAAAGAAGAAATGTTTATGAACCATCACTAATGCCTCCTGCCAGTACCAGCCTTGGATATTTCTCATATTTTTTTCTCTGAGTAGGCTAGTATGATAGTATTCCCTTTGTTGTGGCAGTTCTCTAATGTTCATGCACTGCAGTCCCTCTTCTGTGAGGTGGAAAGACATGAGAGAAAGGTGTTATATTATTATTATAATTTTTTTTTTTTTTTTTTCTCATTCACATATTAAAGAAATAGACAGCAAGAAGACCAACATCTCCAGTTATCTTTATCAAGGGACCAATTCTGTTTCCACTGTAATCAATGTGAATGGAAGTAGAAGGATAGGAGAGCATGAAGACTTATTTCAAGTGTGGAAAAAATGGAAATGTACTTTTTATTTTTTTTTTTCTTTCTATCAAAAAAATGAACATATACAGGATTCCCAATGTATCTGAATTTATATGCAACCATTCGATCCAATACTTAATAATTAGTTAAGGATATTTCATTGACAATAGCCTATGAATATTTCAAAAAATATATCATCACAATCTCTTTAAGCAGTGTAACGAAGTCACGGTGTACCTTATTCTGCTTTCTCTCTCTCAACTGGTTAGTCTGGCATGGAGAATGGGATCAGGGTTGCAAGAGTATACAACTTTGAACAACCTTATACTTCCACCTTCTTAGCCCATTTGACTTGGATACCAAGCTGCAGACAGGCTTATGTTCAATGTGAGGTGTGGTGAAAATTCATATTTCCTCTCTGAGGATGCTGTGATGATAACACTCTCCTTGTTGTGGCAGTTCTCTAATGTTCATGAACTGTAGTTCATCTTCAATATTCATATGCACCACTGAAGAAATTAAGGATTTATTTATTTATTTATTTTTAATGTAGAGGTATGCATTTTTGAAATCAGTATTTCTTATTAAATAGGTTTGATCCCGACTCTGTGAATGTGTGGATGCATGTGCACGGACAGCCTCAACTGAACAAATAGCTAAAGTAGGGATGTGACACTAAGATTTGGATAACACTTTTGAATTCACTGTAATGTAGGCAAGGAGGATCTTTGTGTCTATGTGCTGCAAAGATGTATAAGATAAAAGTTAGGGACACATGGGAATCTATTTTAATTTCAAAGTGTGGTTGAAGAGCTTTCGGTCTATGAAAACTGAAAATTGTGCTTTACTGTTTCTGCATAAGCATGGTTTATCTAATTACTAAGGATCAGCATTTAACTACATATTGGGGTAGGGGGAGGGGGAAGTAGAGTTTCAAAGAGGCTGGAGGAGAAATCAAAAAATTCTTCAGGCAAGAATTTTTACTAATGCAGTGACTATAAATAGGGCTTTAGAATGATTGCTCAGAAACCTTTTAATGAGCTACAGGAGAGTTCTGTTCCAAACTGTACTGAGAGTGCAATTGTGTAACCTTGTCAACACAATGAGATCCAAACAAATGCAACCTTGAAAGAAAAATAGGTGACTATGAAGCATAGGTGTTATGCAAGGTTAATCAAAACTATGTTTAAAACATAATCCATTACAAATACTTGCAGGAAAATGCTATGTATAAGTTCATTCACATGGAGAATGTACTGTTACTGGAATTGCTGCGTAACTGTAATAAAAATTAAATCACAACATTAATCTACCACCATAGCAAGAAGACAGAATGCAACATCTTTAGATAGAGTCAGATAGATATTGTCAGCACAGCTGCATTTGTGCACCTATATGTCTATGGATAAATGGTATTTTGCATTTCTTTCTTGAAAACGTGTAATATAGGATGTTCTTTCATACTGTACAAATGTAAAATTACCTGGCACAGACCTGTATTAATTTTTCATTAAATTTAACTGGAAATTTTGTTCATAATAGTGTGATTATTTGAAAAGGAATTTTACAATACAATGCAGCTACCCCTGGTTCAGTTGGTTATAGAGTTCTACTGTTACCAGCTTGTCAGGAACCAGCAGTTAAATGTTAAACTCTAACCTGCTGCATTTCAGAGAAACTGTGTTTATGGAAGATGGAAATACAATATTGTTCTCTTTGATAACACGAGAAAAACACCAGTGATTAAATGTCTTGAGACTTTTCTTGCAGAATGCTTTTGCAAGTCCTTGTTAAAGAGAAGAGTAGTCATCTATAACTGTTGCAGCATAAAAAACTGAGGTCAGCTTCAGATAAGTATTTCAAAAAAAAAAAAAAAAAAAAAAGTCTTTTTAGAGTATGTTTAGCCATATTTTAAATGAAGAGAAGCTAGTCATTTGCTTAAAGATAGACACATGCCAGAAATGACTTGTTAAGATGGGAAAGTAATTAAAATAATTTTAAAAACAACAACAACAACAACAAAAAAAAAAAAACAGTAAAATTCATTGAACAATTATATATAAAATCATGGTTGGTAGCTCTGTCCTTGTCCACAAAATGAGACTCAAACAGCTAACTGTTCTGTGATTAGGTGTAAGTTATAAAAGCACACACTGTTAGTTGTGAAAAACTCTCTACTCTTTCAGTATTTCTTCCCCTTTTCTGTACAGGTCTCCATTCAGAAGACTGAGTTTTTGAATATAATGAAACTCCACAGACTCTGCTACTCCACTGCTCTTCCTAGTTTGGCAGAAGATGATAGATCAGAGAGCTGTATGAAAATCAGGAGCAGAGAAGAGACCTTGTTTCTTGTTACTATATGCATCTTTGCAGGTTAGAGGAGAAACCATGGGGAAATATACACGATAAAGGTGTCAAAATGGTGACTAATACTCAGAGCACAGTATTGGACAGTTTTGAAGAGAAGTAGAATAATCTGGAAGTGGGTGTGATAAACCACCATATGATGGCATTCAAAGATGTAAGATGTCACCACTGGAAATAATATGAGTTTGCAGTAGAGATGTTGGACCGGTGACTTGTGGTAGGATAAAAATGTGAATGTAATGTAAACTGAAGCAGAATATCAGAGAAAATAAATAAATAAATAAATAAATAAATAAAAGAAAAAAAAAAAAAGTAAATGCTAATGTTACTATTCTAAATGACTACAACTGTAAATGTGTCATATTGCTACACTTCCTTTAATCATTCTTCATTTTAAAAAAATCATTCTGAATGGTGTATGCAAAAGATGTAAATTATCACAAAAACTATGAAATTTATTTCATACTAATTTCACAGTTATCTTCTGCCAGATGGATTTATCACTCTTAATGCACACACTGAAAAGTGAGAACATTGTCATTTTTTAATGTCATTTTTAAAAATGCTGATGTGAGCCCTCCTACTTAGCTTGGAATCTCTGTGTGAAGTTGCTTGTCCTGCATATTTCAAATTGATTTCTTGCCTACCAAGGAAGAGAAAAAGACATCATGTTACATATACACTGGGGTAAATAGTGTTTAGCATTGAGAAACATTCTCAATTTCTGTTTTTCCCCCAGTATTTATTAGAATGAAATAATGAACTACCACTCCTCACTCCATCTCCACTCCCCCCACCCCATCTTTTCTGGACAAGTTTGTTCTGCAACTATCTGAATAAGACAGCATAGGGTACTAAACAATTACCCCCGCATCCCAAATGCAATCCTAAAGTAAAGTACTCTTCTATGAACAAATACAAAATAGTATTGAAAAATTGCATATCCCCAATAACGTTAATTAATAGAGACTTTTAAAAGACTTGGAGTTCAAGGAATCTAAGGAATTACCTGAAGTAGTGACTTGTACCTTCAGCCTGTTGTCTCCCAACCAAGTACTTTGAAAAAAAATAAAAAAAATCATGGTCCAAAATGTAATTAATAATGAAAAATATTTAATTAAAATATCATTAACTTAATCCAGCAATTAATATGGTATACAGCTGTGTTTCAATATATTTTTTAAAACCTACCAACAGTTATGGCTCATATCTCTGAGATGATGGCAGAGGTTTGCAGAGAAATTTTAAACACAATGTTATTTATTAGTAGAAGCTGCACAAGTCAATGTTAAAATAGTTCTTAGTACAGTAAATTTTTTGGGAAAAAAAGTGCATCGTGGCACTGCTATTACTCAGTCTGACTAACCCCTGATTTCTTCAATTTTTCTACACAATATCTATAATTACTTTGACTGTAAAATAATTCAGATGACTTAGCAGTAGACGAATGAGCCTTTTAGCATAATATGGTGGATGTTGCTTGCTTTAAAATTTGATGTATGGCCTTTCATTGGTATTGTACAGCACATGTAGAAATCCCACTATAACTTAGTGAAAAAGCAAACTTATTTATTTATTTATTCATTTATTTATTTATTGTGCAACCTACTTATGTATAAAGGGCCAAATAAATGGGAATGATGAAAGGAATCTGGAAGGAAGCTCTTCCACTTTCCTGTCTTGCTTCTCTGTTCCTTAGGCTGCGGTCAATCTCTTTTGTCTGCCTGTTCCAAATTCCCTATTTTACTACAAGCTTTCTGTCAGGGTTTGATGAGTGTATTCTCATTAAGGATGGGAAATCCTTCCTCTTTTTGGTCTAGCTTCTTCCTTTCTTGATGGATAAGTTGCCAGTTTCCATCTCTAACCTGTAACTCTTTATAGTAACTATATTCAGAACCAAATTACATTCGTAGACAATAAGTAAAAATCCTTTAGAGCATGTTATTCAATAGAATACAAGCTATAAGTTAAGTTAAAATATAAGATAACATTTACAGAAAATATTTTGTTTAAACTGATTTCCTCAGGAACAAATATTTACTATTTTTTTTAAGACTTTCTGTTTCAAAGTTCTAGTGAACTTAATTCTGGTATAAGATTGCGTACATACAATTAAGTGTGATGAAGATATATTTGCCTCCTCCAGATGCTCTAGCCTAGGATAACTCTGTGCAACTGCTCGGGCCCAGCCCAGTGCCTGGGGACCCAGGGTCTCTGTCCAGGCTGGAGGAAGCAGCTACCACCTTCACTTTTGCATGTTCAACTGGCAGCTGCATTTAGTTTATATGGCAAGAGTTTGGTTTTTGGCAGGGAGGCTCTAGGCGTGGCCTCTGTGAGAAGAGTTCAGCAGCTGCCCCATGTTAGTTAAACAAAAACCAGTTTCAGTCAGCTCCAAAAGGAACCCACCAATGCCTGAGTGATGTTGGCTGTGCCTCCGTGAGAGCAGATTTAAGAAAGGGAAAACAAAACAAAACAAACAAACAAACAAACAAAAAACAAACAAACAAACAAACAAACAAAAAACTGCTGCACAACTGCAGCTGGGAGAGAAGAGTGGGAACCAGCCCTGCAGACACCAGGGTCAGTGCAGAAGGAGGAAATCCAGGCACCTGAGCAGCAGTTCCCCTGCGGCCTGTGGAGAGGCCCCTGGTGGAACAGGCTGTCCCCCTGCACCCCTTGGGTCCCACAGTGAAGCGCATTTCCACACTGCAGCCCATGGAGGAGCCCCCAGTGGAGCAGGTAGATGTGGCCTGAACAAGGCTGCAGCTCATGGAGAGCTCCTCCAGGAGCAGACTCTGTGAAGTGTAGCTGCAGCCCATGCAGGAGTAGAAGACCCCACTCTTGAGTAGCTGTTACTAGGACCCCACTTGCTAGGTAGCACCACAGGCCATGGAGTCTACATCTCTGACCTGACTCCAGTAACTAACACCAGTTTCACTTGCACACACACACAACTTGCCAGCTACTGGTGCTGAAACCTCTGCATTTGCTCCAATAGCTGACAACACAGAGGTGTTTGCTCCCTTGGATTTACTCCAGTATCTGGCACCAGCCTTCACTCACACACGCATAGTTCTTGCGAAAAGCTATTGCATAGTCCTTCAGCACACATACACATAGGAGAGAGTGTGAATATGCAGAGATACTTGAGAAAAGATTTAATGAGGAAATATAAGATAGGACTGACTATCACAATCTGATTCAGGTCTCAGCTAAACAAGCACATTGGCTAGTCCTGTTTTACATGCAACTGGCACTTTATACCCATTTCTACCAATTCCCATTCTTTTTACCTCCTGCCGCCCATTTTCCCTGCACACCTCCATGGGTTTGCAGAGCTCTGCCGTTTCCTCACCCTCCCAATCTGGGGCCTCCAGTACACACTCTTGTCAGGTGCAAGGCCCAGTCTTGCTCAAAGTGGCATCTGTAGTTTGTTAACCCACCAAATGGTGTGACTGAGAGGTTTGTTTCTTGTTATTGTCTTCTCCTTTGCAAGTCCTCAACCAGATGACCCTGTTAGAATAAACTTCCTATGTTCTCAAATGCTCTTATTAATTTGTATGAATGACCAGACTTTGTTCCCATCACTTCCTCCTTTTCTTATTTTCCCATATTGGATTGGAAAAGGTCCTTGACTAGATACCCTTAAAGGCATATACATTCTCCTTCTACATATACTTCAGCATTTAAATTGGAATAGCATTTGAGGTTTAGAAGATTGTGGTGGTTTTACCGTGCTAGGCAGCTGAACACCATAACCGCTCTCTCACTCCCCCTCCTTAGATGAGGAAAGGATGAAGTAAAGGTATGGAAAGAACAACTCACTGGTTGAGATAAGGATAATTTAATTAAAGGAAAAAAAATAATTATTAAGGAAATATTATTATTAATTAAACAATTTAACTAAGGGAAAAAAGGGGAAAGGGGAAAAGGGAGGGGGAAAAGGGGAAAAAAAAAAAAAAAAAAAAAAAAAAAAAAAGCAAAACAAAAGGCTATATGGAAGTGCAGAGGAAAGAAATTACTTGACCATGCTTGACCACGTCCTTGAAGCAGGGCCTCAGCACACATAGCCGGTGTTCATGAGGAGGACAGACATTTTCGCAACAAGAGCCCACCGCTCCCCTCTTCTCCTTTTTTCCACTTTTTATTGCTGATTGTGACATCATATGGTATGGAATATCCCTTTGGTTGGTTTAGGTCAGCTGCCCTGGTGATGTTTCTTTCTCACTTTTTTGCCCACCCCCTACGAAGGTTAGAGAGAATCCTGATTCTGTGCCAGCACTTCTCAGCAGCAGACACAACACTAGTGTGATAATACTGATGTTCTAGCTACCAGTGCAGAGCACAGCACTGTATGGGCTGCTGCAGGGAAAGTTAACATTCCAGCCAGACCAAGTACAAAGATAACTTCACAGAGTTGACTATTTTAATTATGGGATAGCTATTCAATCATAACTATTATCAGGAATGACAAGGTAATTAAGAGCATATGTATGTGGTGCATAAATGTGCACGAATGTCTTTATTTGCCAGAGAGAGAGGTCTTCTCCACATCACCTCTGTCCATATCACCCAACAGACAAAATTTGACATAGGCTAGATGTATTACAAGAGATGACCTACCTCTTTACGGAAGCGCTTTCACTGTAGTCCCTGCTGCACTGTCCCAAAGAAGAACATCAGGGCTGGAGCTGCCACACCATTGCTTCTCTCAGTGTGTTTAAATCTGACCCCTTCCTGTGGTGTCAAGAGAAGCTGAAAAAGGGCTTGAATAAGGTTTAATTCTCCTGTTCATATTTTCATTTTTTCTTTATATATTCAGTGTTGTAAACTGACATATTTTCCCTGTGAGCAACATTTGCCAGAAAGTTTCTTGCAGCCAATCAGTCTTGTGTACTCCCACACATGCTGTATGACTTCTTGGCTGTTGTTTAGCAGCACTCCTGCCGTGGCAGATGCTCTCTCTCTGTTTTTACCATAATATTAGATGCAGCTATTCTCTCTTCAAACCAACTCTAGGCATAAGGATTTGTTGACCTCTCTGGTGGCTGTTGGCATTTATTATTAATCCATTCCATACCATGACACAATACGTTGTGTCGTCCTTAGGCATCTGCTTCAAAAGATATGTAGACATCTGCTTGTGGCTTTGGTAGATTTCTAACTTTCAAGTCCATATGCTAAGACAGCCACAATACTCAAGCTGGAATTGATGGGAACTGGTTGTTATAAAAATCCCACTAGGAACCTTTCTGCATTTTTAGGCTTCTAAAGCAAAATACCCTTGAGGGGTGGCCTGTATAAATGCAGACTGATGGAAATCAAGTATTTAATGACTTTAATTCTAACAAGTTTTCATCACGGACTAGGTATTTCAGTCTATAAAGTGGATTTGAATGTTTGACTACTGTCTTACAAATTTGCTTTGAGGATCAATGCCCATTGGAAAAATGTCATTGGAAAGGCAATGGTGCATGTACATATGGAATTGCAACATGTCTTGTTCCCAGTATGTATTACGTGACTGTTAAAAAATGTAGTTCTCAAAATTTAAAACAAGTAGAAATTCATCCAGGCAAAAATGCAGCATATGAAGACTAAAGGACCCAATAATAAGGACCAACATGCATTTAATTGATAGCCAGGGAAATAGGTTGCTTTGTCAATGTGTAAATTCTAATTTACATTTTTAACTTTTTAATTATGTAGGCTGCAATTTACATTGCTACATTTTGATAAGATTTTGCCTAATCCTGAAATGAATTGCTGACAATTCTATCCACAAAGTTTATATGAGCAGTTGCAAGGGAACAAATACACTAGTAGAAACTCTATTTAAGTACTGCCAAAGCAAAATGGATAAAATACTACATATCTGGTTCCCATAAGCAGTTACTTCTCTGCTTGTCACTATTGAGGGGCAGAAACCCACAAGGGATTCTGTGTTTGATTTTAGGTGAGAAGTGCTCAGTAGCCACTCTGATTAGTAGCAATATAAAAACTCTAACAAAAATGAAGTGGTAAGGGCAGTCAAGACATTGACCAATTTGTCTGATAGCCTCCCCTTTCTGTAGATGCACGTTGAAATCCTTTGCCCAAAGGACAGAGATTTAGAATGAATAAAAAGAGTTCATTGCTATCTTCAGCATTTGGTGAAATTCACTATGACTGAAGAAAAGTTATTGAGTTATCAGTTTTATAAACACCTTATCCTTGATTTTTCTTGTCAATTTTCAAAATTCATTATTCCTTAAATATTTTATATCTGCTCTTTCAGTCATTCATATGCATGCAGGAATGCTGGTTAAAGGCATAAGTGGCCAAATAAGTGTTTTCCTTCCTTTGGGAGAGAATCTGAAAACAAAACCAAAAATGAACAAACAAACAAGATTAACAAAACAAAATAAAACATCCTTCAAACAAACAAAAACAATGCCTAAAAACCGTTAAACATTTTAAAAATAAAGCATCATTTACAAATATTGTCATCACTTTTTTATAACCAGATTTGAAAATTAACCTTATTGTAGTCTCATCTGGTTATCAAATTACCTTTCTGATGTGATTGTAACACAATTCACAAGGTTTCTGATAGAAAACACTGAATGTGATTTTGTTTTTCTTGAAGGGCAATCTGCTGCTACAAAAATATGATTCTGTCATAGAAAGGTTTATAGTCAGTTAAAATCCCACCATTAAAATCAACCCTAGCTGTGAATTTTTAACAAAGTGCCTGACTGTGTTTTTGTTTCCTTCATAAAATCACATAACACCATATGTATTTCAAATTCAGTTGGATTTCCAAAAAGTGTACTCAGAAGTGGTTTTCAAGTGCAGAAAGACCAAAGGGACTGTGGAATTGTAATTACCTGTAAATATGACCAGTCATGACAGAAGTGGGCAGAAAAGAAGTATTAAAAAAAATATGAAGTGCCTGAATTCACCAATTTTTCTTCACAATTAAATCAGAGTTACTAATATGAAAGGGATAAGAACAACTTAAATGAAAAGAAGAGCCAGAATTAAATGTGAAAACTTCCAAGAGAATACAGAGAAGTCAGGATTTTATCTCTAAAATACAAATATTCAAAATGTGCTTCATAGTACAAAGACTAAATTTGGTCCACTGAACACAATGGAAAAAAAATATTTATTTTTGATTCAGTAGTTTTGATTAGTCTTCTCAACATAATAAAAGGAACAAAGGAACAATGCCCTAGAATTCGAAAAAAAAAAAAAAAAATGTTATTTTTACATGTTCAGGCTTTTTCATTTGAAAAATTGTTACAAAAAACTTTAAAAAAATTAAAAAATGAGAAAGAAATAGTCGAGGACAAAAAATCTAGAGAAGATAAAGCTTTCTTTAATAAGAATAAAAGTTTCTAAGTGTCTACAATGATTTTTCTTTTATATGTATATACATATATATATAAACTACCAAACTTAGGCATTTAACAACAGACTTGCAAAATCCCTTGTATCTTCCACCATCCTTGCACCAATTTTCCAGTAAATTACACCAATTTTAGAATAGTCCATGTACATTCCTGTAATTCATTGTTTCTTCCCAATTTAGTTTTGAAAGAGAAGAGAATCAGATTCTAACTTTTGCTAATTCAAAGAAGTACACATTTGAAGCAGAATGAATATACAACTATGATTTATATTGCTTAAAGTAGCAGATCAAGTAGAGTTTGACCATTTAATTAAACTATTAAAAGCAAATAACAATGATTTATTGTTTGAAGGGCTGGGGAATCTCTTGTATGAAGATAGGCTGAGAAAGTTGGGGTTATTTACCCTAAAGGAGAGAAAGCTCCAGGGAGACTTTATAGCAACCTTTCAGTACCTAAAGGAGGCCTACAAAAAGATGGGGAAAAACTCTATATAAGGAAATATAGTGGTATGACAAATGGTAATGATTTTAAACTGGAGAAGAAAAAAAAAAAAAAAAAAAAAAGCTTTAGATTAGATATAAGAAAGTATTTTTTTACTATGAGTGTGATGAGGCACTGGAACAGGGTGCCTTGAGAAGTTGTGGGTGCTCCATCACTAGAATTGTGGAAGGCCAGGTTGGATGTCCCATAGCAGAAGGGTTGATCTTTAAGGCCCCTTCCAACTCAAACCATTCTATGATTCTATGATTCTAAATGCTAGTAGAAATCACAGAAGTTGTAGACTGTATCATTTGCCAAGTTTGGATACTTAACCCTTTACTAAGAAGCATATGTATAAAATAATGAAATATATTGAATGATCTACAAGAAAAAAATATTTTAAATACCTACTGTTGTATAGGTTGTATTTAATTTCACTATTTGTGTGTAGTTGCAATATTATATAAATACATCTTAATATGATATGTTCTGAAAATCTTAATTTTCCTAAAATGTACAATTTTCCAAAAAAGCTTAATAATTTGTTAAAAACACAATTTAAAAGAATCGTTCTGTTATTTTTTGAATAGCTTTATATACTATGTATAGTTCTATAACTGAAATATTTGGGTGCAATTTGGAGAGGAACTTGAATTATTTATTTTAAACTGAATTAAACCTCCTCTGGCTTTGTAACAAAAGTGTTAATGACTGGGGCACAGTCTTGAGGTGGCAATAGTGTATAATCTGTCACCCTGGTTTGTTTCCTCCTATTTTTGACATTTGTTTACACTTCAAAAATCAAGTGAAATATCTGATGGATAAAGTGATTTTTCTCCTTTAAACCTTTAAGACCCCACTGTGCATGCCTTGAAAATAGTTTTCCATAGGAAAGAAAAGCAATCTTTTTTTTTTTATTTTCTTTTTTTATTATTTTTTTTTTTCTTTTTTGTTTTTTCTTCTTAAAATAAGAGACCAATTTGAGAATACAGCTTCTTTCAGGACTTCCACTTTCCTAACACAGACTGTGATCAGGTTTTAATCTCTACCTAATTCTATCATGATCGTGCATTGTTATGATTTGCACATCTTTCAGCTTTACACGCCTTTATTCTTTGATGTCCAGATGCTTCTTTTATTATATGGAAAGGGTAATGTTGCTCATGGCAAGGATCTACGGAGGTGAATATATCAAGAGGGAAGTGGCTGGTTGTTTTAGTTCAAGTTGTCATGTGGCTATGTGTTTATTATAGAACCCCTGATTGTAAACATTAGTTTAGAAAATGTTACCCAATCATATATAAAGAAATATTAAAAGAAATATATTTTTTTCCTCCCCAAAATATTACGCCACTATTTTCTTTATTTTGTCTGTGTAATCAATCTTTGTGTGAATTTTGGCTCAACTCAGTTTGCAAAGGTTTCCAAGCAAGGGAATTACCATGGTCTGCTTTTTTTTTTTTTTTTTTTTTTTTTTTTTTTTTTTTTTTCTGCTTGATAAGAACACTGTTTCTTTAAACATTTTAATTCTCATTCATGCAACTATTGAACTGAAGATATTCAGATAACCTCGGTGAAGCTGCTGAAAACAGATCAACCTCTCTTTTATTAAATTTCACCAGGGTTTCCCCATCTCCAGTGACCTCTCCTTCCACACTGCAATCAACGTTTCTTTTATTTCTGGATGTACCTTTTTTGGTCATCTATGTTGATTATGATCACTCTAAGCACAAAGTCTTTATCAGCCCACAGATATAAGATGATTAAATGAATCATTTATTTCCAGGTAAATCCAAATTCATCACGTAGGTTCATCATTTTTCTACAACACAGTCATTTTTCTATGACTACGAGTTTCTCCAAGAAGTGGAAAAAAAAATTGTTTTCTTTTAAAGGGTAAGATTCAAATAAAATTTTTAAGGATTAAGAAACTTCATATAGCTTCCTAAATAGTCCCTTCCTTTTCACTTGCTAAAAATGAATTGACTTCCACTGAGATGAGCTGCTTCCAATAAAAACAAACAAAACAAGATGATATTCTAAGTACACTTTAGACAGTACGTCCATTACTTTCTGCTAATGATGAGAATAACGGTAATGAAATCCACCTGACAAATGGATGTATTATTTACTAAGATGTCAAGGTTTTCCACCACACATTATAGTTTGTGGCATAAACCTTCATCAAATATATGTTTCTCTCTCTGTATTTATCCCTGGGTATGCCTTCTGCCTAATGTAATGGTAATATCATTTGAAAGTTTCATCGATCTGACTAAAACTGGCAGTTTACCACAGTATTGATATGTATCACGTGGCATATTCAGAAGTACAGTGAACAGCATCTGCGGGAACTGCAGTGAGAAATGGTGTTGCCATTGGTTCTTACAAGTGTGGTTCCACTGAAAAGGCTTTGAGATACTTTTTGCATTCTCACCTGCAAGGTGTGGCTCTTTCCTTCAGTAGCCCTGCTCCATGCTCTCTGTGTCTTCACACAATACCTTCTACGCACACTCCAGGAAGTTCTGTCCTGACGGTAACAGAGAATGTCAGAAGAGAATAGGCATATTCCAGACTGGAGTCTGGCAGATGGCCAGACTGCTACTGTTTCCATTTCAGACAATGCATGTACGTGCATACCTTTTGAAATAGAAACAGGAAATGAAATACAAACAAGAAGAGGCCCCCTTAGACAGAGACAGCACAGCAGTACAGTGCAACTGACATGGTCCACATAGACAAAAGTGGTCCCACCACACAGAAAAACACACAGTTTAGGATATGGGATATAATGGCAGTTGTGGAACTCAACAAATTTGATGCTGCTTGCTGCTGCACATACGTGAGATGTCAATACAGTATGACAACAGTATATAGTATGACTATATAATCATCAGCAGTGTGGCCAGCTTGCTAGCAAGTATTGGCAAACAGTTAATGTTGCTATACTCAAATTAAAAAATAAATGTCTTTACTTTGGTGTTCCTGCCAATATTTTGATTCTCTTTGCACTTTTTATTTATGCATCAGTACTACAAAACTGCATGGGATGATTAAACTTTAAAACATACTATGCTAATCTTTCAAAAGATTTCATTAACTTGCATACTGTAAATTAATAATTTCATATAGCTCAAAATATTGCAATGAAATGGTCTTTCAGTAGATGGTGTAGTGTCCTGCTGAGTATCAGCAGTAGGAAATGTATACTTAATGGCTTGTGCATTAAATTTATAGGTTTTCAGTATTTGCTTTGAATGTTTCAATCTATATGTCTGTCTGCCGACCTTTCAACGACAAAAAATAAAAATAAAAATATATAATTACCTCAGATGACTGCTCTTTTTCCTTGTTTAGAAATATAAGAACAATTCAGATTTAGTTTTCCAGAAGAATTTCAGGGAGGTTGTGTTTCTATTTCATTTAATGTCTTCAAAAGACTGTAGTGTCAGTTGGTAAGTACCTATTTTTTGTGCCATTATAAAATCTACTTTAACCTAACATTTTATAATACATTTAATTGCCGTTTCATTTAAAGTAATTTCTTACAGAAAAGTGCTATAAAATTTAACAGGCAATGATGACTTACTATAGTTTCAGTTAACCAAGTCATGAAATTTGAATTTAATCTCTGTTGTATAATTAATGGCCCTTAAAGCAGGAGAAAAAAAGGGAGTATAAAAGGAAAAAAATTTTAAGGTTGTATGACTTAATTGTATTTAACATCCAGGAAATATAAAGTGCTATGTCAGCTAGTGTAAGTTATTCCTCCTTTATAGTTTATCCCAAGGCAAGTCTCTGCCATCAGCTTGCCTGCTTCATCCTCCAACTCAGGAGATATAAAAGCTATGGCTGAGTTTCTGTTTCTTGCATATTGATAGGATTGGAAGGTCAAGGCACAGGTTTTTTGTTTGTTTGTTTGTTTGTTTGTTTGTTTTGGCTAAGTATTTACCATCGCTTCCCCTTTTAGATGTCTTCTTTGGCTCCTGATAATGATCCTTTTTCTGGTATCTTAAACACATTCACATGCCTTGTAAATGAGTTGTTTCTCAGTGTAATTCCACATACACTTGCAAGTAGGAAACAATCAGACATTTCAGGACAAAATTGTGGCTAAACAAAAATGACATGACTGAGCTCCAATGCTAAAAAGCAGCATACATATTGTGGAAGCAGTGACGAGCTACAAGAGAGAGTTTAGAAGTGTTGTCCAGACATGTAGGGACGTTAGGAAAGTTAAAGCTCAGATGAAATTGAGACTTACACAGGGCAATGAGAACAACAA
The DNA here is from genome assembly GCA_011076525.1 of Nettapus auritus. Classification (NCBI taxonomy): domain Eukaryota; kingdom Metazoa; phylum Chordata; class Aves; order Anseriformes; family Anatidae; genus Nettapus; species Nettapus auritus. The sequence goes on along the minus strand of CM021766.1, from coordinate 98,912,140 downwards.
GAAGAGCTTCTACCACTGCATTAGTTCAGAACACTGAGTAAGAAAATAGAGTTCCATTGATGAGTGAGGTGAGTGATATAGTAACTCTGGGCACAGCCAAGGCTGAAGTACTCGTTACCTTAATTGCCTGAGCTTTTGCTAGGAAGGTCTATCAGACGTCTGTGATCAGAGGCAGGATTCAAAGAGAAGGATAGTGACTAGCAATGGATGAGAATGAGTTAGAGGTTTCTGGAGAGATCTCAATCAATGAACTCCTTATGTGTGTATCCACAGAATAGACAATGTCTTTGCAAATCCGCTATCATCTTTGAAAGGCTATGAAGATTGAAGAGAGCAATGAACACTATAGAAAGCCAAATGTTGCATTCATCTTCAAAAATGGTCAAGAAGATGACTCAGGGAACAAGATCAACCTAATTTCAGTCATAGAATTGCAGAATCATAGAATGGCCTGGGTTGAAAAGGATCCTAAAGATTATCTAGTTTCAACACCCCTGCTCTGGGCAGGGTTGCCAGCCACTACAACAGGCTGTCCAGAGCCACATCCAGCCTGGCCTTGCATGCCTCCACAGATGGGCCATCCACAACCTCTCTGGACAACCTGTTACAGTGCCTCACCACCCTCTGAGTGAAAAACTTTCTCCTAATTTCTAACCTAAATCTCCCCTGTCTTAGTTTAAAACCATTCCCCCTTGTCCTATCACTGTCAACACATGTAAACAGGCCTTCCCCCTCCTGTTTATACACTCCCTTCAAGTACTGGAAGGCTGCAATGAAGTCTCCCCAAAGCCTTCTCTTCTCCAAGCTAAACAAGCCCAGTTCCCTCAACCTTTCTTCACAAGAGAAGTGCTCCAGCCCTCTGATCATTTTAGTAGCCCTCCTCTGGACCCGTTCCAAGACCTCCACATTCTTCTTGTGCCGGGGTCCCAGGCCTGCACGCAGTATTCCAGGTGGGGTCTCACAAGAGCAGAGTAGAGGGGGACAATCACCTCCCACTCCCTACTAGCCACCCCTTTTTTAATGCAGCCCAGGACATAGTTGGCCTTCCAGGCTGCAAGCACACACTTCTGGCTCATGTCTAGCTTCTTGTCCATCAGGACCCCCAAGTCCTTCTCTGCAGGGCTGCTCTCAAGTTCTTCTTCTTCCATTCTATATAAATACCTGGGATTACCCTAGCCCAAGTGCAACACCTTGCACTTGGTGTTGTTAAATCTCATTAGGTTCTTATGGGCCTACTTCTCCAGCCTGTCCAGGTCCCTCTGGATGGCATCTCTTCCCTCTATTTTATTGACTGTACCACTCAGTTTGGTGTCTGATCAGGTGGCCTGTAGGAGACCCCAACCATTAGATGTCCTTTACTAGACTGATCCTTGATTTTCACACATAAGCTCTCAACCTGATCATGGCTGTTTCTCAGACACAGCTCTTCACAATCTGTCCTCTTCCTAACACAGAAGTCAAGTCCTCCTCCCCTCCTTCCTTGCCTAACCCTTCTGAACAGTTTGTAGCTATCAACAGCCACACTCCAGTTAGGGGAATCATCCCACCAGGTTTCTGTGATGGCAACTACAACATAATTTCCTCCTAGCATGGTGGCCTCCAGCTCCTCCTGTTTGTTACTCATACTGCATGCATTAATGTAAATGCACCTCAGCTGGGCCACCTTTGGGGAGGGAGATGCCCGAATACCCTCTTGATCACACTCAGGTGTTTCCATAGTAACCAACCTCTCACCAACCCATGTGTCCTTCCTGCACAAAATGTTATGTCATTCTCATCCTTCACCAAGACACAAGACTGCAAGTTCTCGCTAGCATGCTCCTCATCCACAAGAACTTGCATGTTACATTCAGGCTCCTTTCTACTGACCCCGGTTCCACTCCCACCCCCCTGCATACCTAGTTTAAAGCTCTATCAATGAACCCTGCCAACTCCCATCCTAAAACCCTCCTCCCCTCCTTTGCTGGCGGAAAAAGCTATTTCTGTCTGTTGTCAGCAGGCTTGGTCTCACGTAAATCAAACCAAGATTTAAAAAAATAACAAACAAACAAACAATAAACACTGCCGGTGACACCAGGCTTGGCACCAAATATTAATCCACTGGCACATCATATCCAGTCCTTCATTACTTCCTATAACTGGAGGAATAGAAGAGAACATGACTTGTGATCCCAAACCCTTGACCAGTCTCCCCAAGGCTCTGAAGTCCTTCTTCATAGTCCTTAGGGAAGTTCTTCCTATTTCATCATTGCCTACCTGAAACAACAAAAGAGGATAATAATCCGAGGGCTGTACTAGTGAAGGAAGTTTCTTCCTTACATCTTTAACCCAGGCCTCTAGGAGGCAGCAGACCTCCCTGTGTAGTGGGTCTGGTCTGCATATCAGGCCTTACATTCCCTTCACCAGTGACTCACAATGACCCATCTTTTATTCTTTACTGAGGAGGTTTTAATGCAGTGGGTAGTCTTATTAGACTTCAGCGACACCTCCAAGTAGGAAGAACCATCACACTCGCTGTTGTCCAGTTATCCTCACAGAGCACTGTACTTGTTCAGAAGGGGAAGCTGGAGAGGTAGGGGAATTACCAGGCAGGTGCACCTGCTACGCAGGTAATGCTGAGCAGGTGAATGTGTTTCTCGTGAAGCTTCTGCTGACTGTGTAAGCCTTTGGACTAGTAGGAACTGGCTCCAC
>CM021766.1:98767061-98864449 GCA_011076525.1 Nettapus auritus | reverse complement strand
CTTACACAGTCAGCAGAAGTCATACAATTATACATACAACTGTGTCATGTCATACAATTATACATACAACTCAGCTGCAGAGGCACAAACCCCTGACAGATAGAAAGGAACTAACCACATCAGCTTCTTTGATTTCTAGAGTTTTATCCATGAAAATGCAGTTATTTACACAGATCAAGTTGATGAGTACTGTGATGGATTAACATTACTTTTTTTTTTTTTTTTTTTTTTTTTTTTTTTTTTTTTAATCAGTAAAATCACACACATGAAAGAACAATTTCTGACAAACTGTAAAATCAAGTGCTAGAGTGGAAAAGCACTTCATAACCTGCATAGTCTTTAACCATAGAATATGAAGATAATTCATACTGTATCTGTGAGAGTATAATAGGGAGACTTTTCAGACATGTTCACAAAGCTCTTAAATCCTGCTAACCAGCAGAAATTCAGCATGGAATATTTCAGACCTCCTGAGGAATGCTGGTAAGGTTATCTGCATATCAAAGAATGGTCAGGTAACAGGTTACTTTTCCCGGAGCAGTGAGGCCTTAAACTTGACCTTAAATGCAAGGGATTATCTATACCTTTTTGGAAATGCACCTTGCTTAGCCAAATTTAGCTGCTGCTGGTTAATTCTTGACTATGTTTTATTTTGTGAAGGTTGAAGGGTTTCACAGAATGGCCAAGGTTGGAAGGGAACTCTGAATATCATCTAGTTCAAGCCCCCCGCCAAACAGGATCACCTAGAGTACATTGCACAGGAAGGCATTCAGATGAGTTTTGCTTATCTCCAGAGAAGGAGACTCCACAACCTCTCCGGGCAACCTGTTCCAGTGCTCAGTCACCCTCACAGCAAAGAAGTGCCCCCTCATATTCAGATGGAACTTCCTGTGCTTCAATTTGTACCTGTTGCCTCTCATCCGCACAGCTGAAAAGAGAACTGGTTCCATCCCCTCGACACCCTCCCCTCAGATATTTATATACATTAATGAGGTCTCCCCTCAGTCTTCTCTTTTCCAGGCTAAACAGGCCCAGTTCTCTCAACCTGTCCTCATATGACAGGTGCTCTATTCCTCTAATCCTCTTCATAGTCCTCCTCTGAACTTGCTCCAGCAGTGTTCTATGTCACTTTTGTACTGGCGAGCCCAGAACTGGACACAATACTCCAGATATGGCCTCACCAGGGCTGAGTAGAGAGGGAGGATCACCTCCCTCGACCTGCTGGCAACACTCTTCTAAATGCAGCCCAGGATACTGTTGGCCCTTTTGGCTACAAAGGACATGACTCTTGGTCAGCCGGTGTTCCACCAGGACTCCTATCTCTCTCTCTGCATAGCTGCTCTCCAGCAGGTCAGCCCCTAGCCTGCACTGGTGTTTGGGGTTATTCCTCCCTAGGTGAAGGACTGTACACTTGCCCTTGTTGAACTTCATGAGGTTCCCCTTGGCCCATCTCTCCAATCTGTTGAGGTCCCTCTGAATGGCAGCACAGCCCTCTGGGGTATTAGCCAATCCTCTGAGTTTTCTGTCACGAGCAAACTTGCTGAGGGTGTACTGTTCCATCGTCCAGGTCATTGATGAATAAGTTGAACAAGACTGGATCCAGTACTGACCCCTGCAGGACACCACTAGCTACAGGCCTCCAACTAGACTGAACCACTAAGAACACTTTGAGCTCTACCATCCAGCCAGTTGTCAATCCACCTCATGGTCCACTCATCTATGCTGCACTTCCTGAGCTTTTCTATCAGGATGTTATGGGAGACAGTGTCAAAAGTGTTTACCTTGATGAAGTCAAGGTAAACCACATCCACCACTCTCCCGTCACCTACCCCACTAGTCATCTTGTCATAGAGGGCTATCAGACTGGTTAAGCATGATTTCCCCTTGGTGAATCCATGCTTACTACTCCTGATCACCTTCTCATCCTCCAAATGCTTGTAGATGACCTCTAGGATGAGCTGCTCCATCACCTTTCTGGGGATGGAGGTGAGGCAGACTGACCTGTAGTTGCCTGGGTCCTCCCTCTTGCCCTTTTTGAAGACTGGTGTGGCACAGGCCTTCTTCTAGTCCTCAGGCATCTCTCGTGTTCTCCACGAACTTTCAAAGATGATGGAGAGTGGCCTAGTAATAACATTGGCCAGCACCCATGGGTGCATTCCATCAGGGCCCATGGGTTTGTGGATGTCAAGTTTGCTTAGATGATCTCTGACCTGATCTTCATTGACCAAGAGAAGGTCTTCCTTTCTTCAGACTTACTCTGTTGTCTCCAAGATCTGATACTTCTGTGGGATTATTTTAGCAGTAAAGACGGAAGAAAAAAAGGCATTCAGCAACTCTGCCTTCTCGTTATCCTTCATCACCAGGGCAGCCACCTCATTCAGCAGTGGGCCTTCATTTTCCCTGGTCTTCCTTTTTCCACTGAATTAATTCCAAATGGGCCTTAGCCTTCCTTGTCTCATACTTGCATATTCTGAGAGTGTCATTATATTTCTCCTAAGTGGCCTGTCCCTCTTTCCACTTGCTGTAAACTTCCTTCTTCTGTCTGAGCCTTTCTAGGAGGTTCTTGCTCATCCATGCAGGTCTCTTGCCCCCTTTGCTTGCCTTCTTACTCATAGGGATGCACCGATCTTGAGCTTGGAGGAAGTGATGCTTGAATATTGACCATCTGTCTTGGATGCCCCTTCCTTCTACAGCCCAAACCTGTGGGATTCTTCCAAGTAGACTCCTGAAGAGAACAAAGTTTGCTCTCCTGAAGTCCAGGGTCACAATCCTACTTTCTTCCCTGCTTCCTTCTCTAAAGATCCTTGAGAGAAGTCATCACCATACCATGGGCACTGCATCCAAGGCTGCCCTCCACCCTCACATTTCGAACTAGTCCTTCGTCATTCGTTAAGGTCCAGCAGTGCACCCCTCCTTGTTGGCTCCTCCATCACTTGTGTCAAAAAGTTGTCATCAATGCACTGCAGGAACATCCTGGACTGTTTGTGCCTAGCTGTGTGGTCTTCCCAGCAGCTTTCAGGGTGGTTGAAGTCCCCCATGAGAAACAGGGCTTGTGACTGAGAGGTTACTTCCAGCTGTCTGAAGAAGGCTTCATCTACCCCCTCTTCCTGATCATAAGGCCTGTAGCAAACACCCACAACAATATCAGCCATGGTAACCGGCCCTTTAATTCCTACTCATGAGCTCTCAACTCACTCTTCATCCACCCCTAGGCAGAGCTCCATGCATTCCAGTTGTTCTCTCACATAAAGAGCAAAAGAACATGAAGAGTTTAATTCTATGTGTGATGTTTAATAGGAAATATAGCTGCCTCTTAGGGTTTATTCTTAATTCTCATGTACTTATTGGAAGTAACCCTGGAAGTAACCTGCAGTCTTCATTCTGAAATTTTATTCTACCCATTTAATATGCTTCTCATATGACCTTTAGCTTCAAAGTGTTTCATCTTGATGGCAAAGTTGTTAGGACAATCAGGATTTTTTATTTAACAGAAGAGGCTGAACAGGCTGCTTTCCTGTTTATTAATTCCATGAAACCATTCTGTGAGATTTCTGTTCCTTTACCAGAATGAACCTTTCACAGTCTTCCCATTCTGAAAGTTCAAATAATGACTATGAGCCACCAAAGTTTATTTTGAGTGAAATGGTTTTTAGGTACTTATACAGCAACCCCACTTGTATGTGTTTTAATGCTTTTTCTTTTTCACTCTCTTTAGCTTTAGTGGTCTCCTGATTGATTTTATGACCTGAAGTCATACAGTATAAAATTGGTGAGCTGAATTTAGTCTTTGACCTTGTGCTCTATCTTTCAGTACGTTTTAGAAGTGTTAACTTGATGAAAACCAAGAGGGTTGTTTGTTTCTTTGCTTAATAACTTCAGTAATCTATTTCTAAATATCTTTTTCCTTGGTCCTACTCAAGAAAATAAATAAATAAATAACAGACAAACAACAAAGCAAAGAGATCCTGAATTATGGCATTCTGTAACTGCCTATGGAGGTGATCCATGCTTCAAAGTCTGTCATGGAGGTACAGAAAGGCCCTGAACAGGGCTTTAATTGGCATAAATAAAACACCACAACAACAATGATAATAATAAAACAGAAAATCAGAGACCATAGTTAGAAAACCAGTATCATGCTTCCTTTTTCATTGTCTCTGAAATGTACTCTGGGGAGAGAGATTTTTCAGGAATGCATTCTGATATATGAGACTATTCTTTAATCTTATTAAAATAATTTTAAATTATAGTCTATCTTTCAGTAAGAGTTTATACCTCCCATGTGAATAAAATAAATGCCTTCTAGTCAACGTTTATATCTTCATGTCAGGAATGAAGTCTTTCGTAATTACTGTATCTCATATTAGTAGCTCTGATAATTCCAGGATTCTCAAAAGTTCTAGGTTGAAAAAACACTTCTTGACTAATATCTGTAGTATCTATTCTGTGTTCATTTACTTATGGGGAGCTTTTTTCTAAATACCTGTTTTTCAGTTCCACTCTTTTCCTCTGACCCCAAACCAACAGATTTTGTAAAAAGATCCACTTTCAAAAATACACACAAGGAACAACCAGATGTTAGTTTCTCACTTACTACAACCAGCTTATTATACTTGAATTCAACCTGACTGTACCTGCCTGTTTGGCAATAGAAGGTTTTGTGTTGTTTTTGATTTTTTTTTTTAATCTAATTGTATCTAATGTATACATTTATAGACACAGACACACATCTATACACGTATATAAATCTGTACTTCAGATAAATGTGATCTTTTTTTTTTTTTTTTTTTTTTTTTTTCAAACACAGGAAATGAATATATGTTTTTCCTTAGCTTTGCTTCAAGCACGAATGAACACTTCATTTCCCCCCACTTAATCAGGTGCATGACTTTGACCTTGTTGTGAAAATAAAAGACACAGAGTAAAACTACATGACATGCTGTAGTGCTTTTTGGGTAACTCAATATGAAGCCAGAAACACAGCTGCTTATTAAATTGTTTTGTTTGGTTTGTTGGTTGGTTTGGTTTGCTTTTCCAGTTTTTACACTCTTTGAGTTTCTGAATTGTATAAAAGTTCAACAGTAATTTTATAAACTGGGGAGTAATCCTGGCTTCCTGACTCTGACAAAGTGGGATAATATTTAGAGTTGTATTGTTCTAAAGATCAGTCTAAAAGAGTATATTCTCATATGCTGTCAGGCTGATACACTGGAATAACAACATTTTTTGCATTAGGAAAACAAACAAACAAATAAACAAACAAACAAACAAAAAAAAACCACGGAAAAACAAATCTGTTTAGGATCTCTTCAGAAGTTCATCTGCTAAAGAGATGGTCAGATTTTTTTCTCTCTCTTTTTTTTTTTTTTTTTTTTTTTTCTTTTTGTCTTTTTGTCTTTTCCAGAATAGAAATAATCTGAATGTTTTCCCCAGCAAAGTCAATCTTTGATGTCATTATCTTTGGATTTCATAACCATCAAGGCCCAATTCTTATTGAAATGGGAGAAAACAATTATTATTATTATTATTATTATTATTATTATTATTATTTTCTATTAAATCTTAAACATATCACTTTAAGAATTCCTCTGTAGATACCTGTGGGGAAAACTTGGTAGAATTTGAAGAGAAAAATGTTCATATTCATAGAAACTATTTAATATGTACTCATTTTCAATGTTGACCCCAACCTTAAGTAGTAGTTCTGAATATAACTTATATTATTAATTGTCATAATCAAAACTGGCATTGTTGTGCTTCATGAACAATTGAGAAAAGATGAAAAGGCAATAAACCTTAATCAGCTCAGTGATTAGAGAAATGTATCACAGTGTGAACACATGGTGATACATACATCCACTTTCCTCCTGTACTTAAAAAACATTGAGAGTCAGTCGCATTTCCCAAGAATATGAAATGCTGAACATCAAACAGCCGGGTGTCTGCAGAACAGGTGAGCTTTCTATCAGAGTGAATATCCCAGTTAGTGGTCAGTTCAGCTGTTTCTATGGTTACAGATTAATTCAGTGGTTAGAAAGGTGACCTATGGTGTATATTTTGCTTGAACCAAAAATGTAAGTGAAAGCTGGATATCTTGAGGGACAACTATGTTTTTAAGCATAGATTGATGATTAAACTGTTACCGTCTTCAAAATCTATGATTTTGTGATCATTGCTAACAAACAAATACCTCAATGAATAAATAAATAAATAAATAAATACATTTAAAACTAATTTAACTCTCTTTAGGAGAGAAGTTTGTGTAGAAGTTAACATTACAACCCCTGCAGTTCAGAGAATGATTTTTTAAACCTGTTCTTAAAGCCTGAAGAAAACAATTAAAGATAATGACAGGAATGTGGTTTCTTCATGATGAATAACTATATAATATATATTATTGGATGAAATATTAAATGGATTAGAATTTCACTGGTACTCTTTATTAAAGTGCATTTCTGAGTGAAATCATGCTCATGTTAAACTTTAATTTATGGATGACATTAAAGAAATCAAAGGTCTCGTTCCTTATAAATATGCTTCCTGAAATATGACTCAGAAGTCAGAGGTTTGTACCATCCGTTCAAAAATAAATACATAAATAAATTAATTAAAACCTCACATGATCTATATGGATATAATACTGAATGTGAGGACTATACAACACAAATGGAGGGAAAAAACAACAACAACAACCAGTACTTAGCATTTACTGAACAGAAAGTACAAATTTTCCTAGTACTATTGATATTTTACCCCTCATCTTGACAGCCTCTAAAAAAGCAAGATATAGTGTCTATCAGCACTAAATACGCAAAGGAGTCTGCTGTTATGGTCTACTGCAAGAATAATTGTCATGTCCTTCTGGATAAGCATTAGTAGGACCAGATAATAGGTTTAACAACAGCAAAATGTTAATGTTTTAAATGCAGTATAGAGAGAAAAATCTTCAAACAGAAATAATTTCTGATAATTAACAGTTCTTTCAAATGCTGATGCTAGATCCACCGGTAAGGTAAATTTTGATGCTTGACCTATAGAGTCTAAGAAAATAATGATGGATTTAATTCAGAAAAAAAAAAAAATAGATTTAAGAGAAAATATTATTCTGGGCAAATATACCAATATCTACAAAGGAAGCATTGAATCAAACAGAGATAATCTCATTTTTTTTATTATTATTATTATTTTTTTATTATTATTTTTATTTTTTATTTTTATTTTTTTTTTTTGTTAAATGTATATTCAAGACATTACTTTGTCTTAAAAATCGAGCATCCCAAATTCAAGACCCAATTTGGGTCTACAGGACCCTTTATGCAGACATCTTTTCACAACTATGTAAATTTTCTGTGAAAAAAAAATATGCATAAAGAGTTTTGTAGACCCAATACAGGTGCTAGAGGATAGGAAAGAGTCTAGGAAACATGAGTTCTCTACTTAAGGGCAATTTGGCAACTGATGAGCAGAAATCTGGATTAGTACAACAGAAATTCCTCTCATTTATTCGTTTCTAACAAATATGAAAGACCGGAGTGTAAAACAAGTAGTTTATTGGCTACAGTGTTGTTGTTATTTATATGTTTGTTTTTAAAATATACACCGAACCCAGGTTTGATACATAATGTGGTACAAGAGAGATATAGAATACTTTCTGCAGTCTTGTAAGAGATATGTGCCATGAGTTGAACCCATCTTCATATCATATTGGTAGATGAAAAGACAGACAGAAAGGTGTGACTTGGAAAGGCACTTAAAACTTACTGTACAATTGCTAGAGTGCATTAGTATAATACTTTGGAGCCAGGGAAGAATGTTGTTAAGTGTAAAGTAAACAGGTTGACTTGTCTCATAAAGAAGTAGCAGTGGTTAATATTTGATCTTAGGAAACAGAATGATGCGCTGTGTATTTCCCATGTAACTTCCTATGGTGAATGTATCTTCATGAACTTTCTTAGAGAGTAATATCTGCACAGACTCTGCCTATACTTATTAAGGTTAGGGTTAGGGACATATCTAATACTCATCACATCTCAGATGTTAATCCAGCCTGCTCATTAACCTGATGGTTAACCTCAGCCTGCCAGGTTGTGTACTGAGATTTAGTACAAGACGTGATACAAGACAGAAATACAATACATTTAGTAGTTGTATCAAAGTGAATACCATGAGTTGAATTGATCATAACATCACATTGGGCAGACGAAAGAGGGTCATGGTACACAGCAGCAGAAAAAGAACAAAAGAAACATGAAATGAAAACAAACATAGTAGATACAACATGATTGCTGAAGTGCATTCCTGAAATGGTTTAGAAAAACTGTTCTTGTATTTCTGCCTATACAGCTGCTACAGAAGAGGTCAAAAGTGGCAACATGGCCAGAGTATTCTTCTGAAATGTGTTTTAAGATGTAGCAATGTTGGAAACGTGGGAGCTAGCATTTCTTGCAACCTAGATGGAAAAGACAGGCACTCAGCTTAAGCAAGGTTGAATGAACTCCATATAAGCCTTCCATGGTTCTTGTTTTTCTATATGGAGAAGAAGCTGAAATATATGAGAAAAAATATGAGATTTAGGCAAACAGTCAAGTGCCTAAATCTCAGCAAAGCAAAGCCTGAATTACATATCCATATTAAGCAATCAATATTTCATCAATAATTTATTTCAGCATAAAACTAATATGGATTTATTTTTATCATAGAATTATGGAACCATAGAACCATAGAATCGTAGAATGGCTTGGGTTGGAAGGGATCTTAAGGATAATTCAGTTCCACCCCGCCTGCCATGGGCAGGGATGCCACCCTCTAGATCAGGTTGCCCAGGGCCTCATCTAAGCTGGTGTTGAACACTTCCAGGGATAGCACATCCACAGCTTCTCTGAGGAAACTGTTCCAGTGCCTTCCCACTCTCTAAGTGAAGAACCTAACCTCCAATCTAAATCTCACCTCTTTTAGTTTAAAACCATTCCCTCTTGTCCTTTCATTATCTGCCCAAGAAAAAAGTCAACCTCTATCCATTTTATAAGCTCCCTTTAAGTATGGAAAGGCTGCAATGAGGTTTTTCTTGACCAGGCTGAACAGCCCCAGAAGGAAATGATATTGTCACAGAATCACAGAATCACAGAACCACAAAACCATAGATTGCTAAGGTTTGAAAAAACCCTCTGAACATCATCTGGTCCAACCCACTGCTCAAGCAGGGACACCTAGAACAGATTGACCAGTACTGTATCCAGATGGCATATGAATATCTCCAAGGAGGGAGACCCTGCAGCCTCTCTGGGCAATCTGCGCCAGTGCTCATAGAATCCTAGAATCATTAAAGTTGGAAAAGACCTCCAAGATTATCTGATCCAACCATCACCCTACTACTAATGTCACCCACTAAACCATGTCCCAGAGCATCATATCCAACATTTCCTTAAACACCCTCAGGGATGCTGTTGCCACCACCTCCCTGGGCAACCCGTACCAATGCCTGACTACTATTTCTGAGAAGAAATGTCTCCTAATTTCCAACCTGAACCTCCCCTGGTGCAATGTGAGGACATTCCCTCTAGTCCTATCACTAACCTGTGAGAAGAGACTGACCCCCAGCTCCCCACAATTTCCTTTCAGGTAGTTGTAGAGAGCAATAAGGTCTCCCCTGAGCCTCCTCTTCTCCAGACTAAACAACCCCAGTTCCCTCAGCCACTCCTCATAGGGCTTGTGTTCCAGGTCCTTCACCAGCTTCGTAGACCTTCTCTGGACACCTTCCAGGGCCTCCATGTCCTTCTTGTAGTGAGGGGCTCAAAGCTGAACACAATAGTTGAGGTACAGCCTCTCCAGAGCAGAGTGCAGGGGAAGAAGTAGTCATTCACCCACAGAGTAAAGAACTGCTTTCTGGTATTAGATGGAACCTCTTGTGTTCCAGCTTATGCCAATTGACTATTGTCATCTCACCGGGCAAGAATGAATTAATCACTCCAGTAACTATTGGCAGTTTGGTTGGAAATAAAATCCATGAAAACCCAATACTTTCATTGAGATTGACTTCTGAACTGCAATTAGGCAATTAAAAGAAACTTGGAGGTATTTACATGTAGAAGAAGAGTGAAATAAAAACAGGAGAAAGGAGAAGATTCCAAAATACATTCTCCACTTTTATTTATTAGCAGCTAAAGTACACACAGAGTTATGCAAAGAGTATCAGGTGTTTTATAACTACGCAAGTTTCATTAGCACTAAAAGCAATGATCATTAAGGTGAATGAGCTGCATGAAATAACAACATACTGTAAAATTAATTATTTTTGTGAGTCTAGTCTTACCTGGAAGAATAATTAATCACAAATATTAATGTTGTAATTTCAAAAAAGTTTTTATGAAATAACTATTCACCAGAAAAGTTACTACTTACTCTGATGACTGTAGTGACTACCACAATGTCAAGAACTGGATTTTTTTTTTTTTTTTTTTTAATTTATTTATTTATTTATTTATTTTCCCAGATACTTACTATTTCCACTGTCTTTTAATATATCTTATCTTTTGTGTGTCAGGAAGATTGTTGGTGAAAAACTAAGTATCCTATTACCAGCTCTATTAAATTCTGAAAATATATATATATATATATATTGTCATTCAAACAGTTATGACTTACCAAATGAAACGTGAGCAAACTGTAAACTGACAGCTGGCCATTTCCTTACAGGGTTAATGCTAATATCTTTTGTACTCTAGGTTTTCTATTTTCATCTGAAAAATGAAATAATTTTTTTTTGGAAGAACGTATGAGTTAATTAAGAAAATACTTTTCAGTGTATGGATTTAAAATATATACTAAGGAATTCTCTCTCTCTTTAGACTTTATTATATGCAGCTACAGGCCACAGTTTAATAGTGTCCATGTAGCATTTGGAATATTTGGGTTCCCAAATATTGATACTTTCAGATTCCAGCAGTACCAAATCAATATTTTGTGCTGAAGCAGGTACACCTTACACACCACTTGATGCTTGTGTTGTTCTTGACATGGGTTTTAGATGTTTTCCTTTGCAAGTCATTTAGCTGAAATAAGTAAAGTATGGTTGTAAGCAACTCTTCCAGCATAGGTTGAAGAGAAAAATTATCCTATATAACACTCAACTTTCAATTTCATCCTCCACTTTGCTCATACAGATTTCAGGCTATTATACATGAAATTCTGGGGAAAGAAAGTAGGAACAAAGAACTGGAAGTATGTGTCACTGAGTCTAATCATACTTGTCTCTGCCTTTTTTGATAAAAACTTCTGCTGTTGTGCCACTGTTTGAGATTGTACAATAGAGTAAATGAACTTTAGTCTAAGTATTTGTTTATGCACTTGGGACACAGATTTTTAAAATAAGATATAAAAATGTTGGTACTTTTCTCTGATCCATATATATTCATTATTTAAACACATGTCAATATTGTGACTGTCCTATATTTCTTTGGTAAAGGAAGGGCTTAACTTACATTAAGAGTTGTTATAGTTCCAGTATTGTATTACTGTAAAAAGTACAGTACCAGTAGTGATTTTGGAAACATTCTTTGAGATTTTGCAGAAGACGCACAAAGAAATATAAAAAGGGATTCATCCAATCCCCATATTAGACAACACAGTCCATGAGAAGCTTGAAGAATCATAATGCTGAGCTTATAGTACAATTTTATCAAATGAACACTGTTGAAAATCATATATTCTGAGCAAGGTTTTCAGGTTCCTTAATGAAAGAAAAGCTGAATACTTTGGAAGAACTTTCACAAGAGCAAGTATAATCAGTAGGAACATGCCAGAATTAACTGATATGAAATACTGAGGACACAAATTTTCACTTCCAAAAATGCTCTGTTTAGCGACAGCATGGCATCCCAACAGGATTCACAGACACACCCTCTCCTGATATTTTCCACAGAATTATAGAATAGCTTGGGTTGGAAGGGACCTTAAAGATCAGCCAGCTTCAATACCACTGCTGTAGGCAGGGATGTCACCTAGGGATGTCATCAGGTTTCTCAGAGCCTCATCTAACCTGGTCTTGAACACCTCCAGGGATGGGGCATCCTCATGGTCCCTGGGCAACGTGTTCCAGTGCCTCACCACCTTCTGAGTGAAGAATTTCCTCCTAACCTCTAATCTAAATCTCCCCTCTTTCAGTTTAAAACCATTCCCCCTCATCCTGTCATTAACTGATCGAGCAGAGTCACTCTCCATCTTTTTTATAAGTCCCCTTTACATACTGAAAAGCCACAATAAGGTCACCCCAGAGCCTTCTCTTTAGGCTGAACAACCCCAGCTCTCTCAGCTTTCCTTTGTAGGAGAGGTGCTCCAGCCACTTGATTATCTTTGTGGCCCTCCTCTGAACCTGTTCTAATAGATCCACATCCTTATTGTGCTGGGGATCCCAGACCTGGGCACAGTACTGCAAGTGGGAACTCTCAAGGGGAGAGTAGAGAGAGACAATCACCTCCATCAACCTGCTGCCAACTCCTCTTTTGCAGCTCAGAATGCAGTTGTCCTTTTGGGCTCCGAGCACACACTGCCGGCTAATGTCATCTTTTCGTCCACCACAATACTCAAGTCCTTCTCTGCAGGGCCGCTGCCAGTGAGTTCTTCTCCCAGTCTGTACTCATGTCTAGGATTGTCCTGACTCAGGTGCAGCACCTTGCACTTGAACTTGCTGAACCTCATTAGGTTCACATGGGCCCACTTCTCAAGATTTTCCAGGTCCCTTTGGATAGCATCCCTTCGTTCTGTTGTACCAGCTGTACCACTCAGCTTGATGTCATCTGCAAACTTGCTGAGGGTGCACTCAATCCCACTGTCAAGGTCATTGATAAAGATACTAAGCAGTACTGGTCCCAGGACAGACCCCTGAGGGACAACATTCATCACCAGCCTCCACCTGGACATAGAGCCATTGATTATTGAACCAGTCTCTGGGTGTGACCTTCAAGCCAACTCCTTATCCACTCAATGGTCCACCTACCAAATCCATATCTCTCCAATTTGGAGACCAGGATGTCATGTGGGACCATGTCAAAGGCCTTAGAGAAGTCCAGGTAGATGACATAGGTTTGTCTTCCCTTGTCAACTGATGCAGTCACTCCATTGTAGAAGGCCACAATATTGGTCAGGCACGATTTACGCTTGTTGAAGCTATTCTGGCTATCTCGGATCACCTCTTTTGTCCTGCACGTGCTTTGACATTGCTTCCAGTGGGATCTGTTCTGTGTTCTTTCCGGGCACAGAGGTGAGGCTCACTAGTCTGCAGTTCCCCAGGTCTTCTTTTCTACCCTTTTTAAAAATGGGAGTGAGTTTCAGGGCATTTCTTTGAAAACACTAAGAATTAACACAGTACTGGTGTCACTAATGCTCCTGTTAGGGTTTCAATGACTGGACTATTTCCAGCCAGTTCTTGCAGCCTCTCTGGAAAGAACAGCAAGTTAAGGACATCAGCCATCTCTGTGCTATCACAGTAAGAATTGTTAGAACTGATTACTCTATTAATGTCTTACAAGGACTCCCAAAGTTCCTTTAGTTTAGCTTGGCTTTGTTTATTATTGACTCTTATCTTAGTTTATGGATAATGAATTTATCAATGATACATTCATTTTAAATTGTCTTTATAAAGAGATAAGCATATCAGTGAATTCAGTTTGACAGTGAACATCTACCCGATCCATAAAACAGACAAGTCTATTTTATAGATTGCAAAGATAGGACAGAAATACCGATGAAACCTTTTGTTCACTTGTAATTGACTCTTTCTGACTTGTGCCATCTGTTCTTTTTTAGGTGAATGATTGATTAACTGAACAATATATGATTAGTGTCTTGCCTTGCTACTGTACTGTACAAGTTGTTCCAGAGCGTACTTTCGACAGCCACCATCTGTATGCCTAAGAAATCAACCAGGGCCAACATTCTGCTCTGTGACATTCATGTAATCCTTGGAGCTTCAGTCAGTCTACTGACCTCACTGTCTACGGGGTTGTGGTCAAACAAATCTGGATGGAAGATTTTTTCTCTTGTGATTTCTTATTATTATTGCATCCTTCTCGCCCACCCCTACTTTCCCTCCCAGGAAAACAAATCCTTTAAGCTTGTTTCCCACTGAGCTCTTCTCTCTTTTTAAAATTATTACTTATCTTTTATTTTAATCATAAGGTCTTTAGTCAAAAATGAATACCCCAACAGGGAAATCTGTGTCAGTGCTCAATCAGCAGCACAGTAAAGAAGTGCTTCTTGATGTTCAGAGAGAATCTCTGGTGTTCTACTTTGTGTTTGTTGCTTCTTGTCCTGTCACTGGGCACTACCAAAAAGAGAATGGTTCTGTCTTCTTCTCACCCTCACTTTAGGTGTTTACAGGCATTGTTAAGATCCTTCCTGAGCCTTCTCTTCTCCAGGTTGAACAGTCTCAGCTCTTTCAGCTTTTCCGCATATGAGAGATATCCTTAATCAACTTTGTGGTCATTCTTTGGACTCTCTCCAGTAGCTACATGTGTCTCTTGTACTCAGGAGCCTGGAACTGGACAGAGTACTCCACATGTAGACTCACTAGTGCTGAATAAAAAATCCTAGAATACGTCACATTCACATAAACAACCCTATAGCAATAATATGAATATGAAGAACACTGTTCTTATTGTTGGGTTCTTTCTCCTGAGAAAAGCAAAAGGGAGGTAATGATCACAAAATATGGTTTCTTACATTGCTTAAACAAAACATGATCAAAAGATTAACAAATATGATTAATAAAGTGAAATGTGTAGAATATTAAATTTGCTAATGACTCACAAGTGATTCTCATTAATGCTTTAGCATAAATATTAAGCATTTGAAAACTAATACTATGACTATTTATTCTTAAAAATTATTTCCAGTAATAAAAAACTTCGTGACATTATTCCACTCAGTATTTTTGTTAAAAGACTAGAAAATTGTATATACTCTTTTAGAAGAGAGAGGGAAAAATATATATATATCTGTGCATATTCTTCTATATCTGTACCTCCTCTTCAAATATAATTTTTTTAAAAATGCACCATGTTCATTAAAATATGACATTCACCACCACCTCTTTCTCTCATTACTCTTTTGCTGTACATCACAAGTCTGTGTATAATGTAAATCCTATGGAGTGGTCAAATCTGTAATGTTTGACATCAGGAGAAGACTAGAGTATATTTAATTAGGTGTACTTGTACTGAGACAAAAGGGGAATTATATTACAGGGTCAGATAATTCCCAAATGTTGTTTAATTACAGATAAAAAATGTTATCTTTTTTATGTTGGCAATGAACCAATTAAAATATGGACAGTAAAAAGCTATGAACTATAAAAGAAATACTAAAAGTAACATCTTGTTAGTGCACATCTTTTTCCTTTGTCAGTTCTGCTTCATGGTTTTACTGCTGTCAATACTGCTGACAAAAAGCTGTAAAAGCACAACCTGTGCTCTATTATGCCTTATGCATCATCAACAAAATTGACAGTTAACACTGATTTCAAAATCTGTATTGCTGACTGTGAAGGATTTATATCAATGAATATTCAGTTGCAAGACAGCCCATAGTCCTGTGCTGAAAGAAAAAGAGATGGGAAGAAATTTCAATTACAATATTCTTATTGAATGGAAACCACGGTGGGATAATTCCTGGAAAATAAAATGAAGCTTTTGCTACCTCAACTTTTTCAAAGATCTTCTCTCTCTGATAGCTTACAGTTCTTTCTTCTTATAAGAGAGTGTGATTAATATAACGTTGGGGAACCAATGACCCTGGTTCTTTTCTTAACATACTAATACACCATAAACCACTCTTAAAGCTGAGCAGTATGGCATTAACCTTGCATATTAACTCACCCAAAAGACAACTGCTATCTCATGTACTTTCTTTTGCATCTGTTTCAAGATGTCTGTCAAAATTAGGTGACTTGTATTCTCTCTCAGGCAATTTCACGGATAAATGTCAGAAGGTGGGAACAAAACTGAGGTGATGTAGACAAGTATTTATGTCAATTGTTCATTGTCCTTCAGCTTAACATCTTAGTTGAATTCTGGTGAAGCCACACCTGTAGTGTTGTGTCCAGTTCAGCACTCTCCAGTAAAAAAGGGACATGGACATCATGGAGCAAGTCCAGTGAAGGTCCATAAAGACAATAAGGGGGCTGGAGTATTTCTCCTATGAGAAAAGGCTGGGACTGTTCAGGGGGGGATGAGACACCTGCATTCAGATGACATGGATTAAAAATTTTATTACAATGAACTATGATTCTTCAGCTCATTATTTAAGACTTTCTATCTAGAAAATTCAAAATTCTCAATGACAGTATATCAGTACAGGTATAATGATACTTTATGACAGAAATAGAAATTGGATTACTACAAAATCACACTCTACACTCAGACTCTTCAGTTGGTCAGACCTAGAAAATAAAAATATTAAAACCAAACAAAAATATTCTCTCTCTCTCTTTTTTTTTTTTTTTTTTAATTTAATTTAATTTAATTTAATTATTTATTTATTTTTGGTCTTATGCTAACACATTGCATAACAAAGTCTAAAGGAAATAAACTCATTGATTCCAAAAAATACCAAAGCAAGTTCAGGATGAACAAATTCTGTCAATGTAATATAAATGTATTATTTCACCCTAAGACAGTAAGTTAAAGACATTAGTGTGTTAGTATGTTTTCTTTGTTTGCTTGTTGTTTTCTTTGTTTTCATTAACACTCCCCCCCATTGTTTTTTGTTTGTTTGTTTGTTTGTTTTGTTTTGTTTTTTGTTGTTTTTTTTTTTAACCACGGGTGTTCACGTTGATGGAGTATTTCAAAATATATCTGAGACTCCAACAGACCTGAAACAGCGGATTTCCAAATACAACAATATCTTCAGTTGATTTATTTGTGTATGTCTCTGTTTATAAAAGAAGAAAATAATTCAGAAGACTAAGGCTTCTTCTCATGTGATCTTTGACAAGCTGTTTCAGATACTATGCCTTAATTTTTCCATTTGAAGAGAGGAAATGATGTTGCTTACATCACAAGTGTTTAAAAGAGTGTTTTGTCCATGTTAAAAAACAAACAAACAAAAAAAAAAAACTAATAATCTACCTAGATGGTGTAAATTTTAGTATGTTCCAACAGGAATTCATTATCATGTTCTAGCTGAATTACTGAATTACCTATATTGCAATTATTGTAACTCATTTATTTAGATAGAAATGCTTAATAAATGATTATTTATTTATTTATTTATTTATCTAGAGGATATAAATTATAAATCAGTGTGGATATTTCCTTTTTTTCTTGGCATAGTGTGAGGAAAATACTTTCAACTCATCTGTAAATGTTTTAGGTCAAATACACCAGTGAGGATATATGAGGAAGATAACATTCAGTGAACAAATGTCAACTCTACCCTGCCAGCATCTGTAAAGGAAAGTGATTGTATCTGTGTTGACAAAAAAAATTTAAAAAAAAAAAAAAAAACAAAAAAAAGAAATAAATCTCTTTATCCCATTACTGTTTATAGTATCCACCACTAAGAACCAGTAAAGGTGGCTATCTTTCAAAAATAGACAGAGAGTGACACAAAGAATTATCAGCTGGTTATTCTCACTGCTATTACCAGACAGATAATAGGAACTGAACATCAACTATTCATTTCTAAGTATGAAGAGAATATTAATAATACAGTAAGGAAGATTTTTTTATTATTTTTTTTAATTACTACATTTTTACTACAATTTTTGCTACAATTTTTTTTTTACTACATTTTTACTACAATTTAAAAAAAAAAAAAAAAAAAAAAAAAGATCCAAAACTAGCAAAATTCAATTTATTCCTTTTATAGGATAGCTAGGGTAGTGTTACAAGACAACAGGCAGCAGAACTGAAAATGTCATTTAAAACTTTTGACACTTCTGCCTTCCACAAAAATAGTAACAGCAACCTCATGTGCTCATTCAGTCTCTAATACTGAATGCATAGCAGGTTGAACCATTTAAGTGAAGCAGTTTTTACAGTCTATATTCTCAGAAGACCATCTTCATAGTCCTTTGAAATATTTTTGTAAGCCACTTGAATGATGAGCGAAAGATCACATTTAGACTATTCACAGATAGTAAACAGATAAGTAGAGTCATAAACACTCTGCAAGACAGGATGAAAATAATTTTGATAGACTGCAAAAAGTGACATCAACAAGATAATAATAAAAAGTGTGAAACACTACATTTTTAAGTGAACAAATACAAAATTAGGATTATCACTTATTTGGATAGACACTGAAGGAAATGGATGTCAAGACCTAAAGCAAACCTTAGGCTTGATTGTGGTGGTTTTACTGTGCTAGGCAGCTGAACATCACAACCACTCTCTCACTCCCCCTCCTCAGATGAGGAAGGGAAGAAGTAAAGGAAAGAAAAACTCACAGGTTGAGATAAGGATAATTTAATTAAAGGAAAAAAAAAATAATTATTAAGGAAATATTATTAATTAAACACTTCAACTAGAGGAAAAAAGGGAAAGGGGAAAAGGGAGGGGGAAAGGGAAAAACAAAACAAAAGAAGTAAAGGCTATGTGGAAGTGCAGAGGAAATAAATTACTCTCTAATTCCGACAAATGAGCGATGCTTGACCACGTCCTTGAAGCAGGGCCTCAACGTGCGTAGCTGGTGTTCGCGAGGAGGACAGACATTTTTGCAACAAGAGCCCACCCCTTCCTTCTTCTTCCTTTTTCCACCTTTTATTGCTGAGTGTGAGATCATATGGTATGGAATATCCCTTTGGTTGGTTTAGGTCAGCTGCCCTGGTGATGTTTCTTTCTCACTTTTTGCCCACCCCCTAGGAGGGTTAGAGAGAGTACTGATTCTGTGCCAGCACTTCTCAGCAGCAGACACAACACTGGTGTGATAATGCTGCTGTTCTAGCTACCAGTGCAGAGCACAGCACTGTATGGGCTGTTGCGGGGAAAGTTAACATCCCAGTCAGACCCAGTGCATTGATAAGAGTCAGCAAACTGATGCTGTTAAAAATGATGCAAATTGTCACAGGCTGTGCTAGTAAGACCATCAGATGGAAAATACAAGATGTAATTGTTCTATTGACTCTTTGAATGTAGTTCAATAAATTTTTAATAATCTTGGGATTCAGGAAAAATATGACATCCATTTGTTTTAAATTTAAATATTAAGCATTATTTTTCGGGGGGGAGGGGGGAGGGTAGCTAAAACAAGAGTGGTACAGAGGGGTAGCATTATGATAAGATTTTTGAAGGTATTGTTATAAAAATAGCAGTGATAACTATTTCCCTGAGTGCGTGGAGAGGAGAGGAGAGGAGAGGAGAGGAGAGGAGAGGAAAAATAACAATATAGAACAGAATATAGAATAACAATATAGCATAACAGACTAACAAGATATTAAATAGTTAGAAGAAACCTACAAAAGCATGTAGCCCTGATCACTTCAGGGCTAACCAAAAGTTAAAGCATATTAGTGAAAGTATTATCCAAATGCCTTTTGAACACTGACAGGTTTGGGACTTCAACCACCTGGCTAGATAAGCCTGTCCTAGTGTTTGAAAACCCTCACAGTAAAGATTTTTTTTCCTATTGTGAAATCAGCAGTATGCATTAAAGCAGAAGTTTTACTTGAGACAGAAAAGCAACTAACTACAAGAACTGGAAATATTGCAGCAGCATGTCAGAGGACATGTTTATTACTAGATTTCAAGGACTATAGATAGCCAAATTACATTTACTTTAACCTTTTACCTTAGCCTTTAGGAAAAGGTTAGAGTAGCTAGGCTATATTTCTTGTTCTCTTTTATCAAATACTTCTCTGTTACTACACACACAATTAAAAAAAAATATTTATCTTTACTTGTATGACTTCGTAGAAACAAAATATACTGTGGTGCTAAATATGCACAAGACTTTGAATGAATAATACAGAATTTGATTATAGAGTTATACAAGCCACACACATGCAGAGGCAAATGTTTAATCAAAAAGTTACAAATGAATCACTGTATACTTTGTCAAGACTTTGTTTTATACAGCACCCATGTGAAATAGCATTGTCATAGGTAAATTGAGATTGAAATGTTTTTAAGGTAGATTTAGATTTACAAGTCCCTTTCCCCAATTTTAAATTACTGAATTTAATTTCTCAAAATGTTGTCATAAAGAACCAGCATTAAGAAGATCATTAATATTTTGAAACTTATTTAATTTTCACTGCCGTTTGCTTTTATGTGTAATAAGACACAGAGATGAAAAATTCATGGTAATACATCGCACTTGAAAATTGGATTTCAAATTGAGACAAATGATATGCAAATAAGTGATCAAAATTCAAACAAAAAGTGCAATTATTAATTCAGTAAAACAAAAGAAAAAAAAAAAAAAAGAAAGGAAATATCTAATAAATAGAACAATTATAGTTGGATGGTAAAATGCAGTAGTCCTTAAAGTGCTGAGCCTCTTGTAAAAACAACAGTATTAGTTCTACCTTTTAAGTCACTCTGTAATATCTAGAGTTTTGAATTTTCTAAACAAACTAATTTTCAATCAACATTGAAGGTGATTATAATTGCTAACTTCTATAACATGTCAAAGGCATAATTTGATACTAAGAATATTAATTATAGCTAATAATGTAAAGAAAAAGAGAAACTAGATATATGAATAATTAAAAACAATCATACAGAAGAATATTCTGTGTTAGGGAAAAGCTCTCAGACAATAAAGTGTGTTAGGGAACAGTTCTCAAAGTTCCATAGACAAGATATGTACTTTCTTGTTTTCCTCTAATATTTCTCTTATAATAAAACATACACATAGAAGAGGACACAGCAATCACTTTAAGAGTCATGAGCTAGTCTGACCACTTAAAGTCTCTTTTGAAACTGATTGTCTCTAGAATCCACAGAAGCCATAATAAAAGCACATCCCAGGGCCACATTACATTATTCCAAAAGCTTACTATCAGAGACTATAAAAGATTCACAAGGGAGAAAAACAGAGGTATTGGTGATTTTTATAGAAATTTAGAACTTATATATATATATAAATAAATAAATCAAAGATAACTTTTGCTTAAAGGCTGTGTTAAAAAGCCATTTGATGCTTCAAGCAATTATCTCTGTTTATATTTAATTTTGTAGTTTTGTAATTTCAATAAGAAATTTTGATAAGTAATATTCAATATTATTTCTTGTAAACTTCATTAGTGTTTTAGTGCAAAAAGTTCTTAGGAAATGATAGTTATATCTTATGAAATTACTGATACAAAAGAGTAATTAAATATTTCAGATGAATTTAGATGAATTAAGATGATGAATTTAATTCAGAAAGGTAGAATAGAATTGATGTCTTCTGTTGAAGAGAAGAAATAGTGGAAAGTCTACTGTGATTAAATTTTCAGATAGCAATTGAGACTAACTCTAGTAAGGAACATGATATCCATTTTATAGGAAATGTATCACAAACTTTCATAAAAAGCTTTAATATATTATCTTACATACCACTGAAATATTGAGAACATAGATAGTGAATTGTGTTGTTCCAGGCAAGAAAGTGCAGTAAAGCTGTTAGGTTTTGAAGACCTGAGTCTGGAGAATTATTTTTGGAAGAGTATCCAGATTTTGTCCTTACTTGTTTTTCTTCTATACATCTAAAATTAATAATTAATATTAGTAATAATTTGTCCTCTGTTGTCAACAATGAGATCATCTGATAGAAAACAGTGTTTCACTGTCTCTAACAATCTCTTTCATTAGCTTCAGTTAACAAAGTTTAAGTAGTGACCTAGCCAAATGTTTAGATAGGTCAATGAACAGAAATACCCTGTCAAAAAAAAAACAAAGAAAAAAAGACTCTTAAGATACAGCTACTTTAACAAACAGTTACTTTCTCAAACTTAATATGGTTTTATCAAATGCACTTTCATTTATATATAGACATATATATAGGGAGATACAGATATGAGTATGAGAAAACTTGAATGAGTGGGGTCAAGTAACAATATCAACAATCACTTAACAGTAGACTTGAAGACAATCATCCATTGAAATGCTATTTCCGTGGCATTTCAATGTGAACCTCTTAAATATGGATTGTATAATTATCATTTTTTTGAAGACCGGTAACTATTAAGACGAGTGATGTTAAGACTCTCTAGTGAAAATTAAAAGTAAAATTTTCAATTCAGTGAAGAACATCAGATTCACTCACCAGTTATTTGACCTTTTAAATTAATTCCTTAGGATGTTATTGAACACAAGATCCTGGAGTATTTTCAAGACATATTATTCTATTTTATGGTAATAAAAGATGTTAAAGTAATATTAGTAGGACTAAGAAAAATAAAA
Organism: Nettapus auritus; assembly: GCA_011076525.1. Taxonomy (NCBI): domain Eukaryota; kingdom Metazoa; phylum Chordata; class Aves; order Anseriformes; family Anatidae; genus Nettapus; species Nettapus auritus. The sequence goes on along the minus strand of CM021766.1, from coordinate 98,842,067 downwards.
TGATTATCAATAATCATTTTTTTTTCCTTTTTCATCTTTTCTGTTGAAAATATATGTGTATTATTGAATGCATCACTATTATCATCATTACTTTTGTGCTGATTTGACAAGGATCTTCCTGTTCTGAGAAAAAAATATATATATACTAAAATATTTGCTTATAAAACAAATATTGGGAATATGTTCAAAGCAGTGATTGCCTGTTTAATCTAGGAGGTTAGAGTAAAATACTAGACATTTTTATACTAGTATATTTTTGTTTCAGTACTTTATGTATATATAGTTTACAGTGGCATATACAAAATCCTAGAAAATTCTAGAAAACATAACTGTGTTAGATCAAAGTGACTCAATAATTAATATTGCCAGAAAACATTTTTATTTATTTTTTTTAAATAAAAAATCTGATCCAAAGGTCCCACATAGTAGATTATATGGACAATTAGAAGACATATGCTTCCATCACCTCAGTTTATTTTCATTGACTTAGAAAAATCTACACAGAAAATTTCACTAATAGCATTTAACCTCACAAGTGAGCATGGAGTCAAAAAGTACCCCCCCCTCCCTTTTCTAAAGGAAACTTAATACTATTTCAAATACTACCTTAAAAATATATATAATTTAAAAAAAACCTGCATACATCTAAGTTAGTAACAAAAAAATGAATTTTTAGGGATTTTTCCATCTCTCAATATCAAACAGATTTGAGTTATTTTGTATTCAAATAAATATTAAACAGAATATTAATTAAAATACATATATAATATAAAGAGGAAATAATTTAAATGTGAATGTATTCATATTTATTTTTGCCATCTTAAATTGTCTTTTAACATTTTCATATAGACTGTCTCATATCCGTTCCAATATTATTTCTGACCATAGAGAAAACAGAGAGGGGAAAAGGATTTTAGCATAAAAATAATAAAAGTATATATTTTTAGAATTATTAAATCCAAACCACCAAATAATCCTTATTTTTCTTACAATAGAAGGTAAGCAGACATTCCCACTTCATTCAGCACTTGTTAAAAAACAGAACACCATCAGTTATCCTCTTATAAAGTAAAATAAATACATAAAATAATAATAATATAAAAAATACCTACTATTTTACAACATAAAATTATTTAGGAAAAATGAAAAATCTGAAAACTGTTATTTGACCCAAGAACAAATTTTAAAACAAGTGATATAATGAGTTTTACTGCTACTTTATGGAAACTGAACTCTGGAAATAAAAACTTCATTTGGAAGTTCTTAGTAGTTAGGATTCCTTAACATTTCCCTAGAGGTCTTTAAATCTTTTGAAAAATACCATCTCCCACATACAATCTGATTCTGAAGCAAAATATTATAAAGCATATGTTACGTTTTAAAAGTCAAACAGATAGAAACAGATAGGAACCCCATTGGGACACTAACAATCATCTTCTGAACACCTAGAACTGCTGCAAATACATTCACAGAATCACAGAATCATCTAGGTTGGAAGAGGTCTCTAAGATCACCTAGTCCAACCTCTGATCTAATACTAAGTCATCCACTAAACCATATCCCTAGGCTCTACATCTAAACGTCTTTTAAAGACCTCCAGGGATGGTGACTCAACCACTTCCCTGGGCAGCCTATTCCAGTGCCTAACAACCCTTTCAGGAAAGAAGTTTTTCCTAATATCCAACCTAAACCTCCCCTGGTGCAACTTTAGCCCATTCCCCCTCATCCTGTCACCAGGCACGTGGGAGAATAGACCAACTGCCACCTCGCTACAGCCTCCTTTCAGGTACCTGTAGAATGCAATAAGGTCGCCCCTGAGCCTCCTCTTCTCCAGGCTGAACAGTCCCAGCTCCCTCAGCCGCTCCTTGTAAGACTTGTTCTCCAGACCCCTCACCAGCTTCTTTGCCCTTCTCTGGACTCACTCGAGCACCTCCATGTCCTTCTTGAGCCCTTGAGGGACCTTCTTGGGCCCTTGAGGGGCCCAAAACTGAACACAGTACTCGAGGTGCGGCCTCACCAGAGCCGAGTACAGGGGGACAATCACATCCCTCGACCTGCTGGCCACACTGTTTCTTATGCGAGCCAGGATGCTGTTGGCCTTCTTGGCCACCTGAGCACACTGCTGGCTCATATTCAGCCGACTGTCAACCATCATTCCCAGGTCCTTCTCTGACAGGCAGCTTTCCAAGCACTCATCTCCCAGCCTGTAGCTCTGCTTGGGGTTGTTGTGCCCCAGGTGGAGGACCTGGCACTTGCCCTTGTTGAACTTCATACTGTTAGCCTCAGCCCATCCGTCCAGCCTATCCAGATCCTCCTGCAGAGCCTTCCTACCCTCAAGCAGATCGACATGCACCTAGCTTGGTGTCATCTGCAAACTCACTGAGGGTGCACTCAATGCCCTCGTCCAGGTAATCGATGAAGATATTAAAGACAACGGGCCCTAGTACTGAGCCCTGGGGAACTCCACTAGTGACTGGCCTCCAACTGGATTTGACTCCATTCACCACAACTCTTTGGGCCTGGCTACCCAGCCAGTTTCTAACCCAATGAGGCATACGCCAGTCCAAGCCATGAGCAGCCAGTTTCCTGAGGAGAATGCTGTGGGAAATGGTGTCAAAAGCCTTACTGAAGTCAAGGTAGACCACATCCACAGCCTTTCCCTCGTCCATCCAGTGCATCACTTTGACACAGAAGGAGATCAGGTTAGTCAATCATGACCTGCCCTTCACAAACCCATGCTGACTGGGCCTGATCGCCTGGTTGCCCTTCAAGTGCCGCGTGATAACACTCAAGATAATCTGCTCCATGAGCTTCCCTGGCACTGATGTTAAACTAACAGGCCTATAGTTCCCTGGGTCTACCCTCCAGCCCTTCTTGTAGGTGGGCATCACATTTGCTAGTTGCCAGTCCGGGACCTCCCCTGATAGCCAGAACTGCTGATAAATGATGGGAAGCGGCTTGGCCAGTTCTCCCGCCAGTTCTCGCAGTACCCTCATGTGGATCCCATCTGGCCCCATCGACTTGCATACATCCAAATGCTGTAGCAGGTCACCAACCATTTCCTCGTGGATTGTGAGGGCCACATTCTGCTCCCCGTCCCCTTCCACCAGCTCAGGGTACTGGGTATCCAGAGATCTAGTCTTGCTGCTAAAGACTGAGGCAAAAAAGGCATTAAGCACCTCAGCCTTTTCCTCATCTCTTGTAACTAAGTTTCCCTCCACATCCAGTACAGGATGGAGATTCTCCTTAGTCCTCCTTTTTGTGGTGATGTATTCATAAAAACATTTTCTGTTATCTTTAACAGCCATAGCCAGATTGAGCTCCAGGTGAGCTTTGGCCTTTCCAATTTTGTCCCTCCACAGCCTCGCAACATCCTTATAGTCCTCCTGAGTGGCCCGCCCTCTTTTCCAAAGATTATAAACCCCCTTTTTTCTCCTAAGCTCTAGCCACAACTCTCTGTTCAGCCAGTCTTCTTCTTCCACGCCAGGTCGTCTTTGGGCACGTGGGGACAGACTGCTCCTGTTCCATTAAGATTTCTTTCTTGAAGAGTGCCCAGCCTTCCTGGACTCCTCTGCCCTTCAGAACCACCTCCCAAGGGACTCTGCCAACCAGTGTCCAAAACAGCTCAAAGTCAGCCCTCCGGAAGTCCAAGACAGTGGTTTTACTGGTCCCCTTCCTGACTTTGCCAAGAATACAGAACTCTACCATTTCGTGGTCACTCTGCCCAAGACAACTCCTGACCACCATATCTCCCACCAGTCCTTCTCTGTTTGTGAAGAGAAGGTCTAGCGGGGCACCTCCACTAACCAGCTGCATCAGGAAGCTATCTTCCACGCTCTCCAGAAACCTCCTAGACTGCTTTCTCTGGGCTGTGTTGTGCTTCCAGGATATGTCAGGGAAGTTGAAGTCCCCCACGAGAACAAGGGCTGACGATTTCGCAACTTCTGTCAGCTGTCTGTAGAACTCCTCATCCATCCTATAACAGATCCCCACCAGGATGCCTGCCTTGTTGGCCTTCCCACTGATCATAACCCATGGGAACTCAACCTTATCATTCCCAGCCTCACATTCCACAACATCAAAACACTCTCTAATATAGAGAGCCACTCCACCACCCCTTCTGTGTTGCCTGTCCCTTCTGAAGAGCCTATAGGAAGTAATTGTAGCACTCCAGTCATGGGAGTGGTCCCACCGCCTTTCAGTGATGGCAACCAACTCATAGCCTGCCTGCTGCACAATGGCTTCTGGCTCCTCTTGTTTGTTATCCATGCTTCGTGCATTAGTGTAGATGCACTTCAGTTGGGCCATTGCTTTCTCCCTCAGCCTTACCATTGTTCCCCTCAGTACACCTCCAACAAGGTTTATTTCATCCCGTCCTCCTTCTTACCTAGTTTAAAGCCCTCTCGATGAGCCCTGTCAGCTCCTGGGCTAGGATCCATTTTCCCCTTGGAGACAGTTGGGACCCATCTGCAGCCATCAGGCCGGGTGCTGAGTAAAGCACCCGGCGGTCAAAAAAAAAAAAAAAAAAAAATTCTGTGTTGGCCGCAGCCTCTGAGCCACATTTTTATCAGGTGGGCTTTTTTAACCAAAGCAGATTCTAAACTGTTCTCTGTTTTTTTTTTAAGAAAACCAGAAGGTGTATAAATTTTACTGTTTTTTGTTGTTGTTGTTGTTGTTGTAGTTTGTTAGGTTTTTTGTTTTGCTTGTTTTTTGTTTTGTTTAGTGCTGCTGTAAGCGATAGTAGCAATGAAGGGAATAAAGGCATGTTGGTATCTATTAACTTAATGGTATATATATTTACTTATCTTAGTCTGTTGATTCTACCTGAGATCATAGAATGATAGAATATCCCAAGTTGGAAGGGACCCATAAGGATCATCAAATCCAACTCCTGGCTGTATTATAAGTTGTTTTTCATTCTCCTGACTTACTACTACTTACTAATACATTGCATTACAAAGCATTTTGCCATGCTAGTAAGCTTGTAATAAATACAGTGTCAAAATCTTCTTTTTTTTTTTTCTCCCCTGTACTGCTACTGACAGAAATTAAAAACTGGACTTTGTATGAACAATACACATATGGCACATCATAGGTATCCTATATAATAATAAAAATCATCTGTGAGAATCTTTTTACTATGCTTCATTTATGTATAAAAATCCACAGAGAAATTCCAGTCACAATTGCCTTGGTAATCAGACTAGAAATTGTGAAGTGCCATGTTTTGTGATTACTCATTTTCATTATTAAAAAGAGACATTATCATAATAATATTTTTATTCACTTGGACCATAGGCCAGTGTTAAAGCTATACAGAGAGAAAGAAGAGACAACATGTCTTTAAAGACCCACTGCAATTACAATATGCACCAAACTCTAGATCATGAGTGGATCAGTATTAATCCATCGAAGTTACAATATGCATCAAACTCTAGATCATGAGTGGGTCAGTATTAATCCATTGAACCCATATCTTGGATAAATTACAGGAAAAGTGACAGACCCTAGAAACAAAGCAGAGTGTACAGTTGCGCATTAACATCTCTGCTGGGTTCTCTCTTCTGGAATAATAAAAAGCTTAAAGACAGAAGGTGGCTTTATTTGCTAAGAGAAAGCTTCAGGTGTCTGTGCAGGACAACAGAGAACCAGGTTCAAATCTCCATTGTAGAAATGTAAAACAGGGAATTAAAAAGGAATGTCCTGATCAGATAAACTCTCAGAGCAAAGACTTGGGGGAGAAAAGTAATAAGCCTCTTTGCTGTGATACACAGCTCTTTATTATTTAAGCATCTTCTGAGCATTCTCCAATTCTCTGATTCCCTGATGAATGCAACTGTGAAAGCATCAGATGAAAGTCATTTCTCTGACAGAGACAGCTTGTATCTAAAAATGTTTTGGTTCTTGAGGATGATTAAGTGGCAGAATGAACAAAGGGATAACATGAAAATTGTTTATCAATATTTCTCTAACAGAGACAGCTTGTATTTATAAATATTTAGCATCTTAGGTGAAATATAAGCATGAATGGAAAACAAGTTAACACTTGTGCATACAGTATCTGGCAATAAACTAATTACCATTATAATCAATTATATGACTGGAATACTCTGCATTTTCAATAGAGCATTATCTAAATGAGTTTTTAGAACTGATTTGTTGAATGTATTGATGTAAGGCACTTATTTTACTATTTTAATCTAGACAAATATAACACTAGCTTTTTCTTGCTAAGATTCCCTCAAAACTTTAAATGCTTCAGTTCTTTTCCAAGTACAAACATATGCATATCAACTACTTAGATGAATGAAATACCGAATGTTAACTGGAAATCTACAAGATTAATGTAAAATAGACTGAAAACAAGCTTTCTAGAAGGACTGTTGGTTATATCTTCCAGGTACAAAAATATGAACAATACTTAATGTCATTTTTCCATTTGAGCTTTAAGGTAAACCTGTTTAGTCTGCTGTACCAATGAAGAAAACTGTCATATCTTGACAGTTCCAGTAAGAAAACACTTAGCAGATGAGCAAATTCTGAAATAAATGTTTCTGGAAGACTGGTTCTAGGCAGTTAAAGTGAAGCTTTGGAACTTCTAGGGCTCCGTCCCTAGAAAACAACTGTTCTTCACAATGTGTTTTTAAGCAGGTCAGTGTGTAGCACAAATTCCTTAACACAAAATAATCCTTATTTTGCTCTTACCAGTAAGGGAACTTTTAAAGGAAATAATAAGTGGTTCAGATTATGTGTAAACAGAAAGAGAATATATAACAAATATTTGGGAATTTTGGTTAACATTCTGTGATTGAGGTTACAATGAGTGGTATTTTCTAATTCTAAATAAATCATCCAAAATTTAGAGCAAGAACAACACTCTCTGATAATATTCAGTTGTGCTTTGCACAATGCATGGACTGAGAGCTGACACAAGCTGGTACTTGAGCTTTTACAGCACAACTCTACAAAGAGCCATGAGCTAAGACCCAGAATTGCTCCAAATACTTTGCAGGTGTTTTTGTCACTGGGACATCATCACAAGTATACTGCTTTCAAAGCCATGCTTACCTTTCAAAGCCTTCTTACCTTGATTATTTGGTTGGCTTTTTACAGGGTTCAGCATAGTTCACAGACACAATGAGGACATTAATTCAATGTCAAAGCATACGGGACAGAGACTTTCGTAAACAATGTTTTAAACATTTTTGCAAATGGAATTATGCACTTCACTCATAAAAGACAAGCAACAACATATTTATCATTGAAAATAATGATTTAGCAAAGCTTAATCAGGAATAAAACAGTGATTTAACAAAGCTGTAATGGTAAATGTGACAATAAGAAGATCTGTGATGGCAAGATCACTTGATTATTTACTGCATAGAAGACAGAGGTAAATTAAAAGCATCAGGGAGGCCCTCATGTTGAATCACAAGGTTCGGAATGGAGTCCCTTTAGCTATCCAAATTCCAATGAGTTTAGATACATCTGGATCATATTGCAATCCTAGACGTAATGGTTTATGCCTAAAGGATTATATGCACAATCAATCCTTTATATCACTTAGCTAAGATTATAGTTTCAGCAGGCCTAACAAATTATTTGCAAAGTTTCAGAAAGGTAGATATTTGTCACTTACTGAGTATCTGTACAGCTGAGGAATCTGTCAACCTTGAGGAATAAACTTAAGAGGTATCCCAGTTCAAGGGAAGATCATGACATGCAACTAAACTCTATCACAGTCCACCTCATGTCTGTAGTCAACTCATCTTGGATGAGTTGGATTCCATGGATTTCAGAGTAACTTGTGAAGTGCTGTGTTTGTAATGATACACAGACAGTTTCAAATTAGAATTTACAAAAACAAATTAGGTGCACAAATTCTCTCACAAAATGGATTAAATGAATTGAGTACTTACTGTTTAAATATAGTTTCCATAATGGAAGAGTTATAGCAGATGGTATTTTTATGCACCTAAATGCTTGCTGAAGCCTAAAGCAAAATGCTTGCATGTGCATGCAAAATGGAATATGAACATTCTTCTTAGAATAAAAATCTGCCTCTCTTCCTCTGAGCACAGATAGTGGCTCTTTTTCAGTTTAATTCAAAGAATCTCTTTTTCATGAAGGAACTCACCTCCAAGTGGAAGGAAAGAAGAATCTGTCAACCCCTGCCTGGCCCAGAGTCAGGTTTGCAGAGTATTCTTGAAAATTAATGTGGGTCTGGAGGTGGGTAATATGGAGAGTAAATTCACACTGGAATCCTTCAAAAGTTCTTGAGTGAATGAAATGCTTCCCCTTTTCTCCTATGTATTTCAGTGAAAGCTTCTTTTCTTAATGGAACAGCTACCACAGAGTGATTAAATTCTAACAAATGCATTCTAATCATGTTTCTAATATGATATAATGTTGTTTCCATAAGAATTTACTTCTTATTTGAAGTTATATTTAAATAGAGTCAGGTTTAGAATATTCATCAGAATCCAGCCTGAAAAAAAAAAAAAAAAAAAAAGCCTTTTAAAAGTAAACTTTGGAAGGGTTAGGTTTCTGTTTTCCATTTTCTGTTTTGTCAGCTGTTACAAACTGATGCAATACCATTAATTTTGATAGGGATTCACTGACTTTAATCATTAAAGATGCACCAAACTTTGTGTTTTATCATTTTATCCTCCCAATAAATAACACTAGAAGATCACTTGTTATTACACATATATTAAAAAATTCTATTTGAGAAAAGGAAAATGGAGGGGGGATTTATGATTATTTTTTTTTTCTTTTTCCTAGTATATCTTTCATCTAAAGATCTCAGAATGCTTTGGGAACATGAAAGGAAAAAAAACATGTCTCCAAATTCCCCAAGGTTGCGTGAGAGAGAAAATGCCCTGCCATCTTCGAAAATGCAGCAAAAAAACCCTTTAGCATTCATCATCATACAGACGGTGATATATATGGGTGGTCCTGGTGAAATAATTAATTTCAACATGACTACTAATTAACATAAAATTATTTATCAGCAGGTCTGAAAAAGCTGTCATGGCCAGTCTTGTTATAGGCTAGCTCATCCATCCTAGCTTGTCCACCCATGATATGGAAATGTACAAAAAGGACTTCAATTAAAAAGAAAACAAACAAATGGAAAGGAAAACAAACAAACAAACAAACAACAAACAAACAAAAAACAAACAAACAAACAAAAAAAACAATAAAACAACAAGCTATTGCAAACTCCAGAATACCAGTACTGTAGTTACAGTTATGAATAAGTAAAATGCACCTAAATTGGTAACATACTGAAAGAAAGATTAATTTACTTAATAAGATTTCATTAAACAAAATACAATTGGAACTGAAATTGCAGATTCAGAGAGCCTGAAATATTTCATTTAAAGATCAATGAACAGCTGGCAGTCCTGACCAGGACATGGTGTAGATGAAGCAGACCTTGATAGCACAGAGTTCCTGCCTCTCAGAAATATCTTAACTAGTAACTTTCAGGGGTGTCCTCCCCAGTAACAGCCACTCATTCACCCCTAAGTGCTCAGAACACCTTTGATTGACAAGCCTAATTTGGAGCCAGAGCTCATGTCCCAGCTTTCCTCCTTGAAAACAGAAAGTGGGGCAAAAAGTGGTGTTTATCTCTGCAGAAGGGTGCACCAAAATCTGAATGCCAAAAATTCTGAACGCAGTGTGAACTGCAATAGCTTCTGATTTCACAGTTAACACTGAGACTGTATCTAGTCCACTTAGTAAAGCAAACAAATTCATTAACACCGCTGTCATATATCTGTCCCATTTCATTGCTAGATAGCTCCCTGGTGTGGTTGTGACTGCTGAAACAACACATACCACAGACCATTCCCAGCACACAGGGATGAAATCCCGTGGTTGTTCAGCTCTCTCCACAGTCTTTTAACACCAGACTTTGCATCATCAGTGGGTCCTACTTAATCTCTCTTGTCTTTAAAATACAGCTTCAGTTGCACACTGAAATATGAAAATATCTCTGTGATGGACACCATATACCTCTATCTACATTCTACAGTGGAAACAGGGACAGGTGGCCTGGGAAGAGTACAGGAATGACATCCAGATCAGTAGGAATGGGATCAGGAAAGCCAAGGCACAGATGGAATTGAGCTTGGCAACAGTTGCAAAGAATAACAAGAAGAGATTCTGTAGCTCCATTAGAAAAAAATGTAGAAAAAAATATATATATATATAAAAAATATATTTCCGGGCACCTCTGTGCCCGGAAAGAGCACAGAACAGATCCTACTGGAAAGACACATGCAGGATGAAGAGATGATCCAAGACAGCCAGCATGGCTTCACCAAAGGTAAATCATGCCTGACCAATACAGTGGCTTTCTATGACAGAGTGACTTCATCAGTTGACAAGGGAAGACCAACCTATGTCATCTACCTGGGCTTCTGTAAGATCTTTGACATGGTCCCACATCCTGGTCTCCAAATTGGAGAGATATGGATTTGGTGGGTGGACCATTCAATGGATAAGGAGCTGGCTTGAAGGTCGCACTGAGAGTGTGGGTCAATGGCTGTATATTCAAGTCAAGGCTGGTGATGAGTGGTGCCCCTGAGGGGTCTGTTTTGGGACTGGTGCTTTTCAATATCTTCACACATTTCATAGCGACAAAGACGATAGGATTGAGTGTACCCTCAGCAAATTTGTGGATGACACCAAGTTGAGTGGTGCAGTTGATATTACAGAAGGAAGGGTTGCCCGCCAAAAGGGAAATGAACAAGCAACAAAAGTGTCCCCATGTGAACCTAATGACCTTCAAAAAGTCAAAGTGCAAGGTGCTGCACGAAGAAAGGCTGAGTGAGCTGGGGCTGTTCAGCCTTAAGAAGAGAAGGCTCCGGAATGACCCTACTACAGCTTTTCAGTACTTAAAGGGTGGTCATAAAAGAGATGGTGAATAACATTTTTCTCAGGCAGATAATCATAGAATCATTGAATCAATAGGGTTAGAAAATACCTCCAAGATCATCTGGTCCAACCATCCCTCTGCCACTAATATCACCCACTAAACTATGTCCCCAGGCACCACATACAATATTTCCTTTAAACACCCCCAGGGATGCTGTTGCCACCACCTCCCTGGGCAACCTGTTCCAATGCCTGACTGCTCTGTCTGAGAAGAAGTATCTCCTAATTTCCAACCTGAACTTCCCCTAGCGCAACTTGAGGCCATTCCCTCTAGTCCTATCACTAGTAACCTGTGAGAAGAGACTGACCCCCAACTCCCCACAATTTCCTTTCAGGTAGTTGTAGAGAGCAATAAGGTCTCCCCTGAGCCTCCTCTTCTCCAGACTAAATAACCCCAATTCCCTCCGCCGCTCCTCATAGGTCTTGTGCTCCAGGTCCTTCACCAGCTTCGTAGCCCTTCACTGGACACCTTCCAGGACCTCTATGTCCTTCTTGTAGTGAGGGGCCCAAAGCTGAGCACACTACTCTGGGTGCAGCCTCATCAGAGCAGAGTACAAGGGGACAGTCGCCTCCCTGGTCTTGCTGCCTACACAATTCCCTGATACAAGCCAGGATCCTGTTGGCTTTCTTGGATGCCTGGGTACTCTGCCAACTCACGTTCAGTCTAGCTTCAACCAACATGCCCAGATCCTTTTCTTCTGCACCGATTTTGAGCCACTCTCCCCTAAGTCTGTAGCACTGCGTGGGGTTGTTGTGGCCAAAGTGCAGGACCCGACACTTAGCTATGTTGAACCTCAGCCCATTGGCCTATGACCTTCGACCCATCCTGTCCAGGTCCCTATGCAGGGCCTTCCAGATCGACACTTCTCCCCAATTTGGTGTCATCTGCCTCCTTACTGAGCTGAGGGTGCACTCAATTCCCTCATCCAAATCATCAACAAAGATTTTAAAGAGGATGGGCCCCAACACTGACCCTTGAGAAACACCACCCATGATTGGTCGCCAGCTGGATTTCACTCCATTCACCACCACTGTCTGGGCCTGCCCATCCAGCCAGTTTTTAACCCAGGAAAGAGTGTACCTGTCCAAGCCATTGGTTGTCAGCTTCTCTATGAGAATACAATGGGAGTATATTACTATTTTATGACAGGACAAATGGAAATGATTTAAAACTAAAATAGATTAGATGTTAAGAGAAAATTCTTCACTTAGAGTGTAGTGAGGCACTGGAACAAGTTGCCCAGAGAAGATGTGGATGTCCCATCCCTGAAGGTATTCAAGCTCAGATTGGGTAAGGCCCTCAGCAACCATATAAGGTTGCTCAACCTTAGGCAGCAAGGCCTATGGCAGGGGAGTGGAACTGGATGATATTTCAGGTCCCTTGCAACACAACCAATTCTATAATTTTATATTATTTTAAATATAGTGTACTAGAAAGAAATAAAAGTTGTATCTGTATTGGGCTGCCCAGGGAAGTGGTGGAGTCACCGTCCCTGGAGGTCTTTAAAAGACGTTTAGATGTAGAGCTTAGGGATATGGTTTAGTGGGGACTGTTAGTGTTAGGTCAGAGGTTGGACTCGATGATCTTGAGGTCTCTTCCAACCTAGAAATTCTGTGATTCTGTGATTCTGTGATCTCAGAGATAGAGGGTTGTCATGTGAACTGTAGAGTTATCACATTTAAGTTATGAAAGCGGGTTACGTGTATAAAAAATATTGTAATTTTAAAGTCATGGTTCATGTGTTTAAGTGAATAAACATGCGTGTTTCTATATTCAGTAGAGGTTGTGGGGGTATATATATATACATATGCATATATATATATATTTACGTGTGTGCATATGCATAAAGAGAAAGGGAAATTGTATGTATGACTAGGATTAATAGTTCCAAACAGCCTAATAAAGAGCCAAGACCAAGCCCTCTGTATTTTTTGAAGGGTTAAGATCATGTCAAGTGGCCTCAAAGTTAAAAAACAAACCTTGCTCCTGTTTTATTCAGAAGTACAGGTGCAGCCTCAAAGACAGTTCTGCAGCTCAGGAAAATGTATTATAGTAGGGATACCTGTGTTCTACTGAAACTAGTAAAATTCATAATCCATATACATTTCACTGATGGTGTATCTCTTGTTTGTTGTGAAACAGGAAGAGAATCCAAAGTCATCAACAAATATTTGGTACAGGAGCTATTTTCTTTGGAATTTAGCCCTAATTTTTCCTTTGGTCACACGTGAACCTAATGAAGTTCAACAAGTCCAAGTGCAAGGTGCTGCACCTGGACTGGGGGAATCCCTGACACAAGTACAGACTGGGAGAAGAACTCATTGAGAGCAGTCCTGCAGAAAAAGTATTGGGGGCTCTGGTGGACAAAAAGTTTGACATGAGCCACCAGTGTGTGCTTGCAGCCCAGAAGGCCAACTGCATCCAGGGATGAATCAAAAAAGGAGAGTCCAGCATGTGGATGGAGGTGATTGTCTCCCTATACCCTGCCCTTGTGAGTTCCCAGTCAGAGTACTACATCCAGGTCTGGGACCCCCAGCACAATAAAGATGTGAATCTATTACAACAGGTTCAGAGGAGGGTCACAAAGGGGCTTGACCACCTCTCCTATGATGAAAGACTGAGAGAGCTAGGGCTGTTCAGCCTAAAGAAGAGAAAGCTCTGGGGTGACCTCATTGCAGCTTTTCAGTATGTAAAGGGGACTTATAAAAAAAAATGGAGAGGGACACTTTTCTCAGTCAGTTAATGACAGGACGAGGGAGAACGGTTTTAAACTAAAAGAAGGGAGATTTAGATTAGATGTTAGGAGGAAATTCTTCACTCAGAGGGTGGTGAGGCACTGAAACAGGTTGCCCAGAAAAGTTGTGGCTGTCCCATCGCTGGAAGTATTCAAGAAGAGTTTAGATGAGGCCCTGGTCAACCTGATCTAGTGGGTGGCATCCTTGCCTATGGCAGTTGTGTTGGAGCTGGCTGATCTTTAAGGTCCCTTCCAACCCAAGCTATTCTATGATTCTATGAAAACATGTTAGCCCCATGATTACATTGACTAAGAAGGAGAGATAGAGGCTGGTTCTGAGTGGATCTGTAGCTGTGAGAAAAGTACTCCCAGCTACATCTCACAAAAGGAATTTACAGTTCTGAAAATTTATTCTGCTTGTTCTATTGTTCTAAAAACTGCTCTTAATTTGTTCTAAAGAAACACACTGGACACTAGAGTAGGTTCATGTACAAAGTACCGAACTTGAATCCAGGTGGGAGTAATATTTTTCCTTTACAGAAGTTCTAACACAAAGCATTTAAAAAGGATGAAAGAAGGGGACTAAACCTGTGGTGGGAGATGTGAGTCATAGACAGGAAACATTTCCATTTAAAAGAAGCATGCAGTCTTTCACAATTACAGGCTAAAACAGGCAGACAGCAACTGGTCCTGAGTTCCAGTGATCTGGGGTTCAGTGATGGGATTACAAAAAAACTGAGTCATCATCTCTGCAAAGTTACCTAAATTCTCAGAAACTACATTCAAATTGAGGCATACTACAGCAGCCAAAATAAATAAATAAATACATAAATAAATAGAAATTGTTTTAAGGGCAATTCTGGCATAATTTACATTTTAATTTCTCCTGCAAACTTTGTGTTCCAAGTCATCCAACTTGTACCTGTATTCTGTACCTTCAATTTTCAGAAGTTAAATATTCACTTCAGTCAATTGTTAAGCCTATTCAGGTTGATGGAATCAGCATGAAGCTAGTAAACAAAGGCCGAGTGGGTACACTGAGACTTCATTTAAAAGTAAATCAAGGCTCACAGGCAGCTCAATACATCCTGACTTCTGAGAGAAGCTTAGAGGGAGGAATCCAGTAGCAGGGAATGTACCCTGCCAGACTGGAAAGGGTCACTAAGGAAATGTACAGAAATATTTTCTAGCAAAGCCTTCTCATTTCCAAAGAAGAAATATTACAGTTGCATTTCTTATTTTTAAGACAATATTTTTCCATCAGAAAAAAGTTTCCTGAAAATTTCAGCTTAGTGAAAGTCTGAAATATGCTGGATTCTGTGAAACAAAAGTACAGAACCATAGAAACTGGAAAACAGCACCATACGGCATCAGTTTCTTTATATCTGAATAGTACTGTAACCAATACTTTTTCGGATAATATTTTCTGTATATATATAGGATTGCATTTATTCCCCATTTATTCTAATGTGAATAACATTGCTTTATGAATCTAATCAAATTTATAATGGTACAGAAGACTGCATATTTTAATCACGACATATCTCCACAATAACAATGCTCAACATGTTTTTCTCTTTTCTCTAAATAACTGTTTCCCTAGTCATTGATAAATAAAAGTATAATTAAGCTTTCCTTAAAAGTCAATTTTCATGTAAGGAAAAGGGCATGAACATCTCATTATTGTCAATGCAGAAAGCTCATAAACAGAACATTAAGCTCAATGTAATAAAATTGAAGATTTTCAGTTATTGAAAAAAAGGGAAAAAAATAAAAAAAAAAAAAAAAAAAAAAAGAAAAAAAAAAAAAACAAAACACCAAGATATCTTCAAGAGATGGAGTACTGTGATTAACTCTATTTGTTTCAATAAATGGAGATTATACAGTGACCTTTACTTCAGCTGCCTCGGTTTCTCCATTTTTAATCATTATGCAAGATTTGGTTGAAATTGTTGCTGACACTCTACTCCTCAGGGGGCAATTAGTAGAGAAGTGAATTCACTAGGAAGTCAGCAGATCTTTTCACTTTATTACCTAAAATGACAGGAAAGAGCCCAACTTTCCTGGACTATCATAATACTCATCTATGGTTAGATCAGACAGAATCCAGACTATTCAATGCACCGCAAAATTACTTAAACCTGTCTGAATTAAACATTGAAGAGAAGGAATGTTAATGCTATAAAATACATTCTGCTATGTTGCAATTAAAAGTTTCACTGCACAGTAATGTTTGCTGTTTTCATTATGAAAAATTGTAATGATACATTATCCAGCATTGAATTTCCTTCTCTCTGCCCTGAAATTTAGAATCTTTTTCTCTACATAAGTACTATTAATATTGAGATTTTATACATAAGCGTATGTTAGGGGTGCTGGAGCTTTTTTTTTTTTTTTTTTTTTTTTTTTTTTTTCTTCAAGTTTTATAGCTAATTCCTGCCATCATATCTCATGTAGACAAATACCCTCACCTTCATGACTATTGCAAAAACCTTTGACTGACATATGACATTGTATATTGTGTTAGCTCTGAATGTGTTATTTTGCATTTAATTAGAAATGCAACTAAAAATTCTAAATCCTGTACTTGAAATTCACAACCTCAGGAGCTCTTTCAGAATAGGATATCTAAGCCATAATCCCATGATCACCCACTCCTACAAAGAAACAAGTATTTCTATCAGATTCTATACTAGTAGCTATAAATATTATAAGAATACATGATCAGAAGGAAGAGGTAAATTGTGCAGGGTGGACAAAGAGTTATAAAAAAGGAAAATAAAAATTTAGCACACATTAACATGGAGAAGTGCATAATACTGGTCCCCCAGAAAAACTTGAGAGAGCTTAATCATTGCAGTGATTCAGACACACATATATTATTTGCAGTAGAAGGAGAAAGAAAGGAAAATAAGTCTGTAACCTTTCCATTTTCCTTTCATAAGTAAAAAGAAAGTCTGAGAACTAGATAATCTCAGGTATTTTTAGACAAGCAGTTTGGTAAAAACTTAACTGTGAAGCCACATGGAAAATGATGAAACAGAATATAGCAAAATAATTCTAAAAATCTTAAATGAACACATTTTAAGCTAAAATTAGAGGGTTAAAATGATGTGATTTTGGCTGGGGTAGAGGTAATTTTCTTCGTAGAGGCTCACATGATGATGTGTTTTAGATTTTTGATGAAAATAGTGGTGAAAATACACCAATGTTTTTAGTTGTTACATAGTGGTACTTACAGAGTCAAGGAATTTTCTACTTCTCATGTTGCCCTGCCAGTGAGGTGGCTGAGGGTGTACATGATGATGGGAGAGGACAAAGTGATGGCATTTGTCTTCCTATTACATATGATGTTCCTTGGTTTCCCGGAAGTGGCTGGACATCTGCCTGATGATGGGAAAGAAGCAGATGAATTCCTTGTTTTGCTTTGCTTGTGCATGTAGCTTTTTCTTTTCCATGGTTTCCTGGTTTTAGTTAGGATAGAGTTAATTTTCCTCCTAGTAGCTAGTAGGGTGATATGTTTTGGATTTAGGATGAGAATAATGTTGATAACACATTGATGTTTTAATTGTTGCAGAGCAGTGCTTACGCTAAGCCAAGGACTTTTCAGGTTCTTGCTCTGTCCTGCCAGCGGGCAGGCTGGGGGTGCAGCAGGAGCTGGTAGGGGACAGACCCAGGACAGCTGACCAAACTGGTTAAAGGGATATTCCATACCACCTGGCATAATGATAAACAATATATAGAGGTGGCTAGCCGGGGTGGGGGGCCGGCTGCTCGGGGATAGGCTGGGCATCTGTCAGCGGGTGGTGAGCAATTACATTGTGCATCACTTGTTTTGTACATACTATTATTATTATTATTATTATTATTTTATTTTATTTTATTTTCTGTCCTAATAAACTGTCTGTATCTCAACCCTCAACCCATAGGCTTCAGTTCTTTCTCGTTTCTCTCCCCCATACCAGAGAGGGAGGGGGGAGGGTGAGTGTGTGTAGCTGCCTGCGGGTTAAACCGCAACTCTCTCTGTCTCAGGCCATGAGGTCTCACACTTACTTTGTCAATTCTCTTTCCTATCTGACCTTGGGAGAGTGAGTGGCTGTGTGGTACTTAGCTGCCTATTGGGGTTAAATCACAACAAATGTAATCAAGGATGTGCTACTACAGGTCAATGCAGTTAAAATAGTAAAACTGACAAATATTTCAGTGAGAAAACTTAGAAAGTCTTATTTTTAGAATGATGTATTCTCTTCCCCCCCCCGCCCTTTTTTTTTTTTTTTCAGTATAAATTTATCCTTACTTCTGTTGTTGACAAAAAGAAAAAAGTATGAGAAAAGGTAAATTTGCTTTTATTGTTGTTTCTTGATGCCTGGTAGCTTTCTATGATGTTAAATAGCAAGCATACTGGAGGTGAAATGTATTTAAAGAATTTGGTTTTTATTCAATAGTTCTGGTACATGACATTTCCTTAAGAACTATTTATTACTATCAGAATAAGCAAGCACACTATGTCGTGTTTGTTTCTTTGCTTGATTTGTTTACATTTTTTATTATAAATCTATATGTATGAGGGTTTTTTTTCCTCCCCCCCCCACCCCTTTTTTTCTTTTTTGATGAAGCAGTATATGTAGTAAATCCAAGTTCAGACTACGGGAATTAAAATAAAATAAACAAATAAAGTGTGAAATGGTCATGTAAATCTATATTTCTAACAAAATCTGTGTGTTTATCATGAAAAAAAATGTGATATTTTTGTTTATATTACCTGTATAATTTTATCTCTCACAGCATATATTTGCTTCAACCATTTTTACATGAAATGTAACAGTATTTTTTTCAGATTGTTAGTGAATGCTGCTATTGTAAAATATCCTGTACTTAGAATTTTAACATATGTCAAAAAGCAATGGCATGTGATGAGATACTATACATAGTAGTTGTAATGACAATAAATATTTCCATAGACCCTAGCTACACAAATCAAGAAATGTCTTTAAAAACTCTGAGATTTAGTCATGTGTTTTAGGAGTACAGGAATCTCTTTACCAATCAGCTGAAGACAAAGGAGACTTTCATAAAAGAAATGGTAATCAACAAGTAAATATGATCTGTCAAAATAAACTCCTCAACATGCACCTTAAACCTGCATATAATGCCTGAACAATTTGCAGACTTTTAACACATCTAGCATGCAGGGTCAATTTAAATTCTGCAACATGAACAGTTTTGATGTTAATACTGGCAAGCACAGGAATACTCACCACTGAGGACCCAATAGTTTTCCATCTAAAAATCAAACTAGAAGAATAACATGTGGCTGATAAATATTGCAGGATAACTTCTGTTTCTAATTATATAATACCAAATCCAGACAGCCACAAATACCTTAGTCTCACAGTAGTATAAATAAAATATATGCTTTTTCTGGGCAGTTGCCAGTCACGCAGTGTGTAATTTTTGCTCTGAACAACATTACCTTAACCCTAGATGTACCATGCCTTGTGATAACATAAACTAGATGAACATACACAACTTATGAACACAGAAGCAATTATGTCAGCATGATGTCAGGTAATAGATAGATTCTCCATGGTGGAGTCAATGCCTATATATAACACTAACTTCTTCTGATACCTGATACCATTGTTCTCACTATAATATGGCAACTGCAAAGTTCAAATCAAGAAAGGTGCATACTGACTCATTTATAATAACATTGATTTTGCTGTTTTTGAGAAAATATGAATAAGCTAATTTTAATTGTCAGCTTATTTATTTTAAATAAGCTAAAGAGGAAAAGCGTGCTTGTGTGGAGATAAGTTCCCAAACTATTCAAGAGTACCATAAAACTAGTGCTCCTTCTTTCTTTAAATTTGTTTAAAGGCTCATGAAGACTCTCATAAGATAGTTCTGGTAAAGATAAGTACACATTGCATTGTGTTGTCAAGAAATAATTTACCTTGACAACAAAATTATATAAAAAATCACATCTTAGTGACATGATTTAATGGTGGACTTGACAGTGCAAGGTTAAAGGTTGGACTAGATGATCTTAAAGGTCTTTTCCAACTAAATGATTCTATAAAATTCTATGATTCCATAATTCTATGATTTCATTATCTGGATACCTGTTTTTGTCCTCATTGGTCCTGTTTGTTCTCTAACTAGTGAGATCTGTTCTATCACTTGGAGATTAGAGTAGGGTGGAATGCATTCTGAGCCCTGAATAATATCCTCTGAGCATAGAAGTGTTAAGGAAAGGAAAGGAATTGATACCCATTAAAAATTTTTATTATTATCATTTTTTAGGAAGAATGATTCATTACTTGTCTCCCTGCACCATACAGTTGAAATCCCAGAAAGGTCTTTACTACCTAATCAGCAGTTAGCTATTGTTTTCCCTACATGGTTCCAAAACCTCAAGATGTACTTTACTTCTACTGCCCACTGCTGTCAAAAAACACACATCTATTTTTTTTATTGTTTTAATTATACATTAAAATGGTTATCGCAATTTCCATTCTCAGCATGGATCCATCCAGTTGAATTAAAAAATACAAATTAAAAAAAATCATACTATAAATCAGTCTGAAGAGATCTGGCACTTTATTTCAGTATTACTCATTTCTTCCACAGACTATCAAGCTGAGCTCAGTTTAACGAAAGGGAAATATCACGGTATTGGTTATATGCATTTTCATATAGTGAAAAGAATAATAATTTCAAAATTAACAACAAAAATCTATTAACAAGAATTCATTCACTATATTAATTATGGTATCATCCTAATATAAACTGATTATATAAGAATCATAGAACCATTGAGGTTAGAAAAGAACTCCAAGATCATCTGGTCCAACCATCCCTCTGCCACCAATATCACCCACTAAACCATGTCCTTAAGCACCACATAAAATGTTTCTTTTAAACACCGCCAGGGATGGTGATGACACCACTTCCCTGGGAAACCTGTTCCAATGCCTGACTGCTCTGTCTGAGAAGAAATATCTCCTAATTTCCAACCTAAACCTCCCCTGGTGCAACTTGAGGCCATTCCCTCTAGTCCTATCACTAGTTATATGTGAGAAGAGGCTGAACCCCAACTTTCTGTTTTCTGTACATTCAACATTATTCTCTCTTAAAAGAATGTAGTCACTCACATCTTTTTAAAGAAAATGGTTTGAACATGTTTCAAGTCATAATCTTGAAAAAAACTGAATAGTATTACAGATTCACAAAACAGCTAGAGAAATAGACTGAATGATACAGCTATTAAAGCTGGGTAAAAATACATAAACCTATATGATCAAATTAATCTGTCTACATAATTTTGAAGTTTTTCCTTGAAATATCATTGTTTTATTGAATGCAGACTATCTAAATCTATTCAGAACTCTGCAATTACTTATTATCTACACCTTAGCCAGTGTGATTGGTTGCAAACATGCAACAGCTACAAATTCAAAAGCCAGAGGAGTCTGAACAGAACAAACAGATCACATTGTTCTTTGATAAGAGGAAGCTACTTCTTAGAATCCACTTTTTAGTCTAAATTACTTCTGGGTTTACTCTAGTTCAAAATGAGTATTTCTTTCACATTACTGGAATTGCTGTTCTGTGAGAAATGCCAGATTCTGAACATCTCCAGAATATGTTTGTGATTTTTTTCTGCCTTCCTAGCCAGTTCTTTCAGATGATCTTTTTGTATTTTGTTTTTCTAAGCCCTCTACAAAAGTTCAGCAAACTGAGGAAATGGTCCAGCACTTAGCATAATACCAATTTATTTTCTATCCTAGAAGGAAAAGATAGAGTATAATAACTTACTTTGTTTTCTGAAAAATAACTAGGAGTGAGATATTATTAAATTTACTATACAATGCAAAACATTAAAAAGTTTATTAAAACATAATTAAAATATTTGACCTATTGGTAATCTTATCTAGAACCTTGAATACAAAAGAGATATAAGAAGTATTAGTAAAACTGCTACAAACTTTTGAGAGCATAACTTATCATCAACAATTCAAATATTAATTAGTAAATGAAGTATATGTAAAAATCATATAGTCTGAAACATTCAGGAATTTAAGGAGGTACATGTATTGGATTTATTTGGCAAGGGTTTGGCAGAAGGAGAGCTGCAGAGGTGATCTCTGTAAAGAGTTGCCTGAGCTGCCCCATGTCAGAACTGATCCAGCTCTAGCTGGCTCCAAATGGGACCCACTGCTGGCCAGTAAGTGATGTTTGCACCTCTGTGAGAACAAATTTAAGAAAGGGAAAAAAGTGCTGTGCAACAGGAGCTGTGAGAGAAATTTCCCATTTTCCTGCACTGCTTGGTGGGAGGACGTAGAAGAGATATAATGGGAGAGGAAGAGATGGGAGAGGAAGATATATTTTTATGTAGTTTTTAGTTTCTCACTAAATTCTAGTCTGCTAGTTATAGTCTATGTTGAGTCTTTTGCTCATAATGCTAGCTGGTGATCAATCTCCCTGTTCTTATTTTAACCCTTGAGCCCTTTCCCTCATATATTCCCCCCCTTTTTCCTTTGAGAAGGGAGAGTGCGAGAGTATTTGTGGCATTCAACTGAGTAGCAGGGTAAAACCACCAGAGTACATTTCAGTCTCTTCACTCAGAAAGCCCTAGCCAGATTAGATCTTTGTCTCCTGTGGGCACACTGGAATTTAATCAACACATGCATTTAATGATCTCCGTGTTGCAATCTTTTCTCCAGCAAGCTGTTTTCCCTATAGCTTCTGCAGGTCTTGCATCATTGTTTTCCCCTCTTTCTCCATGACCTTCTAGTGACTGTCCATAGCTAACTTATGTGTGTACACACTTAATTTCTCACCATGCCTTTCTGGTACTGTCCTTACCAATTGCAAATGAGCATCTGACACTAAGATATTACTCACCCATCAAAGATTCCACTTAAAGTTTCTGCTCCAATAGCCATTCCCTCAGTTTCTGTGCAGACAAATATGTCTGGTTCTCAAAGTTTTCCTGCCAATGACCCACCAAAGACATCACTTCATTGCAGTGAACTATTTTTTCTCCATCTATGCCAGAAATCCAAATAAAGAAAAGGAGGTAGAGGTTGCACAGCATGAGTACTAGTAAAAGAGTAAAACCTCCTGATGCAGCACTGACTATTTCCCAAATTCAGCTCAGGGGAAGGGCTTCTGTTCACCCAAGGCATGCTTTTAATTTCTGAAAATGGTCTAATTCCTTATGCTTTCTGGCTGGATGATCCATTTGACTGCCTTACCTTTTCTTGTCAACAGTAACCAGGGCTTGTCTAACTTCCTATTCCCTCTCCTCACATTCATTAAATAAAATCCTCCAACACTGACTCCTTCTCATTCACACAAGTACAACTATGACTTCTCTTTCAGCCCACTCTCTCTTTCATGCTGTAAATTTTACTGTGCAGGTTGAAGTTATATATTGTTATCAAGGTTAAATTAAATCAGGAATGAAGCTGTTAATAATGAGATGAATAATTCTGTATTGTATGCATCCTTCAGCTAAGTAAATTGTTAGAATCAACACGGTAGGAAAGACTACTGCAAACTATAACAGCACATCTACAATATGCAATCAGTCTCAGTAATTGTCTAACACAACTGTGAATTATGTTCCAAATAATTTTCCTTGAGAGGAAAAACATCATAACTTATTTTTCACTGTTGTCTGAAATTTCTGAGGAAGCACAATATCTCTGGAAAACTCCCCCACCCCCACCCCCGCAATAAATAAATGTTTCCCCTTTTCTTTCTTTTTTTTTTTTCTTTTTTTTTTCTTTTTTTTCTTTTTTTTTTTTTCTTTTTCTTTTTTTTTTTTTTCATTATGCATTTTTGAAGTCCCTCTCAAAATCAGTAGCAGTCTAGTACAAGAGCACAGAAGGAATCAGAAAGAACAAGGACCTGCAAGAAAGACAGCCTATCCTGTCTTGCTTATGTACAAGGTTTTACCGATGTCTTTGGAACACAGAAGTCTCAAAGCACCAACTGATGAAACGCTTCAGCTGCCTCTGCCCCTGTGGCCATGAGGATACCCAGTAACTGACCGATCTAAACAAGAATGACTGGAATACAACATAGAAAGGAAGTTTGCTTTCAGGAAAAAGAAAGCCAGATCTGTCTGGCATAAGTAGGAGCTACATTGTGAAATATCAAGTATTTTAAGATAAAAGGATAATAACTACAGATTTACACCTCTTCTCCAAAGACTTGAATGGCAATGCAGTGCTTACTAGTAGCCAAGACCTCATGGGACCTGTTGAGCCTCACTAGTAATTCACCCAACTTCTGCCTCCTCTGACCTGGGGCTCACTCAGATTCCAGCTTTGCCACTCCAGGAGTATTTGTGTATTTAATCAAAAAGCATAGAGAAAGGGAGACTTTTCAGTCCAAACTTGACTCTTTCAGCTCAAAACAGGATATATATGTATATATATTCTAATTTCAACACCTATTTTGCATATTCTCCCCAGAGCTGAATCCAGAATTACCATCACATCATCCTCATTAGTGTGGGGCTCATGGCAGCCAGAATCCTGGGCAGGGAATTGTCTGGAGCCAGCCCTCGTGTGAACTGGAATCATCATCTAACAGGAGACATTCACAATTTAAATATCTACTTCTAAGCTTCTTGTTTGCATTTTCTGATAGTAAGTACAGTAAACTTTTAGAACATTTTTAGAACACAATTCATTAGATGTAATTATCAGTCTTAGGAAAAGATGAACTGTCCCTACAAGAATCTGTCTCTTTACAGGTGTGATTACAAAGATCATTTGATTACTTTCCACTCAATATAGAACATCATCTGAAATGTAAGCACCTATCCTTGGTCTACTGCTATTCCATATGCGTATATATAGCCAAAGCCACAAAAAGTTGATGTGCAAAAAGAAACTCTCTCTCCCTCTATATATCTCCAAAAACTTTCAACATAAATACTATTTTACTGTTGAAAGCAGAAGAAAATAATAAAATGAAATTTAAGTTCCCTCAGTTTTCCTCATATCTGTCACAGTCTTTCCTCAAAAAAACTCCAATCTTAAATCCTATATCTACTCTGAACTGATTGGGTTCAGCAGCAGAACTCAAACACCCATCAAAACATTAGTGACAAAGCCATTTCTGCTAAGGGAGAACAGGTTTGAAATCATTACTGCACAATGGAAGAAAATTAGAAAGAACTGGAGAAAATTGAATTTTATAGACACGGCAAAATTTTGTACCTTAGAATTTAATGTTATTATGGCTTCATCATGTTAGTTCTTAAAAGCAGTCCTTCTGCCCCATGGGTGCTCACTACAACATAAGAATACCATAAACTGCTCAATGCCTTCTTTGAGTATACAAAACATGGTAAACAGAACAGCTGCATTTGTTTGAAAATTGACCTCCTTGCACTGAATCCTATTACATAAAGGTTAAAATCTGTTTATGTTAAGAAACTATCATATTTGGAAATGTTTTAAGTCACTTGATCTCCTTTTCCTTCCCTTTCCTTCCCTTTCCTTCCCTTTCCTTCCCTTTCCTTCCCTTTCCTTTCCTTTCCTTTCCTTTCCTTTCCTTTCCTTTCCTTTCCTTTCCTTTCCTTTCCTTTCCTCTCCTTTCCTTTCCTTTTTCTTTTCTTAACTTGGATTAAAATAAACTAAAATTACAGCAGTCTACAATCCAGAATTGCTTACAGTTTGTTCCTGATCAATTCCTCATCAAAGGTCCAGTGTATGTATTGGAATAAATAATGCCTGCCTTATCCTATTGATCAGCTGACATTTTAGCTTTCTAATGAAGTACAACCTTAATTTCTAGCTCTGGTAGCTTCTAAATTCTTAGGTCTTAAACACATGACATGGAAATTTATCTGAAAGTATTTTTAGCTAATTTGTAATTAATTTTAAAATGCCAAACACACTGAAATGTTTACAAATCCATTTGTTCAACAGAAAATAATTTTTAAAAGTGTTTGTAAAATGTTTACACATAAGTATTGTTTGTTGTTTTTAATATAAAAAAGAGATACAAAACAAGGAGGAAAAAATATCAATCAGCCATTTATAGAATACCCTGAAAGATGTACTCATAATGAAGACATCACAAACAGGAATTGCAGGAAACCATCACTAGTAACTGCAGCAGTAGTGACAGCAGCAGTTGCTGCATTCTGAGAAGAGCGTGAGGCTCACATAGTAACAGGGGGTGTCTGAAGCAGTATCTGAACCTCGACACCCTCGGGCTGTAAGTATATATATATATAATAATATTATGTCAGGAATGTGGCAATAAGGAGGCACCGACATACTGACCACTCAATAGAAAGCCAAGTCCTCCACTTCTGTTCCTCTGGCTCCTGGTACAAGTAACGCAACTGCCTAGACAGAGCTTCAGGCAGTTCATGCTTTTCAAGCTGTGGAGTGTGCTTGGGACTACTGAGATGGAAAGTGATAGCAAACACACCAGTGGTAGGTGTGCCCAGGTAATTATCTTCTCTGCCTACTGACCAAGCTCCAGGAAGAGGTGGGGAGACTGAGAAGAATAAAGGAGGCTGAGAAGGTGATGGTTAAATGCAGTTATGTATGCTTTGCCCTCTCTGGTATGCACAAGTCAACACAGCAAGGCATGTACCTTAGAATTTAATGTTATTATGGCCTCACCATGTTAGTTCTTGAAAGCAGTCCTGCCCCATGGGTGCTCACTACAACATAAAAATACCATAAACTGCTCAATGACTTCTTTGAATATATAAAACATGGTAAACAGAACAGCTGCATTTGTTTGAAAATTGACCTCCTTGCATTGCATCCTGTTACATAAAGGTTAAAATCTCAACACATGTCCAGTATTTGATCTGCATCAAGATAAAGGTAACAACGTAAGGGACACAGAAAAGTGTCAGCAAGTTATTGTATGGAGTTGGAAGAGGATCCCCCCTCTGCTCACTCAATTTCCATTACTGTATAGGTGTGAGGCTCTTGGTATGGCAGACAAGGGATGTGAAAAGATAGAAGCAAGTTCTCCCACAGAGGTCAGATCAACCAGCTCCTCATAGCAAATGCTGCATCAAGATCAATGCCATGAAGAAACTTCAGTGAGTTGCAGCAATAGGTAAATTTCTTGATGATCATGTCCTTTCCAACAGAACTATTCATTTTCATTTACCAATAGCAATATTAAAATATATGTGATATTTTAAAAGGTAAACCTGTTCTCTTATAATCCCTTCTAATAAAAAATAAAATTTCTAATGCAGTTTATCAGGTAAGTAATCTGGAATACTGGCTGAAAAAAAAATACCTAACATATGCACACAAACTAAGCTAATTGAATCTTAGAAGACCAGTAATAGGAAAAATAAAGTAATAATAATATGCATATATGACTCATTAGAGTCATTTAAATGTCTTGAGTTTATTGAAGAGATTAGGAATAAGAACTGCATTAGAGAAAAAACATACAAGAAAACTGTGCATAGATCAGAAAGTAGAATATGGAAAGGGGATGAGGAAAAGATGGAAAAGCAGGCCAAAGAAAAAAACTGTACCATCAAAATGAACAAGAGTCAAAAATAATTTATACAGTAATTAATAATTACCTATATATTTATTTTCTGCATAAAGATGACTTTTTATTATTATTATTTGCTTGCAAGTTTACTGACATAATTAACATTCCACTAAGCACAGAAGAATATTCTATTATGTGCACTGTATCTGTAAATAAAATTTGGTCTTTTCCTCCATACTTGATCTGGCTGGCATGGCATTAATTTTTTTCATAGAATCCTGTATGGTGCTATGGTTTTGTTTTTGTTTGTTTGTTTGTTTGTTTTTGTAACAAAAACAGTGTTGATAACACACCAGAGTCTTGTCTATTTATGAGCAGTATGGGCACAACTTCAAGGCTTTCTCTTTTTTTTCCACTGTGCACCTGTAGTGGGTACACTGAGGTGTGTGCATAAGGATATCCATGGAATGTAAAGTGAGTGAAAGAACAAGATTAAGTAAAAGAAGTTTGTAAAGCAACTTGCAACAGTTCATCTTATTTGTTATATGGAATTATGGTCATTTGATAACTATACTTTCATAGTTTAGAAGTCCTTAAAATCAGACACCTACTTAAAGTTTGGCTTGGTCTTTCCCATTAGTTACGTTACCTAACTTGAAGAGGACTCACAACAGACAAAAGAGGAACTATGAAACTCCAATGTTAAATGTAATATTCAATACAATAAAGAGTAAAGCAAATGAATCTGAAAAATGAAACTGAAAAAAATGTAACTCCAACAGGCTTTAATTGTTCTTATAGAGTAAGAGTCAAATGCAGCTGCAGTAATATGAAAACAGAGAATTTGTATATATTTCCTTATTTTTGAAAGGAAAATAAAATCCAAGAGAAAACAGATGTACTGACTGTCTGAAGCACACTGCAGTTTGATATCACTGCCTGCATGGGTAACAAAATCACAGAATTCTGTGATGCACTGACAAAATATAACGCTAAGTAAGTGGCAATGCTGGCTCAATCTCTAGATTGTTACATGTACTTAATGAGACATGCAAAATGTGACAGATGTGTCCCATCATCTTCCTAGGTAATGCTGTCTCATTAGCTCTCTAAATGACACAAATAGAACCAAATATATTCTCTTCTCTCTCATGGAAATCAATAAGATTTTGAAGGATACTGCTCCATTAATTTTCACATATGGAAAATATTTTGAGAGATATTGGACTCCTGAAATTCCTTTCACTTTTCTGGAGTTGCCTGGTTTTGCTAACATTTGTGATGGAGATTAACAACACTGTGTCTGCATTATTTTTATAGCACATAAACACAGTCATCATGGAAAAGACTCTCATTTTTCCTTTATTCTTCTTTCAATACCTTTGAAACTTTACTAGCTCTAAAGATGTGGCCTGGTCCCAACACCAATTATTTATTATTTGTTTATTTTTGAAAGTAGCAGGAGAAATTGCTCATTTATGAACATCCAAATTAGCTGGAGACATAAAGAGAATATGAAGATATTCAAATCTGGTTGTGATAGATGGTGGACATCTTTTTCTATTTAAACATCTTTCAAAGGAGTTTGCATCCTTTGACAACTGTCTGGCTTAAATTTCTAGATGTTTAATTACATTGTGCATTGTCACATTAAATCATGTTAATAAACCAAGGAATTGCATGATAATAAGTCAAAATAGAGCTTCTAGCACTCTTGCAAAATTTCACATAAACAATTTTAAAGTGTGTGTTAATTCATTAATCCTTCCTCACATGCATGTTCCAGTTAAGAACTGGCTGGATGGCCGGGCCCAAAGAGTTGTGGTGAATGGAGTCAAATCCAGTTGGAGGCCAGTCACTTGTGGAGTCCCCCAAGGCTCGGTACTGGGGCCAGTCCTCTTTAATATCTTCATCGATGATCTGGATGAGAGGATCGAGTGCACCCTCAGTAAGTTTGCAGATGACACCAAGTTAGGTGCGTGTGTCGACCTGCTCGAGGGCAGGAAGGCTCTGCAAGATGATCTGGACAGGCTGGACTGATGGGCCGAGGTCAACGGTATGAAGTTCAATAAGGCCAAGTGCCAGGTCCTGAACCTGGGGCACAACAACCCCAATAAATAAAAAAATAAATAAATATATTGTTATCTTCACAGTGGCCTGCAAAAAGATAGAAGGCTGATGGGCCTGGAGAGAGCAGTGTGTGGCAAAACTACCTTTATTCATATTTGTGACATAGACTTGTGCTTTCAACACATTCAAGGTACCTTCAATGCTCTAAAATGCTTAATTTATTTTTCTAGCTATTTTCTGTTGGTGTGCAAGTGATAATAATGACAACATTTTTAAAGGTATCTGTCATATTATAAATATGCACAGGTGTCCTGGTTTCAGCTTAGGATAGAGTTAATTTTCTTCCTAGTAGCCAGTATGGTGCTGTGTTTTATATTTAGAGTGATAATAATGTTCATAACATGCTGATGTTTTAATTGTTACAGAGCAGTGCTTACCCTAAGCCACGGACTTTTCAGCTTCTCACTCTGTCCTGCCCAGTGTGCAGGCTGGGGGTGCAGAAGGAGCTGGGAGGGGACAGACCCAGGACAGCTGACCCAAACTGGCCAAAGGGATATTCCATACTACACGGCATTATGTTGAACGATTAATATGGGTTGGTTGGTCAGGTTGGGGGGGAACGGCTGCTTGGGGATAGGCTGGTCATTTGTCAGCGGGTGGTGAGCAATTTCATTGTGCATCACTTGTTTTGTACACATTATTATTAGTAGTAATACTACTATTATTATTATTATTATTATTATTATTATTATTACCCTTTCTTTTCTGTCCTAATGAACTACCTTTATCACAACCCACAGGATTTTTTTTTTTATTTTTTTTTTCTGGATTCTCTCCCCCATTACAGAGAAGGAGGGGGAAGGGTGAGTGAACAGCTGTGTGGTGCTCGGCTGCTAGCTGGATTAAACCACAACAACAAGGTGAATAACAACTAGACAATGCATTTGCTTCATATGTCCCTAAACACAGAGGATCTTTTATGCTTCTACTCTAGTTAATTATTTTTTTATTTATTTTTTTTTTTCTGGACACTACCATTCAGCTACCATTTCCTTTTTCCCTTAGTCTGCTTTAAACACTCTCTAAGGACTTTCTTTTTTAATGCAGAGTACATTTATACAGTGAGCTAATATTAGAACCCGTACTGAAATATTCTTCTCTAGTGTCACAGGGCTCTGTGAAGCTGAAGATATTAAAGTTGTAAAATCAATAGACATCTTAAAGAAGATAAATAGCAATGGTAAAAGAAATATTTAAGTGAAGCCCTTTTTAAATTTTAGTACTGTATTACCCAAATATGATACTAAGCCTTTTTTTTTTTTTTTTTTTTTTTTTTTTTCCCAATAGGCTGCACGCATCTTGTTGCATCTTGTTTATGTAATTATGATGTGTACCAACAGCAGCATTGCAAAACTGCATATTCTATTCCATTCAATCAGATATAGAAAGGTACATTCAGCATAACAGAGGTTACCCTACATCAATTTGCAAAGTTAACTCAAAGACTAAATAGTCTTCAGCAGTTGCTTTCCAGCTTATCATCAACCATATACTACCACCCTTAACTCTGACAGGCTAAGAAACTGCATTATGTTGTGCCTTGTGAGTGAGCAAGAGTGAGAAATGTTCAAGAGGGCAACATGTTAAGGATATGTAGGCAGCATTTGGTCTCATCCTGGCGTATTTCCCTTTCATTAAAATGACATGAATTCTAAACTGAAACTGATTTTATTTATTTATTTATTTATTTAGTCAGAAAACACAGTATTTTAACAATGAAGAAGACACAGAAGGGGAAAAGAGAACAAAACATAGTTAGTTCATCTTCATTTAAAGTACTTAGTGAACTAGAAAGCAATGCACTGACAATATAAATATCTCTATTATAAAAACAAAGATGAATGTTAAGATCATCAGTAAGATTAATAAGATCAAGACAAATGATTCTTCAGACTTTACTTGTATAGGTTTAGACTTAATCCAAATGATTTCAGAACAGCTAATTGAACACATCCGTTTCTCTGATGTTGTCTTAACACTGGGACAAATGGCAATTAATATTAAAAAAAAAAAAAAAAAAAAAATACCCTGAAAGACTGAAACAGATCAAATCACAGACTATTAGTAAAGTGGTTATTTTAATGATTACTTATGAATTAATCATATTTTCTGTGAGGAAGATCACTTAACACCAGTGTCATGGCTTGATAAGCACAAAACCTGTTCCACACTCAGTTTAACCTACAATCTGAGCTGTAATATCTACAACCTTAAATAGTCATCTAGAAATTACTTCATTGACAGCTCTGACTTAGTGACCCATCAATATAAGACATCAAAATGGAAGAATCTTCTTTTAATTATTACTGAAGCTTTCCAAGTTAATTAAAAAGATCCTGTACTTGAGATTCTCTCTATTGTGACATTCAGATAATGAGCTTAGATCACTCTAGATGAGCAAATCTGTTTTTATTCTTCATTTACTTTATTAAAGAAGAGGAAATATTTCCAGATGTAACAAAGTTTTAAAAGTACTGGAAATAGAAAACAATATATGATTTAACCCATCTAGAATAAATTGAATAAACTTAAAAATAGAATAAACATTGTAAATACACAGTTGCTTAAATATTTTCACAACTCATGAAATTTCAGATGAATGAATTTCAGATGAACTTTCTATTCAGAAAGTACCATTTGTAAACTTTTCCATCTTTCTCAGTCAATATCAAAAAAGCAATTAAAAATATATTTAATTGTAACATAGTTATGATTGTTTTCTCTTACTAAAAGTATTGACAAAATGTGAAAATCAAATACTGACCTTTTGAGAATTTGAGCCTTTTTCTCTCTGATGAATTTTTCATCTCATAAATGTATGGATAAATCTCTAGCTTGATTATGTCTAGCTCTAATTTTAATGTATTTTGCCTCTGTCTTGAAGGAAGATGTGGAACTGTTAGATATGAAACAAACATCCCGTTATTAAACACATGACTAGCTTGACCATTTTAAATTTCTGTTCTAGTAACAGTGATTTAATTGCATTGAAATGTCCTTTCTATGCTTTGAAGAGAATGCAGTGCTATGCAGCATTTTCCAGCCATTGCTGCTTCCAGAATTGACAGTACTTGTAAGCTTTCCAGATCAGATACTTTGTGCTAGATACCACAATAAAGAGAATAGTTGTCTGTTCTTCAGTCTAGGTTAAAGTTTTCAAATCAATTACAGTCTGAATATTTTGGGTTTCATGTTCAATGGATGTCATGAGGTTGTGTCAGGGATTGGGTAGGAGGAAAAGGATCTTCACTGAGAGGATGACTGAATACTGGAAGAGGCTCCGCAGGGAAGTGGTCACAGCACAAAACCTGATAAAAAGCATTTGGACAATGCTCTCAGAAATATGGCTTGATTTTTGGGGTGTCCTGTGTGGAGCCAAGAGCTGGAATTGATGATCCTTGTGGGTCTCTTCCAGTTCAGGGATATGTAGAATTTGTCTAACTCTAACATAACATGTGCTCAGGATCTCATCTAGTCCTGTGTAGATTTGAACAAACAAAACAGTTCTTCACTCACAAGAATTTGCAGTGAAATCATATAAATAGATTTCCACACATAGATTGTATGGAAGAAATGTAGTAAGAGAAAAGGAAAACAAAGAACAACAAAAGATATAAACATTGACTGTAGAAGGAGTTTGTAATTATTCCCCACCCAAAATACATTAACTCACTGACTTGAAGATTTGAGGGTAAGACTTATTTTTTATTTTTTTTTAATTAAAACAAAAATTTATATTCAGTAGAAAGTGCAATATGTGGAAATGGAAATTGTAAAAAATAAAATATTACATGTAAGAGCTGTTGTCTGAAATGAATTCATGACTTTTTCCAGAAAAAAAAAAAAAAAAAAAAAAGTGTCTCTAAATTTAAAAATCTATATTTTCCTTAAAAAATTATAGTTAAAAAAAAAAAAAAAAAAAAAAGGAATTAGAAAATTTGGATCTTATTTTCTTAGAGCATCATGGTTGGAGAATCTTGGGTTTATATTTGAACAATTTGCAGGAGAAAAATACACTGTAGAAATGAATTACATTTCTGTGAGATTCCACAACAAATAAGATGAATTTGGGCAGTTCTTTTTCCAACAACCAGGAGGGCAGGGCTAACAAACAGTTCAGCCCAAGGAGTCCATCTGGTGTATTGCAGTTACAGCTACAAAACTGTATTATCATAGGAAGTATTTACATCTTACATGACCAAAGCTTAAGTGGAGAAAGAAACATAATAGTACTGAAGTAAACATTTCACATCAGAAATAAAAGAATGCATCCAAGTACAAAACAACATAACAAAATTCCCCAAGGAAAGATGGAAATAAGGATCCTCCCTTGAAAGAGATGGAAAACTTTCTGAGCATTAGGACTACAGATCCTTTTATGATGCCTCTGTTGTACTTCTATTTGGCCTAATAAAAGCAAAATACCCTAAAACTATATCAGGCATAAGTGAAGAACAGCCTGTTTTTCAGACAAACAGACTGTTTGTAGCAAAGCAATGGGGATGTAGCTAATACAAAGCAAGCAGGCAAAAAGCACAGGTAAAATACGTCAGGAATCTTGGATTAAGTGAAGTCATGAAAATCCAGTAAGTGTTGAAAAGAAGGTAATGTAGGCTGAGGTCCAAAAGCTCTTGAGGAGCCCTGTTCCAATAGTCCTCACTGGTTTAATAAGTTTTAAGTTCCAACAAATACAAGAAGAGAGGAGAGCATGAGGGTGCCAGCAAATTCCAGCCTCAACATAGTAAGAAGTAATTTGCCTTCAGTGAGAGCAGAATAGGAGGAGAAGGGACTCGAGACAAACAATCTGCATGAGATTTTCTCATGGTGCTGCAAGTGATTTTGCTTCAGCAGAATATTTTCCATCTTTTTTTTTTTTTTTTTTTTTTCATTTTTCATTTTCATAGGCAGTTGGATAGTGCAAGTTAAAAAATTTTCTCAACATGAAGTACCAATAAATTAAGTTCTAAAAGTAAAAGTACTTTTTACTCTGTACAACAGAAAAGGTTGAGAGAGAGAACAATCCTACCATCAAGGAGATGAAAGAGATAAAAATCCAAAGCAGTACTTCAGGTAAATAAACAGAGTATAACCAAATTCCTTCTCTTAGTCTTATAAAACCTATGACTTAGCTAGACATAGAAATCTATAACTGACCCAAAAATTATTCTGTCTGACAGCTAAGAAAACATATTCAAGTTCATTTTTCCTAAGGATAAAAGTTGTGGTTGAAATAAAATTTCCCTTCTCCAAAATATAAAAATGGTCTCAGGTATCCTTGAGCAAAGAAACAATTTTCAGAATGTCATCTCTAGTATATCTTTATGATCTTGTAAAGGAAGCTTGCACTGCAGTACTGCCTTGTCTGATCCAGCAACTATTTTCCATTAAAACGTTCATTACACTAAGCAGGAGACCTGTCTGTCTTCTCCCTCCAACAGGTGCTTTCTGGAACTGTTTAGAGTTTAAACATTTATTTTATTTTATTTTTTTCCTGCTACCTTCTCTGGTAATGTAAGGTTTAGCAACTTCCTAGGTCTATTAAACAATAGAATCATAAAATCATAAAACATAGAATCATAGAATTGTTTGATTGGAAGGGACCTTAAAGATCATCTAATTCCAATACCTTTGCCACAGGCAGGGACTCTTCCCACTACGACATGTTGCTGAAAGCCTCACTCAACCTGACCTTAAACACTTCCAGGGAAGGGGCAGCTACAACTTCTCTGGATAATCTGTTCCAGTGCCTCACCACCCTCACTGTAAAAAATTTCTTCCTTATATCTAATCAGAATCTACCCTTTTTAAGCTTAAAGTCATTATTCCTTGTCCTGTCTCTTCATTCATTGACAAGGAATCCCTCTCCTACTTTATTACCTTTAGGTACTGGAAGGCTGCTATAAGATCTCTCTGGAGCCTTCTATTCTCCAGGTTGAACAACCCCAACTTGCTCAGCCTTCCTCACCTTGTAGGAGAGGTGCTCCAGAATGATTGTCTTCGTGGTTCTTCTCTGAACTCATTCTAATAAAATGAAGTCAATGAAGTCAATGACACGATGAAGTATCAACTGATGATGGACATCATGAACTAGGACAACAAAAACCAACAAAACAAAACAAAACAAGTGCCCCCCCACACCCTTCCCCCACCCACACACATATAAGCCATAGATAAAATCCTATTCATTTATCTCCTGCAAGATGACAGCAAAATATTTTTTGTACAAAAGATCGACAAGCTTTGGTCCATACAGGTTTGGTCTGTTGACTTTTAATAATGGTCTGGATAGAATTTATTAAAAAATATCCTCTGGTTTCCTGCTGTGAATATACAGCTTTAGCTGTAATGTTTATCCAATTTAAACCAGAACATCTACTTTTTACACTGATTTGAGAACTAGAGATAAAAAAAGGAGGGGAGGGGGAGAGAAAAATCAATATTCTTCTATATTGTGAAGACTCACAGTGGAAAAAGAAGTGGTTTCTTATATGATGATGATCCTTCATAAGAGGTGATAAACAGCACAGCATTTCCAACAAATAGAGCAGAAAGCCCTGCCACTAGAGAAAGAGGCATTTCACTGAAATATCTTGATATGTGTGTATGCTGAGAATATTTTGCATAAATATGAGGAGATAATTATTTCCATGTTTACAGGAAATACATAAATACAGGCTCATTACAAACACTATTGCCTGGGTAAATGAATCATGTAAGCATGGTGAAAATGATCACAAAATTCATGAGATCATATAAAACAATTGTAAAGTTTAAAAATAAGAACTAAAAGCCTTTGTCTTCTCATGTGAAACCTAAAGATGCCTATTACTCATTAAGCAACAATTTATTTATATTGGCAGTGGAAATGAGAGGTTCTACAAACCATATGCCTGGGCTCTGAATTCAATTCATAAAACATCTTGCATTTGTCCACTAGACTACTAGGGAAAAAAAATAAAAAAATAAAAAAATAAAAAATAAAAAAGGCATAGTGTGAGGGTACATTAGCTAGAGGTTGGGGGACTGGGGTGAGGAAATGTGCTTAAGTTGCAAAGTCTGCTCTTGCTCTCCTTATTCAGCATATGTGGCTATTGCTTTTTGTAGCTGTCTTAGTGAGACAAGAATATTGCCAGGGAATATTTCTAATGGGTTGGAATTTAAACAGAGACCAGCAGAATTCAACGAAGATGTAATACACTTTTTTTTTTTTTGGTGTGTTATATTAGCTTGTTTGCTTTGTTTTTGTTTTTAATAAACTTTCAGTAGTATATTTTAGCAGTTCAGCAGTTGTTTTTGTGGTCGTCATCGTTATATTTGTTTTGTTTTGGTTTCCATTACATATATACAGCAGAGTACGAACTGATTGTAGTGTTACTCTAGTGACTTGGGCACAAAGCCAGCCTTAAGCAATAAATATTGTTTTAGGCAAAGAGAGAAAAAACAGGTTGTTCATTCATTCATGAGAGTCACAAAGATCAGAAAGTAGAATAAAATTGTTTTTCTCCTCAGGCATTAGGATGTTGCAAATAGTGTCTTAAATTTAAATGTAGTATACAGTTTCATTACTTTGACTGTAAGTGGAAGAAACAAGACCAGATGGAAGAATAAATACTTTGCTTTCCTCTGTAACTGTATCCTGTAGGTTTCAATCTTCATAATCCTACAAACAAAACAGATTATTACAGCTTGCTGTTTTTGACCTGTACTGGGAGAAATGCTTGAGGAATAAAAGTTCACTAGAATCATATAATCTTTATAGACAGATGAACTTGATTAAGTCAGTAAAACAGTCATAGCAACTACTATGGTCATTCTAGTATGTGTGAAGAGTTTTAACACTGTTTCTATAGGGAACAAGTGTTTGCATTTACTGAATTCTATGTGAAGTTCTCTATTTACAGTCATTGCTATGAAAACTCACCAAATAAAGCCAATGTTTTGCAGAAATTTATATGCAAAGAAAAAAAATCACAACAGATATTGAGAATAGTGCATATACACAAAAAAATGTGTCACCTTATTCAAAACTTCACTGAACCTTAATCTGCTCTAGCCTCTGAACATAGCTCTGAAAAGACCTAAATGAAAACAAGAACAAAATACAGAAAATACAGTCAGCTGCAGAAGTAAAATAGTACACAAACGCTTGCATAAGGAAGATTTTTTTTCTCTTTTAAATCTTCTAGTTTTGAAAAAGGAAATATTAAGGAGAACAGATTTTCAGTGAAGAAAAAACAACAACAAAAAAAATGTTTTACTTCTGCAGTTTTGAGATTATTACATTGCAGACAGAAATTTTTAAAAAGATTTCCTCTTGAATATTTGTTACAAGTCCAAAGAGAGAGACTAAGTAGAAATTCTTTATTTGTGTCCAGTGCAGTTACAAATTAATGTACTTATTAATTGTTC
This sequence comes from Nettapus auritus, assembly GCA_011076525.1. Classification (NCBI taxonomy): domain Eukaryota; kingdom Metazoa; phylum Chordata; class Aves; order Anseriformes; family Anatidae; genus Nettapus; species Nettapus auritus. Next base: position 98,804,331 of record CM021766.1, on the reverse strand, counting down.
TATATCCCAAAGCATGGATCAATAGAATTAAAACAATAACGGATCCCTGAAAAAAAAAAAAAAAAAAAAAAAAACAGCCACCCATATCAGATTACCCCAGCCTAAGGAATGAAGAGGAAAAAATGAAACTTTTTTTTTTTTTTTTTTTTTTTTTTTATAAAATAAAGAGCACAAGTTCAGTGACCCATCCACAGTGTTCTACATGAATAACTGATAATGTTCAAGCACAGAACTTGCTTTATATGGAAACATACAATAACTTCATACAAGGGAACATACATTATATAAAAAAATACAAGAATATAATGACAATTTTCAAGAAGTAGATTATCATTGGCGACCTTTCATTTTATGTATTTTAGTAAATGTGCAGAAATTTACATGTTACTGTCTCAGAAGTTTTCAGACTCCACAAATTCTCACTATGAGAGGAGTATTAGTTGCACACCACTGCATGTACCAAAGTTAGTGACCAGAAGACCACACTCAAACATGTCAGATAAAAAATACAATTTCTTGATAAAAAAACTGTATTTCAATTAAACCACACATACACAAATATGTATATATATACATCACAGAAGAAAATAAAACAAAATAACATAATTTCTGCTGTATTATCTAGCCAGAGTTCGTCTCAGAAGCAAGTGCCATAGCTGGTATACCATCTAAAAGCTTCATTCACAAGCATGCAGAAATATTCTTTGCACTTATTTATAAACAGGTATTTCTCATACTGCGCTCCAAATTGATTAGTTTTTTCAAATACATAGTAATAACAACCACCTCATTTTGCTCAGCGGGAGACTGTCAGCTAGCAACAGGTACACATATAGAACAATGATGCATCCCTTTCATTATAAGCAGAACTTGTAAAAGCAATATATACACAAAACACTAAATATATGAGAGAGAGGAACTGTGATATCTAACAGCAGTTTGACATCAGGATGGTCTCAAAAATCTGAGCAACAGGAAAACACATATTCAGCTTTATGAAAATTTCTGTTGTTGATAAATATGACCTGGTGTCCTTTCTTCCAGTACCAGATTCCTTTCTTCCAGTACTTGATAGTGCTGATACAAAGCTATTTGTTAGACAGTTGGTCACTTTAAATTGTCATTATGTAACTTAGGATATAACAATGTAATATTGCATAAGGAATGTTTAATTCTCATTCTTTTATGACTGTGCAATTTACATTTCTAATGCTGTAAGGACATGGCATTAAAAAATAAAAATAAAAATAAAGATACATAAGATACATACACAAACAATATTAACTGTCCTGTAAATACACAAAATAACATTCTCTAATTTTATATCACTACTATATTGTTCATTGTATTATACAGTCATAGAATGTTTTGAACATCAAAGATCATCCAGTTTCAACTCCCCCACCATGGGCAGGGAGACTTCCCAAATCAGGTTGCTCAAAAACCCATTCAACCTGGCTTTGAATACTTCCAGAGATGGGGCAGCCACAACTTTTATAGGCCATCTTTTTCCAGTGCCTCACCACCCTCTAGATAAAGTTTTTTTTTTTCCTAATATCTAACCTAAATCTACCATTTTTAGTTTGTAATTGTTACTCATTATCTTATCAATACACTCCGTGATAAAGAACTCCTCTCTTGCTTTCTTGTAGCCCCTTTTCAGTATTGGAAGGCCACTGTAACATCTCCCTAGTCTTCTCTAGACTGAACAACCCCAGTTCCTAAGCCTGTCTTCATAGGAGAGGTGCTCCAGCCCTCTGATCATCTTTGTGGCCCTTATTCTGGACTCACTCCAACAAGTCCATGTTCTTCTAATGCTTGGGTCCTAGAGATGAATGCAGTACTCCAGGTGGATTCTCACAAGAGCAGAAGGAGAGAATCACCTCCCTCAACATGCAGGCCACATTTCTTTTGGTACCGCCCAGGATGTGGTTGTTTTTCTGGGCTGCAAGCACACACTTCTGGCTAATGTTGAGTTTCTCATAAACCAACACCACCAAGTCCTTTTGCTCATGGTTGCTCTCAATCCATTCTCTGCCCAGGCTGTGTGTGTGTGTTTGGGCTTCCCCTGACCCAGCTGTAGAGCCTTGTTGAACTTCATGAAGTTCACATCAGCCCACTTCTCAAGCCTGACAAGGTCCCTTTGGATAGCATCCCTTCCCTGCAGATTGTGCCACATAGCTTGGTGTCATCTTCCACAACAACTCATCTTATCTGTACTACTACAGAAGGTCCCAAGGTAGACAAGAGCCTTTAAAGAAGACAATGTTAGTCCTTTGCTCCCTCGTTTGGTTTGTACAGGGTCACATGTTCATTTCTGCTTCCAGAAGCTAAAAAACAACAAATATCTTGCTTTACCCAAGGACACTAGGCAACCATAACCACCCTCCCTATATTTATATATTTATTTATTTATTTCCTATAGGTTTTTGTTTGTGTTAAATACTTCTGGCATCATCATACTTAAGATTACTCTTAGACATTATTTACAGGGCAGAGGATAAAAACATGAATATTGACTATTGTGAATGTCTGCTGTTGAAGAGCTCCATAATACAATTCTTCTATTGTGTATGAGAATATCTGTTATACACAAATCTGCCAAAACTAATGGTAGGGGAAGTTTTGAATGGGTTAGTGTATTTTAAAGTAAATATCACTGTTTGAGCTCAGCTTCATCAAATATGACCATTTCATTTTATGACAAAAAGTAACAGAACTTATATTTGTCTGTGATGGAGGCAAACATGACAAAAAGAAAGATTGGGAGGTTCTGTCTGTGATGGGGGAACGGAAGGTTAAACAAAAAAGGAAATATTCATTACAGACCTATTATAAAAAGGACTTTAAAATAAATAAATCTTTGATGCTTCTCAGACAATATTAATGTTCATAAATACATTCATTAACCACCTGCTTCAAGAAAATTTCTACTACATGTCAAATTCTGTCCTAAAGTATCTTATGAAATTTTAACTGGAGTCATGAGAACTAGGTTTAAATGTTATTAAGACAGCAATAAAGTTAAAAATATCTATCCTGCTTGTCACTTTACTCTTATTTCATAATAATTATAATAAATAATCATTGGTTCCCAAAAGCAGATTTTGGTAGTTTAGGGATTTCAGGGTTCAGATGAATGATTGTTTCTTGACTGCACATTGTGAGGCTCTTAAGTCTGTATTTGCAGCCTGTTTGTATAATCTAACTTAATTTGAATTCCAAGTTCAAATTTTCCCACTTTTTTTAAACACCTTTCCAAGGCAGTTTATTTTCCCCACAAACCCTTACGACATTTTTATAATGTCTCAGTTGTAACTGAGAGTCAGTAAACTCCCTGAACTCGTTATTAAGTTTTAAAATGAATTTGAAGCTCTTTGCAATTCCTTTTTTCATGTTCATTTCCACTAGATGCTCAATATACTTGTAATTAATAAATGTTTCAGAAAACAGTGATAAAAAGAAGCAGGAAAAAAAATAACTAAAAATGCTTTAAAAAATCAGAAATACTAAAACAAGGTTGAACAGTATTTTAACAAGTTTCTGAGACTGTTCATTAGAGACATTCGTTTTATTGTCCCATTAGTGTAAAATTTTCTAGGAAAAATTTATATGAATGTATTTATGCAAAGGTTCAGCTAAGTGTTTAGATTATTGGCTACCAAAAGAATGAGGCCAAAATTGATCATATAATGTAATTAATTTAGAAAGAGGATGTGGAGGTATTCCCTGACAGAACAAGGGACAGAAAGAAAGATGTTTTTCCTGACTGGGGGGGAAGGAAAGATATGTGGGGGAATAACACATTTTGTGGACAACATATTTTTTTTGTTGTTGTTAGAAAGACAAGCTTCATTAATGCCATTGCTGATTTAGATTTAAGAAGTAAAAGGAAAAGCCATGAAGCAGTAAAATTTTTGAATTCTAACAAATTTGAATAGCATTGTGAAATTAGGAGTTGTAATTGGCTTAGAATAAAAATGGTGGAATCTAGTGAAATAAGAACTGTGGTCCCACCACTCACCCCAACTGTTCAGTGTCCGACTAACACTCTACGATAAATACATGGAGATTCAAATCTAATTTTCATCCAGAATTGATGTAGAGAATTAAAAGCACCTTTAGATTCTGCCACTGTACGAACTTGTGATAACTTTGACACTTTGGCAAAGGAAAGAGAATCTAGAGTGCTTTTAAAATTCTGATTTTGTCTCCATTTTGAAAGAATCCTCAGTTCTGCCACTTACCATGTATGGAAAATCTTGGGGTCTGTAGGTAGTGAAAAAATGAGAAATGTGGTACTAAGTGTCTCGGAAAAAAAAATAAAAATAATAAAAAATAATAATAATAAAAAAATAATAATAATAATAATAAAAAAAAAGAACTATTAAAGGTTTTAAAACTCCATTAATTTTAATCAAGCTGACAGGAAGTCTGTGCTTTTCCTGTATAACTACAGCTTTGAAACAGCCTGATGGCTTACCTGACAGAGCAGTACGGGAGTCCCATTAACCTGGCAAATCATGAGAATAAAGCAGAAAAAAATAAAAACAAGTAAAATTGTTCAGGTTTGGATCTGAAATACAGCTGAATTTCCTGTGCAAATTCTGGTAAATAGCAAAGACACTGGAAGGAAACACTGCTCTCAGGTCCTTGTAATATCTGCTACTTCCTGAACATTATAAGTATAAAATGTACACCTTTAAAAAACTCCCTTGCAATGATTATTCGTGTTCTTTACATTAATTGATGGTTACTTTCTGAAAAATTAACAAACAAAAACTACAACTACTGAAAATTCTGTAAATGGTAGATCTTCATACCAAAGCCTCAGATTTAGGCCTCAAATTTAGGGCTTCATCAGCAATGATGGAAATGTTCTTGAGTTTAAATTTTTGCAGTGATCATTCAGTATTTCAGTACCAGATCTCACTGACCTTCAATAAATAATTAAATAAATAGGAATTAATTTGCAAGTAGTAAAAGACCAATTTATGATTGTAATGAAACTCACTTACTTTGAAGTTCTATTACAGTGAGGTTTCATTTGTCACATGTAGTTATTTCAAGTATCGACAAATTTACTTTCAGAGTATTATTACTTATTACTTCCTTTAACTGGATTTGAGTAAGTCCCAGATCCTTGAAGCAGTTTACCAACTGTATATCTCTTATAAAAGCTATAAAACATCTCTTCAGGTCTTATAAAATCGGCCAAATGCACCTGTTCATAATATAATTATTCTTTCCTACCCCCTCAGCCTGTGAGACCTCAGAGGAAGAAGAGCAAAGGCAGCTCCATAGTCTTGTGGAGTCTAGTGAAAATAAATTTTGCACACAACACATGTATGAGGAAGAGAAAAGCATCTATGAATGTGGGCTACCTTCCACCAAATAATTAAATATGCTTCTCATATTTCTACAAGGTCAAGTCTCTATTAAGGAAATAATATACCTATAAACACCAAAACATTTGTCTCAAATGACTTTTTTTTTAGATGGATTCTTTGTCACTACATTTTGTCAGAGAAATAGAATAAGAAAGAAAAACAAAACAAAAACACAACAAACAAACAAACAGAATTTATTTCCTCTAACAACTCATGCATATTAAGTTTGCTAAACTTCAGCTAGTTCTCCAAACAGCTTTAAGTGAATCCTTGTCTTCTCTCTTGAGCAAAGAATTTAAGCAGATGTTAGTCTTCAAATCAATCTTGTGAACAGATAAGAAACCCCTGTAGAATCAAGTAGGTACATTAATGAAGAAAGACCTTGCAGAAGCACAGATTTCACTGGTGCACACCTGTTCCTGATAAGCAATTACTTTAGAAATGTTACAAAACCCCTGTAACTACTAACACAGTGTCCATCTTCACTTATAATTAGACTTCTGGCAAATAAACTAAACTTGCAAATGCATCTCCCAGTCTTGGTTTACCTGTCTCTGTCAGTTCTAATCTCTGATAATTAGTTACTTTTTTCTTAGTTGTTACTATTAAAAAGTAGTTCTGATAAAACTTTCTTACCCAGGAAAAGTATGTTGACGGGAAAAAGGAACAAAAATACTACTTTTAATATTTTATCACAGAGATACTCTCAAGAAATATGAACTATGAACATTAATCTAAAGGAAACCATTACAATAGTTTTTAACATCTTGCTGATTCGGTTCTACACATTCATATAAACATATAAAATGCATTATATGTATAAAATACATTCATATAAAAAACATATCAAAAGCATATAAAAGACATATCAAATAGAAGATGAAGACATTTCAATGGCAAATGAATCATAAGTGCAAATGATTAAGGAAAAGATGAAAAAAATATTTTCCCCTTTCCCTTAATTTATTTGAATCTTCCCAGGAAAAAATTTCATTGACTCATAAGTCTTTGAAAAAAAGATCTTAGGATAAATATGCTATAATTTTATGGTGAGGTAGTGAAGACAGAATTATGAGTATCTGGCACACTAGGTATTATGAAATTTTAATTTTCTAACTAGAAGTTTGCTTTTCTCCTTATGCCACAGAAGTATGTTTACTACAGGCCATTTTCTCAGGCACATAATTATTTTGACTTTAAATACAGTAGCACTCATATATTATGAGGCATAAAAGCTGCTTACAGATGTGACAGCTGTGGCATCATATTACATTTTTCTATATCACCTAAGTCTACTGTTATACAAGAAGGTACTTTACTGCACATATAAATTATCTTCAAAATGGGTTATCTGTCTATAAATCTGAGAAAAATTGCATGAAAATGTTATGTGTGTTAGGCATGAGAATTTAATCACTACTAGGATATTTCTCAAAAATTTCCAAGTAAGGGGAAAAATAAAAGTAATACAATAATAAAAATTAAAAAAAAAAAAAAATCAAAAGGAACTGAAAGAATCAAGGGCATAAAGAAGTCTTTACTTAACTCCAACCGCAAGATCTGTAAAACATTAAAAAATCACCTGCTCATCCAGTTGACAAGCACTGTGTTTAGTATGTGTTAGTGACACAAACTACACTTTATGGAGTTCTGTTAAATGTTGAGAAAAAACATATACAAATACTGTACAAATTTTACACTGATAAGCATATCCGTGAATAATTCTTCAGCAATTTAAATGTCACATACCTTCTCATTCTTTTTGTGTTAAAATATACACATAGACATATTAAAAAGTACACATAGGTAAGGGTTCTGACTTCTTTAAGCTTGTTCAGAGAACAATAGTTTTCTTCAGTTGCTTTAAGAGTATTTTTAAACAAATCTCCAAATTCCGTGTGCTCTAGGTGACTTCATTAGGATTGAGAACCTCCTACATGCTCTCTTGCTGGCTTTTAGAAACACTTATAGTGGAAACAAAACAAAACAAAACACAACAATAACAACAAAACCCACAGATGTTTAAAAGAAGCCTGTTTAAAAGCTTTAAACTGTTTGAAATTAAATTAGTTTACTGACCTAAAGACAGAGACTTTGTACTCTCATCAGTGGTGGGTTAGAAACACTGAAGAATTCCAAATGAGGTCAGGAAAAAAAAAAAAAAAAAAGAAAAAAAAAATATTCTCAAAATGTCCTCGTTGTACAGGGCTGCTGTGACTATTGAGAAAGTATTACATGGACAATGTACTTACATAAACCATTAAAGACACAGCAGAAACATTTCATGTGGCTGGTAAGGAGCAAAAAATGTCATTGTCTGAGAAGCATTAAAAAGGAAAGAAAAAAAAAGAAAGGAGGGGAGAGGAGAAGGGGAGGGAAGGGGAGAACACTATCTGAAAGGAATTGTAAGTGCTCACTCTGTTGTTTTGCCCAGAGATAGAATCATCCATCAATTTTAACCTATATTTATTACAGATGATATTACAGTGAGGCCTCTGACTGGCATCAGTATGGGCTTTCTGACACTCATACTCAAGGCCAGGTTTACAGAGAGATAAAATAGATGCTTTTTCTGTGAAAGCTAGTTTCCAAGTAAGCCATTTCACAAAATGAAGACCTTATAATTTGTCAGCAATAAATGCCTATTGCTAAAATTTGAAGAACTGCTTCACCTAATTTTTCTGCTATCTTTACAAGATTGGGAAGTTAAACAGGGAAGTATCAAAAACTTTCCTAAGAAAACAGACCAAAGCTGCAGCTGCAGTACAAAATTGCATCATACAAATTTGAAGTATATATTCAGGTGTTCTTAAAAAGATTGTTCTAAAAGTTGGAGCACAGTGCAGTAACCTCCAAAGTTTACAGCTGTAACATGAAAATTAAAGAGAGGTAAAACTGTGTGATTCTTTGTAGAATCTGACATATAAACAATACATTCATATCATGATTATCACAAGGGTATGCATTTGTGACAACCAGTTACTTTCCCTGTTCTTTTGTTGTGGAGAAATATGCAGAATATTCATAAATTAGAACTTTCCCCTGATTTCTCATTTAAATTTTTCAATCTGGGTACCATTTCTCACTATGTAACTCCCAAAATTATGGTATAAGTGAAACTTCACAAAATCTTCTGTATCTCATTTGCAAGCTTTTATACTTTATAATACATCATTGCACAAACTGGAAGCATCATCTAGTTCTTCATAGCATGTCTAACAGTAGATTAATTTAGTTTCTCTATAAAGTATGAATCCTTTGAGTAACAAATAAAACAAACAAACAAAATAACTTAAAAGATTTAAGAGTTTGACAATTTAAGTTTTCCTTTGAGGTAAGACATTCTTCTCTTTTTGATGTGTTTAGTTCTAGACACAGGAGAAACATATGTGTTCTTTTCCTGTCATTCTTAAATTTTCTTGATAGGAGTTTCAATTTCAAAGATATCTAAACTAAATAAATAAGATTTTTAAGTATGTTTGTAGACATCAGTATGCAGATTTAAAGACAGAAAAGATCATAAAATCTCTAACAGATCAAGAAAACACAAATAAGTCACTTTTGCTAGGTGCTCAGTAACACTTACTTTGCAAAATATACATTTATTTTCTTATTTTCTTTATAAACCTCATTTTCCAAAGCGTATATGAAGAAATAGTTAAAAATATAAAATCAAACAAACAAACAAACAATAAATAAATAATCACTGTCACAACAAACAACAACACAATATATCAGTTCTCTTCCATGGAGTGGAAAATAGATTTCAAAGGTTGGTCCCTCCATGGAAAAGACAAAAACTTCCAAACACTAGAAGTACAAATATTAGTATTACCAGATGTACTGTTTCGTTTGGCTGGGGCAGAGTTAGTTTAGTTTTATTTCGTTTTGATAGAAGCTCATACAGTGATATATTTCTGATTTGTGAGGAAAACAGTGTTGAAAATATACTGATGTTTTAGTTACTACTGAACAATGATTACATAAAGTCAAAGCTTTCCCTGCTTCTCATAACCCACCAGTAAGTAGGCTGTGGGTGCGTAAGAAACTCGGGGATGCCACAGCTGGGAGAGCTGATTCCATCTGATCAAAGGATATTTCATACCATACAACACTGTGTTATGCAGTAAAAGTTTGTGGAAAGGACAAGGAGAGGGAAACATTCAGAGTTATAGTGTTTGTTTCGCAAGTAACTGTTACATGTGATGAAGCCCTGCTTTCCTTGAAATGGCTGAACATCTGCCTGACAATGGGAAGGAATGAATGAATTCCTATTTTGCTTTGCCTTCACTTGCAACTTTGGTTCACTTAATAAACTATACCTCAACCCACCAGTTTTCTCACTTTACACTTCTGATCATCATGAGTCCCTTATTTGTCTTCATGGTCCTTCTCTGGCATTTCTCTAGCATATCCATGTCTCTCTTTTACTGAGGAGCCCAGAAATGGACACGATACTCCAGGTGTGGATTCACCAGTGCTGGGTAGAGAGTAAGAATCACCTTTCTTGACATGCTTGCAATAATTTCTGTAACGTAGCCCAGGCTACGTTAATGGCTAACGAAGCCATTGGTCTTCTTTGCTGAAAATGCACATTACTGCCTTGCGTTCACCAGGATCCCCAGGTCCTTTTCTGCAAAGTTGCTTTCCAGATGCAAGTGCAGGTGCCTGGGGTTTGTTCCTCCCCAAATGCAGGATTTGGTATTTCTCTTTGTTGAACTGCATGTTTCTGTCTCCCCCTTTTTCTAGCTGTTGAGATCCCTCTGGACATAAGCACAACCATCTGGTGTATCACCAACTCGCTCCAGTTTTGTGTCATTTACAAACTTGCTGGGAGTACACTCTACATCATCCAGGTCTTCAATGAAGATTCATGCTGGCAATGCTTGTGTTTGTACTGTCAGGTCTAGGGATTTTTTTTTGATTTTTCCACACAGAATTCAAGTGTTTGGAGCCTACTGGTCCACCCCATGAAAGATAGTCAGTTTGTTGCCCTGTTGGTTGGTGTGCTGGTGCTTTTTATGTATCTGTTCATTTTTAACTACTTCTGGATACATGCTTGGGGAAATAAGGTTTATAATGAAAATATATTTCCTAGTTTGACAATGACAGACATGTTCATTACTGAAATTTCAAAAAATACTGCATTAAAAGAATATTTGATTTTTAATAATGTTCTTAGCACATAAACTAAAAAGACATACGGTATGAACTTAGCTGCTCCTTTGCCATTAAGCAGAAAGAAATGTTGCGGTTATATGTAACAAGAGAAAAAAAAATGGTAAGGCCTATGGTGGACAGTTAATAGTAGATTTTTATTTTATTTTGACAATTAGAAATTATTTGAATGCAAAATGTACCTAGGGTCATGGAATGACATTTCAGATTCACATCAGGATGTTTAAAAATAGCATTTTAAAACATGATTTTTAAAGACTTTACTGGGTAGCTTTCCCTCTTCCAGGAACATTACTGACATCAAGTCACAATATTCTATATACTTTCTTCAGTCAGCCAACCTCTTGATAAAAATATTTAACTCCAGAAAGACATGGACGGATGAAATAACAGATCTAACAAGGGTCCCCACCTGTTGTCAGACAGATTCATTAATTCAAGACGTAAAAGAATCCTCTATACTTAAGTCCATATTACTAGAGGGTATTTACCTAACGTTGTTACCTAGATAATAACTAAGATTTTAAATCTGAACCATAGTCATAGTGAAAACAGAGAGCTTATTCTATGAGTTTTATAAAACTTAAATTTGTTACACAGTATTCACCTATGAAATTGTGCCTTTTGTGTGTGTGTGTGTGTGTGTGTGTGTGTGTTACAAGAGCAATCAGTTCTTCCTAAAACAAGGAAATTATGCAGGACAAACTCAATGGAAGGAGAAAGAGAATTACTTTAAATTAAAACTGTCAAGAAAAATAATTCACTTCTTAAATTGTTTAGTGTTTGTCGTATTTTTTAGTTACTTGATCAGAATTTTATAAAACAAATATTCAAGTAGCATAGTGCTACTGAATTACACATATACGATAGAAATTTTAGCCAGACAGTAGGAAATTTCATTTTAATTACTTCGTTTTATTGAACTTTCATGGCCAGAATTAGAACAGAAGAAGCATTTCTGCTTCCATTTTCTACAGAGTTTCTATCTGCAGTTTTCTACAGAACTGTGAAGGAACTTAGAATATGAAATCTAACACAATGGGGGACAAGAGAAATGGACAATATCCATAGAGTTATTTGTACAGGACATATAATTTCCTCAGGGAATGACCAAAAACTGAGAAGTGACATTGTTTGGAAAACAAAGACAAACATCACTTTCAGCAGCAAGATCAAAATGCATATTTTTCATCTTACTTTCCCTAAAATACATATATATATGTAAACCTATAAATAAGATAAAATTAACATTTTGAACACAGCATAGTTCATTTCAGAATTGCAGGGACTTCTCTCTCTTGCCTGAGAAAGAACAATGTGTGAGAAAGCTATTGTTCACGTTACCTGATGTACCATCAGACAGTGCTTGAATGTTCATCAAAAATGTCTGTTTTAAGAATTTTTATGACTAAAAAAAAGGACTTAATGTGACCATCAGTAATTCCTAGCCTGCCACCATTAATTATGCTGCTATAAGAAAATGTTACCATATCTATTCTTCAGTTTTCATTTTTTTTAATTTATATAGTAACCATACTGTTTATTCACAATGAAATTTCATAATGCTTATTTCATTTTTATTTGCAAGTGGAGGCTGAATATACACTTCAACTTTTTAGAGTAGAGCTGGAAAAAAAAAAATGGTTTCAAAGTCAACAAACCCATGCATTGATTAATTATACAGGAAAATATTTCATTTATTTATTATATAAGGAAACTTTAGAAGTATTAATATAAACTCCAACATTAAATCCTACCAAAAAAAAAAAAAAAAAAAAAAAAAAAGAACAAAACAGTGGGTCAATCCACAGTCATTCAGAACTTTTATTTTTTGCATTTATGTGTATAATATATGATCTTAAAATGGGACAACAAATTCCCCAGGATCAAAACCATTTTAGGAATATGCCAGGGATTCAAATGTAAATCTATGGAGGTTTTTACTAGTCCTTAGGAAAGTAAACCCCTAGCAGCTAATCTTAACGCAATGAGAATAGTAGTGATTAAAAATTCTACTGGAAATTTCATCAGACTTTCTGATAGCAGAGGCTAGCAAATTTACCTATGTGGTGTCACCTACCAGAGTAGTCCTTCACAGTAGTGAAAACTTTTAAAATGTTTTGTTTCTAATAGTTCATTGTCCCACAGGCCACATCTTATTTTCCTAGCACCAATTACACTGATGTGATTGTTAGTTCTAGAGATGTTAGTTCTAGGTCAGTACAGATAACAGTTGTGGGGTTCACTGTACCAGCATAGCTTATAAACCTCATTATCACTAATCAGGTGAGCTAATTACATGCTATTTTACTTTTTTTTATAGCTCCCTCTTTTAGCTAGAGTAAACAGGATATGGAAATAAAGAAAAATAAAACACTGCATATTGGACATCTATGAAACACTCAGTTGCATCTTGTTATCATGATGTTAAAATATTTGTTCTTGTAGTACAATGATAGGATTTGAATAGCTCTGCTTTTGCCCTTTATCACTTTTCCTCATAAGCCACTGAAAAAAAAGCTTCTTCAGGTATTCATTGTTCCTCAGAAAATTGAGTGAAAAACAGTTCTCAGGTCATACTTTCCTCAAATAAACAAAAAAAGAAGCTAAAAAGTGCAAATATAACCTTATTAAATAAGGCAGCAAATCTAAGTGGCATACAAGGCTATTAAACAAACTAGATTGGTCCATAATAATAAGAAACATATTTCAAATCTGTTGAACAGTTCAGAGCTTTTAACAAGTAATAGGCATACTATGCTGGATAATAGTTGCTATTCTCCATCAGTATATCATTGTCAATGGCTGTGCTGTCTCAAAAGAAGCACTTATCTCATACACTTTATTGCTTGATAGCTTGCTGATTGCTTTTACAAAGCAATAAATTGATGGTCTGATTCAGCAGTGACATTAGGTTATGTTCATTTTCTGTGATTGATGCTATGAATTAGAACTCTTACATTCCCTTCTGTTTGGAAATATGGAATTCCAAACAGACAGACCTGATGTCACAAATAAAATGACACAATTGATGTCATATGAGTAAGATTTATACATTTAAATATCTAACTAGCTTTCCTCTTTATTAAAGTTTCCACAATTTATTGTTGAAAGGCTTATATTTCAATTAAAAGAATCCAGCCAAATAAGGAAAGTAGAAAAAAAATAAAATAAAAGATGAGAGTAGATTTTCCACTCTACAAATTGCTGCAGTAATAAGAATGCATGAAAAGGTGAATAACAAGAACATATTAATTATTTATCTCTCAATTAAATAAACTGAATTATTTAAACATTCTTTCTGCATGTCTGAAGGTAAAAAATAATTTCCTTTTTTTCACTAGCTGAAAAACTCATCTATCAACCACAATACACTTTTTATTATGCATAATTTTGAAATGATACATAAAGCAGCAAATACTTTTTTTTTTTTTTAAAAAAAAAAAAAGCTGAAAGAAGGAAGGGTGACTGATATCTGCCTTTTATCATTTGTTAATGATAAATAAATTAAATAGGAAGCAGTGTGTTAAAATAATGTTAAATATGGGACTAAAATTCCCCAAGAAAGCAAGAATTCCATCTGAGTTGTCTGATTTTATATCTAATGCACTTTCCTACCTCTTAAGTCTTGTCAGCTTTAACAAACAAAAGCCAACTGATCAACCAACCAACTAAACAAACAAGTAAAACAACCTATTGACCATCATGTCTGTTTGGAAGCAGTCAAAAAAAATGTCACATGGGGAGCAATTACAGAATAGCTATGTTATTACATATGAATCACCTAACTTTGTGACACACTCAGTTCCTTGGCACAGTGCATAAAATGCACTCCCTAGCTGCATCAACACAACAGGTGGAACAGGAGAAAGATGAAAGCACTGCTTTGTCAAATCTGATGATATTTTAAAAGTATATTTGATTTATATATTGAAACTGTTAGGCTGATATGCACAAATTATCAGCTTCAGCGGGACCTTTGAATCAGACTGTAGCTTGGGTACAGTTGTAACACCTCAGTTTCCATATCCTTAAACCAAGAATGATATTAATTACTGATCTTGATGCTGAAGCTGTGTTTGTTCATTTACTATCTTTTATACTGGTCTTTTAAATTATAAAGGCACAACATATGTCATATGTCAGTAAAAGGCAAAGCATGATGGGCATCTGCTCATAGACTGATATTTTTTATCACAGAAAGGGCTATGAAATACAGTACGTTTCACTCTTGGGTACCATATAACTTGTAGGCTACTGATTTTGGCATTCTGCTTTAAAATGCAGTGGGTAAGAACTACAAATGATTTGTACTTTCCGCAACAACACTTTTATTTTTTTCATTTTGTGTTGCCCCATTCCAGTTTGTAAATCCTAATACAGATCAGTTATATTAAGCATTTTTACCTTCTCAGTTACTCCTTCAAAAATAATGGTTAAGGAAAACAATATTAAGTAAATCATCAGAAAAAAAATAATAATAATAATAAAATAATAATAATAATAATAATAATAAGACATATTCCATAGTATGGATATTCTGTGCTTTTAAAGGTTTTCTTTGTCCTGCTAGAGCAACTTTAACGGGAAAAGGGAAAAAACATAATAATAGGAAAAAAAAAATCTACAGGTCTATTCTAGATTCAGAAATCATATTTAAAAATACAGTAAGGACAAATGCCTCAACCTGCTCACTCCAGGGTCTCTCAAAGTCAACTAGTCTATGAATGGGTATTCAGCAAGCACTTACCTTCTCTGCAAGAACAAAAGCAGAGCTGATGGCAATCCAGAAGTATGATAACTTATTTTTGTTTTCAGACTGACAAGAGAGTATGATCACAAAGAAATTATTTCCAAGCTTTAATAACATAATTTGAAATACTAGTGCTAATTGTTATCTTCTGCCTCTCCTACAAAGACGAGATAGCTGTGGTTGTTCAGCCTAAAGAAGAGAAGTCTCCAGGGAGAACTTATAGAAGCCTTCCAGTACCTACAGAAAAGCTGGGGAGGGACAGTGAGTACAGGGAGTACAGTGACTGGACAAGGAGTAATGTTTAAACTAAAAGAGATAGGTTTAGATTAGATGTAAGGAGGAAATTCTTTACTTTGAGGGTGGTGAGACACTGGAACAGGTTGTCCAGAGAAGCTGTGGATGTCCCTTCCCTGGATATGTTCAAGGCCAGATTGGATAGAGCTTTGGCAACCTAATCTAGTGGAAGGTGTCCCTGCCCATGGCAGGAGGACTGGAACTCTCTTTCAATCCAAGCTATTCTATGATTTCATGTTTCTAAGGATCCATAGTATTATTATGGTTTTACTACCCCAAGAAAGAGCGTACATAAATATATGTATATGCCTAAATAACATTTTTTTAAAAGCACTCATTTTTTTGGTTTCTTTGTTTGTTTGTGTGTGTGTGTGTGTGTGTTGTGCTTCTGCAAGTGGAAGAGGGAAGCCTGTCAAGATAGCAAGAAGAAAAACAAGGAACAAAAGTTAATTATTCCCTGCAATTATATTGAAAATGCAAAATTATCTATCTTTATTACCCAGTTCTGTGGAGATTTGGTGAAGCATGTAAAATATGGAGAGTGTGAAAAATGCTCCATCTCTTCTGATCTTCCTTAAGTGAAAAATGATAGACTTTTAAAAGTTGGACAAATCAGAGGGATGCAGATATAATAACATAATTGATTTAGTGTATTAACATCAGTAAGAGTAGTGTAATAATAATTAAAATAGTACTAATCATAAGTTAAAAAAATATGAATGGTGTCAAGGGACAAGAAGAAGTAAAAGAAGTATGATGTTTCCCTGAGAGTTAGAGTAATTCTTTTGATATTCTTAATTATTCTATAATTAATTATATTACCAAATCACAGAATTGTAGGGGTTGGAAGGGATCTCAAGAGATCATTGGATCCAACCCCCCTGCCAAAACAGGTTCCCTAGAGCAGGCTGCCCAGGTAGGCATTGAGATGGGTCTTAAATATTTCCAGAGAAGGAGACTCCACAACCTCCCTGGGCAGCCTCTTCCAGTGCTCCGTTACCCTCACTGTGAAGTTCTTTCGCTTGTTGGTGTAGAACTTACTGTGCTCCATTTTGTGGCCATTGCCCCTTGTCCTATCCCCACAAACCACTGAAAAGAGGTTGGCTACATCCTTCTGTTTCCCACACTTAAGATATTTGTAAACATTAATAAGATCCTCTCTGTCTTATCTTCTCAAGAAAAACAGACCCAGGTCTCTCAGCCTTTCCTCATAGGGAAGATGCTCCAGGCCCCACATCATCTTTGTGGTCCTCCACTGGACTCTTTCCAGTAGATGCCTGTCTTTTTTTTTTTTTATTGGGAAGCCCCCAGAACTGGACACAGTACTCCAGGTGAGGCCAGACCAGCGCAGAGTAGAATGGGAGGATCACCTTCCTTGACCTGCTGGCCACATTCCTTTTAATGCACGCAAGAATAGGATGTCTCTGACAGGTACTCCAAGAAGAAAACACACCTCTCTGGAGAGATTATCCAGATGGCAAATGGGAGCCTTGGTGTCCCCCAGCAAGGAGTCCCTGATCACTAAGACTCTCTCTTCTTTTTTTTTTTTTTTTTTTTTTTTTGTGGCACTGGTTTGGAGTCAACGCCCCATCCCGCCCCGTTCCCTATGCTTTGTACTTCCCTCAACCTTCACATGCTTCCCAGGGCCTGGGTTCTGACAGCTGTCCAGACCCTCATCCTTTTCCTGCCCAAGAGCCTTGAATCTATTACTCAGGGGCACCGTGGGTGTTGGGGGAGATGCCTCCTTCTGCTTTGAGCAGAGACAAGAGTCTGACCCCTTTCCTCTCGTGGGCTGTCAAGCCATCTGTCCTGCAGGTGAGCAGCTGGATCGGCTACTACCCTTTGCAGGGACTTAGTAGGAGGCTGCTGGCCTTCAATAGGGGTAGGTTGACACCTTCTATCTGTCTCCCTCAGAGACTCCCAGGAGCTCCTCAGGCTGTCAATTTCTCATTGCAGTCCAGCCATCTGCTCAAGCAGTTCCTCGAGCAGGGCACACCTGCACACGACAGCCCTTTCTTCCCTCAGGACGCATGGGGGGCTACAGATTCCAGAGCTCCCCACAGCCTCCAGTCTGGATTGCCACTTCACCCCTCAGGGGATCCACCTGGGTGCCCACATGAGCCCAGAGAGTCTCTGTCCCTTCAGCACAGGTTGCTGCCTCAGCCCAGCCACTGTGATGGGTGCCCACCATGACGAATTATAAGTTGTAAGAGGCAGAGTTCCCAGAGGAGACGAGGAAGAGGAAGGGAGGTGGGAAAGGAAGGAGAGGATCCTACCTGCACTTCACCCTGCCCCACTTGAACTGCCCGCGCTGTCAAGCCAGTCCTGTCCTGTGTGCGCATCCTTTTCATGGAACTCCATTAATATTATATTAACTTAAGCAATATTTTTGTTGACCAGAAATCAAGCACAAGTTTACATAACAATAATGAAGACTTATTTTATAAGGACACCAAAGAGAATTTTCCAACTAAAAAAAATAAAATGATAATAATAAAAATTCTCAACAACATTTCCTCTTACAATATGTAGTGGTTTTCCATGCACTTTACCCCCTATTTGGTGGTAAGAAAAGAGAAAAAAGAATTGGAAAAACTGTTGACACCTGTAACTTTGACATGCTGAGCCTAAATGAAACTGCTGTGAATTTCTAGTTTACACTTTCTTTTGTGTACTGCTTTCAACATTTTGAGCTGGGTAATGTAAAACAAAGTGAATCACAGAGGTTTTCTAATGTTGTAATGTTCTCTCACATAGTAGTAATTAAAAAAAAAAAAACAAAAACAAAAACAAACAAACAAACAAACAAAAACTTTAAAGTCCCTCTGAAATACTAACTCTTTACTGTGCATGATGAGTTACCCAACATCTTTCATTCTGCTGGGACAGGGAAAGATATTGTGTGAAGGGAAGAGGAAAAAAAAAAAAAAAAAAAAAATCAAAACAATTGATAAGCATATTAACCTATGCTGGAACAGATTTCTTACTGATGTTACCTCTTATGTTCTAGAGGTTCATGATACAGATACCATTTCAAACTATTACTAGTGTGTTTACCCCCCAAAAAATCAGCAAAACAACTCTCCCTTTAAGTATACTACTTTTTGTTGCTTTTTCAATCTTTCCATCAAAATTTTGATCTCTCAGATCTCTTTCCATAAAATGTTTTGAAAACAGTTATACAAGAGCTTTGAATCTGCATTTTCATGAATTTTACTCTACCTCTCCTGAGGGAAAAATAAAAATAAATATTTTATGCATTCTCATAAGGTTTAATAGTTGCCTTTTGATATCACTAAAGCAAACAAAACAAAAACAAAAACAAACAAACAAACAAAAAAAAAAACAGCAGAAGAGGCCCATGGTAGCCATGCTGTTTATCTGTGCTTGTAAGGTGCAGCCCCCTTACAGGAGCTTTGACGCCCTACATGCCCCCATGCCCTAAACGAACAGAACAGAAACCTGTTGCAGCACGTTAATGTCCCTCTGACATAAACTGAGACAAAGGCACAGATATTGTGTCCCATCCTTGTCCTGAAATCAACGTGCTTTTACAGAACTAGTGTCAATTCCTCCTTTCTTTTTTCCTCATTTCTTTCCAATGCCATGGCACAGACTTTAGCTCAACTGTTTCATCTAACATAGACATGCATAGTGTCTCTTGAGCAACGGATCATGTTTCAGGTGCTCAGAGTGACAATTTCGCATTCATTGAGTACCACTCTTCAGAACCAGCAGTAAGAAATCCATACTGATGTCCTTCTTGGAGAGTTCAGCTCTAGGGCAACTGGAAGACAAACTCCAAGCTTAAATCTAGAAATGTTCTGAATGTTTTAAACTTTTGCTCTTTGTTGATTTTTGCTACTAGTTAGCTAACTTTTTCTCTAACACATTTTAACACAAAACTTTTAAAAATACTATTATTTATTATTATTATTAGATACGCTTCCAGTAAATTTCAGAACAGATGGTAACAAATTTTGCATTTTAGGAGTCAGTTATCTGAGCTATTATTTTTACTACCATGATGAAAAAGGACATTGATGTTATGGTTATTTCATGGCACCCATCATGTATAGGACGCCACAATATGCAGAAAACAGGAAACAACTGCATGCATTGCCAAAGTTTTCTTAACTGTCATACAAAGACTGCAGTTCATGTCCTGCAAGATACCAGCAGCCAATAATCACCAGGGGATCCTCCAGCAGGCAAAGGAAAATAACTGCAGGAAACAAATCATTTTTCCCCTCTTAGAATAAGGTCTCAGTAACTGTTATCAACACTACTAATACTACTTTTTGTAACTTTCTTGTTTCTAATAGTAAGAAACAGTTTTGTTTTGGCAAATGGTGGCTAAAAGATGACAGATATTCTACGACTTAACTTTTAAATGGCACAGTATAGCTTCAGTAGTTTTGCATAATTAGTTTTCTTCAAAATGAATGCCAAGACTCATTTACTGTTATCCTCCTAGAAATGTTAGTATAGGTAACTTTCAATGAAACAGAAAAAAAAAAAAAAAAAAAAAAAAAAAAAAAACCACTAGCACCATTTCCATTTCTAAGAAGTTTACTTATTTAACAGTAAAAAACTATTAGGATTAGCTGTTCAAGCATCTTCCATCCTAAATATTTGAACACAGTACACACAAACACAAAGCTCTCAGTTAACAAATTAGTGGTAATATTTCAAATATGAAAGCTAAATAACTGTTATCAGCAGCTCTTTTGGAGTCAGTGCAGTGCGTATTCAAAGTTTAAAACAGCATGCAAATTGTCTTCAAATAAGACTTAATAATCATACTGTCATATTCCTGTAACAGATGTCAAAAAATGCTGCATAATTTGGGACTGTGGAGAAAGAGGAAAAAACAGACAGCAGCATTTTTGATTAACTGCTGTAGAGAAGATAAAAACTGCCTCTAATCACTGAATGGTGTTGGGGTTTAACCTGGCCCACAGCTAAGCACCACACAGCCACTCTCTGGGATTGGGGAGAGAGTCAGGAAAAATGAAGCTTGTGGGTTGTGATAAAGGTAATTCTTTAGGACAGAAAAGAAAGGGTAATAATAATAATAATAATTAATAATAATAACAGTAGTAGTAGTACTAATAATAATGTGTACAAAACAAGTGATGCACAATGCAATTGCTCACCACCTGCTGACAAATGACCAGCCTATCCCTGAGCAGCTGGTCTCCTCCACCCGGGCCAACCAACCCATATTAATCGTTCAACATGATGCCATATGGTATGGCATGGTTTGGCCACTTTGGGTCAGCTGTCCTGGGTCTGTCCCCTCCCAGCTCCTGCTGCACCCCCAGCCTGCCCGCTGGCAGGACAGAGCAAGAACCTGAAAAGTCCTTGGCTTAGTGTAAGCACTGCTCTGCAACAATTAAAACACCAGTGCGTCATCAACATTATTCTCATCCTAAATCCAAAATATAGCACCCTACAAGCTACTTGGAGGAAAATTAACTCTATCCTAGCTGAAATCAGGGCACCTGTGCATATCTATACTATGACAGATACTTTTAAAAATGTTGTCATTATTATTACTTGCACACCAACAGGAAATAGCTAGAAAGATAAATTAAGCACCCCCTCCAAAACAAAACAAAACAAACATGTGGACTCAAAAGATTCCCATTGCAAGCAGTAAAATAATAATAGTAGTAATAATAATAATAATGTCAAACTAAAGCAAAACAACTACAAAACGCAGACTCAGAACAGCACCTCACCTGCCAAAGAAAATGGGGAAAAGACTGATGGGTTAGTAGACGTATGAACTAAAGCATATTGCAGAAATGTTCAGTAGTTACGATTATAATAATAAAATATAAATATAAATATATAAATACATTTTATTTATTTTTAATGATTATGTTAAGCTAAGCAAGATATCTATGATGTTTTGATGTTTTCATATATTTTTTTTTATTTAAAAAAAAAAAAAAAGTTTTTATTAAAATTAATAAAATATTATTTTCTGGTTTTTTTTTTTTTTTTTTTTTTTTTTTTTTTTTGAAAGCCCTGTTGTGTGACATATATCCGCCACAAAGTACCAGTAAACAGAACAATGTTGGCAACGCTAGACAGGACAAATATTTTCTGATAACAGTTTGAGGAACTGTTGAAAGAAACAGTACTGGATCTGTCACAAAGCACGAAAGATACTAAAGAGACCAGGGAAAAATATTATTTAATATGTACACCTGTCAATACACAGAAACAAAATGCTGATGGGCAATAGCTGACAGAAGATATGACTTTTCTATTGGTAGACAAAAATCCTCACCCGCACCTCAGAAATGGTTAAAGTGACAAGTTTCCTGTTTTGACCCTAACTCTAACTTTGGGGAATCACAGGTAAAGCCCATATTGACCTAAAATCTTTTCAAATATAGCACTAAATGAAAAAGCTTATAAGTGACACAGAGACTCTATCGTGCTTTCAACAAGGAACAAAAGTCAAAAGCAGTCCAAGTCTATCACTTAAAACCATAAAATTGTTGACAAAGACCTCCACATGACATGCTACACCAGGAGAAGGAAAATTTCATTATATGTCCATTCTTCTAACCAGCCTTGTCATTACTAACCAGGAAATTATAACCGATGTGTAGCCCAAAATATTCTTTAATGTTATATTTCCATAAGCCACAAAAGACAACAGAGTAATTATTGACTCTAAGCAACACAACACAAGTGTGTTAAATGCTGTTTGACTTTGAAAGAGAAGTAAAAACCAAGTCTATACTGAAAGATCCTGTGTGACTTTGTACATATCTATTTTGTTCACAGAAAAATGTTAACTGATATTTAGTCATAAAACACATAAATTAAAAAAGTTCTGAGATGTTAAAGGCATTTTGTTAACTTACATTTTAGAAACTCATTTAAAACTTATATTGCTCTTTCCTGATTATAGCTTAATCAAATTTGTTAACTCTGCTTGCTCATAAATCAAGTGGGTTTCAGCTAAGTAAATAAGAAAATTACACACAAATGGACATGTCTTATCTGCAACTACACAATAAATATTACTTTGGATGGGAGGAAAAAAAAAAAAAAAAAAAAAAGAACTATTTGAGTACTCATACTCTTTTTCAGCTAATACTTCCTCTCATGAGTTTAGCTTAAAGAGGGAGATGCAGTACAATATCACAGTGCAATCTAGATAACAAACTTCTAAAAAATGTTTACATCTTTAATGTGGCAAATTGTATACAGAATGACCAGAGAAATTAGAACTGAACAAATCTGGATTAATGTCAGGCCTGAGAACTTCCAGAATTTCCTCATGACTATCCTTCAAATCAAATCAAATCAAGACACAATAAAAAATCCCTCAACACACACACACACACACCCATACAGGTGACCTGTAAAAGCATTTGCATTTTTGGGGGGATATTGATCAATTTCAAGAAATTACTTTTTTCTTTTCTTTTTAAACTATGTGCAAAAGGCAAAAGACACAATAATCCATTTAATATTCATTGAGAAAGCTTTGGTATTATGTAACATTGTCACTGAACATCTCTTACACTGGGAACATTTGCATTTCTTCCTAAAGAAAACAGATTTTACAATTTGCTTCCTGTAGATATCATTTTATAGCTGTCATAATTGTTAACATCCTTACACCAGGATTTCTGATTGACCAATATTTTTCTTCCAGAATGCACCATTTCTAGACAGTAATGATATTGTAGGATACCCATTTAAAAGGAATTGCATAAAATACCATACAGTTTTTACCAATCATTGGAAAATGATAAGCCTGATGATAAACACCACCTGGCTGCACTACGGGAAGAATCCACAATTTGAAGCCTTACAACTCTGAACTGTACATTTTTGTAAATTGTAGCTACAAGAAGAAAAAAAGATTCCTCAGCTGCAAACTCCTAGATCCCTAACGCAGAAAACCAATGGGAAGAAGAAGAAAGGTGAACTGCAGAAACTACAAAATGGTTTCAGTTCAATACTAAAAGGACACTAATGCTGAGATCCCAATGTTGGTTTTCCTAGAGTAAGATTAAAATCCAAAAGATTTATAGCTTCACCTGATGTACCATTAAAGGAAGCATTTGTTTTGTTCTGTTTTTGTAAGTTTTCTTCTGAAGTTATCTGGTTATTGGAAAAAAAGACTGACTGAGATACAACCATTTTATTTCTCTCTCCATTCCCTCCACCCCCCACCCAAGGCTGAAAAGGAAACAGAGAGAAATAAAATGAAAGAAAGCCTTATTCTGCCTACAGTATAAAATCAAAATTAATCACTGAAAATTTCTTATAATGTGGAAATAAACACTTTATACATGAGCCTTTAAACCCCAGTTGTGTTTAAGACAGGAATAATAATGTACTCTCCTGCTGCCAGGAAAACTGAAATGAAGTAAAAGGCTTTCCCCCCTCAAAAAAAGTTTTCTTCATTTCCTTCATCTTACAAAGAAACACTCAATAAGCAAAAATCATGGTAGAATAAATCTGTCTTTATTTAGCAACAAAGCTTACCATGCAAAGCAATAATGCATTTGTAAGATCCAAAGCCCTACCTTAGAAACAGCTCTTGATGATGGATGTGTCTCTTGTTTCAACTCTATATCCTGTTTTTCAGTAAGTATGATAGCTCTAACTCCATGGATCTAAATGTTCTCAGCTGATTAGATTAGTTAAATGCCAGCTCTCAGTTTGGGACCTCAGGGCTGCAGCAGTTTCTGTTAAGCTATTGATTGAAAAGCTGGACTAAAATATCAAGGTTCACAAGCATTGTGAGTTCCACACACACTTTAAAAACCAAACAAGCAACAACAAAAAAAATCTTTGAAAAAGGTAAGTTTTTTTTTGTGTGTGTGTGTGTTTTTGTTGTGTTTATTTTTTTTTCCTACATTTGAAAATTTGATTGTTAGTGCTACAGGAAAAGATAAATTGATTGAGTATATAAACTAGGTGATGGATCTCACTTAATGAAGCAGAACCATGTATTTAATCCCACTGCAAGTGAAGAACAATTCACAATATGAAATTAAATTTCTTTCAGATCTAACTATGGAGTTAAATCAGCAGATGCATTTCTTTTTTTTGTAGTTAAATAGATTGAAAGGTATATAAAGTAGAGTTTCTGGATTATTTGAATCTCTGTAACAGACAAGAGTATTATTGTTTTTTGTATTATTATTATTATTATTTACCTTCTAACACTTTTTTCTTAAGCTTTACTCTTCTGCAACTTGCAGAAGAATCAATTGATCATTCTAGTAACAAACACAAATTGTGCCTCCCTCTCATACCTGTTGTTTGGAAAAACATCAGATTATCAGTTTTTCTACTGTCTTCAGGTTCTTACACTGATGAATGCATCTGAGCCTTTTACAGAATTAAGCACTTTTTCTCACTTTTCTCATTTAATTTCTGATTTAATGTTGATTCTTAACATTCTGCGTGTGCACCAAGAAAGAAAATATGAATTTTACTGTTCTCAGTGGCATTTTTTGTTTCACGTTAATATGCTATCAGACTACATGTCCCTCTTGCAGAAAATGAAATTGAAATATGCTTCTTGTTTAGACTTGAAATCGGGGATCTTAGCAATTCACTGAAAACAAAACCTCAACAGATAAAGCACAATTAATTATACTACATAGAAAGGGAAAGGATCCTAAGTTTAAAATGTAATGTTTTCTGAAAAGCTGAGACTATAGATTACCCTCACAATGTTGTCTTGGGGGGGAGGGGAGGAAGTTTATCTCAAACATCTAATAGAAGTTGATGATAACGTTTCTCTATAAAATAGGTAAGAATGGTTAATGTCAGATTAAAACTTTTATACATTATTTTGACATCATTTCTTAAGTCTGACCTTGGGAGATATCTAGGGGTGAGAGACTTATTTTGTAATTGGTATCCCTGCTGAGATTGCCAACAGGTGCTGAGGCCCAGCAGCTCTGGATAGCCTGATACCTTCTCTTTTCTACTCAAGTCCTGAGAACTGCATGTACCTTTTAGCAAAGATTTTATTAACAGACCACCATGCTTGGTGTCTAATTGGGAAGTTGTTCTTATAAAATGAAATAATAGGTGAAATAGCTTTATTGCATATTTGCAATTGTAGTTTATTCAAAAACATAGTCATTTTTATGTTTTTCAATTGTAGCATTTTTTTGAGTGTGTTCCCACAGCACATACCTAGATTCTCAGCACAGGACAACACTCTGCACACTCAACAAATTGCTTTACAATTACGCAGTCTTTATATCCAGTATCTGTGGACTAAAGACAAATTAAACTACACAGTCTAAGTTTTCCAGTATCTAAGATCATGTTACAATAGCTGGTGTCCAACAAGAAATTCAAGTAATAAATTATCTTTAGTTGTTTTACATTGTTTATTTTGCATTTATTTTTGAGAGTCTGAGGAAGTATCTCAATTGTAAAGCCACACCAAGATACTGTTTTAAAAATTGGTGGAGTATCCAATTATTTTGAAATGCACATAGAACAGTACTACCCAGTAGCTTCCCCATGTTTAACTCCTCTAACAGGGACTAAACACAGAGCTTGCAAATCAGCAGGGAGGATCAAGAAGAAAGTGAGGCCAGGCTCTTTCATACTCTGACCATTGACCACGCAATCAGGAGGGCTTGAAATGGTGGGCAAACCAGAAAATATTTGCTTCGAACATTATAGGCTACTTGCATTTCTATTTGGTTTGGGATCAAAAGATTAAGGTAGAATAGGGGCATTTTTCATACTTACCCCAGTGCCTCCAGAGAGCAGAAATTCTTCTTCAGAACACCCATTAAAGGTAAAATGGAATAATATGAATATTCAGCTGCTGGTAGATATCCCCTGTTCACTAGAACTCACAGCCCAACTGAATGGTAGACCATCAGTGACCAAGCTCCCATAGCAAAGGGAAACTAAGAATTGTAATGGTAAATCATATGCCTAATGCATAGATCGAGTCCTCTTTTGATAATCCATGTTCTCCTTCCAGCAAGAGGAGAGTAGGAGAATTGAAGAACTGTGCAAACTGAAAAGGATCAATATTGATCATGGGTCATGAACCTATTGCCCCATAGGTTATATGTATTTATAAGTCTATGTAGAATGATTCTATGACAATGATTTGGCACACACTAAAAACTTTGAAACTTGGGGGCATGATGGGTGGAGAGGAAGCGTGTAGGTGTAATTAAAAGTTAGTGTATGTATGCATCTTTCTATGTATAATGTATGAACCATACCATACTATGGTTATGGCACAGCACAATTTTAAACCTTCTGCTACTCTGAATTCAGATTTAAATCACCTAGGATCACTTTAAACACAGAAAAATCAGACTTAGTTTTTATCCATCATTCCTCTGTCTGCTTTGCCTATATCAAAGCATTTAAAAAAAAAAAAAAAAAAAAAAAAAAAAATAATAAGACAGCCAATAACTTCTTTCTATTCTTAAAAAACAAGAGAACAAGCCTGCTCTTCCAGGTCAACTCAGAAGTTTTTGATTTTTTTCCTGATGTTCCTCACTCATATCTGTGGCAGGAATGAATCAGCCACAGCCCTCATTCTTGAGATAAAAAAAATAAAATAAATAAAATAATTCTGTCCATGCTTCTGTTCATGCTTGAGAGTCAGGTCTACCAAACTGCCCCTGCTCTGAGAACAAATACCCTCCCTCCTATCACAAATAACAAATCCTATTCCCATACCAATGAATGCATACATAAAATAATATATCCATGTATTAAATATCATGTTAGCATGATATTTTAATATATTTATAATATCCCATTAATATCTAACAAAATATTTCTTAAGAAAGGTGTCATTTTCTGGAAATCTTTGTTACTAGATCATGAACAACTTCAGTGTCATGGATGATCAATGCAGACTAGAAAGGATGAGAACTGTTTTTTGTGTTTTGTTTTTTTTTATTATTTATTTTTTAGTTTAGTTTTTAGGTTGTTTTTTGTTGTTGTTGTTTTAGTTTTTTTTTGTTTGTTTTCTCCTGTATTCCTCCACTGCAATCATTTCTCCTACAGACTTTATGTAGTAGTCAGGAACCTATTATGTCATAATAAACAATCAGTGACAAGGTAGTTTTTGCCCCTAGAGCTAATAACAAACAAACTCATCAGGTAGAGTAATGTAAAGGTCTGTAAAGGCTTTATCAGAAAGGGTGAATCTGCAAGATCCCCATTTTGTTACTGAAGTTACACAGCTTCACCTACTGAAAAATATCACCCACAAAACCACTCCTTTAAAAGGATAGACTATATCAATAATAAACTTTTGAAATTTCAGATCTATTTGGACTTACATAACTAAATAACAGTAATAAATATATGCTTATGACTGACATAGCTAAATTAGCAATATTCTAGGTGTATTTCCTCTCCAAATTTAATTGTCCTGAATGTGAAAAAGCATAACGCTTCTTATACTGGATATATATATTCTCCAGCCTTATGTGCCACTCTAGGCAGCTCACTTTGCCTTGTAATGCCTCTTTCTTTCTTCCATACTCACCTATAAACCCTGCATCCATGTTTTTGATTCACTTATATGGTGCCAAAAATCTCAGCTACTATGTACACACATAGAAGATACAATCTGAGTACATACAGTAGTATTTACAGGAAATAGTCTTTTGGAGTCATTCAGTTTACAAAGCCAAGATCTCACAAGTTAGGAAAAACTGCTTGTTGTTTTTGATTGAGCCATCCACGGAAGTCACTGAGCATGGTCAGCTAGGGGAAGCCTTCTAGACAGCAGGAGAGGAATCTTATTGCCAAAAGATGTAAAGCTTATCAAAAAGAGTAGGGTGCAAAAATGTAATTGTCTTCATGGAACATGGAAAAATAAATAAATAAAAAGAGTTATTAGAAACTGTTAGACTGAGATAAGGACTTGAGGAACGATCCTGCCCTAGAAGAATACAAAAAGTAGGGGCTGGGGAGAAAGAAAATGTCAGACCTTTTTATTTTAATATGTCTAACCCAGCAAATCTGACTTCTTTCTATTTCAAAAGTTTCCTTGTTCCTTGCACTCTAATAAGACAGAGCTTTAATAATTGGAAAGCCTTTGGTGGTTTTCAGCACTCCCACTTTAAGGAAAAGACACAGATTGTTCCACTTCAAGGATCAGGCCAAATTGAGGTCTTGTCACAACTTGTTAGTAAGAAATGTCTCAGTGTGTGAAAACTGTGCTGAAACTGTTGCTCAGAAATAAAGAGCATTTTCCCTCTGTGGTACTTGTACAGCATGTATATCGCTACCTGAGCAGTTCACCATCTTTAACCTATTATCCTCAACTTCTTGAAGTGAGGTACAGAATGACTATGATTTACTTCCCATTTCCTTCAACTAGGAAACTGAGAAATCCAAATCATGCTCAGTCTATAGTTTATTAGTTTATTAGTAAATAAAACAGCCAATTCTACCACATATCAGGTTGCTTCTGTAAACCTTAGATATTCTCTTTGTTAAAATAGAAATCAACAGTTCTTATTTGGGATTTAGCTTTTTTGCTTTATGTTAAAAAGAGAGAGGAAGTTATTAGTGACCTTCAAATCAATGTCTATGGTTGAAGAACGGAGGCGTGCTTCCTGAAACTGCTGGCACTCAGATGATGATTCACACTCATTGACAATTAGTACCACTAAGTTTTAATTCCTTTCTGAAAATATAACCCTCTGCCTATATAAGTGTGTAACACCTTTATTACATAGCTCATTTCATTCATGTCTTCATTTTATCAGGTTTGTTATATTTCTAAGTATCCTTGATTACAAATAGTTGTCCTCTCTTTCATCCTTCAAAGAGAATTGTAAAATCATCAAGCACTATAGACAATCACCTACCAGAAATTCCAAGACACTTTAAAAAATAATAGTACTACTAAAACAGGATGTTTCCCTTCACAATTATAATTCTATTAGAATTGTTATTTGTTCTTTCAGAGTAAACACTTACTGAATCACAAGGAATAAACAACAAGCTTTGCCACAGAGTTAGTCTCACTTTTCAGTAATTTAATAACTTATTTCATGATTCAAAATTCTGAGCATGTCTGGGCAGAGGAGAAAATAAAGAATTGCTAACTGCTGTTTGGATAAATCTTTTCCTGTTCTCTCCCCATGACCATTTTATAATTTGAGAGTATGACATCAATCTTGACTTCACTTACAGTAAGGATATGCACTTATTTAGAGACCAGATAGTTTATTTCTGATAATATTTAGATACTTTTTTTTTTTTTTTTTTTCAGTTTATTAGGCAACACTGCAATGAAGGACATAAAATAGTAACTTTGCATATAACTAGGACTTATTATCTGAGGACCTTAAATCACCTTATTATTTAATAATGATTACAATTTGTAAATTCAGTCAGGACATTTTTTTTTATTATTATTATTTATTATTTCATAAACAGCAAGCTTCCAAAAGAAGCCAGAAGTCAGAAAAGACAACCATAGTTCAGATGTTATGAGAGCTGGATTCTGGTCATGGTTTGCTAGCAGTGAAATTCACTACAAAGATTAATGAAAACAAGATACCAAGATGCTGCAGTCATTCAAATTCTTTTTACAGAGTGAAGAACTCAATGTGGATCCATGATAATTGCAGGCAAATGTCAAGTTGGTATATTTACCTTCAGTTAAACTCTATAAAGGGAGAAAAAAAAAAAAAAAAAAAACTCTATCAGACTCGGAAAGAACATTCATTATAGTTAATTGTCATACACTATACACTTCAGGAATCTTATTTCAAATTGAGGTGCCAAAAAGATTGGCTGTTTTTTGAGGGTTTCCTAAAGTTTTTAGAACTTGGTGCTTAAAAGCTTTTACCTAGTCAGGGGGATCAGTTGACTTCATTCACTTGTCAGATACATGTTTTATTAATCACTTCAAGTGGTAGGAGCGATCCAATTACTCCTTTGAGAGCAGGAAGGCTAGCCCAGCTGAGACATATTCTAAGCAATATTCTACTCCTACCAAGAAATATTTGTAGCCATCAGAGGTAAACTTAAATAAAATTGAATGGAGATGTTGTCCTTCTGTATTAAGCAAGCTTTGCAGAAATGTCTGTCTGTGAGCCTCTCCAATATTTCATAGGAAAAATGTATATATTCACCAGACAGAAACTGGCAGTTTCACAGGGGTTTAAACATAAGGATGAGCTGGCAAATTTTCATGTCTTATACTTCTTTTTAAAAGTGCCTCTTTAAAAGGGAGCTTGTCTATATTCATATATTAACATAAAGTAGTCTTAACTTGATCATCAGCTGCTGAAATTACATCAGCCACAGCGTAGCATAAGACACTTTCCATCATCACTTATAAATATTGCTGGTCTTTTATTTTTTGCTTTTGCATTTTTTTGCTTTCAGAATAAGTTGTAGCTTTACTAATATTTATAGTGGAAGCCAAATTTGGTTGTCTGAATTTTGACAAGTTTGCTTTAAATATCAAATTTAAAATGCTTAGTAAGCATATTCCTTAGTACTTAGAACAACCACAAGGAGATAAGGAGATGGGTTACAAAAAGGAGAGGAACAGAAAAATATTTCTAATGACTCAGCCACTGAATTTCAGGTATTGCTGAAAGCCCAAAATTTACTCTCTGATTTTCATGCACACCTTCAGATGATTTCGTCTGCTATACTGATGATATCTACTGAAATCATGGAGAAAAAAACACAGACGCATTTTGAAAATTACAAGAGGTATTTGTTTTTCAAATTCATAGTTATGTGACAAATAGAAATACTGTAAATTAATGCATAGTATAAATATCTTTCACACTGAAATCAACTGAAATAATCTCAATAAGGCTGTTTAGAACAAATGTTGTCACAGATACATTATTTACAGCTGTCATCGATTGAATGGATACTACCTGATCTCTTTTTATTGTACCTGTGTTGTGCTTTAACCTGGCCAGCAGCTAAGTACCACACAGCAATTCTCTCACCCTCCTGCCCCAGTGGGACAGGGGAGAGAACTGGAAAAAAAATTAAAATCTTGTGGGTTGAGATAAAAGTTATCAAAGAATGTTATCAACATCCTAAATCCAAAACACAGCACCATACAAGCTACCATGCTGGAAATTTACTCTATCCCAGCTGCAACCAGGACAACAAGTCTTTCTAAACAACTTAATGAGCAAGAGAATGCACCCTTTTATATATGTCTATGTATATATATATATATATATATAAGTATATATACAAAAAATATATATTTATCTGTAGTTAAGGTACCTCAGGGCTCCATTCATTAGATATTACTTTACTTCCCAGCTGGAGAGCTAAAGTACCCCTGGATTATTTCCTAATGAATAGAGCTCTTTGTAAGAAATACTGTTGTAATCTAAAACAGTATAAACTAAAGCTTTTATTTATTTATTTATTTTTGTGTACTTTGGAACACAAAAGACCCTAAAACAGTCTCTGCTAGTTGAATTAACATTTGCATTCTATTTAGCTGTCATCTATGTGCTGAAATAATTCATGGTGCCACTGTACCAGTTCTTGTTAAACAATAATTACTGAAACTGACACAAAATAGTTGATTTGTTGGTGGTCTTAATCCTTAAATTGATCTTGTTACTGGAAAGGACTCCTGATTCATGAATATTGTTTAATGCAAAGCAATTTTATGCCATGGTAAATTACCATCAAAACAAAACAAAACAAACAAACAAACAAAAAAGGCACGTTGTGCCCCAAATTAATCAAAACTATCTTGAAAGCTTCTTGATTTGCAACTTGAAATACAAATTGACAGACATGAATATTTAATATAAAACATAAAGCTAAGACATCTCAATATTTGGCAAGTAAATACTGGTAGAACACATTTTATAGGGAATTAAAGTTGTAGATAAAAACTAAAGGTGTTTAAATATTTTATAAGAACTCTTGAGAGGTGAAAGTTCCTTTCCACATGCACCAAATCTACACTTGATTTCTTCTCAGTAATTTTACCAGCACTTGAAAAACAGTTTGCAGTTATCAAAAAATGCATGTCAGCTTATACTTCTACTAATCCCAATACTTATGCCTCCTGCAGATCTAGTACTTTTCACTTCACAGTTGTTTCTCTGTTTTTTCACAATGGACAATCACAGTTGGAAGGTCCATTCTTTGAAGTAATATATAATACCATTCCGTCTTGTCTCATACTTAGATAATAATAGGCATCTAAATGAAGTTTGTGGAAATACTGAAATATGTAAAAAGTTAAAATACACATCTAAATTTTCACATAATTTATTTTTCAAGTTAATTCAATATTACACCAAAATATCCCAAATAAAAATTATTATTTTTTTGCTTCTTTCACCATCATGTCATTTTATGGATTGTCTGAAAACCTCCCTCTACTTGGGCTAACCTGAGTTTATGGTTAAGCTCACTGTTGTGCACACCTCAAAAAACAGTGAAACATGACATGAAAGCCTCAAACTATGTCTAAACATAAGGTTCAAGAGTTGGAGACATTAGATCTGTTCCAGGCTTGGGCCTTCTTTCCACACGCCCTGAACACCATGGTTTACAAAGAAAGGAAATACAAGAGAAAGAACAGGACAAGAGCTGAGGAGTACTTCAACAAGCTCCTAGCCTGGATAACCAGGAAGATCTGGCTCCTGAGGGCACTGTGGTGCCGGTCTGAGAGCAGTGTCACAGCTGGGTAAATCCTATAAGAGGTCAGGGCTCTACCACCAGGGGGTCTCCACTAGGGCAAAAGGATCAAGGGAGCCCCAGCTACATCTCAGGCTTTGACAGCTTGCAAGCTCTCTTGCTCCTGTGTAAAAAAGCTAGTGAGGCTTCCCCAAGCTGAGGCAGCTTGCTGGTCCCTTTAGCTTTGGGGAAATCCAGAAGGGCAATTTTTAAAAATATTTTACTAAGAGAATTTTTCTTTTGATGCAGGATTAAAATAATTATGTACATAAATGCATAGTACATTCTAAACTAGAATGAAAATTATTTTTCATATATTGATATTTTCACTGGAATATAAAGAAAGATTCATTCAGTTCTACTCACAGCAGAAACCATACCAATCAGTACATATACATATGTTGGTATAGATAGTGTTTGCATCTACAAAAATGAGCGTTTGTCCACCCTAGCGAATACTTGTTAATCTTTTCTCTCTCTTTTTTACAGCAGGATCCAACTCTGTGATGGTAATTAATAACTTTTTTAGATATAATCATGATCAATAATATAGAAAATAAAAAATAATTCGTCCTGTTATCAGAACAGGAATTATAGGATATAAAGTTCTTGGCCATATTTTAAATAATGATATCAAAATTACTAAAGCTTCTGATCACTTACACTAAGAGTACTCAGCATCCCGACCTGGAAGCCTGGGACAGGGAGCAGAAGAACTCCCCACAGTTCAGGTTCAAACAGTTAGAGACCTGCTGCTCCACCTGGACTATCACAAGTCCATAGGGCCAAATGGGATACATGTGAGGGTGCTGAGGACGTTGGCAAATGTGATTTCTAGGCTGCTTTCCATCATCTATCAGAAATCATGGTAATCCAGAGAGGTCCCAGATGACTGGAGGCTTGTTAATGCGATGCCTATCTATAAGAAGGGTTGTAAGGAGGACCTGGGGGACTACAGGCCTATCAGCCTGACCTTGGTGCTAGGAAAGATGACAGAATCATCTAGGTTGGAAGAGACCTCCAAGATCACCGAGTCCAACCTCTGACCTAACACTAACAAGTCCTCCAGTAAACCATATCCCTAAGCTCTACATCTAAACGTCTTTTAAAGACCTCCAGGGAGGTGACTCAACCACTTCCCTGGGCAGCCTATTCCAGTGACTAACAACCCTTTCAGGAAAGAAGTTCTACCTAATATCCAACCTAAACCTTCCCTGGTGCAACTTTAGCCCATTCCCCCTCATCCTGTCACCAGGCACGTGGGAGAATAGACCAACCGCCACCTTGCTACAGCCTCCTTTCAGGTACCTGTAGAGTGTGATAAGGTTGCCCCTGAGCCTCCTCTTCTCCAGGCTGAAAAGTCCCAGCTCCCTCAGCTGCTCCTCATAAGACTTGTTCTCCAGACCCTTCACCAGCCTTGTTGCCCTTCTATGGACTCGCTCAAGCACCTCCATGTCCTTCTTGGGGCCCAAAACCGAACACAGTACTTGAGGTGCAGCCTCACCAGAGCCGAGTACAGGGGGACAATCTGGACCTGCTGGCCACGCTGTTTCTTATGCAAGGCAGGATGCTGTTGGCCTTCTTGGTCGCCTGAGCACACTGCTGGCTCATATTCAGCCGACTATCAACCAATACTCCCAGGTCCTTCTCTGACAGGCAGCTTTCCAAGCACTCATCTCCCAGCCTGTAGCTCTGCTTGGGGTTGTTGTGCCCCAGGTTCAGGACCTGGCACTTGGCCTTGTTGAACTTCATACTGTTAGCCTCAGCCCATCCGTCCAGCCTATCCAGATCCTCCTGCAGAGCCTTCCTACCCTCGAGCAGATCAACACACGCACCTAGCTTGGTGTCGTCTACAAACTTACTCAGGGTGCACTCAATCCCCTCATCCAGATCATCGATGAAGATATTAAAGAGAACTGGCCCCAGTACTGAGCCCTGGGGGGCCTCACTAGTGACTGGCCTCCAACTGGATTTGACTCAATTCACCACAACTCTTTGGGCCTGGCTACCCAGCCAGTTTTTAACCCAATGAAGCGTACGCCAGTCCAAGCCATGAGCAGCCAGTTTCCTGAGGAGAATTCTGTGGGAAACAGTGTCAGAAGCCTTACTGAAGTCAAGGGAGACCACATCCACAACCTTTCCCTCGTCCACCCAGTGTGTCACTTTGACATAGAAAGAGATCAGGTTTGTCAATCAGGACCTGCCCTTCATAAACCCATGCTGACTGGTCCTGATCGCCTGGTTGCCCTGCAAGTGCCGCGTGGTAATACTCAAGATAATCTGCTCCATGAGCTTCCCTGGCACTGATGTTAAACTAAAAGGCCTGTAGTTCCCTGGGTCTACCCTCCGGCCCTTCTTGTAGGTGGGCGTCACATTTGTTAGCTGTTGGTCAACTGGGACCTCCCCTGACAGCCGAGACTGTCGATAAATGATGGAAAGTGGCTTGGCCAGCTCTTCCGCCAGTTCTCGCAGTACCCTCGGGTGGATCCCATCTGGCCCCACTGACTTGTGCACATCAAATGCTGCAGCAGGTCGCCAACCATTTCCTTGTGGATTGTGAGGGCCACATCCTGCTCCCCATCCCATTCCACCAGCTCAGGGTACTAGCTATCCAGAGAACAACTAGTCTTGCTGCTAAAGACTGAGGCAAAGAAGGCATTAAGCACTTCAGCCTTTTCCTCATCTCTTGTAACTAAGTTTCCCCCCGCATCCAGTACAGGATGGAGATTCTCCTTAGTCCTCCTTTTTGTGTTAATATATTTATAAAAACATTTTCTGTTATCTTTAACAGCAGTAGCCAGATTGAGCTCCAGGTGAGCTTTGGCCTTTCCAATTTTGTCCCTACACATCCTTACAACATCCTTATAATCCTTTTGAGTGGCTTGCCCTCTTTTCCAAAGATCATAAACCCTTTTTTTTTTTTTTTTTTCCTAAGCTTTACCACAACTCTCTGCTCAGCCAGGCCAGTCTTCTTCTACGCTGACTTGTCTTCGGGCATGTGGGGACAGACCGCTCCTGAGCCTTTAAGATTTCCTTCTTGAGGAGTGCCCAGCCTTCCTGGATTCCTCTGCCCTTCAGGGCTGACTCCCAAGGGACTCTGCCAACCAGTGTCCTGAACAGCTTAAAGTTAGCACTCCGGAAGTCAAAGACAGCAGTTTTACTGGTCTCCCTCCTGACTTTGCCAAGAATACAGAACTCTACCATTTCGTGGTCACTCTGCCCAAGACAGCTCCTGACCACCACAACTCCAACCAGTCCTTCTCTGTTTGTGAACAGAAGGTCCAGCGGAGCACCTCCTCCGGTAGGCTCACTGACCAGCTGCATCAGAAAAGTATCTTCCACACTCCCCAGAACTTCCTAGACTGCTTCCTCTGAGCTGTATTGGATGTCCAGGATATGTCTGGGAAGTTGAAGTCCCCCACAAGGACAAGAGCTGACGACTTCGCAACTTTTGCCAGCTGCCTGTAGAATTCCTCATCCATCTCCTCATCCTGTTTGGGGGTTTGTAACAGAGCCCCACCAGGATGCCTGCCCTGTTGGCCTTCCCACTGATCACAACCCATAGGGACTCAACCTTATCATTCCCAGTCTGAGCCTTGAGTTCCACAACATCAAAACACTCTCTAATATAGAGAGCCACACCACCACCCCTTCTGTGCTGCCTGTCCCTTCTGAAGAGCCTATAGCGAGTCATTGCAGCACTCCAGTCATGGGAGTGGTCCCACCACGGTTCAGTGATGGCAACCAAGTCATAGCTAGCCTGCTGCACGATGGCTTCCAGCTCCTCCTGTTTGTTGCCCATGCTGCATGCATTAGTGTAGATGCACTTCAGTTGGGCCATTGCCTGCTCCCCCAGCCCTGACAATATTCTCCCTGGCACACCTCTAATGAGCCTTA
Organism: Nettapus auritus; assembly: GCA_011076525.1. NCBI lineage: Eukaryota > Metazoa > Chordata > Aves > Anseriformes > Anatidae > Nettapus > Nettapus auritus. Next base: position 98,767,113 of record CM021766.1, on the reverse strand, counting down.
CTCCCTCCCCATCCCCATCCCCATCCCCATCCCCATCCCCATCCCCATCCCC